>BTHU01000004.1:53241268-53841268 GCA_036184795.1 Tokudaia tokunoshimensis | reverse complement strand
AAAAAAAAGTCTAGTTTCTTAATTTCAACATTGCTTCATACTACAGTCATTCAATGGCAAACCCACTTAAAGGTTGGTGGCAGTACACTGGGGATAGAACAAGGACCACAATTTCAGATGTTTACTTAGTTTTAGCAGTTGGAACTTACCGCATGCATATTTGCCTCACGTTCTCATCAGCAAAACAAAGACCCTGTACAACTCCTTCTATTTCATGGTGTGTGTTTGAGGACTCAGTAACAGAAGGCTCATAAAACACTGCCTGTGAATCAGCTACAAAACAAGTATTTGATTAGTAGTCACTGTTGTTCCCATTGTCATGATGATGCAAAATACTAAATCAGAAGTATGACTCATCAAAAATATCTCAGGGAAATACTTAGAAATCCACCATTTAGCACTAAGGACTCTTTGACCTCAGAGATTCTGTGACATATGCAACTTAGAAATTGATTTTGAGTCTTTAACAAAAAAGTCAAAGTGGATTTTAGTTACTCAAACTTTATAACATTTTGTTCCTGAAGTGTGTTTGAGCTTACAGAATGAGCTTAACATTGTTTTATGTACATCTTCTCATGGATATTTTGTATATTACTCAGAAGTCCTATTACCTATATATTTAGGAATTAACGAATCCTGGTATTTCTTCCTAAATTTATTCATTGACTACAGCATTTCTGTAAGAATTCCTGTGACTTTTCAGCTAATTCTCAAAATGCACCTCAGATCATGTCAACCTTCTGCATAAAAATTCTCATGGCTTGGCTTACTATGATAACCAGCACAACCAATCGCGTTTTCCTCTGAGTACAAATATTATTTAAATATATAGCAACATATAAATCATCTTAACATCTCATGTTTCTTCTCTAAAAAGTGTAAAATGTCCCAGGGAGAAAGAACTTGAATTAGAAGCTGACTCTGTCCTTGAGATATTATCAGATTTAGCATACTCTGATTGACTCTATGATTCAGACAGGAAAAGAACATCTATTTAATTGCTATGTACACTGACAGTTGCTATCAGGACCTTTAATGTTATTCCTTAACATTCGTGAGGTATTAAAGAAAAGTGAGACTTGAAATACTCTTATGGTATTTCTGGACTTTCTAATTATAGCTCATGGCTAGGGTAAGCAGATTTCATTTCTCAACCATTATGACTACACATTTTTTTCTCTATTGTAAGTGAGAAAAGTATCTTCTAAAGAAGAGCAGTCTTCAAACTGCTCAGCCTGGCATGTAACCAGGGTAGAGCCTCCTGACACACCATCACCAACAAGGGAGAGAAAGGCAAAGAAACAGCCCAAGAGCATCTGTGAGACCATCTGGCCGAGTGCTCTTCACATCCAGGTACCTCAAGAGATGCCTTTCTTGGTATGAAATCTAGCTTTAAAAGCACCTGTGGATTGTCACTGATATTATAACCCCATACATTGGGCTCCATTATATCATATCACCAGTTAGAATGTGCTCACATGCTGCCTGCTTTGTAGAATTTTTGAAACCTTGATTATGGAGAGACATTAGAGATGCCCTCCTTCCCTTCTATTTGGTGACATTCCTTAGGAATCTCTCTATGATTCTTGCCTTCTTGTTTTGCCAAGTCTCTATCAGGGTGTGTCATCATCTACCCTATAGGACTTTAAACATAGACACACTAACAGCTTCACATTTGTTAAAACGCTTTATGAAGCCATTCCCTGCTTTTGGCTCAGACGGACATCTCTCTCTTTGGAATATCTACTTGACTATATCAAGGCTATTTTAATTCAATTTGTGTAGGAATGGTAGTAAGCCATCACCCTTCAAGATCACTTCTTTTCCTTAAATATTCTCTGTTTCAGTTAGGGTTTCTACTATCTATATACTTAGGAATCAAGGTCCTGGAATATTTCTTCCTAAATTTATCTGTTACCACTGATGCCATCTTTGTAGCAACATTCATTTATTCTGAGCTTGACTATCATATCATTCTTTTGTTTTTGTTTTTTTTTTGTTAATCAATTTATTTATTATTATATGTAAGTACACTGTAGCTGTCTTCAGACACCCCAGAAGAAGGTGTCAGATCTCATTATGGATGGCTGTGAGTCACCATGTGGTTGCTGGGATTTGAACTCAGGACCTTCAGAAGAGCAGTCAGTGCTCCTAAGTGCTGAGCCATCTCTCCAGCCCCTATCATATCATTCTTTAATTGATTTCCTTTTATCTGTTAACCCCTGATGGGATAGGATTCTGGTCATGTCAGAATCTATGCAGAAAATCTTCTCATGGGTTGGTTTTCTGGCTTCAAAAACGTTTGTCTGGACTCCTAATATGACTCAAAGCCTTCAAGATTTGGCCCTGTTCTTGCCAGCCTTATGCTGACTGCTTGTCTTTATTTTAGTCATGCTAGACTATTTTTAGATCGTCACACCAACCTCTCTCCTCCCACCCCTTACATTGTCTGTCCTGCTCAAGACCTCATTTCTATTCTAAAATAACCAACATCATTCATCTTACTCACTTTAAACTGTATTTAAAAAAAAAGAAAAAAAAAAAAAACCTCTCCCTGGCTCCTAGATGACTGGGTATCAAAGTTCCTTAAGTACCATTGTGCCATTAATCCTGTGTTTTGTAGCAGTTATTTAAATTACCGCTGTCTTCTTCACTGGATTTTAAGCCTGTGTAAATCCCCAGAATCCAGCCCCAAACAAGGACACTTACTAGAAGCACAGCAGATCCCTGTGGTATAAAAGCACAGACAAAGGTTCAGCTCCAGTGTGTGTTTGTATGGTTGAGACTTGCCAGGTACTAGTTAAGCAGCACCCGGTCTTTGAATTGAAGGTCAGAGGTTAGTTTCTTCTAGATATTTCTTAAAATGCAGATAGAAGGGATAGACAGTTTCTTGAATGGGACTTATATAACCTGCTTTTAGACACAGGAGTTTAGTCGTCTATATATCACATGGGAATGGGTTCTGCAACTCTGCATTTTGATTGGGTTTTGGTTTTCTGTAATAATTTCCATCTGTTGCAAAGGGAAGTTTCCTTGATGAGGGGTTAGGATTTCACTTATCTGTGGATATACAGACAAGTGTTTAAAATGCAGTTAGGGATTATGCTGGTTTAGTATGGTGGCAGTTGTAGGTTGTCCTCCAATGACTTCATTAGCCCTGGGTAGTTGGCTATGGTTCCCTCTTGTTGAGTGGGTCTTAAGTCTAATTAGAAGCTGCTGATTACTATCAACATCATAATTTCTGTATCTAAGGCTCAGGGATCATTGCAGAGAAGGGGGTGGAAAGTCTGTGGGAACCAGAGGAACAGGAAGTTTGCTTTGAGATTATGTCGCCTACTAATGTAAGAAGCTGCACCTATGAAGTCTCATTAAACATGAGCTGAACATGGATGACACCAATAGAGATGCTAATGTGGAAGGGAGAAAATCCAGGAGGCCACAGTCCTACACAAATAACTACAGGCAACAAAGAAATGCAGGGAGCTAGAGAAATAGTTTTCCCCAGGGAAGAGCACATCGTCTATTACCAAATGGTAAGTAAAAAGACATACATACCAGTAACATTATACAGACTGAGCAGGTTTCTATGTAGTTAGAAATAAATACGTGTATCTCTCTCTCTCTTCGTGTGTGTGTGTGTGTGTATTTATCAATTGAGGAAAAAGAGGCCATGAATTTTGAAGAGCAAGATGAGGGTCACATTAAAGGGTTGGAGGAAGGAAAGAAAAAAGGAAAATCATGTAATTGCAATATAATCTCAAAAAAATGTTTTTAAAAGATTTCACATAAATTTCATAGGAACCTGCTTTGGGTTTCTTAGAAAAGCCAAGGTTAGCAGCAAAGTTTCAGACAGTATAGGATCAGCAATCATAAAATTAAAAGTAAGAAAAGATAGGGAGGGTCAGATCTTTCATATCTATTTTATATTTTGTTTTTCCATGTCTAAAAATTTTATAAGACATAAAATATTTTTAAGGCTGATACTTGTCCTTGTCTCTGTTTTATATCTACCTATATTACTTCCAGGTAATATTTTTTTCTATATAAAATAGTAAAATGAATCAAGAAACAGAAACATTTTCCTTTACTTCAAAATTTTCCATTCTCTTGAATGGCATCAAATGTATCTTGAAAATATATTTTGGGTTAAATAACAGCCAAAAAGGAGAAAATGCTGTCTGGACCATGAGCTGAACTCTGAAGCAGGCCTCTACGAAGCCCCCTTCCTTCCTTTAGCCACTAACTCTGAGGACACACATCTGTGATGTCTGGAGTAGATAGTGTTTGTGTGGGTTTTAAGTCCTGTGGCTGTTGCCCTTGTACAGACAAGAAGTAAATGTAGGCTTCCTTCAGCTTATGGAGCAAATGGTGTAGATGAAAGAAGAGAAAGGCAGGTCACGTACTCTTTCCTACTCTACCATGTCCCGTAATCTATGGTGTGTGCATTATCCACAGATAACCACGAAGCGAAGGATTCTTGAGCTTTCCATCCTAATGCCAATAGGAAGTCTAATTTCAAGAATGATTCTGAATCCTTCTTTCAGACTCAGCTGTAAGAGAAGCATGGCTATAATTGGAGTGCATGCCTTCACAACTGCTCACATAGTGCTTGTCTGACCTGCTGTCCTTAGCTGGGCTCACTGTTCATGCTGGATCTTTGCTTTCTAAATAGTCTTTGAAATGTAAATTCCATGGGCATCGGAGTTTAGCAAGGCATAAACTCACTAGTAGTTTTTCTTTGCATGGGTGTATGTGAGTTTGTATGTTTGTAGGTGCATATATATGTGTGTGTGTGTGTGTGTGTGTGTGTGTGCATGTATGTACATGCAAATACATATGTATGCTTGTATGTAGAGAGCAGAGATTGATGAGTGTCTTCCTCAACCATTATCTATTTGTTTACAGAGGCAGGGTCTCTTGTTTGAACCCAGCGCTCACCTATTTCACAGTCTAGCTAGACACTTTGCTCTGAGCAGCCCAGGTCCTTGCCTCTCATGTACTGAGGTCACAGGCAAGCTGCCACATCAGCCTGTCACATGGGTGCAAGATTTGAGCTCAGTTCCTCATGACTGTATGGCAGACACTTTGCACAATGAACTATCTACCAATCCCCTTTTTTAGTGGTTTTGCTAGTTTCAGTTTTTTGTTTTTGTTTGTTTCAGTTCTTTATTTTCTTTTGAGAGTATCTACTTGTGCCAAGCACTGAGATTTCTTTTTCTATTTTCAACATAATCCATTGTTTCCAAAAGATCCACTAAGTAGATAATGTCACTGTTCTAAAACTCAAGAACTGTTAAGATATTGCCCAAGGCCTCAGTCCTACATGAGTCCACAGCAGTAACTACTTAAGCTTTGTGGAACACTGGAAAATCATTCTCTTTCAATTACAACATTTCTGCTTCAAAATGGAGCCTCAGTCCATACCCCTATGCCCACCACAAATAAATAAAACAGAGACCAGAGTAGCAGGCACTCTTGTGGCTGCTTGCAAGACAGAAGAGCTAAGTTTACTTCATTATAATGCATGGCTAACTCAGCTAGACACTGGGGAAATTTACTAAAGTTTGCCTCATCGCTTCTATAGTCCCAAGCACGTTTTTTTTTGTTTTGTTTTGTTTTGTTTTTTGTTTTTTTTCTCCCTGAGTAAGAAAAAAGTAGTTCTGTTTTAGGAGAACGCGAGCTACACACTTCTCACTCACTGTGAGTTCTGGAAACTGAACGGAACTCCTCCCCTGCCGGCTGCCCACTGCTACCAGCCTTTCCCACACCCTAGATAATGAAGGGAGATAATAAAGCCTTCAAATAGAAATTTCCAGATTATGAGTCATGGCTTACTCAGCCTTTGTTACAGAGAACCTGGAAGCCTTTAAAATGGACTGTTGATTTTGGCATCGCTAGCTCCCTTTACTGCTATCAAGAAATAAGTTACATGACTAATTAGCTTGAGAAATTACCTCTGTAGTGAGTATATTGAGAATAGCCGATATTAGGGGATCTAGTGCTTAATATATGGTCTTTAATAATGCCTGTTTGTATAAATAGGTACTTGTTTCCTTGAACAATGTTTCACCATTAATGGTTCCTCAATAAATATCTGCTACATTGTATTAAATAGACATATATTAAAAGTCAATATTATTGTCAGGTATTATGAGCTAAATATTGTATTAAGAGCCTTATGGAGATCATTTTCTCTTTCTTTTTTAGTGTACGTGTGTTTGTGTATATGTGTGTGAGTAGACATATATACATGTACTTAAAGTAAATTCATAGACATACATTACATGAATGATTTTGTTTATGATACATATTAATATTTTATACATAGTAAGCACTTAAGTATAGGTTTAATGAAGCAAATTATAAATGATAACAACCACACATGTCAACATGGCTCCCTGACATTACTTATTATTTTGTATATATACTTCATAGAGATAATTCCTAAAACAAATTAGTATTATGAGTTATACTAAGGCATATAGTATGTAGTTTTCAAGAAAATGTATTGCTGGGACTGAAGTTACAGATGTTTCTGAGCCGTGTAGGTGTGGAGGATGGCATAGAACCTGAGTCTTATGAAAGAAAAGGCAGTAATTTAACCACTGAACCTCCTCTCCAGCTCAGGAAAGTTTGATCAAAGAAAATGGAGGGGTCCCTGCCACCATCTGCAGAAGGGAACCAGGCTGCTCCAAAGCCTTCTGTGATTAGCCCATCAGGAGAGAGTGATCTCCCAGCAGCGATTTCACTTCTGAGTGCAGAGGTGAGATCTCCCTCTTCTCTCTGGAGGGATACAGCTAGGAGCACACTGGGCATACAATCAGTGGAGCAGCTGGGACAGGAGTCTTCCCTTCCAGCCGCCATTTACAGCAGGGAACCAGGCAGCTCCAAAGCCTTCTGTGATTAGCCCACCAGGAGAGAGTGATCTCCCAGTAGTAATTTCACTTGAGTGCGGAGGTGAGATCTCCACCTTCTCTCTGGAGGGGTACAGCTAGGAGGGCACAGGGCATACAATCAGTGGTGCTGCTGGGACAGGAGTCATCCCTTCTCGCTGCCATTTTGAACCAGACAGGTCCACAACCTTCTGTTAACAGACCCTGCCAGAAGAGAGTTGGTCTCTTAGGAGTACAGACACAGGCTTACAGGCCCACGGGAGGGGCAAGCTAGAGCCAGAGACAACAAGACCAACTAACACCAGAGATAACCAGATGGTGAAAGGCAAGCGCAAGAACCCAACAGGTACCAACAGAAACCAAAGCTACTTGGCAACATCAGAGCCCAGTTCTCCCACTACAGCAAGTCCCGGATACCCCAACACCGGAAAAGCAAAAGTTGGATTTAAAATCTCATCTTACGATGTGGTTAGAGGACATCAAGAAGGACATAAATAACTCCCTTAAGGAAATACAGGAGAACATGGGTCAAATGGTAAAAGCTCTTAAAGAGGAAACACAAAAATCCCTGAAAGAAATACAGGAGAGCATGGGTGAACAGGTAGAGGCCCTTAAAGAGGAAACACAAAAATCCCTGAAAGAATTACAGGAGAAGACAAACAAGTAAGGAACTGAACAAAACCATCCAGGATCTAAAAGTGGAAGTAGAAACAATAAAGAAATCACAAAGTGAGACATCTCTGGAGATAGAAAATCTTGGAAAGAATTCAGGAGTCATAGATGCAAGCATCAACAACAGAATACAAGAGATAGAAGAAAGAATCTCAGAGGCTGAAGATACCATAGAAAACATTGACTCAACAGTCAAAGATAATGCAAAATGCAAAAAGCTCCTGAGTCAAAACATCCAGGAAATCGAGGATACAATGAGAAGACCAAACCTAAGGATTATAGGTATAGAAGAGAGTGAAGATTTCCAACTTAAAGGGCCAGTAAATATCTTCAAAAAATTATAGAAGAAAACTTCCCTAACCTAAAAAAAGAGATGTCCATGAACATACAAGAAGCCTACAGAACTCCAAACAGACTGGACCAGACCAGAAAGTCCTCCTGGCAAATAATAACCAAAACACCAAATGTACTAAACAAAGAAAAAATATTAAAAACAGTAAGAGAAAAAGGTCAAGTAACCTATAAAGGCAGGCATATCAGAATTACACCAGACTTCTCACCTGAGACGATGAAAGCTAGAAGATCCTGGCCAGAACCCCAAGAGAACACAAATGCCAGCCAAAACTACTATACCCAGCAAAACTCTCAGTTACCATAGATGGAGAAACCAAGATATTCCATGATAAAACCAAATTTAAACAATATCTTTCCACAAGTCCAGTCCTACAAAGGATAATAGATGGAAAACGCCAACACAAGGAGCGAAACTACACCCTAGAAAAAGCAAGAAAGTAATCTTTTTCCAGTAAACCCAAAAGAAAGTAACCACACAAACATAAAAAGAACATCAAAAATAACAGGAAGCAACAATTACTATTCCTTAATATCTTATAACATCAATGGACTCAATTCCCCAACCAAAAACATAGTCTAACAGAAATATTTCTCATGTGAATCTTCAATTTTATCAGAAAATGTTTGTGATTCCTCTTTCAATTTAGTAGTGTTTTTATATCTACCATTTTAACTGTAGTATTTTCCATGATAATCTTTAATTTTAAAATTTTTGTATATATTTCTTCAATTTTATCAGAAATATTTTCCATGTAAATCTTCAATTTTGTTAGAAAATGTTTATAATTCCACTTTCAATCAATTTAGGAATACTTTTATGTCTACCATTTTATCGGTATAATTGTTCATGATAATCTTAAATTTTAATGTTCTTCTATATTTTTGTTCAATTTTATAAGAAATATTTTCCATAAAAATCTTCAATTTTATCAGACAATGTCTATAATTTTACTTTCAATCAACTTAGGAACATTTTTATACCTTCCATTTTATCTGTATAATTTTCCATGAAATAGTCAGTTTTAGCATGTTTTTCTAT
Organism: Tokudaia tokunoshimensis; assembly: GCA_036184795.1. Classification (NCBI taxonomy): domain Eukaryota; kingdom Metazoa; phylum Chordata; class Mammalia; order Rodentia; family Muridae; genus Tokudaia; species Tokudaia tokunoshimensis. The sequence continues at coordinate 53,832,310 of BTHU01000004.1, read as the reverse complement.
ATATTTCTTGAATTTTATCAGAAATATTTTCCTTGTAGATCTTCAATTTTATCAGAAAATATTTATAATTCCACTTTCAAAAAACTTAGGAATATTTTTATGCCTACCATTTTATCTGTATAATTTTTCCATGAAATACTCAATCTTAACATGTTTTTTATATATTTCTTCAATTTTATCAGAGATATTTTCCATATAAATCTTCAATTTTATCAGAAAATGGTTATAATTTCACTTTCAACCAACTTAGAAATATTTTTATGCCTACCATTTTATCTGTACAATTTTCCATGATAATCTTCAATTTTAATGTTTTTCCATATATTTTTTCAATTTTATCAGAAATATTTTCCATGTAAATCTTCAATTTTATCAGAAAATATTTATAATTCTACTTTCAATCAACTTAGGAATATTTTTATTCCTAAAAATTTATCTGCATAAATTTCTTCAATTTTATCAGAGATATTTTCCATGTAAATCTTCAATTTTATCTGAAAATGTTTTTAATTCTACTTTCAACCAATTTAGGAATATTTTTATGCCTATCATCTTATCTTTATAATTCTTCATGAAATAGTCAGTTTTATTGAGTTTTTCTATATATTTCTTGAGTTTTATCAGAAATATTTTCCTTGTAGATCTTCAATTTTATCAGAAAATGTTTATAATTCTACTTTCAATCAATTTAGGAATATTTTTATGCTTACCATTTTATCTGTATAATTTTTCTATGAAATAGTCAATCTTAATGTGTTTTTCTACATATTTCTTCAATTTTATCAGAGATATTTTCCATGTATATTTACACAATGGAATACTACTCAGCAATTAAAAACAATGAATTCATGAAATTCTTAGGCAAATGAGGAACAGGGGGAGGGAAGAGGGCTTATGGGACTTTCGGGGAGGGCGGAACCTGGAAAGGGGAAATCATTTGGAATGTAAATAAAGAATATAGAAAATTTAAAAAAAGAAAAAGAAAATGTATAGCTATAGTCACTTATATTAGATGGTATATACTGCTTTATAATATCTAGCATAAATACAATATAATTCTTATTTATATAGAACAGAAATAATAATATGACCTAATTAGGCCTGGCTAGCAAGTATATAAAATTAGATAATGCTTATGAAGTATAGCTCCTATTAATCTAAGTTACCCTATAAATTACTGTTATCTGCTATAACTAAGTTGAGATTTTAGATTAGACTGGGATGTAAGCCAATGGTAGAACATTTGTCCCATGTGCACAAGGCCCTAAGTTCAGTGTCCACTGCAAAAGAGAATGCTTCTAGGCAGTTACATGGTTTGTTTAGGAGAAAAAAGTAAATCTTGTTTTGTGTTACCAGCACTGTTTAAAGATGTGCACTTCCAGGGCAGTGAGTTGGCTCAGTAGATAAGGGTTCATGCTGCCAAATCTGAAAGCTTGGGTTCATCCCTGGAACCCATGGAAGGAGAGAACTGATTCCCACAGAGAACTGACCTCCAAGTGCTATGGCAAGTGTAAGCCTACACGCAGGCATACACACACATACACACACACAACAAGGAACAAGAATGTGTCCAGAATGAAGAAATGATGTAGTATTAATGCAGACCCAAAGGAGAGGTTTTGGAAGTTTGGTAATTACCTTTTGTCCTTATGAAAATGAATAAAAGAGCTAGATTCTTTTGTCTTGGCTATTTCCTTTTTGCACATAGATTGAATGCATAAAACCAGTGCCTGTAGCATAAGAAGATGCTCTGAGGGGTGAGGGACTAACACAAATGCCAAGAAATGGAACTGGGAGTTGGATTCAACCAACCCAAGGCTGAGCGAATCTTGTCTTCGAAGAACAAGTTTTCTCAAGGTTTAGTCCTAAACACAAGCCACTGCTGGAACTTCTTAGAGTGAAAATTCTAGATCCTCCCAGAACACCAGAGACAGGGTGGAGTTTGGCAAGTTAGGCTTCAAGATGGACCTTGGCAATTCTGATATAGGCTGACTTTGGGAAACACTTATCTAATCCAGTTTTGAGTCATATTTCTTTCAATTTTTCCAAAAAATATTTTAAATGTGACAGCAAGGTTTGTAAACAAACACAGTGATAAAATTATTGAGAAAGATCACACACAAATATACTCAGATTGACTCATGATAACTCGAAGTGAAAAAGCTAAGGGAAGGAAATCACTGTGGTGTGGAATGACCTGCTTAAAGATCATGGAGACACACGAAAGCTTTGGATTCAACCTGCTGGGGTTCTTTTCTACTTTCTGTGAATTACAGTAACAGTGAAGAAAAGCATTTTAGTTTCTTCCTTAGCGACATATGGTAGTAAATAGTGCCGTTTAGTGCATTAATTAAGTTAATAAGTGGAGGGTAATTAGAACTTTCTCCATTATATCTGAATTACTCAGTAAATCAGTGATGATGATAATGATTTTATATATATATATGTATATGATTTTATATATACATAGATACATATGCAAAACATTCACTTCCTCAGAGAGATCAAAAAAACAACTACGCCTGGCTAAGCTGATCACAGTAATAGTCTCTCAATAAATGGAAATGTTGGTGCCAAATTACTCTCACAATGGCATTGTGTTCAAGTTATTTTATTATGAAATTTATGACTTATTAAACAGTTTAGTTAAAAGGTACAAACAATAATAATTTCATGTAAACATACATAAAAATAAGACTGGAAAACAAAAGGCTGGATGTTAACAACATAACTGTGATACGCATGTATTTTATACAATAAACTTATAGTTTATTCTTCACATATTCTGTCTCTTTAAAAAAATCATTGTTAATGAAAATATCTAGAAAAGCATGGAGACTCAGACAATCTCAATGTATTTATATTTCATGTCTCACTCATGATGTAATGGCAATCAGTATTATATCATATATCCTTCAGCTCCAAAAACATAGGTTTCTGTTGTTTTGACTGACAGCTTCAGGTGAGAATCAGCTGCCTGAATTCAGAATGAACTTGTATCTACTCCTCCCCCAGGACTTCAAGAACAGGAATCTGTTGTCCATACTTCAGGCAAGAACTTAAGCCTACAAACCTTGAGCCTATGGTCAAGTGCTTAATGAGGCAGCTTATCTTGCCTCAGATCAACGTGCCTGGGACCTAAGAGCTTCACAGAGGAGAGTAAGGAAACTGACTGAATGTTTGACATTTCAAATCCCAGGGGTTTCTTGACCTGGAACCAGCCTAAGAGCACTTTTCACACCTGCATGTGTCAAGAATGAGTCCTGCCTAGGCTGAGTGGTGTTAGGCAATCATGCAGTCAGGGACCATGACAGTGAACAGGGACAATACAGGACTTTAACAAACAGTCACTTATTGTAGGCAAACACCAACTCTAATCACTATTCACTGATTTGCAACTATTCCCTTCCTCTCCATTCCAGTCTTAAACTAGAAGGTATTCCAGTCTTAAACTAGAGCTGTATTGTGGAGGCCAATACAGCTCTTAGCAGTATGCTAAGAGGTTTGCTTTTGACTTGCAGTCCCATGGTAAAGGTGAGTTTCAGCCTTCAATGCCATGGTATGCTGTCATGAAGTCTAACCACAATCACATACGTACAACACTAACCTCAGCATCTATTAATGCAGAGAAAACATGGAAATCTCTAATAATCTTCACCTTCTTGAGACATCCATCTTCTCACGATTCTTTATTAGTTCATAATGATATATAAGCAACAAATAGCATAGATACCAAAAATCTTCCAAATAAATCTGTGTTCTAATCACTTCGGTGAGGGGAGACAATAGTATAAAGATGTTTATTTCCTTACACTGACATTTTAGTTATTTCAGAAATGCTGGGCTCCTAGGGACAAATAGTGAAAGGAATTAGTTTATTTATTAAAAAAAAATTTTTAGTAGCCCTCAGTTGAAGCCTTCTTTGGACAGAGTGAACTTGGCAACTCCCCAATGCTACCAATGCAACTTCTTGGAGACTGACACACATTGGATTGACTTCAAGACCCATTTACATCATTTTAAAATGTAAAGGGAATACCCTCGGTAAATTTTCCTGCCAAATTCAAGCAGTTTTTTCTCCATCCTAAGTCTGCATTAGAAGCAGGTAGATGCTAATCATGTTTGGACCAAGACTGGAGTGGGTCCTGACAAGCTTTGAGCAGCAGGGATAGACTCACCTCCGTGTGCATGACTCCAGGACTTGTTTCTATTAGTCTCCCAGGCTAGCCCTCAGCCTCTCAGCTGTTCAAAAATTAGGAGAAAGGGAAGTTCAGGTACCACTGTCAGATACTCTGATTTCATACAACCTCCCCATATTTATAACCTCCGGGGGAAACTACAACCTTTATTTAGAATGTTTTTGTATATATTAGTAAAAGACAAAACATTTAAATACTAAATGATATAAAAAGAGAAATGAAATGTTTAAATACTAAATGATATCTTATAAAAAGAGAAACGAAGGAAATTTGCCAAAACAAATGTGTATGTATGAACAATGCATCTGTGTGCCCTTACTAGACTCCTGGGGTGGGGCTGGGGGTAGGGGGTAAAATATGCAAAGCCCTAAAGCCTATTTTGGAATTATATCAAGTTAGAAAACAGAAGTGATCTGATCAAATGGTCTATTTACTGAGCGTAACATTACGCCATCAGAACAGACAAGACATTTAATGCTGGATACATTAAAGGTACTTGCTAGATAGGGTCTTCTTTGTTCTGCCAGAATACCTTGTCGGAAAACCTTAATTATGTCAACTGTTTAAGGGAAAGACTTTTCATCCCATCTGTTTTGTGCTCTGGAGAGTATGATCCTCACACTGTCAGTGATGTATCTTAGTTTGATGTGACATTTAAAAACTGAAACTCATTGGGGGATAGAGAGATGGCCCAGTGGTTAAAAACACATTCTGTGTTTGGAGAAGACCCAAAACCTATTCTTAGCACCCATATCAGGTGACTCAGAACCACCAACAACTTCAGTTTCTTAGGATTTGATTTCCTCTTCTGGCCTCTTCTGGCAAATTATTCATAGTACATGTAGACTCAGGTTGGGACACACATAAACCAAAAATATTGATGAATCGATCTTTAAACACATAATGCATTATTTACTTGCTAGCTAGGCTCAACTTTCTTCTTAAAAAATAACAGTAGAACATTTTCTTCAGAACTTTTCCTCAATTGTGTGTTCAATTCCACGGTGAATAATAATATTCAAATGAAGAAAACCTTAACATGGAACTTAAAGCATATATAGAAAATGTATGACTTAGGATCAATTTTCAGTACCTGGACAAATAACTACTGGAATTAATCCTCAACTTCTTTCATATTAAACAGCTTGATTTGTGTGTGGTCACTTTTTAAGAAATATGAAGATACCCCAAGGAGGAAGAATCATGTTTTTTGTTTTGTTTTGTTTTTTTAGAATGTGCATTTTTCTTTTTTTATTATTTTCTATATTTTTTTATTTACATTCCAAATGATTTCCCCTTTCCAGTTTCCTCCCTCCCCGAAAGTCCCATAAGCCCCTTTCCCTCCCTCTGTTCCCCATTCAAGCCCCTCTCGCTTCTCTGTACTGATATTCCCCAACATCCAGTCTTTCCAGGACCAGGGGTCTCTGGAATACTACTCTGCATTTAAAAACAATGAATTCACGAAATTCTTAGGCAAATGGTCAGAACTGGAAAATATCATCCTTAGTGAGGTAACCCAATCACAAAAGAACATACATGGTATGCAGTCACTGATAAGGGGATATTAACCCAGAATCTCAGAATACCCAAGACACAATTCACATATCAAAAGAATCATGTTTTTAAAAAGACAGTTCAGCAAAGCCTTTGTTCTTAGTGCTTTGCAGGCAGAGGCAGATGTATCTCTGAGTCTCAGGACAGCCAAGATTACCCAGTGAGAACCTGTCTCAAAAAAATACTAATCTAAATATATTTCAAATACATTTACTTACAGTAAAATTTCTATTTGTCTGGATGTTTTCCAAGCTTCCCTTCCTTAAGGTCTGTCACAAGACTGAAGGGGAAATTAGGATTTTTAGGAAGCATCTTAGATACTTGCTGAAAGAGTTAGAAGGTTCTTTGAAGGAAGAAGATGAGCATTTCAATAAACAAAATGAGTTGTTTCTAGAAAGACAATTAGCCTTTGGGAACTATTTACAATCAATCCACTTCAGATCTATGCCACTGTTTTGATTTCAACATGCTGTGGTCCAGAACACTGGTTTAATTATTTCATAGTTCAAAGAAGGAAGTCTCAACAGAGGCCCATCAACCAGTAGAACAGCTCTTTCCACAGCAATGGCCAAGTCTTTGTATATAGTTTGCTATGGGTTGAATGTTGTCCTTCAAAATTTCACACCCTGGAATGGTAAGCCTGCTGTCTCTCCAAATGTAACCTTATTTGGGCACAGGGGAATTGCAGATGTAAATTGTAATGCAGGGGTTATTCTGAATAGGGTGAGTCCCTGGTTCAGTACAGCTCATGTCTTATTAAAAAGGGCCTGATACTGAGGCACAGCATGTGGCCATCAGAGTGATGGGTGCTATAAATTGGGGAACTAGGTGGTATTTAGAGACAGTGCAAGAACAGAGTCTTCCTTAGAGAGCTCAGAGGGAGCATGGTCCAGGCTACACCCTTATTTCAGAAGGACAGCCTCCGCAACTGAGACAACAAATCTCTGGTATTCTGTGACACCAGGCTTGTAGTGCTTTGCTTCCAGAGCCCTCATAACATGAAAGCTATTTCCTATTATTTCTTTAAGTGTTGTGGCTCTGTTGTATAACACAAAGGTATAACACAAAAGGAACACGAAGCCAAAGAATGGCTATGTCCACTTCCCATGTGCTACACCCCCATGTCCCTGCCTTCTAAAGCCCCATTGTATTCAGACCCACATCACTGTGGAGGAGATTGCCACAGGAGAAATAACTGTTGTTTTCTTGACCCATGAAAGTGTGCCCAGTCTTTCATTAATACCTGGCTATCACAAACCCACCCTCTATTGTACTTCTCTCTGAATTAGTTGAGAAGTCAATTTGATATTTTAGACCACTGGTTCTCAACCTTCCTAATGCTGTGACCATTTAATATAGTTCTTCATGTTGCAGTGACCCCCAACCATACAATTATTTCCATTGTTACTTCATTACTGTAATTTTGCTATTGCTATAAATTACAATGTAAATATTTTTGGAAGATACAGGTTTTCCAAAGAGCTCACAGACCACAGGTTGAAAAGCACTGTTTTAGATGGACCTGGATCCCTTACTCAAAAACTTCCAATTCCCTTGTACAGAAGCACTGAAATCTTAAAACAGCAGTTAGGAGTGCTCCTTTGCTTCTGACCTATGAAATCAACTGTTTCTTGCCTGCACACACTGCAGCTGGCTTCTTGGGCCACTAAAATGTGCTTAGTGCTCGGTTTGATGTTGAGAAAGTGAGATGTGAGCAGGTTAGTTCAAAGTCTTGAGGAGTAGCATATTTAAGACTGGGACATAGAATATGTATGAGTGAAACAGAGGATAGAAAGTAAATGAGACTTTCTGTGTCATGTCCCCAGCACATTTTGAGACATAATGATTAAGATGACTTCTGAATTGCATTAGTTTGTTTTTCCTAGAGTTAGGCTGGGGTTATGTTTGGGGGAGAAAAAAATAGATCTTAATAGTCCCTTCTATACATCTGTCAGGAGGATAGGCTGTCAGTGAAGCAAGTTGTGAATATCTCTGTTGATGTCAGTCTTGAACACCTCGCTGGCACTGTCACCTGTTTCTGCTGTGAAACTATTTTCTGCCTCTTCCACCACATTCTCTTAGTAAGGAGTTCCCTATAGCCTGTACTCAGGGAAACATGAAGTTTTATGTCTTGAGAAACAGAGTATCTGCACAAACTATTTAGAATATTTCTGCAAGAGACCATTCCCTCTCCCCCATTTGTCAGTTTATTTGATCATTTATTTTTACCAGGATGGACTCATGGGGGTTATTTTGTGCTTTGGATTATAACTCAGTGACTTTGTTTGCTTTGGCTACTCTAATTCCTCGAGTTCTCTTTCCTTCAGCTGACTCCTGTATCCCTTTGACCTAACTCCATCACTGTACTCTGTTATTATGAGCAAGCCCTCCCTTTATGGCACCACAGGATATTCTCATCTTCCATGATTTCCTACTACGCTACCAGAATCGCACATTTCTCCAAGAATTCCTTACTCCTATCAGCAGGGAGAGATTAGAATTCAGCTTGTGGCCTGGTTTGTCATCTCTACTTCATTTTCGTGGCTTCTAGGTCCTTTCAGATGAATACAGGGAATATCGACATGTCTATACATGCTGGCATCTCTCTCTTCATCGAGATTCATTTAGGCCATTCTTCCACACTAACCCAGTATGGGATATTCTAACCTCTTTCTTTATTTATCTGTAGTCTCTCATCCCATCAGAAAGAAGCATGACTTCTTTTGCTCACCATCCATTTCATTATCAGTATACATTGTATGAAAACTTCTACCCCTGTGGGAAACAGCTTTATCAACGAGTCCTCGTCTTATGTCCAATTTCTTTCTCTTCTTTTCAGCGTTACAGACCCTAGTCATCTTCAGAAGTGCTCTTAAGTAACTTTCTCCTCAACACCGTTAGTGAGGGTGATTCACACATTACTAAGTTACAGTCTTTGCTTGTACATTTCATCCTGGGGTTTCCCATCCTCTAAATGAGTTTTCCTGCATTTCAATGTATCATTTTTCTATAAATCTTTATGAATTTCGATAAGCATTGTGGCGATTGTAGTATTATACAGGACTACCGCATCACCACTCTGAACTTGCCCTCCTGCTCTTCATTTGTTCTGTTTTCCCTTTCTTCCTATAAACCTTTGGCAATTACTCATCATTCGACTCTCTCTGAAGCCAAGCCTTTTCCTGAATGTCATATAGGGACTCAACAGTATACAGCTTTCCAGACTGTCTTCCTTGACATGGAAATATGCTATGCTTTTAAGAGTTAACCAAGTATGCTCATTGCTTCTTAGTGTATTTCTATTACTGAATAATAACCTCCTATGGATATGCCATAGTTTTGTTTTAATTTTTTATTTTTTCAATCCATTCATGGGTCCAAAGAGAAGGTAAAGGCACTTACCACCAAGAATGGATTACCTGAGTTCCATGCCCAGCTCCTGCAAGTTGTCTCCTAAAGCTCACACACATGCCACTCACATATGCACATACATACACACCACACACAAAATGAATAAATAAATGTAATACATTTTCAAAAAATTTCATCCAGCTATTGATGAACATCTTTGTTCTCACTACTTTGGGAAAATTGTGAATAAAATGTTTTACCTGTGTTGCAGCTTTTCGGGTATTCTTACATCTTCTGATCAGATGAGTAAGGACTTCGAAGCATTGTAGCTGGGTAATGTGGGAAGACTGTGACTAATCTTAGAAACCACCAACTGATTTTGCAAAATGACAAAAGAGTTCACATTCTCAGCAACAATTAATGTGAGATTAATTTTCTGTAGTCTCCAGCAACTGGGATCATCCAATTATGAAACATCACTCATCCTAATCTAACAGGTTTGCAGGACCATCTCATTGTCTTGATTCTTAATTTCCTGTTGATAAACAATAACAGATTCCTTTTCATAGTTGTGTTTACCATCTGGATATTATCTTTGGTCTTCCAACACATTTTATAAAAGTAATATAGTTTGTTAAAATTCATTTTTCGTATTATGTCACTTTTCAATTCAAAATTGGATATTCTTCTCAAGGAAAAAAATGCTAAAATTTTTGGGCTTGTATTCCGTAGACAATGTCTCCCATATGTACAAGTTTTGATATTGTTGGCAGATAAAAACTTTATTAAGTGGATGATTATGAACATTTAGTGAGCCTTTTATGGGTAATCTATGTGTGATCATATTAGAAACTTCCTGTCTGCTCATCTAAGTAAGAAGACAGTGACTAATAGTCTATGTGACTCCTCCATGCAGGAGAGGGCAGTTGGCGCCTTGGTTATACATCATCTTTTGCTCTTGGGTAAGTCATCTTACCACATATGGCTCAGTTACCTTCTGTGTTGGATAGAGGTAGCTGCTGGTACCTGCGTTCTGTGACCATTCCCATTAGGCCCTTCCTCTCCTCCACAGTCTCAGATAACCAGGAGCTTGTAGGCATAGTATTCTTTACTTTGACTATCTTGCTGCTGACTATAATACATTTTCTTTATCTAGTTGTTAATAGCCTTTCTAAATCACTGCTTAAGCACATATAATTCCTATTGCTTTCATTAATATGAAGTTGCTTTCCCGTGTTAATTTTTTCATATTAAGTCAAACTTGGAAAAATATTGTTTCTTTAGATATAACTAAAGTTTATCAGAGAAAATTAAATATAAGACACTATAGTTTTATAGTTAGTCCTAAAAGATCATTTAGGAATACTAACTATAGTCTAAGTTGAATCCTTTCCATTCTTCTACCAGGAAGGTATCAGAACCAAATATGGTTTTGAATGGGTCCTGCTTCTGGTCTACTGCCTTTTCTTTTTTCTTTTTTATTAATTGTTTATTTTATTTATCTACATTTCAAATGTTGTCCACCTTCCCAGTCTCCCCTCCGCAAACCCCCTCAGCCCACCCCCTCCTCTTTGCCTCTAAGAGGGTGCTCCCCACTCCTGCTTCACCACTCTCAAGCATCCTTCTATGATGGGGCAACAAGCCTCAAGAGGACCAAGTGCCTCCCCTCCTATTGATGCCAGGTATGGCAATCTTCTGCTACATATGTAGCTGGAGCCATGGACCCATCCATGTATACTCTTTGGTTGATAGCTTGGAAACTCTGGGGGGCGGTCTGATTGGTTGATATTGTTGTTCTTCTTATGGGGTTGCAATCCCCTTCAGCTCCTTCAGTCTTTCTCCTGTCTCTTCCATTGGGGTTGCAGTGCTCAGTCTGATAGTTGGCTGTGCATATCTGCATGTGTCTTAGATGCTGGCAGAGCTTCTCAGAGAACAGTCATACTAGGCTCCTGTCTGGGAGCAGTTTTTGGCATCAGCAATAGTGTCAGGGTTTGGTGCCTGCAGATGGGATGGATCCCAAGGTTGAGTGGTCTCTGGATGACCTTCCCTTCAGACAAGTCTTATAGGCAAAATAACTGGGCCTTAAAACAACAAGCCAGCAGTGAGCTTCACTCAGGATATATTCCGTAAACTCCCTTTTCCTTGCTGCTAAATGTATCCTGTTGCCTTGAGAGAAATGAGCATGCCTACTTTATGCACTGAACAATTTTCTCTCTAGGGAGTATTTTACTCTTTTAAGTTCACCATAGGTCAGGCTAAAAGCAGTCTTAGTATAACTCATATTTCTCATCACAGACATCCTTAACTGTTACAGGATGTGTGACTAATTAGAAAAAAAAAATACACAGAGCAGGCAGAGTTTGTGACACACAGCAACCACCTGCACAGGTTTCCATTGTGTTTGAGACACACGAATTGCCTTGTGAGTCATTCACTTTTATGAAAAGTTCAAAATCACCATATGAACAGTGAATGTATATGCATGTGCTTTCAAAATAATGAGTAAGACAGATGATGTTTGACGAGAGAACAGGGTAATTCACAGCCCCGTGAATAATATGCTCAAAAGTAGAACATACACAAAAGTAGAGCTATCTATAATGCCTTTTTAAGTTTCAAATTTTCAGTTCATACAAATTGAAGCTCAGGTCTCTTTTCTCCATTCTATCTATCTATCTATCTATCTATCTATCTATCTATCTATCTATCTATCTATCTATCTATCTATCTATTTTACATCACAATCACTACCCCATGCTCTCCCCCACAGTCTTTCCCCACATCCCTTCTGTTCTCCTCTGAGAGGATGGAAAATCCCTGGTATCCCCCCTACCCTGGTACATCAAATATTTACAGGGCTAGGTGCATCCTCTCCCACTGAGGCCAGACAAGGCAGCTCAGTTAAGGGAGCAAATTCCACAGATAGGCAACAGCTTTAGGGACAGCCCCTGCTCCAGTTGTTGGGGGAACCCCAAGAAGACTGAGCTGTACATCTGCTACATATGTGCAGGGCTAGGGGTGCTAGATCCAGCCCATGTATATTCTTTCGTTGGTGGTTCAGTCTCTGGGTGCCCCTAAGGTCCAGATTATTTGACTTTGTTGGTATTCCTGTGGAGTTCCTATCCTCTTCAGGGTCCTCAATCCTTTCCCCAACTCTTCCATAAGAGTCCTCGGAAGCTCTGTCTTGATCCCAAGACTTCTAAGATATTCACTGCCTTGTCATTACATCTACTACAGGATATAAAGTGTACCTGACTCCAGCTGGCAAAGACACATGTGCATGACAAGGTCCATATTTGAAATTCAGCAAATGTTTATTATTGAATCATGAAAAAGAAGAACAAAGGAGCTGTGGCTGAGTGCTGCTGAAGTCTTATATTTGAATGGAATGTGTAAGTGCTTGTGTAGATCATGCCCCAACCAATATCTAAGTCAGCCTGCTGTGAAAGGGCATGCTTACATGATCCTTCCCCTCTGGCTGGGCCCAGGACTGGACTTTAACTGGAGCATATTCGGAATCTCCCAGTTATCATTACATCTGCAAGATTTTATGTTGGAGCTTATGAAGACAAGTTCAGAACTGAGGAATACCTTTGCAAGTACAAATGGCTACAGAATTGAGCATAAGACTAGTTATAAGCTGGAGAGATGGCTCAGAGGTTAAGAGCACTGACTATACATCTGGAGTTCAAGAGTCCTGAGTTCAAGTCCCAGCAACCACAGGGTGGTTCACAACCCTCTGTAACTGCCCTCTTCTGCTGTGTCTGAAGATGACAGTGTACTCACATACATGAAATAAATAAATAAATAAATAAATAAATAAATAAATAAATCTTAAAAAAAAAAGACTAGTTATAAAAGATCTCTAGCAATTCATGTCTGTCACTATCCTGTGTTACACATTAAAGAATCAATCCTCTTGATCAAATAAAAATCTAAACCTAGGGGCTTGGTGACCCTTTATTTCCAAGTTTCTAGATTGTTCTGTATACATATTGTTCAACTTCCCAAGTGCTATTAGTGTGAAATAGCACTAATATATAAAAGTGTGTGTGTGTGTGTGTGTGTGTGTGTGTGTGTGTGTGTGTAATCTGTGCAATTCTTCGGGAAAGGTAACAGCAAATCATAAATTACCATAAAGATTTTCTATACTAACAGTAGTGTTAGAAAACGTTTTATATGTATTAGCTCATGTCATATCCGTCTGTCTATGCCCCACTGCAATCTATGAGGACATTCTTTGACTCTCATTCTCTTCCTGCTCAGTGTTAATGCAAAGCTCACCCACCAGCTGGCTTTCCTTTTGTGTTTTCTACTGAGTGTGGGTGTGGGTTAGTGTCTGAGAGTGAGTGCTGTGTATGTGGCCCTGGTGGGACTCTCCCTCCTTATGTTCTGCTTGCTGACTGCAGCAGCAAGCTTGCAAAATGCAGGCTCTCTAACAAGACCATGTTAGAAATGTTTTTTTTCCTCCCTGGAAAAGAATAACAGTACTTATTCGTGAGTAGACTCAGGATTACCCATATAGAGTACCACAATAAAATCTACTATTGGCATTTATGCCTGATCTGGTTCATAAAGTATCCATTGCTTTCACAGACATTTGTATATTGTGTGGGACTAGTTTATTACATGAATCCCTTTTTACTTCTCATCCCTCAGGTATATTTTAAATAAGTGAGATTCTGACTAAGAAAATTTCTTCATGTCTTCTGGTAAATAACATTAATAGTGTATTTCATTTAGAAAGATTATAGGCTTTTCATCAGATGTTATAATTTATAATCTGTGGAGTTCATCTGGCATCTAGTTCTAGTTCTGAAGTAGTTACCAATTTTAAATGATTGAGCCCTTTCTATATTAAGTGCATTAAATTAATTGTCTCCTGTAGATCTATGGTATAGGTACTATTTTATTCTAGTTTGACATATGATAGCCTCAATCCATGTTAAGTGACCATTCAAAGTTTGCACACAGGTCAGCTGGTTCTAGAACTGGGACATTTATTTGTTAGAACTACTTCTTATATATAGTGTGCCTGCTAACAAAACAAAACAATTGGAGCTTTAGATCCTAACATTCTTTCTCCCTGGTCATGTGAAGTAATTAACAGAGAAACTGCACTAAAACAAGTGAAATCATTGTTCGGCAGCAGCACAGCCCTTGCAGGGTGCCAATGCATGCATAAATACGGCTCAGCGATGAAGCTGCAAGTGTTTCTCTGAGCCAAGGGAATAGAGTCTGATTTTCAACCCCATCATACAGACCTGCACTTGCAAGACATTTTAAAAACATTGAATTTGTATCCATTTTTTTTAACGTATCAGTATCTGTGTGTCTGTATGAGCACCACATACATGCAGTAGTACCTACAGAGGCAAGAAAGCATATGTGGGATCCCTTGTTCTTGGAGGTGCAGGTGGTTTACAGCTGTCCTATGTGGGCTCTGGGAGCCGAACCCAGGCCCTCTGCAAGAACAGCAAGTGTTCTTAACTTCTGAACCATCTCTCCAGACCCTCCTTTTTCTTTAAAAAAGAACTGTGCACAGAGTTACAAGAGGCCATTTCCATCCAAGTGCACAAGGTTCATTGGGCGTATCTCCCTCCATTCCCCGCTGCTATCCTCATCTATCTCCCTTCCATTCATTTCCTTTGTTCTCCAGTTTCACTTCTACTATCATGACATTAGCACAAATACATTTTTGTAATTGAATCCAAACTTATTCACCAGAACAGCTAAATGAAGGGTAAAGTCACAGAATCACTGAACCCTGTATTATTACTCTGTGGTTTGCATTCTGCTTCTGAAACCTATCTATGTAACAGCTGCGCTGAGCACCTCCAACTATGGTACCTGGTGTTATAATGATGCCTTGTGTGCCATCATGTTGCTGTTTTACATAGCATCCTCTACGTCTTTCAGTCTCACCAGTGTCCATCTTAGAAGTAAGGCAGATATAACTCACTTTGTAACAAATAGCCACATGTTAAACATATTTAGTTATCCATAGTAAAGACTTGACTCCAGTAACTTAGAAGAGTGAGCAATGCCTCACAGGACTGGGTAGCGGGTGTACAGTTCATTCTTTGTTGCTGTTGTTCTGGAAGAACTGACTTCAGTGGACCTTTTAAGCCTTGCCGGTATATTCATGGCAGACATCATTTTTAGGATGAAAGCTGAAATCAAGTGCTGCTGCTTGTGACAAATCTTTGAATGATATTTAACTAGGAATACTAGCAAGATTCAGCCTTAGAGATTCAGAGACTTCTCTTCTTCAGTCTTGATTTGACTGGTGGTAGCACACAATTTTTTGAAGATTCTTTTTTTTTTTTCACGCAAAATTCTAGAGGTTCTTTTGAGGCTTCTTGAGATCTGAGGGTATGCTGTGATAACAGGGACAAGTCATCTTTACCTGTCCATCTGATCCTGCTGGCGTGGCTGTGACCAGGGTAGTCCTCGGAATGAGCTGTTAGCAACCAAATAAGTACTTGTTACCAAATACGAATAAGGGGTTTTAGAATAGAGTGAACCATTGCATGACCTATTCCTGACTGTGGTAGTTGTATTAACACATGGTATTGGCTACACAGGGTGACATCTCATCTAAAGGAAGCGCATCCTAACACTAGTCACATGAGTTTCGGTAATATATATTTTCATTTAAAACTAACTGGACCAGAATACAATAAGAAGTTGGTCCTAGACTATAGTCTAGAGGTAACTAAACACTAGTGTTTGTGAGATCGAGATACTCTGCACTATACCTGAAGCTATTTGGAGTGTCTAGCTGGGTCTACAGATCTAGAAATTGATTCCTCTACAGGAAGCTTCTATTCTACCTACAGGACCTTCTGAAGGAGACCATTGAAATCATAGAATAGTCTCCTAAGTTGTGAGAATTAGAGAGCACAAAGCCTTCTCTAGCACTGTTGATCAGGTGCCAGTGGTAATCATCTCACATCTGAGAAACCTGCCCAGCATGTATAGACATGGCAGGCAATTGCAAAGGAGAATTGCATCCCTGGACTCACATGTTCAGAGCTGCAAATCAGCTGTCTAATTGTCTGGGATGTTCTCCACTCTATCTCATTGCCAAGCTTCTCTCCACAATGTCCTAAAGTCAGGTTCAAATTTAGAATTTTCTGCCACCACCTCCTGCCCACAACCCACTTCCTTTTCTTCCCAGGTTGACTTTGTCCCATATAAGGAGGGAGCATCGTCACCAAAGGTAACTATCCTAGACCACACATGCAAGCTTCAAGCTCTACACACACACACACACACACACACACACACACACACACACACACACACACACACAGAGCAAACAGCTTCTTGTACTGGGCCTTGTTCCCACAAGGTTTGCACCTGGACATGCTCTAGTTTCATATTCTAGTTTCTAGATGAAGCCCAGAGAAGTCTGCAGCACTTATGGGCAAGAAATCCCTGAGTTCTAGGCACTCTGCATGTTAGAACAAAGAAAAATTGAATTTCCACCTCAGGAACTCAAGCTTGGTTCAGAACAGGAGTCCTTGCCAGCATCTAAGAACAGAAATGCCAAGAGAGTGCACTTTTCTGAAATGCTACCGTGTAAATATAAGCAAAAACAGAATCAACAGTGGCTGGGGAGAGAGGAGGGGGAGAAACAAACACTTCTGAAAGATTTTTGTTATAGACTACAGATCCCAGAGAACATGTAGAGCTGAGTGAGTTTACACAGGCTCAGGTCACACCAAACAAATAATAGCGACATGAAAGGAGGTATATGCTTTTAAATCTGCATCCCACAGGGAATCTCCAACACTGTACCTGACTTCCTTTATCCCATACTGCCACTCTGTCCAAAGTGTCATAAAGTTGCACAGCTGATGAATATTCTGATTGCCAGGCTCTTTGCTGTCAAAAAATATACTAAAATAGCAACCTCTGGGGGAGATCAAGAGGGTTTGGAGCAGGCCCAGTAAGAGTTCTGCACATATTGTGCAGTCAGTCTTATACTCCTGAGCTTCAACTACATATGCTTAGACAGCTTTGCTTAAAATTTAAAAATCACCAAAAAAACAGGTATAACCTATGGAGCACCCCCACTGAACTAGACACTCAGACCTTCATAACAATCTTCCATCGACAATAAAGGCCATAGTTTATGTCTCTTGAGCATTGCCAGAATCCAGTCTCAGGAGTTCTTATTCATCTGCATGGTCATTTTCTATCACAGGTCCAACAAAGGGGAACCATGTTAGGGCAAAGAAGCTGGCAGAAAGTGGAACACGAACTGCTTAAGGCCCATAATCGGCAAGGACCTGCGCCCCGGCCTAAGTCACACTGTGTCCTTTCCTGTGTTTGTGTTCCTCTTGTGCTTTAGGATAAAGCCATTTAGTGCCGTTGCTATTTTCTGGAAGAAATAAATTGTTTTTAACAGTTATTATCCTTCGACTTTGGGCATGTAGTCACTTGGAGAACTTTAGCATTAGAAGGAACATCTAGCAAATGTGAGTCCTTTAAAGTGGCAGGGACAGATGCTAAGAAACAGTGAGTGGATCGCTAGATTCAAGTTGTACAGGAAATACAAGCCTATATCCTTAGTTTCTAAAACTGTTACAGTTTTGAATGTTTGTCTCTATGGAAGTTTTTAGGGACTTGTAAGGACATAAATTATCAATATTGAAATATTTAGGTTATATTACAATGTGTATCACTACTTTAACACCCAGTTCAATGATGAAATCTAACATTAAATAGCAAGCGAAACCCTTTGAATTATAAGATCACAATTAAATTGTTCATAAAAATTATCGCCTTTCAAAACATCAATGAATAATATTTTATCAGAAGAGTGAGGAAATGTAAAGTATTTTGAAATTAGCAGTGCATAGGTCTTGAGGAAAACCATTTCTCAATTACAGTACTATCTACAGAAGCACCCTAGGAATAAATTACTGAAATGAATTATAATACCTTCTATAATTTATAAAAGAGGAAGAGTACAGCAAAATTTATTTCATTTCCAAGATACAAATCCCATATCCTATATCCCAGAAGGAAGGCCCTGGTCAAAAGAATGAGTGCTTCACATGTACTAGAGTTAACAATGAGAACTGGATGCAAAGTCAGTGTCCCTTAAAGTCAGTTGTCTTGCTGTTTGAACTACATCCTCTTCAAGCAATCATAACGTCAAAGAAAATGAGCAAAGCTGGAGGATGTCTTTCCTGCCATTTCTGGGAGTGAATACCACAAAAAAGAATTTACTAAGAGACTACAATGATTAAGAAGAAAATCAGATTGTTTAAAGGAAAAAGGCACATTTAAAGGACCACACGTATTTTGAAAGGACTGTGTGGTTTATTACTCAGTGTTACTTGAGCACGATGCTAGAGCTCTTTCTGCCACAAGCCAGAAATCTCAAGAGTTAAGTCAATGGGCAGCTGCCACATTCAGTGTCCTGTGTGCCTGGTCCCAGGTCCCGGGTCAGGAAGGACTGGCGCTCAGAAACTTGAGGTCTTCCACCCCTGTCTGCTCACTCAGCCGCCTGGCTGTATTCCTCCGCCTACATGCTTTATATACTGTGCAACCTAGTAGCCCCACCTCCCAATACATACTCAACTTATGTTTCTGATCATTGCAAAATAGCACAGTATAAGACCCATTCCAACTTTTGCCTGAGTTTATTAGGAAACCCTCAAAATCAAATTTTTTTTTCCTTACGAAAACTATTGTAATTTGTCTTTCCGTGGATCTGTGGGCAGGACTTTGTGGTTTTATCTCCTTTCTGCTTTTATCGTGTCTGAAAACTTCCTCCCTGTAATCGATTCTTCCCAACTACTCCTTTCAGTAACATTTCAACACATCTCTGTCCTTTGGATCTCCACACAGGCACACACCCAGGCTCACTCTTAGTCTACTCTCTGCCGGTCCTCTCCTTTATAAACTGTGAGAGCTCCAATTCCGTTTAGAAAACATATTAACATTTCAAATGTGTAAATGCACTTCTCAGCCACATCCCAACCTGAATCCCACTCAGCCTGCAGTACTCTTAGCAAGGTTTCCATTGGCCTTTATGTCGCCAAAGCTGAAGGACAAACCCAACTGGCTCTTACTTGCTCTTGGACATCCATCAAGGGCATCACAGCTTGCTTTTGCAAGTAGCTTCCCTATGACTACTGTGCCACCATTATCTGGATTCTCTATTTGTCTCTATATTCCTTCCTACTCTCCTCATGCAGCTCTTCCTCCCCTGCCCCATGTGTAAGTGATGGAATTCCCCAGGAAACTGCTTGAAGTGATCCCTCTTTCACAACACTCTCTAGGCAACCTCAGCCACTGATATGGTCCAGATACTGCTGACGCACAGATTCCTCCTAGCATTCCTGTCCAGTCTAAGACCAGATTCTGCAAGCCTAGAGCAATGACCCAGTTAGTACTTCACCATCTCCATTATATACAGTACAGCCACTGAATCTCAACATACCTATGTCTGAACTCTGTTTCTCCCAAGTCTTCTACTTCCTAGTGGTTTTTACTGGAAAATAAAAATCTTGTTTCTTACTGCTCTTGCCAGAAACCAGAAGTTAGAGTTCAATCCTTACACAGACAATAGCAAGTCATTTGCTCAACACTCAGTTAGTGGGTGTGTGAATTACCTGGGGCTGCCATTACAAATGACCACAACCTTCATGGCTTAAGAAAACATAAACCAATTCTCTCATAGTTCTGAAGGCTGGATTTCTGAATCCAAGGTGTCAGCAAGACTGTGTTCCCTCTGAAATATGCAGGAAGGAACGCTTCCTTATTTTTCCCAGTACCAGGTGGTAACTCTGGGTATTCCTCAGGTTATGACTGCATGAGTCTATCTTCCAACTGTCTTCCTCAGTATTTCTACTCAAGACTCTTCTTGTAGAAAAATTGATCTTTGGATCTGGAACCCACACTGAATCCAGTGATTGCACCCCCAAGGTGTCAAGCCTTTCTTGACAATAAGGTTCTTGACTAATGATACCGGCAAAGATATTTTTCCAGGGAAGGTCATATTTTGAGAATCTACGTAGTCCTGAATCTTTGGGGAACTACACTTAACAGAAGGGGAAAGGGAAGAGACATATTTCATAACTAAAAAGTAGAGATGGGAGAATATTCATTTCTCGTTTATTTCCACTGATTAAAGCAGAGAACATTTCATGGGGACCATGAAACCATTTCCATGATTCCACAGACTTTTCGCAACTTTTAAACCATTTAAAGTTAATAATTTATTGTTTGGTCTTTGTAAAAAAAATCTTTATATTATGAAAATGAAAATACAACTCTGGCTTTCAGAACTCTAGTCCAGTTGTCATCAGAGAGGCTTCTCCTGGCAGCTGATGGGAGTAGATGCAGAGACCCACAGCCAACTATCAGTTGGAGAGAGAGTCCAAGGTGGACATTTTTATCAGCTCCTTCCCCTCAGTGCTGGGGGAACCAAGTGTAAGAGGGGGAGAAAGAATTGTAGATGCCATTGTGGTCAAGGACACCAGGGGAACACAGCCCACAGAATCAACTAAGCAGAGCTTCCAGGGGCTCACAGAGACTGAAGCAACAATCATGGAGCCTATATGGGTCTACTCTAGGTCCTCTGAGTATGTGTTGTGGTTGTTTGCTTGGTCTTCTTGTAGGACTGCTAACAGTGTGAGTGGGGGTATCCCTGACTCTTTTCCCTGCCCACAGAATATCTTTTCTCCTACTCGGTTGCCTCATCCAGCCTTGATATGAGGGTTTGTGCCTGTTCTTATTGTAATGCCATATTCAGCTGATAGCTCTGGGAGACCTGCTATTTCCTGAAGGGAAATGAAGGGTGAGTGGATCTGGGAGAGAGGAGAGATGAAGGGGAGCCTGGGAAGAGTGGAGAGAGTGCAAACTGCAGTCAGGATAAAATGTATGAGAGAATAGTAAAAAAAAAAAAATACAGACATAATGTAAAAGGAAATGTTCTCTAAGTTAGATGGGGAGTGATGGAGGTCAAGAGAGTGGTAAATGGGGGTTAATATGTTTGAAGTAGGCTGTATGAAATTCAAGATCAATAAAATAAAAGGATAAAAAAACAAAAAAAGAAATTAGTGAACTCCCAGAAAATAACGTTATACCCCCTTCCCTCCAAGTTTCACTATAGTTAATTTTAAAGGTTAACTTTCAGCTTACTGCCTCCCCCAGAATCTAGATCAGAATCCAGATTAAAATTTTATTATATAAAAAAAAGATGAAGTTCCTCCCATATGAAACCTGGTGGGCAACAAGGTGGCCCTTTCTCCTTGGTTTGACCCGAATTTTCAGTTTTTCTCTAAATGTTTAACATACTGAGGATTCCACAGTTTACCACTCTATTGTCTTAAGCAGATGAGTCTTAGCACAAGCCCTGTTAAGAAGGTGCTCTCTATCCCTCAGGCAACACTCCAGTTCCTTCCTCATTGTGTATCCAAGGGTTTCCTAAAACCTACAGAAATGCTAGAGTCCAGAGGAAGGAGCTATCTCCTGACTTGGCGATAATCCACAGTAAGTCTGAGGGCTATTACCTGAGAACACAGAGTACTGCTGCTAGCTTAAGAAGCTGGCCTTGGAGATTTACAAGTAAATTGAGTAAGTTGAAGGTAGACCCCAGCGTCTGCAGCAAACGCAAACACTAAGTTAACAGCCTTCTTCTCCGTGAGAACCAATATTAAGCATGTGAAGTAGGAAGTAATTCCTCATCCATCCTAGAAGGTATGTGGAGATATTTTAGTGGATTTCCATAGCAGAGCAGGCCAGGCCTTGTGAGTTGTAGCTCTTGTAAATCTTGGCTACCTGCCCAGATGCAAATTAACCAGTGCAAATTTGTCCTGTTCTGAACTTGTTCTGCTGGACACTGCTTTGAGACACAACAGCCCTGAGAATTCTGGGGTCTTGTGTTCTTCCCAGGAAAGACATGTTGTAGAGTCACCATCCCAATGACTAGACTAGACTATATGGGAGCAATGACCTAATGTTCTGATGTCACCACAGAGCCTGGGTAAACTGCCATGGCTTTGCCTAGGAGAAAGGCAGTACCCATCATGTGAGTTTTCTGCCCTGTAAGAGCCTTAAGGAGTGACAGCATGGCACTCTGGGCCTTCTCACCATTCATCAGCATCCACATATCCACATACTCAGTACAGTCTCAGCGGTTCTGGGTAATGCCTTCCACCTCCTTTCCTCTCCTCAACTTCCCCACTTTGAAAATTAAAGGGTATCTCTCTTTGGTGATTGGCTTGTGATTTCCGGTCTCCACTCATATCTGTCTTCTTATTAATTGCCTTTCTAGAAGAAAGTGAGCAAATCTGCAGTTCAATGTCTGGCTTTGTGTCACTTCTGGTAGGGCTCCTGTCATATCTTAGTAAATTATTGATCAAAAACCTGGAAATCATCAATATGTGCATGAGGTTTGTACAGTAGAGTAGTGGTAGTGTATGTTGTAATTCTGTGCAAGATTCTTTACCCCTCCTGCCATAAACACTCTTGACTCTTGTCCAGACACTGATTTCTTTCACCTGAACTACCCTCCTAGGATTCAGTGTCTAGAGAATATGGTGGAGGGTGTGTGTGTGGGGGGGTGTCATTTAGCACACCAATTCAGTGTTTTACGGTTCTGCTCTTTTGTAAGAACTTGGTAGCAATTAATCTGTTGTACTAGGCTGCTGTTTGTTTTTCTTAGTCCATAATTTGAAGCATCCATTTGTTTATTTGGGTTCTTTTGAAAAGGCCCCTCTTTGTAGTATTAGTAATCTTAATAGATGGAGTAGAACCACCAATTAACATGTAAAGCTCTTCGTCTTTTGGAGAGTGTCCTCTCAAGCTAACTCTGGGTCCATGTGCACCAAGTTCAGTTTTTGTTTGGATAGAATGCTTTAACTTGGAGAGAGAGAGAGAGCAGGAAGTAGGACATTCCAGGCCCTAGGCAGCAGCTTCTGCTTGTCAAGCCTTTCTTGACAATAAGGTCACAGACATTTAGAAAGGGCGTTTCTGGGAAGTAATTTATAAATTATGCTAAGAGCAACAACAACAAAGTTTATTATTAAACTAAGAACAACATGAGCACACCAACAGAAACCAGGTTGTAAAATGAGCTAACCAATCCATGTGTCAGGAGAGGCGGGGAAGAAGGAGAGGGAGAGAAGGCAGCTCTTTTGGTGCAGAGGGAAACCAAAATCAGATCTAGAATTGTTCTCCATGGAGGTCAGTTGTTGTTCAGAAGATGTTAGGGAGAGTTTTTAAATGTTACTTAGGTAGGGAAGACTAGCAACCAAAAGACCAATCAAAGGAGATCAGGAAACGTTCAAGTCTCAGCCACAAAGCAGATTCGGAGGTAAGGATACCCATCGGCATAGGTTTGTTCTTTCTGAATGAGGAACTAACCAGAGAAGAACTAGCAATAGCTACCGCAGATATGAGGCAACAAACTTGACCCCTATCGGACTGATAGGGGTCTGTACTAGCTGGACTGGTGTGTCAACTTGACACAGGCTGGAGTTATCAGAGAGAAAGGAACTTCAGGTGAGGAAATGCCTCCATGAGATCTAGCTGTGGGGCATTTTCTCAATTAGTGGTCAAGGGGGGAGGGCCCCTTGTGGGTGGTGCCATCCCTGGGCTGGTAGTCTTGGGTTCTATAAGAGAGCAGGCTGAGCAAGCCAGGGGAAGCAAGCCAGTAAGTAACATCCCTCCATGGCCTCTGCATCAGCTCCTGCTTCCTGATCTGTGTGAGTTCCAGTCCTGACTTCCTTTAGTGATGAGCAGCATCAATAAGCTGAATAAACCCTTTCCTCCTCAACTTGCTTCTCAGTCACGATGTTTATGCAGGAATAGAAACCCCAAGACAAGGTCTTATCCTTCCTAAAGTTTCAGCATTAGGAATCTGTTCTCTGCTTCTTTCCCTCCATCTCTGGGAAGGTCTCACACTTGCCTTATCATTTCACTGTGGCAGGAAGGCTGGCTAAACCTCAATTTTATCTTCTCCAAGTCTCCCCTAAGGATGCAAACACTACTTTGTGCCATGATAATTAGTTTGTGGGTAATTAGTAAGTAGTGTAGACTGGAATTTTTTTATTATGCTCATCTTTTAATTATATTCAAGCTATCAACATCTCCAAAGAGAAAAGATGGTAGAAAATGTACTTTCTGGTTGAAGCATACTCTGTCATCTTAATATTCCACAGAGAATTTATGCATTTCTGAATCACACATTCTAGCCAGGCCAAGACATCATTCATGGAGTAAAAATGAAAACTGTCAAGTTCTTTACAAAGCACAGCTGCTTGGGAAATTATTGATGTTTTAGATTTTGTTTTCCTTTTTCAACCAAGAAGGGATAGTTTGTGAAATGAGACCATTTACAGGTTCAAAAATTTCCAAGTCACTCAGTAGTTACCATCCTCACAAAATGGTGACTGTTCTTAATGATACATAGTATCCCTCTAGCCTGCTAGCTTGTTGCTTTGTTATTAAGAATGCCATTTGAGTTTGAGCTAGGAAGAAGTCCAATGTCAAATGAAAAGGGTTTCTCCTTTTTCATGAATTAGCCTTTCTTTAACCACATCATGAAAAAGTGAGGACACTGCTAATTTCCCAAATCTTTTCCAGGCTGGCACCAAATGGATTCAAGTAAATCACTGGATGCCTTTATCTCTGAGTGACTCATGCTGCCGAGAGCCAGTTTTATGGGTTTGAAACTCAGCTTAGCTTCACTGCTTCCTTTGTGTTTTCCCACAGCACAGCGAGGTTCAAACAGACTCAAGCTGTATTGAAATGATACAACTTGATACTGGTTACACGCTAACATCCTACCTCCTTGTTGAAGGCATCTAACATATTCTGATATGACAGTTGCTTCTTCATTGAAAAGACAACTTTGACATACTTCTGGGAATTTTTGACCTATGACATAACCCCGTTATAAAGTGCTCCCCTAAATAAAGAGTAACCTTTGTTTAAGTTTTGTCTTAACTTAAAGGAAGATATAAGTTCATTGTCAAAACATCTCTAACAGTGCTTGAAGGCTGATAATATTTAGCAAAGTTCAATAAAACACATCTTAATCTAATGTTTTAGGAGTCTGTCCAAAATGAACCTGAGAAAATAAATGGGCAAAATAAAAAAAAATGTTTACATTGAAGTTTTGATTAAAATAAAGTGACTAAAATTCAAAATATTCTCTCAAATAAGGTAAATCAACTCTTCTGTATTAGAAAAATTTTTAGCCCTGGACAGAATCTTCAAATGATCTTGAGAATAAGGTCTTCTTGAAGACATTTTCCTTGTATATTTGATAAAATCATGTTTCATGAGTATCCAAGCAATGCAAAAACAGCACTATGCCAATCTTTTCATTTCTTAGATCACAATCAATTTCAGCTGAGGAGCCATTAAGATAAGCACTCTCAATTTGCTAAGCTGTTGTCACAAGCACAGGGCTAACCAACCCAAACAGGTTCTGTAGCCCGTGCAAGAAACAGATTCTTTTCATCCTTCCTTGTGGATAAAACTCGTTACCTCTACTTGAATCTTAACATAAACTGAATATTAACAATTAATTACTGATAGCATTTGTCAAATTCTTATATTTGAGACTCCGATAGTAATGTCATCTCTGCTCAAGAATTTGAAACCATAGACTCAACAATTTCAATACATAGTGTATTAAAATTTAAAATGTCTAAATTGACTAAAAGAGTCAACTTTAAAAGGTTATATTTTTTCAGAAAAGAACAAGAGATTTTAGAGTACTTAGCCTGAAATGAAAAATAATCAAATTTTTATCTGTGTTTAGGTATTTGCCAGCTATATAGCCTTAAATACGAGGCTTATGTCCTTTGAGCTATTGTGTCCACATATTAGCAATGGGTCATCTCTCAGAATGCTTTCAGGCAGATTAAGTGGAGAACATACATAAAGTAAGTCATACACATACATGATAGGCAACAGACACTCAAATAGCTAAGGACACCCTCTATCTGTAGAACGCAAGTACGACTCCTAAGGAAACTTGCCTGTGTACTGGCCGATGCTCCCCAACTCTGTAAGCACCTTTCCAAAATATAAATGCTTTGAGAAATACCACAATCCACATAGGAAATGCTAGAGCAAAATCAGGATTAGCAACTTAATTCTTAAGGTCTTCAGGAAAGAGAAGATGGTGCCTGGAGTCCTAGGCTGATTTTGTGTGTTAATGCTTATGCCTATTGAGGGGTAATCAGCTCTTTACTCATGCTCCAGCTTCCTTGTACAAACTGGGTCTCAGTGATCTCAGTCAACCACTGAGTACTGAGAGCAGGTTAAGATTAAACAGATGCACTAATGAGAAAAAAATTCCTGTGAGAGGACAACAATTGAGTTACTGAAGTCCTGCAAAACAGGATGTTCTCTCCACACCACCTCTTCCTCTCATTCACTGAGGCCGACAAGTTACAGTGCTTTGGTGCTTGGCAGTTTGTCATCCCTGAAGGAACTTGGCACATCAGCGAGGTGGAGGTGTGCATTGAAATCACTTTTCTTTTTCACAGGGGTTTCCAGGGTGACGGTAGAGAACACACAAGTCTTTCTCTTTTTCTTTTCATAAGAAATAAAACTTAGGGTTCTTGAAAAGGCCTAGCTACCTATGAAGGAAGAGCAAACATTTGCAAGAATTAGTGTCATAAATATATCAAGGCTTGTTAATGTCTCTAATTCTTGCTAAGAAAACTCAAGTGTGTAGCACTAGGGCAGAATTTATAAGGGACAGAAAGATCTAGCAATGATAAGTCAAATACTGGAACCCAAATGACTTTTGTACACGTCAGCCTGCAGTCAACACTGTGTTGTACAGTCAACCACATTGCTGAGTGGCTGTCTTCTGTGAGATATCATGAAAATCCCATGGTATTCACTAATACAAAATGGTCTGACTTTTCAAGTCTATTTAAGTGATGAATGAGCTCAAATTTTATTATGTTTTTTGTGTACCACTATCCCATCTGTGGATGTGGCATGACAGAATCACTCACAAAGAGTAAAATTGCTTTGGAGGTTTAGAAGACAAATCCCTGGCATACAACCACTAGCCCTGAGCCTTAAAGAATAAGTAGTGACCTATGAGTAGTAAAAAAGAAGAGCCAACCTAATAATCTATGATTTCACTGAAAAAATAGAAAAAGAAAAGGGTACGAGGAACAATAAGCAACTTTGGGAAAAACTTAAGAGTACAGCAGAGTGTTGGGACAAACACAATGTAATGCAGTTTGTAGAGGACCCCTTTCCTACAGAGTATCTTAAATGCTACTGGATAGGGTAGGAGGTGATAGTATTCAAGAGACTTGTGCAGGGCAGCAGCTGGGTCACACTTACATTTTAGTTGGATCTTTCAGATTACATTTTGGAAGGAGGATTTGCAAGAAAAGGTTATGGGGAGAAAGAACAGTTTAGAACTAATACATCAATCCCAGCAAGAGATGAGAATGAACCACCAACGAAAGAGCAGACATGGGCTGGGCCTAGACCCCCTACATGTATGTAGCAGATGTGCATCTAAGTCTTCTTGTAAGTCCCCCAACAACAGGGACTGACTCTGTTGCCTGCCTGTAGAACCTGTTTGCCTGACTGGGCTGCCTTGTCTGACCTTGTAGGAGAGGATATATCTAGTCCTGCAGTGACTTGATGTGATAGGGTGGGGGAAAACCGGGCAGCAGGGGGTGAGGGGGGGAGACATGGCACCTCCACCATCTCAGAGGAGAAGGGGAAGAGTGGTGGGGGAGGGGCTGTGTGATGGGGGACTGAGAGAGGGTGGGGGTATGATCAAGATGAAAAGTGAATAACTAATAAAAAATAAAAACAGAAAGAGAAAGAGAGAGAGAGAGAGAGAGAGAGAGAGAGAGAGAGAGAGAGAGAGAGAGAGAGAGAATAAGAAGTTCTGACCAGAAAAATCAAGACAATCAAGGCAAATGAACTAAGGACTCTAAAATGAACTTCTGGATTTATAATGAGGTCAATTAAAAGTCTGATGAAATTAATAAAGAAAAAGAGTAAGAAGAGTCAATGAAAAGGACAAGAAGAAAATTCAGCACAGTCCCTGAGCTGTGACAATGAGTAATAGGAGACAATGGGAGTTGGAAATCTAAAACTTGAAAGATGAGACCAGTCAGATGATAGATGGGTGAATGATATAGATGATAGGTAGGTAGATAGATCGATAGTTAGATAAATAGATAGATAGATAGATAGATAGATAGATAGATAGATAGATAGATAGATAGATAGATAGATAGATGGGAAAATAGATCGAGAAAAAGAAACAAAAGACTCATTTTGCAAGAATTGTTGTGTCGATTGAAAAAAACTTGTCTTAATCTACTCGGTCTTTCATAACTAAAAGTACCATAACAGAGCAACTTATAAACACCAGCGATTCACAGCAGCTGGAAAATGGAATGTTAACAGATGGTTTGGAGTCTAGTGGAGGTCTGTCATAGACCTTCTGTCTGTCTTCCATTAGTGAAAATAGCAAGACTGAGTACATTCAGGAGAGTCCCACCTACCGTTCTCATAGTTCCCCACTCAGGATCAGATTTCAACACATACATTTTAAGAATGTGGAGCCATTCAGCCTATCCCTGTCGGAAACATCAGAATCAGAAGAACACCGGGTGGAAGGAGTGCATGTCTGTAGGGAATGCTACCTTCTCATTGGGGGTGGAAAAGGTTTCATGCAAACATGGCCAGGATAGTGCAGGAAGGAGTCAGAGGATGTAACTTTGTTGCTGTTGAGAAGAATGAGTTTCAGAAAAGCAAAAGTAATCCACAGCAGAAAACACAGTAGAGGCCCAAAAAGAAAAAGACTGAAAACTGAATTTCATCCAATTTCAATGGAAAAGGTATTGACTACCTTGGAGAAAATTAAGGCATCAGTGTGATGGAATAGAAAGTCAGGAGGACACTGGAGGAAGCAAGTAGAGCCACTCTTCCTTACAGAACCATTAATCTAGGACCAGACTTTAAGGAAACCCGGTGGGAAGGGGATGCTCATGGAGGGATTGACTTGGACACATTCATAATGATAGGAACATAGTAGGATATGTTCTTTGATAAATAATATCAAATATATTACAGATTAATAAAGCTAACAATTTGTTGACTTTCACTTGAAAACCTACTTCCTTCCATGCTAAATCTTTCTTCTGTGTGACTAGCAACCCTCAGTTTGGACTGATTGTGTTTTTCCTGACTTACAAGCCAACATTTCTATTGGCACTAAGAAGCTATGAACACAAGCAACGTAATGGCAAAGGGAAAAGAAGTGGGGGGAGACAAGGCCTGAAAATTTCTGACTGTATAATGCTAATCACTTTCTGAAAGAGGTCCATGTTGGCCCATAAGACTCTGAGTGTCAAAGCCAAGTTGGCTGTGTGTTCTTGAAACAGATCCAAACTGTAATCTCACATGCTAAGCTGCAGAGCTTTAAAAAGTCAAATGTTCTGCAGACCCAACATGGTCTAGTTTAGGGGTTATTGCTTTCCATCCTGTCTGTAAATAATGGGACAAAAGATGATTGTTGCTGGCCTTATTTCCCAGCAAAAGGTGACATCTAATGATTACTGCCCAGCCTCATACCTTTGGTTATTCTCATACCTTTGGGTGAACACCTCTGTGAACACCCAAAGGTGATGAAATCAAGAGTGTCTGACAACACTCCTGGGTGTATGGTGCTGCCTGTGGCTGGTCTGGCAGCTTTGCCCAGTTTCAGGTAGCAGATGCCTCCTGATGATTATTGTGCTGGCAATGCCAGCACACTCCAACACAGCAAGCAAAGCTTCTCTGCTGCTCATCCCCTGGTGATGGCTATTGCAAATGTCATGCCTATGCAAATAAAAGAAGCAACACTGAAGACATCTTGCTTTTGGGTCCTGAGCCTCAAATGCATATACACACAAATATAAGAAATACTCATATGGTAAATACATCTAGTATACTTCTATAAGCTACCTTAAATATTTTGGAGAAAATACAGGTTACCCAGAAAAATTTTAAATATATTATAGAAATCTTGAGAAACTTGCTGATAATGCAGAATGTAATTCGTAAATTGAAGAACACATAAGGCTGAAAATGTTACATTTTTTTTTCTGATAGGTTCAAGATATATATAACTGTTTTTTTTAAATGATAAGAGTATCTATTTAAGACAGATTACTAGAGATTAATTTAGACTGGACAGAAAGCTGCCAAATGTGTATCTGTTAGCACAAAGACACCAGCTAACCTTAAATATTCATCTGTCCTAACTTCCATCCAGCTCTGATGCATAATTTCATTTCACATCCAGTCTCCTGAAGACTTCTCTATAGGAGTGTGCCAACTACTGTTCAGCATTTTAAATATGATCTAAAGTATCAAAAGTATACTACACTTATGGCACATTTTTCTGCTTGTAGCATCTAATCGTACTTAGATTAGAATAATTGGTATTAGTGATTCACTGAGTTAGAAACTAACTTAAGACATCTTTACATGGTAAAACTCAGCTTGAATTGTGCTTGCAAAAATTAGAAAAAAAGTAGAGATGAAGATTTTTTTTCTGAGAGATTCTCTTTTGAAGGACTGGAAAAACTCTTTAAGGAAAGAAAAACATCATAGTAAAAGAAGCCTAAATTAAGATTGTTAATATTTAATGAGGGTCTATGCTATGCTGGACACATTGTATGTACCACTGTCCTACTGCTTACAGACAGTATGCTAATGAATTAATCAGCTGTGTATCAGGTCTACACAAGTTGGCTCACACACACACGCGCACACACACACACACACACACACACACACACACACACACACAGAGGTGGGGGAGGGAGGAAGGGAGAAAGAGAGGACTATACACCTGGGCACACACAGAGAGTTAGCTACATTGTATCACATATATACAGGTGGGCACACAGAGAGCTACAACACATAATAGATTTTTCCATTGTCAAATCATTCTCATCAGTTAACTGTCTCCTTTAGAATGAATGCCCCTGCATCTTCTCTTCCATGCCACTAATCCAGTGTTTACCCCCTACCATACATTCCTCTATACAGCTCTACATGGAAAGTGTAAGAGTCCATGTCATGAATACAACACCCCTGATCAAAAGGATAGGGCTCATACAAGACAAGTTATGTAATTGGTTGGCTATAGGGGAGGATTTCTGGACACTCAGAGCAAATAAAATAACGCATAGCAGAAAGAAAAGCCCAATCTTTGTTCATACTATTGTTTGCAAAAATGTAAAATTCTACTATGCTGCCAAATCATACAATGACTAGCCAGAAAAGCCAATAAAACATGACAGATCTTGTGGAACTGGGTAACAATGAAAGCTTAAAGGCCTCGTTAGGTATATCCTAAAGGCTTCTTGTCATCACACACATAGGCCTATTATTAAAGGCCAGGACAATCATAGCATTGAAGGGTCTTTTAGTTTGTTTGTTTTAAAAGAACTCCTTTATTATTTGAAAAACATTATATGATATTTTTTCAACATTGAAAATATGAATGCAAAAATAGAAAGTCCTTTAGTGGCTCTCCTCAACACTCCAATTATTTGATACTTGTGTAAAGCACTTTGTCATAGGAGGAAGCTTGAGTAAGTCATGAAGAAGCAGGAAGCCTGCAACAATCCTACAATTGTTCATTTAAAATTGAGAGGCTTAGATTCCAAGCACAAAAATGTCACTATATCTGAAAGACAACATAGTAGCTTCAGGAGCATAAAGAGATATATTTAGGCTGCTGCCTAGAAGCCATTGGTAGAAGAAAGATTTACAGTATACAAAATGACATTCCGTGTTTTATCATTTCATGGAACCTAGGACAAGTCATTAAACTCTAATAGTCCTTAATTATATCATTCTTAAATGGAGATATTTGTATCTTCTCCTTCTTCTAGAACTCAGTTTGGTAGTCAGTTGAAAATGTGTTCTTATATGTCTTTGTAAGCAGGAAGTCCATTTTCAAAGGGCTTTGCCTGTTTCTGTATGATCTAGCTTCTTGACAGCATCAGAAATTGAATTCAGTGTCAGCAGAATACTAAAGGCATCACAAGCACCTCCCTAGCAGACCAGTATCTGTAGATTTCGCTGCAGGCTTCTTCCCATCCTGGATGCAGTCTCTAACAGCATAAGCATATAAGTAGTATAAGATACTATTCTTTCAGTCACCTCAGGTCTAATGGCCGTAAAGGTGTAACTAGAAGAATAAAGCCAATTCTGGCTTAAGGTGCAGATTCCAAACATGTCCTTTTCACTGTAGGGAAGAGATCTAGAAGATGGAGTTGAGTTTAAGCTGGAAGCTAACATAATCATCACCCTGTTTTATCTTTTAGAAAGGAATTTTTTCTTAACTTGTCACTCAAATATATGGATCTAACTAGCTTCCAATCTCCCTTCTACCTTCAAGTTAACACTATGTCTCTTCTGCACACCTCCAGAACCTTTAGCTCTAAAATAGGATGGCAGTAACAGAACCTATCAGCAGAATCACCAAGCTATCTGAGAAGATTGATTGCTTGGTACACAAAACGTGAGCAGCAACTCAAGGCAGTGAAGAAGACCATTTGGTTTCGTGTTCATTATGTCATGGCAGACATTGCTGATGGAAGAGATGCAAGTTTCTTACAAGTACTAAATAACCTTGGATGGAAGTTTCTAGGGCATTGAGACAAGTGAAAAAGAAATACAACAGGGCAAAGTACAAGTTAAAATACTAAGAAAGAAGCCCCTAGAAAAGGTTCAGAGTAAGCCTTTTCCAGGAGTCTCAGAAATGGGAGAGGCTTAATGACAGTTGCAAATTAACTCTTGCATCAGTCTCGAAACTGAACTGTCCCGTACTATTAATCCAGTGATCATTGAAATGAGGGGGCCGGTGTTCAAATGCTGTTTGTCTATTAAAACCCACACCTATGAAAGCACACATGTTTGAAAAACAAATGACTTGCATACACAAGGCTTTTACTGTTAACAGTCAATGAAGAACTTGAAAAGAAGCATGGCTTGTGGGGGCATATAGAATCACTTCCACTTGGCCATTCACTCTCCTGGTTATATTAAGGGCAGCTCTATTTGTACACTTCCCTTTGTAACACCTTCCCCGGGGCAATATCATTATTACTCTACCAGAAACACTTCCTGTTAATTGTTAATTAATTGCTCATTTTCAATTAATGTATATTGTTTCTCATCCAGACCTTCTTTTCTTCTAGAACTACCCCCCCCCAAAAAAAAAACCCTGGCACTGATTGCTGAACCCAGGGCCTCTAGTATGCTAGCCAAGTGCTTGACTATTGAACTATATTAGGGTTAGGTCAAACCCTGATTGTACTGCTCTACGTGAATCCCAGAGGTCACCAGGTCTTTAGCTGAGGATTGTGGGTATCTCTGCATCAGATTGCTCCTGCACTGTGTATCTCAGCCCCACAATCTTTGCATCCCACCCCACTATCCTCTCTTTTCTCCTTCACTATCCTTCCCTCCCCAACTACTTCACCCCCATTCACTTTCCCAAAACTATCACCCACTTCTTCCTGATTGCCCCAGGATGGGAGATGAGTGTACATGCTTATGGGCAGTTTTATAAAGCATCCTGTTTGTGCCATTTAGAGTTACCAGGTAACTAGTAGTAAACACACACTCACTACACACACACACACACACACACACACACACACACACACCTCAAAGAAGCCTATGTCTGTTAAAAGGATACTTGGATATCTTGAACTCGCCAAAGCCTTGACATCCCAAGGAGATGTGATGTCATGTGGCTTTGGCAGTCCAGGACTGTGTTCTATATAACATGCATCCCAGTCTCAACTTTGTAAGGGTGCTTCTCCCCAAGAGCAGGCCTTAGTTCCTTTTCTAGGTAGCTCCAAGCAAACTGTAACCACAAAGATGCTTGGTTTTTGCTGGAAAACAACAGAGGTCACTACATAAAGGGGCTAGCCTGCCAGTGACTCTACTCTGCAGTAGCTGTCAAGGGTCTTGTTCCTCCCTTTGCCTTTGTACACTCCCTAGAAGGGATAATACAGCCATTCTTTTCCTTATGAAGCCCAGGCTGTGATCCTTGCAGACTCCTTTGATCAAGGCACATTTGGTAAGGACTGAACTTTCTCCTCTGATCTCAGAGTTCCCAATAACCAAACTAATATGTACAAAGTGGTATAGAAATGCAGTTTTCTATGCAGCAAAACACTAGAAATAAGATTATTGTGTGTCTATTACTGTGACTGTTTTCAGCACTCCCACACAGAATCCTAAGAAAGAGCTGTAAGAAAGAGTTGTAAGTAAACCTTTCCATAGCTCTAACAAAGGTCATGCCCTTCAGCAGCTATCACCCTCCTGTTATTAGCACTATATCAGAGGCAAATTCTTGATAGGGAGGAAATTATTTTGCTTTAAGACTTTGTTTAAGGCACAACAATAAAAAGAGTTGAGGACAGAGCAAAGAATATCCCTGTCCTCTTTAAAAGTTGCCTTTTTGCTCTCCACTTAGCTCACAAATACTAGATCAAAAGCTTGCCTGCCTGAAAACACCTCTAATCCACTTCATGATCTTCCTCTGGCTGTGTCAGAACACCATCCCTGGGGAGCCTCCGCATTGTCCTTCACCCAGCTAAAGTCAAACCAATTGTTGAGGGCACAGCAGCAAATGAGATAGGGGTATAATTGCCCTGCCTAAAGGTAGGCAAACAAGGGATTCGGTTGCAGTGATTTTTTTTTCTTAACCATTTGCATAATTGCAGCACTCCTTTGATTTGCTTTTCCAGTAGAAAACTGGCTCCTAGCCCTGCAAATTGCTTTTGTGCAAATCTGAAAGTCAAGAAGTAAAAGCACGTTACTCCATCCAATTAGCTTAAAACCCAACGGGATCTGCTGCTGTCCTTTAAGAGAGCTGCTACAGAAAAATAAAAGCAACACCTATCATCTTAGCATCCGGCCCTTAAAGGAACAAGAATGGTTTGCTGTCCTCTTTCTAGCTGAGGCAGCTGCAGAGAACCGAACATTCTTGTTCAAGGTCATTGCTTGTGTTGTCCTCTTGTGATAATTGTGAAACAGGCTGGAATAAGGGGAGGTGGTGAAAGACAGGAGGAGCATAGCTTCATTGCTCTTAGGCAATCGCAATCGGGCCCCTGCCCACCCACTGAAGGTTGAGAGGGAACAGAAAGGCAGCACTCACCTCTACCAGGGAAAGGGCAAGAGTTTCCTGTAACAGAGGCGTGTATGTATTGGCTGAGGAACAGGCCCTCTGCTGTGTATTGGGGTTGCTCAATTTGTTTACATGGTAACTCGCTTATTTATGCGTCTGCTCTTTGTTCTCCAGCGAAGAAGATAGAAGATCCAGCAGAGCGAATCTTTGTTTCTTATGAGCTCACCCTCTCCTGCTGCCTCTGCCTGCCACACCTGTAATTATAATTATGGCCCACTGCTCAGGGATGCTGCAATCCCTTCCTGCTGAAACCCATCTCCAGTTCAGAGACCGAGTCACTATGTGGAGAGAGAATGTGCTTCATTAGTGCCTTTGCCGCTGCTGAGGGCTGCAGTTTGCCTTCTTAGAAGATGCGTGTGGCCAGCAGTTTCCAGAAGCGTGGACACATTCTTGCATTTTCAAAGGAACTGTGACGTTAGTAACCACAACTGGGACACTCTGATCAAGCATAATAAGGCTAGGCATTTTGAAAATCAGTTGATACTAAGATAAAGGAACTGCGGTTCAGGTATGCGGTAGAAGGAGAGAATCTGGGCAGTTACCAGAAGTAGATTAGTACAAGATGGTCTCAAAAATCATTACAGATTGACTTTGTTTTGACAAAATCAGTCTTACGTGTCTCAGCACTAACAGATTCTGTGATGCTAAAATAATTCAGGCTTAAAAGTAGTACCCTTGAGATATAAACTGCCTGGTGGTTTTACAGATTCACTGTCATCTTGATGAAAAAAAGAATCAACACAAAACTTTTCTGTTTCATTTATAATGACACATAGATATACAACGTTGTTCCTAAGTTAATGGAACTCCTATATTTTCTAATGAGGCAAAGTTCTCTTTGCTAGGGTGTTCGTTTTTATACATGGGATAAGAAAGGCATTTCAAATATGGGATTTGTAGGTAACATATTCAAATGTTCTTGTTGTTCTGGGCTCACAATAGGAGTAATGAGTTTTTATCTACAGAAAATAGATGAGATTTCCCTTCCCCCAAAAAGGTTTTAGTTCTCCAATCTGAGTCTAAATATGAAGCCTACAATTGCTCTATTGTATTACAGTTTAGACAAAGGATTTAGTCAAGTGCCTTAGCATGTCGGCCTTTTATCCTGTTGTAAATTTTGAGAATTTTCTCTGGTGTATCAAATAAAATACATCGTAGGGAAATTGCAGAGATAGAAATTTAAATGAATAAATTTGGGTTTCATCAAAGTCAAACTTTTCTTTAGGTTCTTGCAAACTAAAGGGATCAGCACAATTATGTGTTTTTCTTTAGAAAGGCAAGCCCTTTTCATGTCAACAATAAATTCCATTGAATTTTAGGCTAATTGTAGCGACTTGTCTCACTTCTTGACTTTCAGAGTCTTACAACAGCAATTCATACAGGCTTTCATTAAGAACAAAATAGAAGCAGATAAGAAACATAATTGAAACAAATAACAATAATTAACTCAATTTATCAACTGGCATCTATTATGTTAAGAAAAAGGCTCCTGGCTAGAGTGAGTCGGTTGCATAAAACATATATTCATGACGGGACAGGTGCTTTTGAAGCAAAACTTGCAAGTCCCTGGGGGAGAATTGTAGAATTTTACATTTGCTATCAACACTGCCTCAAACAGTGATTCCCTGCCTGTTTCCTGGGAAGGTAGCACCAGGATGACATACTAGAAATGCATTTTCTCAAGTCATGTTCCAACTTTCTTGTTCAGAAACCTTGCTAGTTCAGTGCATCATGAGAGGCTTCTGTTACCCACTGAAGTTTTTGGCTTAGCACTAATGTATGGACCTCCAGTTCTGCTTCCTGTAAATTAGTCTCCACAGTTTTCAGAGTACCCTTTTAAAATACTGAATTCCTATGTAACCCTTTAGAGGTTCCCCATTGCTGTGGAGTTGAGTTATTCACACTCTGCAGACACAGTTCTCTCTGCTTTCCCTATTCACTCTTACACACACACACACACACACACACACAATGTGGACACTCTCAGCTCCACACCTGCAAAGCTCCAGTCATTTTGAGTTCCTTGAAAATCTGTGGGTGCTAATCTTTTCCTCCCTAGTGTCTAGGTATTACCCCCCTCCTGAAATGCTCTCTTCTCTTTCTTCCAACCACTCCCTCCTGCTTTTGTTTTTCCAGGCAATTTATTTGGAATTCTGAATTCTGTCCTTTCTTGCTCATCCCCCCCACCCCCACCCCAAGCATTGCCTGAGTGTCTCTCCACATGCCTTCCTTTCTCAGCCAGTCTCTTTTTCAAATGCTGCCACAGAGAACTGTGTAAACTTACACTGCCACCCTCACCACCCAATTAACCCTGAGTAAGAACTAGTTTCCCTTTCCCCCAGCCACCCACTAAGCTTTAAGAGTCAAGATGGAATAAGCTACCAAGCCTTGATATGTAAAGCTCTACCAAAGATTTGGTCCACAACAAGCAATTACTGATTCTCTATATACTGAGTGACTGACCTACTTAACAAATGTGTGAATGATTTTATTGGAACCACAATTAGCAATGAGCAGAGTGGATGAAGATAGGGAAAGTGATCTGTCAAATCTTTGTAGAGATTTATACCCTGTTTTTCTGTTTCTAGATCTTAATAAGGAAAAATTTATCCACATTTCTTTTCTTAGCTGTTTTTGCTTTCTTGAGAATGTGGGACCCCCTTGGATTTAGTTTATAATTCTTTAACCAATGTGATCTTGATTTTTATGAGGTGGCCATGTTCATGACAGGGCGACATTATGCTTAGTACATCACCCTGTGTACATCACCCTTAGTACATCATCATGTCTCCCTGCTGTATGTCCCATATTTGACTGCATGACTCAGGAGTACTCGGATCATGGTTTGATGCCACGGCTCTGTTGGTCAGAGAGATTTCATAAAGTGGCTAAACCAGCATCCTGCAATAGAAAAGTCATAGTGGATAGGAATGTCTTCTATGCTTCAAATGCTTCTTTTGTCTATAAAGTACAGAGAGAAATGTTTCCTAGTTTTTAGGACCAGTATAAGAGCTAAAGACAGGTGGTCTGCAAAAGTGCACTTAGGATAATGTCATGGAAACAGTGGTTGATGAACACAAACAAAAATAAAGCCTACAAGATATTAAGATACCAAGCAAGTTAGTGAACATTTTCAAGATGGAAGAGACAAAAAAAAATGTAACAAGATCAAAGCGCAAATTCCTATTTTACAGTAAGATTTTATCTACGCTTACTGTTTATTATTTGTATTACTATTAGTTTTACCTGACAATAGGGTTACTCTGGTACAGTGTAGATTCCAAAAATTCAACATTAATATAATGAGCTACCACTGTAGCTCACTCACTAAAAGTGAGGTAAGCTAAGTATTTGAATATTTTAAATTTTCCTTTGCAAAGAGTAAGCACATTAGCACTGTGAACTGCCAATGCTTGAAAGATTTTATAGTGCATATGTGTTGTGCACAGGCTCCAATGTGAGAACACAGCAGACATTGCTAACTCCGGCTCAGTCTCTTTTTGCTTGTTTAATTTGTGGTTTCTCCATTGTTTTCTCTCTACCCTTTGGAATGATTCAGCCTTGAGTCTCCCCTGTACTCATGGGAGTACAGTCTGGCTCTGTGAAGCAGAGTGAAGAAGCAGTGTAATGACAAATGGCACTGAATGGATCTAAAAAGTTAGAAAGTGGTGGGTGAAGTGATAAGTCAATGAGCTGCCCCTGTATGTGCAAAACTCAGTTACCCTTTGCATGCAAAGGTCCTTGCTAGATATGACATAGTGGATAGCTTGCATTCTGCTCAAGAAACATATTGTAAATATGAATATAAACATTCTTAAAAACAATGCTTACTCCCAGTTTTCTCAAGATAGGAAAACCAGCTAAGAAAAGAAATTTACGTAAAATTTCCCTTGGGTCTGAAAACAGGTATGATTTAGTATTAAGTGTCCATTTCAAATAATAAACCAGTGGCAGATTTGACCACAAAATTGTCAAATATTTGTTGACTCTAAGTCATGCTTATTACAATTATAGGATTTAGACAGAAATTAATCAAATATATTCTCCTTATTGAGTTGACATTTTAAAACACAAAGTTTTAGTTCCAACACTTTTTAGCTGGGAACTGTCATGCGATTTCTTCATACCTTTTTGTCCTGTTCTGTGGCTTGCAGGTCTGTGGCAGTATAAAATTCACTCAGAAATTCGCTCTGTAGATTAAACAATTTTCTCTTCTTCTGTGAAGAGAAAAGTACCATCTCCAGGGTCACAGAGCTTAGGGGACTTTAAGCATTTTAGTACAAATTCAGAAGATGACACCTAGCCTTGAAATATGCTTTGAAGGGGAATTCCCTTGTAAGCCCAGCTCCTAAAAACTGAGAATATATGGACAAACACACACACACACACACACACACACACACCAATACACTGTCATGATGGGCAGCTCCTGTGATTCCTGCCATCCAGAAGTCCTGTCTCTGTTGTTCCGAGGTGCACATACCCTCCCACTAACTCTCTCCTTCCACATGTTAAAGCTCTACTCATAGCTAGATGTCAAAACCTCTCCTTCTGTGTTTTAACTTCCCATTTCCTTCCTAACTGAACTGTCAGCACCTCCATCTAGGCAATGATACTTATGATTTATCATCATAAGTATCATTATTAACTCAGTCCCATGCATGTTGTGTGATGTGTGCTGCACTGCTTTAGCAGGTCCCACTGTCAGTGGTGATGTCCTCGGAATTGATGCAGATACAGAGATGACCTATAGAGGTGCCAACGTGTGTAGCAGGACCTTGCTAAAACAAACCTCTGAACTTAAAAGCAAACTAATGAGCCTCCCTGAAATAGCAAAGAACACCAGTACAACCAAAACAGACTTGTTCATTCTAGCCTAGGACTCCAGCATTAATGAGTTCCCTTGGTTTTTAAAGTGGGCAGTGCTAATAAAACCAAAGGAGGCATAGCATTGTAAAGTTACGTAACAAGTTCCCCTGCAGGGCTTTACTGCCTGGAAATGAAAATCATTAAGAAGGCCTTGGATATGGTATAACCAGTGGATCATATTAAATTATCTTTCTATGACCAACTTTCATGCTGTTCCCAGGGTCAAGTTACAAATTACCTTTCTTCTATCAGCTCTAGGAATACAGGCAGCCCTTTATTTTCATTGAATACATCTGTGTGGACATTTACATACCGAAAGCCTAAAGTTTTAGATAAGGAAACTGTTCCTTCAGTTTGACTAGCAGAAGGATGGGGAAGTAACACTGAGGTGTGTGATCTAAGCTCTTGCCCTCCCCTTGCTGTAGAAGTGATTCAACATGCCCCATTGGGTCGGAATGTCAGGTGGCTCCCCTTCTCCCATGGAAATTCAAGACTAACGTGCCACTTAGCTATATTGTCTCAAGGAAACCCTTTATTCTGTAGGATAGGGAAGATTTCCAAAGACCCAGCATCTTGATGAAGCAAATCCTCATCGAGACTTCTAGTC
Organism: Tokudaia tokunoshimensis; assembly: GCA_036184795.1. Classification (NCBI taxonomy): domain Eukaryota; kingdom Metazoa; phylum Chordata; class Mammalia; order Rodentia; family Muridae; genus Tokudaia; species Tokudaia tokunoshimensis. The sequence goes on along the minus strand of BTHU01000004.1, from coordinate 53,791,488 downwards.
CGCCAGGAATTGGAAGAGACATCAGTGTCGCAACTGACATAGCCACATGTAACTGTATTGCTGTGTGTGATCTCTGGTCTGTTCTCTATCTTATGTGCACATATATTCAAATACTCCATGCCAGAGAAGGATTGAGGATCACAGGGTCCCTTTGACCTTTTTAACCATAGATTTGAAATCAGTGTTTGTTATACATAGGCTTAAAGGAAAATATGTAGGTATGCATTCAGGAAGTTAAGTAGCGCATAACTTCACTTCTATTTCTTTCCCTATTCCCAGTTAAACTGTACAAATAGTTCCTGTGAATATAGAAATATATAATTAGGATTAGACTCATAAACTTGGTTGCTATTTTAAATGAGATTTTTACTTATACTTTAGAAATGTATCAGTTGTAGTTTCTCTTTTTGACAGTCTCACAGTTGACTTGCATTTTTAAAGCTACAAATACCTCATTAGATTCGAATTTTCTTCCTTCTTTCCTATGGTTTGGGGATCACAGGGAAGTTGGGGGTGGGGATGGATTTGTAGGTAGACAGAACTAACCAACCATCAAACAGTGAAAGCCCAAAGAATAAAACAGACACAGTAAAGAACTGCAGGCTTCTGTGGACTTACTTAGTGGGTTTTGTCCATAGAGCTAAGATAAAGTCAAGACAATGTTTATTTGAAAGAAACAAAACTCTCATCAAACCAGGTATTTCTTATCCTCTTTAGAGTGGAACAGTTAAATCTGCTTTCTTTCTTCAGCACATTCATGAAGGTTTGGTTTGTATAGAGACTCCAAGAAAATTATAAAATATACCAAAGGTGAAAAAACATTTATAGTGTATGCCCGGGAGAAAGGGTCCCTCACACTCAGAAAATTTACCCTTCTGACTCTCTGCTCCTCCCTGTTCCAGAGACAGCCACATCTTCTTGTGCAGTATCAGCCTCATCCTGTAGACAAAATGGTGAAGGTCGGTGTGAACGGATCTGGCCATATTGGGCGCCTGGTTACCAGGGCTGCCTTCGGCTCTGCATCTGCAAAGTGGAGATTGTTGCCATCAACAACCCCTTCATTGACCTCAACTACATGGTCTACATGTTCCTTACTGACTCCACCCATGGCAGATTCAACGGCACAGTCAAGGCTGAGTTGGCAAGCTTGTCATCAATGGGAAGCCCATCACCATCTTCCAGGAGCAAGATCCTGCTAACATCAAATGGGGTGATGCTGGTGCTGCGTATGTCGTGGAGTCTACTGGCGTCTTCACCACCATGGAGAAGGCTGGGGCCCACTTGAAGGGTGGGACCAAAAGAGTCATCATCTCCACCCCTTCTGCCGATGCCCCCATGTTTGTGATGGGTGTGAATCATGAGAAATATGACAACTCACTCAATATTGTCAGCAATGCATCCTGCACCACCAACTGCTTAGCCCCCCTGGCCAAGGTCATCCATGACAACTTTGGCATCGTGGAAGGGCTCATGACCACCGTCCATGCCATCACTGCCACTCAGAAGACTGTGGATGGCCCCTTTGGGAAGCTGTGGCGTGATGGCTGTGGGGCTGCCCAGAATATCATCCCTGCATCCACTGGTGCTGCCAAGACTGTAGGCAGGGTCATCCCAGAGCTGAACGGGAAGCTCACTGGCATGGCCTTCCGTGTTCCTAACCCCAATGTATCCGATGTGGATCTGACATGCCACACAGAGAAACCTGCCAAGTATGATGGCATCAAGAAGGTGGTGAAGCAGGCATCCAAGGGCCTACTGAAGGGCATCCTGGGCTACACTGAGGACCAGGTTGTCTCCTGCGACTTCAACAACAACTCCCACTCTTCCACCTATGATGCTGGGGCTGCCATTGCTCTCAGTAACAACTTTGTAAAGCTCATTTCCTGGTATGACAATGAATACAGCTACAGCAACAGGGTCATGGACCTCATGGCCTACATGGCCTCCAAGGAGGAAGAAGCCCTGGACTGCCCACCCCAGCAAGAGAGCAAGAGAGAGGCCCTCAGCTGCTGAGGAGTCCCTGTCCCAACTCAGCCCCCAACACTGAGCATCTCCTTCACAATTTCCATCCCAGACCCCCATAATAACAGGAGGGGCCTAGGGAGCCCTCCCTACTCTCTTGAATACCACTAATAAAGTTTGCTGCACTCACACACACACACACACACACACACACACACACACACACACACACACAAAACCCAAAACAAAACAAAACAAAATCCTCCAAAAACCTTACCCCTTCAAATGAAACATAATCCATGTCAGGGTCAACAGATTAGTCCTGTATCTGCTAAGATAACAGACTCTGTACAGCTACTCCATATTTCTGCTGCTTCATAGATCCTATTGCAGAGGCATTAAACAAAGAGCATAAATTCACCCCAGGAACAGGCTAAGGCTTCAGAGACTTCAGGCAAATTTAGCCTTTGAATCACTATATAAGCGAACCTATAGCATGTGTATGTGATCAATATATCTGAGTACAAGTAAAGATAGTTTTGAAGAACAGCTATAATGTTCATAAAAGTTCTTAAAGTCTCATTAGACCAGTGCTTCTCAACCTGAGGGTTGAGATCCCTTTGGGTGTTGCATATCAGATATCCTACATGTCAGATATTTACATTACAATTTATAACAGTAGCAAAGTTACAGTTATAAAGGAGCAACAAAATTATTTTGTGGTTGGGGGTCACCACAAGATGAGGAACTGTATTAAAGCTTGAGAACCACTGCAGTAGGGCATAATTATGGATTTGAACCTTTGTTTTGCAAATACATGGGACAAGGAATCTTATACCAGGCAACCCCAATAAAAACAACGAGGTCTGCCATGCCCCTTACAACACATGCAGCATACCAGTAAGCTCCTTGGCTTCATCTTATAACTGAAGAGAAAGAAAGCGATTTTACAATGATGGAAATTGGAACTAGCGCTTCATCTGTGCACTTTTAGTTCAGCCCAAGGATTGTACAAGCTTAGCTCTGATCCTTTTTCCTCTTCTGGCCCCACATCACTTTCCATTGTCTTAGAGGTTGTTCGCCTACCCTCTTTACCTGCCTCCTATCTGGGCACCATAGAGTTCTGATGTGGGAGCCATTTTTGTTGTTGCTGTTTGTTTGTTTGTTTGTTATGCTTTAAGTCTACAAACTGAGTGCTAGTGCTACCTTAAGGAGAAACAGAACACATGTTCAAGCATTAGAAGAACTAGATCTTGCCAGTTTGGTTTCTTCCCTGGTTCTTAAGAACAATTGGTTCTCAGATAATTTTATCTGCTGTAACACATGATTAAGTAGAACGTGTTCATTTATCTTTGTTTTTGTATTCAATTCCTTCTCAAGTAGAGTGTTTCTCGGCACTGGATTTAACCTTCATGGGTTATGAAGTCTGGTCTTTGGGAATGTCCAATCCGCCTACACTACACACTCTTGGAACTGAGTGGATCTTGACTCTGTCAATTCTTACAGTGCTCCCTATGATAATCTGAGATGTTAACCACCAAAGAGAATATGGTAAAGATGTGACTAGTGACCACACTGACAACAGCTCTACCAGGTTACATTTCAGTGAGCAGAGAAGAAAGGTTCAAGTTGCAACCTTTTACTGGAAAAAAAGCATGTCCACCCAATGACCCCAAGAAAGCACTGAGACCTCAGCCTCTGGTCACTAAGAGACAGAGAAGCCACAAACTCCACTAACACATGGCAAGGACAAATGGCTACTGTTGTTCATGTACCTTTTAGAGAAAGGACTTTGCTCTCTCATTAGTCAGAAATGCCAGAGAATGAAGCTTTAGATCTTATCACATGACCCCATAGACAAAGGCTATTAGTTCATAGTCATTCTGTTATGCACCCATTTTAAACTCAGGACGTTGTCTCTTCATCAGTACCAAAGTCTCCAATAGTGGGAGCAGCCTAGGAAGGTTTCCTGAATGAGGAACAGGCTACTGTTTAAAGCATCCTGCCTGAAATAGGTTCCAGTCTCAGACAAAATAGTTCCAGAAGCACCCTCATCTTTGAATGTAAGCACTTATTTCAGCCCTTCAGTTTCTAAGCATAAGCTGGGATGGTCTTTAGTAATTTGAATAGAAGTTGGAAGCAAATACAAAATGTTCTAAAGAGTGGTAAAGTTTTGGAGCTGTATAGGCAACCACCTCTAAGGCAGGAACTATCTATAAACACCAACATCTCAGAGGCCTGTGCTCTTCTGGTCTCTGGGGGTAACTGTCATCACAGTGATCCCAAGCTACATAAAAACTCATAGATATCAACACTCATCTAATGAGCACTAGCTGGATGTCACAGTACCCTGATATAGAATATAGTCTCTCTCCTGAAGCTTCTATATAAATTGATAAGCTATTCCACCACACTAGAGCAATGACTAGGTTGGGGGTCATTGAGACAAAGAAAATGGACACTGTCTTAGTAAAGTTTCTCTAAAGAAAAAGCTTAACCCAGTGGGGAACAGTAAGTCCTAGTTAGTCATGGGAATGAGGGAGAGGGCAGGGAGTGTTCTGGGAAGAGCAGAACAGTCTGTACAAAGGTGGAGGAGCACAGAAGGCATGATGACTTTGAGACATGAAAGTCATTAAGGACATCAGGAGTATGCTGGCACCAGGGAGTGGCAAGACAAATAAGGCTGGAGCTAAAGGCAGGATTGAGGGTCATTAAAGATGGGTTAAATAAATGGAAAGATGTGCTGTATATTCATCATTGGATCAGGAAGTCTTGGTGATATAAAGCTGTCAGTTGTCCTCAGACTAAACCATGAATACATTGCAAAACCAAAGCTCAAGCATCTGTTATTGTTTCTTTGGATTTGATTTGGAATTCGATAAGTAGATTCTGAAGTTAAAGAAAGAAAGCAAATGAGCATATAATAGTCAGTTGACGAGGACACCTGTAAAAGACAGTCTGCATGTTGGGTTATTACATAAAGTCATAGAAATTCAGACCACAGTGTTCACACAGGGAAGAACACCGGGCTGACGGCAGGAAGAAAATGGCTGTTCATGGAGCCTATACTCCGTGAGTTCAGCTCCTTTGTGTCTCCTGTGAGATAGTATGTACCAGTGAGGAGCCATCCCACAAGGCAGCAGTGTCTGCTCCCTCAGCTCCCATCTCTGTACCCATTCCTTCTCTCTACCTTACTTTCTTCATAGCAATTTAACAATCCTTTAGATCATGTATGTGTCTACAGGGTAAGCTGCACACATGAAAAAGAGACTTCTTGTTCACTGCTGTCTTTTCAAGGTATGTGATGCCACCTGGTATAAACACATACTCAATTTTAACAAGTAAATAATGCCACAGTGTACAATGTTCAAAAGCAATATGAATAAGACTACCCCACATGTGGTCAAGCCGCCATTGCAAAATAATAGGGAGAGGGTGAATTATTCAACAAAGACAGTTTCTTTTATAGGAGGAGTTCCTTCCCTTCAATCTGCCTATCATTGAATTATTTATTCTAATATATGTCCCATAGGTGTTCTCAGAATAAAAGATGCATTGTAAAAAAAAAAAGATTATTATCTTGATAAAGTTAAAAAAAAAAAAGATTTGATCCTTGCATCATATCTAGAAATCAACTCCAAATGGATTAAAGTCTTGAAGGTGAAAATTCAATCTTAAAATAAAGATAATCTTTTGTCTTTCAGATAAAGAGAACTCTTTATCTTTTCAGATAAAGAGACAAGAAAGAAATAGTACACATCATGAAGGAGTGGTGGATACAACAAATTGGTAAATGTCTCATGAAACAGAAGCTCAGTAGTGAAGTCCTGACTGGCTCACATGACAGCCTGGGTTGGATCCCTGGTACCACAAGGGAAAAGGAAAAGCAAAGCCAAAATGTGCTCATTCATAACATATGCCACAAAAGGGGGAGATACAGTAGCGTACTGGTAAAAGATATAACTATGGAACAGAGGATAAGAATCTAGCATATCTGATGAAAAAAATCTTTAAATCAAGAGAAAAGACAAATGAGCAACAGGAAAGTGTGTGTGTGTGTGTGTGTGTGTGTGTGTGTGTGTGTGTGTGTGTGTGTATGTGTGTGTGGGGTGGGGGTGGGGTAGGGGGTGAGCAAAGTAGCCTTACTGGAGATCAAAAACTTGCAATTTAAGCCACATTTAAATACCATTTTTGTTCTTCAGTTTTGGCAAGACTTTTAGAGGTTGGGAAATATGAAGTGCTGGCAAGGCTGAGCAGCCACACTCATCCTCTGCTTGCGGCTGTGTAATTGTCAAGTGGCTATGGAAGAAATACCCTCTGGGTCAGCAGTTTCACTCTTAGGTAGAGACTCTGGAGAAACTGTAGCAAATGTGCAGCTGGAGACATGTACAAGGTGAGAGGAGCTTTGCCCACACCACCGACATGCTGGATACGACGCAGATGTCCATCAGTCGCGCAGTTGATGCATAAGTTTCACCAGATATACCAGTGTCTTGGTGCAGAGATAACTCACAGGGCACAAGTCCAGGCAGAGGAACCTTAGAGATGTTATTGGGAGGTTGGGAAGCAAATCACAGAGGACTGCACGTGAAACCATTTATGTGCAGTTCAGATTTAGGCAAATTTGAACTGTAATTTCTCTAGAGATGCAGAGAAGTAATCAGGAAAGGCAATGGGCTGTTGAAGGAAAATGAATGAAGGAACTCAGCAGTTCATCTCGTTGTTTCCCCTGGCTATGGGAGTCTTTGGTCCATAAGGACAACTTTTATATTTATTTGCTGCTGAAAGCCAACCCTTTTGTTTGTGAGCATTTGAAAGATCAAAACTCACATTCTCTTCTTGGGTAGTAGAACTCATTCTCAGAAAAAATACATACAAACAACAATGACAAGTTTCAAAATGAGGTTAATTTAAAAAGTGATTTAATTTTCTTTCCTTTTTAATTGGCAATGCCTCTTTCACAGTGTGGCAAATGCTACTTTCATTCTTTACAACTGAACTTTCCAACTAGGGTAGAAGTTGTTCCTTCCAGTTGTATTGACTTGATTAATTCATGGTCCTGTTGTTTAGAGTTCAAAATTACTTTTATCCCCCTCAATGTTGTAATTGTGTAACATTTGCTCATAAAGGAAATTGATGTGATCATGTCTGGCTTAGCAGGAAATTAAGCAGATAAGTAGTTAGACCATTCATTATACTCAAGCTTTAGTGGACCAGGCACTCAGTACTGTCCTCTGTGTCATTGTTCTCTCTATTCTCTACATGTTCTGGATTTCACGTTAATACTTTCTAATTAAAGGTAGCATTTCACTATAGGGCCCAGGCTGGACTCAAGTTCTCCATCCACCTGACTCAATATCCCAAGTGCTGGAATTATTTAATGTAACTAACAGAAACTATTTTTGTACCTTCAAAAATTTAAAATACTGAAATAATTATTATATCATTTTAATAATAAACAAACATGTTTTACAAAGCCTGGAATAGAAACTTGTAAACTTTCACTGATTAGATGCTAATAAATAACTACAGCTAGGAACTTCCAAATAATAGCAATAATAACCAAAAGCATAAACTGTATGTATTAAGAACTCCCAACTTATAGCTACAGGATAAATTCATAGTCACCATAGAAAGATACATCTTCTTTCTTGTCTTTGCTTGAGAAGAGAAATATTTTCCAATAATTAGTTCAGTAAAGTCATTATTAAAACTGTGTAACACCCAGGGAGTATAACGTTCCTGCCTTTAAGTAGTATAACAGTGTAGTTGGGTCATTCACACCTCAATGGATATTAATATAAATGTACATCACTATTATAACCTGTGGTGTCTTCTACCTTAGTGTGTACTTACTATATACAAACATGGGGAATTGAAAGTGTTACTCTGGATGTACACCAAAGATTGTCAAAGGTCTTTGAAGAGCAATATTGTAAAATAGTGTGAACTCCCAACAAGGTGGATCCACTTTCTGTTTGTACTACCAGGCTATGAGGTTATAATAAGGAATTTTATTTTTCTGAATCCATTTTCTTACTCTTACAGTTGTTCCTATTCAATATTCTATGCTAAATCCTTGTGTAGACTTTCCTGTCAACTAAAAGCCAACTCTATTTAGAGTAGTATTGGTACACATGAGTGTAGGAACAGCCATAGTATGAGATATCAGAAGATTCTCTCTTGCTCAGCTAAATCCTTGTCTCTTGTTTGGGGCACCTACTGTGAATAAGGGAGGGAAGAAAGGGAGGAAGAATGTGGTAGCTTCAACTCAGTGGAATTACTGATGTTTAGAATTAACCAAAAGTTTGTAATTTTCGTTTAATTGCCACTGCAAATTTTACATGTGAGTTTTAAATTATCTGACATTCTTAGAATTTCTTTTTATTCTTGCATATCCAAACAAGCTGCCCTATTCCACCCTAGAATTTTTGGAAAACTGACTTTTTAAGCAGTTGGGAGAAGCTGACTAGAAAACATGAATTTATTTTCCATTCCGGCCTGTGACAACTGATTGGTAGGCCTTTTACCCATCTCTGAACAACCAGAAGCCTATTCACTCCTAACCAGGGGTCTCTTAGCTCTTTGCAAAGTGGTAATATTAACACTGGCTTGTTTTGAGGAGGAAACGGCTAATGTGTAACCTTGAAGCCTGCAGATTACACCAGTGAACCCAAGGTGGGCTAACCTCTACTTGGTGGCAAGTGCTTACTTTCTTGTTTCTTTTCAAAGGAAATTTCTGGAAACAAAGTAGTGTCTATTAATGACACATTTGCTTTTTCTTCCTTTCATGGTTTCAAAGTTTTCTGCACTCATCTTCTTCCCCTTTTAACTTTCTTAAGGAGTTTTAGAAGAAAGATCAGTGGATTGATGAATTATCTTGGTAGAGCACTGTTTACCTCAACAGTTTTCATAATTCATCAGACAAAACATTAGGAAGGAGGCAAATTTAAATGTGAAAGGCAGTTTCTCTGCGGATAAAAATCCAAAGCGATTTTTTTTAATTAGATGAGAAGTTTTTAGAAATCATTTCTGTCTGGTTGATGTTTTTGTCCTGGGGAGCTCTAGGGAATACTAGGTGGCTCATATCGTTGTTCTTCCACATGGTGTTCATATCGTTGTTCTTCCATATGGTGTTACTCATGGCTCCAGACACAGGCAGCAGAGGATGGCCTTGTTGGACCAGAGAGGCCCCTGGTCCTGGAAAGGCTCGATGCAGCAGTGTAGGGGAATACCAGGACAGGGAAGCGGGAGGGGGTTGATTGGGAAACAAGGGGAGGGGAGATAGCTTATGGGACTTTCAGTGTGTGTGTGTGGGGGGGAAGGGGAGCAAGAAAGGGGAAATCATTTGAAATGTAAATAAAGAATATATCTAATAAAAAAAGAAATCATTTCTAAGATCAGATACATTTAAAGGGCATTATTACAAAGTTAATAATAATGCTATATGAACTGAAATCTGATCATTTTAAATATATCTAGACTTGATAATAAAGAAAAAAGAAAAGAGTCATAAAGTCACAATGCTTTGCTTTCCCTTCAGGTTTGACTGACCATGGCTATTAACTTTAACATCCATTAAGGTCGCTTGCTTTATAAAATAATAAATTATGAAATAGCAGGTTATGACTGCCTGTATGTTGTACGCCATATGGCCCCATTCAGCAATAATATAGGAAATGCCACATACTTGGTAAACATTAGGCATGAATGACATATGTTAGCAAGAGTGGACAGAATCTAGCTCAAAGTCCTAGAGTGATGAATTTGGGCCCCACACAGATGAGGCTAATATCATTAGCCATTTATTGCAAAGGAACTAAATCTTTTCAAATTAAACTCATGATGGATTTTAATCACTTGGCTAATGTTGGTAAATGATTATGCCCCAAGCCATCACGATAATGATCATTATTAGCAAGAATCTGTTCTACAATGTTTCTACTGCTCAAAATTAATCCAGAAGTCAGGAGCCATTAAATCATTTCTCCTGCAGCAGAGTTTTAAGATGTGAGCATATTTCATGCAACTGCCGTTTAAAAACAAAAGCTAAGAAGACGGTGGAAAAATACAAAAGAAAATCAAGCTATTAGCTACAGCGCCACCAAGTGACCAACTCCACAATTCCCTGTAAAACCCAAATACATAAAATAGCAAATACAGAAATGAAAGTGCTGTGAGACCTCAGCAAGAATCTCCAATGGATGCTGGTTATGGATCTATAACGAGTCTCATAAGTACAAGAGGGTCACTTCCCATTCTCTTGGATTATATTTCTTATGCAAGACTCATCAGAACTAACCAGGTGGGTTCCCAGAGAGTGCCCAAATGTTTACAATTTGAAACAAATATAAAGATAAGGTCTTTTAAACAGCAGCTATCCTTACATAGATAAGTGGGGGACTACCAGGGCGGTACCCATGGCATTATATAACAGCATCTTTGCACAAAGAGTAAAGTATGAACAGCTATCAGATCTCTCACACTACTTCCTAAGTCAGAAATCCTATGGGACGAGATTATATGCTGGCAAATCTAAACCAGTTAATAAATCAGTCAATTAATCTATTTATCTACCTATCCATCCAACAATACTTTATTATCTGCCTATAATTTATACTAAGAGGTTTTTTAAGTAGTAGAAAATTAAAGAATTTTATAATTCTATACAAATAATTTACAAATAACTTCACTAGCAATGTTTGAAGCATTAACTTTTTCATTTGTTTATCAAGTGTATCAGTAGCTCCAACTGTTCCAGGGGTAGTGCTGAAGTCTGAAAGTGGCAAGGCATTGTGGGACCTCACGTTACTAGGAGTTTGAAACTAATGTAAGATGGAAGGAATATGGCTTGAGAAAGAATGAAAAACTTAAGACTAATTTCTATGTGTACATCTAAGCAATAGGTAGGGCCATTTCATCTGTAGACTACAGTAATAGACTCCACCCTTATGAGCTGTCCTTGAAATTTTGTTCTCATTCTTAAGGCCACAAGCATCACGAAACTGAAAACCAACCAAGCAACAAAAATGACTAAGGGAATGCCACACCAAGTGACTAATGGGGGAAACTCAAGCGGAGCTAAATTTAAGCCATTGGCTTTATGGACTTAACAAATCAGGTCTAAAAATAGGAGGCAGACAAAAGAGCTGAGACTGTTCTGCAGTACTCAAAGAGATAACTATGGGAGTTAACAGTGGGATGGAGTTAGGTAGAGGAACATTTAGATAATATCAGGAAAAGGCTTCCTGTTGGAGAAAACTGGAAGATTGATACAATTGCCACCAGGAAACGTTGGGAGTTCTATTTGGTGATAAGTGGAAACCCCAGACTGGAGTTGGAAACGTGTTCTCAGGAGCTGAGGAGAGGAATTGGTTTAATGTGTCTCCAGCCTCCCAGTATAGTGATCCATCCTCTGCCTGAGTAACAGGAGGAGTGGAAATCTATCAAGACACAGCCAAGAAAAGCAAATGTGCTCCCGTGGAATGTGAGGGTGAATTTGGAATACTTTGAAATTATAAATTGTTCAGTTAAACCTCTCTTCCCCTTTCATTTGATGCATCTCTCCCTTGAACTCCACCAGGGGTTGAATAGAGCCACAGTCTAGTTTAATAAGCAGAGAACAGGATCTCGGTCTTGTACGCCACTAACTAGAAGTAAGTCAAGAGATAGGACTTCCAACACAAAGTCTGCTGTTGATGTTTACCATATATAGCAATTTGAGTTATTGGTTCTCTGCTGCACTGAAATAAGGAAAACACAGAAAATATCACCTGGGCTAACTCTTTGCCCTCACACTTCATGACATGACTTCTAGGGAACTGGAGATTACTATCCCAGTCAGTATGCACTGTCTCCTAGTCAGGTCATGTTGGAAAGGCCTGGTCTCTTATACGCTTCTGTTGCTGTTATGTTAAAGGGCAGGAAACAGGCTCTGTGTTCCTGAAGTTTCCCTGTGGGTACTGTGACAATACACCTCTATTTGGCTTCAGTTCCTGACTTGGGAAATATGTATGTCTCCTGCACAGTTTCTGCCTGGTGACTGGGACCTTGACTCTCACAGTTGATGTGTAACTTCTGGCTTCAGTGATCTGTGTGATCTTACATCAACAGCTGTACTTTGGTTTTCTTTCTTCTGGGTCTCTACTGTGACCTTCATGTTGATACATTGAGTTTCTACTGACAATTTGCACTGATCTACGGGGAAATCAAAGACAAAAAAGACTAAAGTTTCTGGCTTAATTTTCTCAGATGACATAGAAACACTTTGTGGTAGTTAGGCTTCGATCTAAGAATTTGTCCTGTGAAAATGTATCTATTATTTGTTTTTCATTTCAGGTGTATCATCGAATCAGATGTGATATCTAGGCTTCTGTTACAGATTACAGTTTAAATTGTCCTTTAAGCCATAAATGATTAGTCATTATTAATCACTTTTTATAGGTAAAGAAATGTTTTGCTAATAACAACTTATTTAGTGTTTTCTAGGAATCAAAGTACTAAGATTGTTTTGCTTGTTTTACTATGAATGGTCAGAAATATATGTTCTAGAGTAATCATATAACTGTTATGCACATGGTTTACCAAAGTACTATCCACTATAACTTACTATGTATACTCTATAATTTTCTTGCATCAGTAAATTATTGTTATTTCTTTTTAAGTACAGTTGGTATCCATATTTTTCCTCTGCCATAATTTAGAAAATTTGATCAACAGACAGGTAAATAGATGGTTTTCCCCAACAAGTTATAATTAAAGTACCAAACACTTTCCCACGTTAGGGAATAGATTGCCTTAAAACACACCTATGTGCATGCCTCACATGAACCCACATGACTTCAGTAGTAGCTGAAGATACAAAAAATTACAGTTCTAGTCCATACTACATTATAAATCCCAAGGCTCTGATCCTAATTCAGTTCTATATTGCAATCTATGAAGATTTTCTGGTATATAAAAAAATATTGATTATCCTTATTTTATTCCCAGTTTTTCCAAAGAGCAAGTGAATAAACACAGCATCTATCTGTATGATTGGCTCTACTCTTTCGGGGTAAACTGCTTTAATTTCAGAGCAGATGACTGGGAAATGAAATACAGTAGTATAATCACTTCTGTATCCACATTTGCCTGCTCCTTGCTCTTTCCAGTTTGTGAGATAGGCATCTTTGTCACACGAGTTTTTTAGAATTCTCCCTAAGCCAACCACATCCAACATAAAGACCATAACTCAGAAGTCAATCTTAGTCACTTAGAGATTCAAACACCCAAAGAGAATATTCTCATTTCTGCTTTATCAAGCTAAACTTCAAATAACTGGCTATCCTGAGAAAGCAAAGGATTTGTAAATGCCTACACCAAAATCTGAATATTAGATATGCTAGATATTCAGACTCAATTACACCCAGTTTCATTAATAATACCAGATTAAGTCATGTGAAATTGCCATTCTTATTACTTAAAAAGGTCAAATGTTGGCGGTTTCATAAAGCTTAACTATGTAAAATCAGATACAATAAGAAATTTCATTAACCACAGCTATGCACTGACCATTCTATTATATACATATTTTAACTATATATTGGGTCTTTATATAGTCTTGCAAGATGGTGTTACTGTTACTCCCAATTATCCAGGAGAAAAATTATGTAATTTTACAAAATTGTCATGGCTTTTCAGTTATTTTAAACATGTGATCTTTTTACCAATGCCATGCTTTCTGCCTTGTCTTGTCCTTTCTCTTCCTTTTGTTCTCTCTCTCTCTCTCTCTCTCTCTCTCTCTCTCTCTCTCTCTCTCTCTCTCTCTCCTTTTTAAGGGAGCAGTGGAGATGGGGTTTCTCTGTACAGCCCTGTCTGTCCTGGAACTTGCTCTTGTTCTGGTACCCAGGCTGGCCTCAAACTCACAGGCTACCTGCCTTTGCCTCCCGAGTGCTCCCATTGCTTGGCCCTGTGATTTCTTAAGATGGTTTTGGAACAGGTTCTCCTTCTCCCTCCCTAGTATGTGAATGTTAAAACATCTGGAACCTTCATCAAGTGTCATTTGTTGCCCACCATGATTTTGCCCTCAAATCAATGGTACCTTTTACATAGCTTCGCATTTGTATAGCTTTGTTATAAACTGGTACTAAAATTAAATCTGAATTTGATTCCCTGTAATTTCTACTTCCAGTTTTGTACCTATAGGCCATTACAGGTGGCGGGCTTTCAGAAAAATGAATATAACTATATTTCCCCTTCTTCGGCATCTTTAATTCTTACTCTTTCTGTATCACAGAAATTGTTATTCATCTAGTTGTATTCTGTTGTGTAATAAAAAGCAGGATCAGGATGTCCCTGTATATGCAATATGGTTTTCTGAGTGGCAGTACAATGGGGAGCTAGCCAATGAAAAAAGATAGACAGAGAGCAAGAATTGGGCTTGTGCATATTTTAAAATCAGAATAAAAGCAATGTGCATAGAAATAATATATTCTTGGATTCTGTCAAACTTTCTATCTTGGAAAAGGAACTTGCTTTGCCTGTCCTTTAATTAGAGTATGGAATTCTAGTAGTCAAGGTATGCAATAAATATAAAAGAAAGATATAAAAATGGAAATGTATAATTTATAAGCTATAGTATAAGGAATTGAATTTTGAAATGATTTTGCAAAGATTCTCATAATTAAGAATTAAAATATATCTAGACCTTGAATTGCTGGAGCTTTGTAGTTCAGGACTAGAACACGGCATTGTTTAATTAAAATGGACAGTGTTATAGTTAATTTTGGTTTTCAAGTTAACTTGATTGTGAGCCAAAGAAAATCCTAAAACATACCCTTGAGTATGTTTGTGAGTTCATTTCCAGGGATATGGAAATAGACCATGATGATTTTGACATAGTGCATGGCTTACTCCATTGGTGGATTACAATTTTAAGTAGATTGGAAGAGGTACAAAATGGAACCTAGATGTAGGAGCTAGAAAGACATGTCCTTGAGGGCCGTGGTAATTTCGATATATGGGGCCCAAAGAGTGGCACTATTAGGAAGTGTAGCCTTGTTGAAGTAGGTGTCACCTTGTAGGAGGAAATGGGTTGGGCAGAGAGAACTTCCTTCTAGCTGCCTGAGGATGCCAATCTTTTCCCGACTGTCTTTGGATCAAGATGCAGAACTCTTAGCTCCTTCTCCAGTGCCATGTCTGCCTGGATGCTGGATTCTTCCTGCCATGATGACAATGGATTAAACCTCTGACCCTGTAAACCAACCCTGATTAAATGTTGACCTTTATAAGAGTTGCTATAGTCATGGTGTCTCTTCTCAGCAATGGAAACCCTAACTAAGACAAGGGTTCTAACTTGCCCTGGCCCTTCTCATGACTGATATGTTCTATTGTCTTTCCTTCATGGTGTGAGGTTCTCTGCTCTCTGCATGAGGTAAACACAAGTCTCTCCTATGCCCTCCCATTGCTATGATGTTCCACCTCACCACAATTCTAGAAACACTGAGCCAAGTGACCATAGCCCACACCTTTAAAGACTGAGTTAAAGCAAATCTGTCCTCCACAATATAACACAGAAAATGACCACATTAGAGACGCATTAAAGTATGGCTTTGAGAGACAGTGAAAGACCAGGAAGAGTACTGAAGAGTGATGAATCTGATTATCTTTTGGACGTACGAGAAGTAGCTCAAGATAAGAATATAGGGATTCCCTGTACAGTAACCAACTGTTAGGTTTTTGGGAACTAATATACTAGAATAGTAAGAGAAAAGAGGTTTAAGAAAAGGCAAGTGAGGCTTGTTGAGGTAATAAAATATGGAATTTTTCACACTGCATATGAATGACTATTAGAAAGCATCTATCTTTATAGCAGTATTAAGCAATCATGTCCACAACATAACTTACCTGGTTGATGTTAGCTATTTCTTGTCACTGACCATCAAAGAATTAGCATTATAAAACATGCATATAATGACAATAAATGAGGCTATATATGGCCCCGTCAGCATGGAGACCCATTTATATGGCAAATATAATTATGTTTGCCTCCAAATTATAACACTGAGATCCTGGCATTGTTCTGTTTCTTAATGAGATCAAACTGCCCTGGCAGATTAGGTATTGTGGGCCACTTTTAGAAAGACCAACAGTTCATCATTGCTGAGATAATACCTATTTAATGCATAGGTTTTTCTTATTCTCCCTTTAGTCTCAGTTTTGCTATTGAGGGACAAATAGATATAGTGTATCCTAATAAAACCATTGCACCCAATTAGGGCTAGCACTTTTTAGCGAAAGATGTATAGAACTGGATCCATGGCAACAGCAGGTGTGGATCTTGTCATACACCACTAGATTCATGGCCATGGGATTCTTTGAACTCACATGCACATGATGCAGAAATCCCCACCTCCAAGAGTGCTAGAATAGCCTTTTAAACACTTATCTGAGACTTTTGTTAAGCATCCTTTGCAAGTGTAAGGTACTAACTAACCTTTAGGATGTAGTGTGTCTTAGGGTTTTGCTGCTGTGATCAGACACAATGACCAAGGCGACTCTTGGGACAATTGGGGCTGGCTTATAGGATCAGAAGTTCAGTCCATTATTATCAAGGTAAGAGCCTGGCAGTGATCAGGCAGACATGGGACTGGAGGAGTTGAGAGTTCCACCTCTTGTTCCGAAGATCCCTAGGAGAAGACTGGCTTCCAGGCAGTTAGGAGGAGGGTATTAAAGCCCACACCCACAGTGACACACCTACTCCAACCAGGCCACACCTACTGCAACACTCCAACAAGGCCACACCTCCTAATAGTGCCTGGGCCAAGCATATACAAATGGTATGCATTAGGTCAGTAATTTTTACATGGTTTTGTGCTTCTCAGTAGATCTGGCTAAAAAAGAAAAAAAAAAAGGATAGATCTGTATACCAGAGGTGAAAGCAAGGTTGGTCCTATGGTGCATTTTCACTCAATGAATCAGTAAGGGTTTGTGCTTTCCACCGCTTTGAGCTCTGTAAGGTTAGACCTGCTTGCCTCCCCCAGAATATGCTGTATATATGTATTATGTTTTCAAAGAATACATTTTAAAAACATTACAAAGTACCTGCCAGACATCTTCTTTTCAGTTCATTTTTCTCATGTAGGAGAACTCCACAAGGAGTCTACATCGTGCCCAGGCTGCTCCTCCAGCTTCTCCTACCACAGGGGAGCTACTCTCTGCATTCTCCTTTCTGGCTTGTCTTTCTTTCAGCATCTATAACAACAATATATGTAAGTAGAACAGATGGCTCCAATCCTGGTTCTCAAACTTGCAGAAAACATGGGCAAGTCATTGGAACCAAGCACCAATGTCATTACCTCCAAATGGAAGTGATCTCTCCCAGTGGTATATATGCTGAGTATTTAATAAAATACCTACTATAAACTGTTAGGGGGCACTTAAATGTTACTTAAGTCATTATTTTTTTTACTTACCTTTCTCATTTAAACAATTCATATAAACCTTTCCTTCATGAGTTTCCTCCAATTTCACCTAACAGGGATCAGTTTCCTCTACTTTTTGTTCCTAGGTCTGAATGTGATCTCATTCTCATCTTCAGAGCTATCTGGGAACACCCTACGCTCCTCACTTCTGTTTTTGGTCCCAAAGTCTGAATTCATTTCTCTCATTTTAGAAGTCTTGCAAATGGAAACTCACCCTTACCTCTGCCTTCTTTTGTCATGAGGAAGCCAGTGTTTAACAAGACTGGTTCTGTCTGCTTGGCTATCCATTGGAGAGGGTCCGTGACAGACACGTAAGAGGGAAGAGATGTGGAACTTCATGATTCTTTAAACATAGTTGAGCCTACCTAACCTAAGGGTTGCAATCATGACTTCATAATCCACTCTTGCACTGTGGCAAGAGTATGGATTTTAGTTCACAAACTACGGGTAAAAGAAAAACTACTGGCTTTTATTTTGCATACAGTTACCAGAATTTTTGCTTGGGAAACCAGATTACAATTTTGTGCTTTCGCTCTGCTATATGCCTGCTCTCAGATAATGAATAACCCACAAAGCTACTTCTAGAAGGAATGCTGGGAAAGGAAGGGAACTTGAAAATATTAGGGGAAAACAAATGGAAGTGTCATGTAGGAGTCTCAGTGAGGGACAGAATCTGGTGGGTCAGAAGACAGGAATGTGAAGGGAAATCACGTTAGTGTGATATTTCACTTACCAGGAATATTTTTTGTTCATTAAGACCATAAAGTTGTTATTCTTCTACTAGAGACACACTGAAGAGAAGTGTAAAAGTAGTATTACTGTGTTTTGATTGTATTTTATTTTAAAATATATACTTATAGTTTACATTATTTTTATGTCAGAAAATGAATATAGAGTTAAAAAGAGGGATGAATTTCTTTTTTTTTTCCTCTCCATAGCATCTGGATATCCAGAACATCTGTGCAACTAACAGTCTTTCAACTTTTCATCTGGATGTTTGGCAAAAATTGAGAAAATTTCCCCTTTTACATCTAATTTTCATTCTTGTGCAATGCTATCCTAATAGCATGTTTGTTAATATTTCTAGCACCATGCTATTTTATCAAGTAAACTATAGATACTATTTTGGAACAAAACAAAAAAATTGCTTAATTACATAATGCAAGCCCAGATACAAGCTCTGAAAGTTAAAAGAACAATGCGCACGCTGATTTCTTTCTCCATAACAGTATATCTATTTCAGGGGAGATTAGCAATAGAATACATGAAAGCAACTCCATACTCAGTGGTCCCTATTATGTATGCCTTTTATGTGAGATGAGAGAATTCTATTCTTCAGCCAGGTGCTGATACAGTCCAATAGCATCTGCATGGATGCCTGCTTGGCACTTAGGGTGAGGGGGCTATTTGATTGCACCCTGGAGGTTATGGAACATGGAGACAGGCATCCTAATCATTTTTTGCAAAAACTCTAAGGGCTTTCGTTACATGTTTTTCCCTTGTCAACATCTGTCACGAACCACATGTCAATTACCACTCCATCTTTTTTCTCAGGTAATAAAGGAGCCGATAGCTCCCAAATGAACAGTCTTTATCTTCCCAACAATATGCCCCAGGCATTTGTTTCTGTACCATACCCTCATAAATTTTTGTCATTATCTCTTTGTAGGAATGTTGGTAGAGAAAGGGACCTTAACAGAAGGGAAAGGTCTTACTTGTAGCACAGCAGAGCACAGGTGAGTCCATGATTCGAGGTGTTGAATGAAAAGAAGGCAAGTAAGCTTAAAAAGGCTGTTTGACTTCCCAGAGATCCATCCCATCTTATACCATGAATTATCGATTTCTATTCAGTCTCAATATTGGCATATATGTGTGTGTGTGTGTGTGTGTGTGTGTGTGTGTGTGTGTGTGTGTGCATACCTAAAATTCCTTTATAAAGAAGTGACTAATTTGGGCTGCTATCTTCCTGTATAATTCACATTTTATGCCTATGGTGAGATATATAATTATCTATGCTTCAAAATCAGTAATGGGAAGGATAAGATATATTTTAATATTAATATTGGGATAATTTCAGATTTTGATTAGAAGTAATCAACAAAAAATATGAACAAAGGTCTTATTCTAGTAAAATATCTCCATTTGGATTGTTAATTAAAATGTTCGGCTGTTGTTTTCTCTAAATTCCAAAAGCATCACCTATCCTGGGTTTCTGACTCACATAGACAATAAAGTTCCAAACAGGTTGGTGAGCCTCCAAAGCTAATATGCACAGATCCAGAGATGCCAGGAAGACATTCAGAGGCACTGCTTTATTTATTTTGCAAAGCAATGGTTGTAAAGCATTGTTTACCCTATTTTATAATGGGAACCCTAATATCCCCTGAGTACTTATGTTTTGTTAAGAGCATGTCAGGTTACCTTTTCTTCCACTAAAAATAGGTATGGCTTTCCTACTGCCAAGTCCTAAGAACCATGGTCCTAAAAACCTGTGTGGCTCCACGGCTGTGAACCCCATACCTTACCTCTGAGAATTTAGTAGGAATGACGGCCCCACTCACACAAAAAGACTGGTATGTGGTAGATAAATGAATGACAGCATGTTCTCTGACACATCTTTCACAAAAATGTGAAGTTTCCGTTCTGTTTGTTTGTTTGTCTGTCTGTGTCATTTTTGAGAAAGGGTTTCTCTGTATAGCCTTGGCAGTCATGGAACTCATTCTGTAGACCTTGTTGGTCTTGAACTCAGAGATTAGCCTGCCTCAGCCTCCCAAGTACTAAGATTAAGGATGTGTGCCAACACTGTCCAGCTAAATCTCCTTTTTTAATCCTTTAATCTGGGATAGCCTCATAACTTTAGCCAATACAGTGGTTCTCAACCTTCCCAATGCTGAGACCTTTTAATACAGTTCCTCATGTTGTAATGATCCCCTCCCAACTATAAAATTACTTTTCTTGCTACTTCTAACTGCAATTTTGCTACTGTTAAGAATTGTAATGTAAATATCTGTGTTTTCCAATGGTCTTACATGACCCCTGTGAAAAGGTCATTCAATACCCCCAAAGGGGCCATGACCCACAGGCTGAGAAACACTGGGGTTTATCAAACACGATGCTGAGCCAATTCTAGTCCCACATTTATTTTGCTACACTACAAGATGACTCGGCTTTATCGCAGACTACTACCCTATTCTTTTAAAGGGCTACAAGGAGATGTCCTAGAAAGAAAATCAGAGAGAGTTCATGGGGTCTATAGGGTTCAGAGTAAAGCCTTCTTGACCTTTTCAGCCACTTCCTCAGAGGCATGAGCTAACAGTGACCAGAACAGAATGCCATCCAGGCAACCTATTGACTCTTGAGGAATGACCAGTTATTCTTATCTTAAGCTTTGCATTCTGGGGTTTGTTACATAAAAGACTGTCTTATGAATTAACATACACACCAATTTTTTTCAGCAATACACTCAAAGACTATCTCAAATGAACATGTAGAGAATCTCAAGTGTGAACAGAAACACTGGAGCCCAGAGATTCTGACACCTTTGGGAGCTGTCACTTTCTGTTTCTATGACCTCGGGTGACTAGGTCCTTTCTTGAAGTTTAGGAGTTTGGTTACTTGCAACAGTGTCTCACTCTGTAGCCCATGGTGCCTGGAATCCATTAAGATCCTCTTTCTTCAGCCTTGCAGAACTGGGCTTATATCAATTCCACATGCATTCAGTTTTTTAATATCTTAAATAAAGTGGGCAGTATGTATCAGTCTTTTAGCATGCCTCTTCATGCAAATTAAGAGCTCAGTGCTAGTTATTATTACAGCAAATCTATCATGGGAGGGTTTACTGAAGAAGATGGATTTTATTTGCTTAAAAGTTAATATGCACATCTTTATTCTGTAGTTATGAGAGGCAGTTCAATTATCCCCAGATTTCCAGATGCGATTCCATTTTCTCTTGTTCCTAGATGGATTATGAATTTCGTATTGGCTTATATTAAGAAAAAAAAAACAGTATAGTTGTTTTGTATAACAGTGCCCAAGGCACAGGCTGTGTTGTGTTTCAACACCTATATCTTTTCTCTTGGGCATATAGATAGATGTGGGTAAAGCTGTCAAATTAGTTTCTGACTGGAAAAACCTCTGACAAATAGAAAGCACTGGCAGGTCTGGGACCTGTAGGAAACTGTTACCTCCAACATCACAGGTCATCACCCTTTCTGGTTGTCTGGAGTAAACTTGTTTTCAAGGTGGCCCGTGGGATCTGCATGGCGATGAACCATAAGTAAAACCCAGAGAGGAAAGAGAAGCTTAACCACTGCTCTGCAACATGACCAGGAAATGCTTCCTCTGTGTGACGTCACTTGTGTCTCAGCATTTGCATATGATAGGATATAGCATCATTAAAATGGACACACTTTGAATGGAAATCTGTGGTATCCAGAACCACTCATTTCACTAGTTTTCCACCCTGGCTATGGCTCTTTTCCAACAAAGGAAGCTTACCTTTCATTTTAGTCATTAGCCCCTCCCTTACATTGGTGAGTTCTTTTTCCTTTCCACTTTGTCTCTATTGAGGCCACCAAACTAGGACTATCTTTCCTTAGGAGCCACAGTGATTTCCACTCAATGGGCTTCTTCAGCTGCACAGTAGCAACTTGCTCCTCCATTCCTTCCTTCCTGCTATTTCCAAACACAAGGCCTAACCCTGAATCAGGGTCTCTGGGTATAAGTAGTATTTAAACCTCTTTAAAGTAATATATCATTTATGATTAAAAATAAATTCTTTGTAGCATTAAAAGCATCATTTATTATTTAATTGTACACAAAGAGCTGGGTACTTTACACAGGCAAAATTTTCAACCTTATCGTAAACCTAGGCCATGGGTATTGCTAGAATGTCCACTGTGCAGTGAGAAACCGAGAGTTAGAAAATTTGGCAACTTGGCTAAAGTCACACAAGAACTATAAAATCTAAATCTAGACCTTATCATCTTCTTCATACCCTCCATAACTGCTCAACCTGTGGCTGAAAGCATCTGCCTTTCTATGGCATGCATAAAAATGTATGAAATGTATGCAAAAGGCATTTGATACATTCCTTTTAGAAGCCACTGATTATAGAAAAGAAATCTTTTCACTTTTTAGAAAGCTGGAAATGGAAATTTAATCTAAGGACTCACATACAGGCAAGGCAAGCATTCTGCCAACTGAATTGGAGTCTTTTAAAGATTTTAAATTTATTTTTCTATAACGTGTATGTGTGTGTGTGTGTGTGTGTGTGTGTCTATGTGTGTGTGTATGCGTGTGCATGTGTGGGTTTCACATGATAGACCTGAACTGATGGGCAGTATTCAATTGCATGGAAAGCATTAACCTAGAGCTATTAGCTGTAGTTTGCTTTTTGTTCTTGTTGAAGGAATTCTTGGTCAGTTAGCAATGAAATGTCCTAGTTTATTGATTCCAAGAAAGTAGCTGTAGAACCCTGGTGATCACTTTGTCATTTTCAATGTAATTTACCAACCAGATATATTTTTTCAAAGATTTATTTATTTCATGTATGTGAGTACACTGTTACTGTTGCTGTCTTCAGACATACCAGAAGAGGGCATCAGATCCCATTACAGGTGGTTGTGAGCCACTATGTGGTTGCTGGGAATTGAACTCAGGACCTCTGAAAGAGCAGTCAGTGCTCTTAAACTCTGAGCCATCTCTCCATCCCTCAATCAGAGTTTGATACAATGATGAGAATATTCTATGATTTGTCCATTGGGAACCCCCCAGCAAAGTTCTCTATTTGATAGCAATAATTTCACGTATCATTTGAAAAGACATTTCAGGAAATGTCATCATAAGGTGAGAAGGTATCAAGTGGTTATTAATGGCAGGCATGGAGCTGATCATTCTGTACTATATCTTTGGTCATGCCCAGTAGCCATGTAACTGGAATTCTTTGTCCCTATTTTTAAAAATGAAGAAATCAAAACAAAAACACTAAGCATTCTGTGAAGCTCACACAACAGAGGAAAAAAAGGGAGCTCAGGTTCAATCCAGAGTCTACTTCCTAACCAATACAAAAGCAGAGAGTGTGAGCTTCCCACTCTTGATCTGTCCCTAGCCTCTGAGTCAGGGGCCAGGACAGTGAATGCCCACCTGAAGACATTTTACATTAAGCTCCGAATATGTCTTGGCCTCTTCCTTTTGTCCCTGGGAATGCTCCTGAGTTACATTGTCAGAGGGAAATATCAAATTTGATTTCAGGTGACTAAAGGTATATGATTTAATTAATTCCCATATACTTTAATGGATATTAACTTATTGTAGCTTTCTTTCAAAAAAAGGTAGCTCAGAAAAAAAAATCCATAAGGAGTTGTCTTAGTTACTGTTTTTATTGCTGTGAAGAGACACAGTGACCAAGAATGAGGTCACGACCAGAAGTTTAGTCCATTAGCATCATGGCAGAGGACATGGCAGCACACAGGAGTGGTGCTGGAGAAGCAGCTGAGAGATATACCCCGATCCACAAGCAGAGAGGAAGGTGGGAACAGGGAGGGATGAACTGAGAGGGATTGAAGGAGGGAGGGAGAAAAGGAGGGAAGGAAAGAGGAAGGAGGGGAAGGAGGGAAAGAAAGAGAGACAGAGAGAGAAACTGTGCATGTGTGTGTGAGGGGAAGGGATAAAGGGAGAGGAAGTGAGGGAGGGACTAAGAGAAAAAGACAAAGAGACAGAAAGAAACAGAGGGGGGGGGGAAGACAGATAGACAAACTGACTGACTGACTCTACCTAATATGAGCTTTTGAAACCTTAAAGTCACCCCGCCACCCAGTGACACACTTATTCCAAGAAGTGTGCACCTTCTCTAACAAAGCCAACCATAACAGCCTCTGGGGGGCATTCTTGTTCCAATCACAACAGGAGTCTTATGAACTGATGTTTAAACTCCCCCATAAGTACCTCTTGGACACAGTCTTTGCTTGAAATGGCAGCACTCTAACATATAAGTCTGCTTCTTCATGAATACTTTTTTTTCCTATGCACATACTAAGAACAGACATTTTACTCATTCAAAAAAAAATGAGGCTCATTAGATGGGACTTCAGCTGCCAGATTCTTCTGACTTCTTAGGGCACAAAGATCACTTGTCCCTAAATCTTAGAGAAGCGTTAAATGATTTATGAAGGTCAGTGCACTCTTTTTACTTTCTTTCTGACAGAGACATGGAACTTTGTACTTGGTCTAAATATTCAGCATAAATGTACACCGTCTTTCACTTTCCAATTACCAACCTCACTATTATATCTTGACTTCCAGGACCTTTGTATGGCAAGTAATTGTAAAGCTTAGCAAAATCAGCATTGTAAACAAGATCCTACATACCTGGCTCGGGGTACTGCTCAGATCTGATATTCACTTTCATATGCAGGGGATATTTCTATATTGCTTGTGGTTATGGTTGCTATTTGTGAGCTCACTTGAGAAAGCGATGTATAGCTACCTTGCCTTCAAGGAGCAAAAATTCTCCTAGAAAAAGAAATACCCAATTATATTTTACCAGACTACAAAGTTAGTTCATGAGGAAAGTAGAAATGGCATCTAATCACTTAAAATATACAATTTTCACTAAAGCATGTAAAATGTTAAGGCTAGTGTAATGATCTTTATAAAATATGAACAGTCTAAAAAATTCCAATAAAGAGAAACTTTATAAAAAGGTATTTGCTCCTAAGTCTAAGACTCGCTATAATAACAGGCCAAAAGATCAGGAGCTGATGACATAAGATCAGAGTCCTGTGAATCTACAAGAAACAGCATGCTGTCAAGAGGGAGGAAGGATGAACAAATGCGGATACAGTCAGCCCAAAATGCCCAGTGTGCTAGCATACTCTGATACAGCACATCACTGTGCTAGGGACGGTCCTACATGGGCCAGTGTGACCTGCATATGATAACATTCTCTGATCACCATTGAATATGAGCTGACTGTCATCAAAAATAATCTGGAAGCATAAAAAAAAAACATGGCGGCTTGAACATTGTGAAACATGTTGCTAGTTTCTGTCCCGTCTTAGTGTCCTAAGTACGTGTTGTTTGCTTCATCTGCAGGGACCATAGCTTTTCATCTCTTGGCTTGATCCAGAACAGACAGTGATGAGGCAAGGGTAATTACTCTAGTTGTACAGATAGCAGTCTTTTGGAGTCCTGGCTTCTTGAAGGTTTCCCCTCTCTCTCTCAAGTCTCTGGACGTGCATTCTGAATTCTACACTGCTGGGGAATTGCTCCAGGTAGTCTGCCGCCCTCAACTCAAACCTTCTGTTGAGGTTATCAGGTTGCCTTTTGATTGAGCTTTAATTTCAGGACTGTGTCACAAGGGATGCCTTCCATGTAAGAAGTGTGTGTGTTGGTGGGGGGGGGAGGATTTCATCAAGAAAATAAATTCTAAAGAAAGAGTTTGGGGGTTGGAACTTACCTCTCTGGCTTCATTGGCAGCATGTGAGAACATAGCCAAATGATTAACTTCCCGATATGTTAGTTTCCTTGTGTGGTTAGCTCTTGGTGCAATAGTGATTTCTTATTTACAGCCCTTCAGTATTAAGGTCAAGTTTGGGTACATTTATGAGATTTCATCTTCTAAACCAAAATCTTGAGTGCAAAATCAGACAAATGACTTTTTTTTCCCCCTAACGTTTATATTCCAGCATTTGAAAGTCATCCTATTGTATGAGTTAGCTTCTCCCTGGCTACTATTTAAACCAGAGCAAAATTCCTGTGAACGGAATCAGAAACTGCATCGAAGCTGAACAAGGATGAGGAAAACCTGCAGCCACGCTGCCTTAATTTCCTCTTGCAGGTTTGTTTTTTTTTCCACACTGAAACCTGGTTTTCAGATGACAGACAACAAACTAGAATGATTTTGAAGGGAATCTGCTTCCATCTTTCCTGTTTCCCATGTTAAGATTCAGTTCTTGTAGAGTCGAAGGCTCTGTTTGTACAACTGGACTTGGAAGAAACACTGATCTCAGCCTAATTACTGAACAAGATGGAGTTAGAGTTGCTGGATAGAAAGTCTTCCGGTGGGAAACCTCACCGTCTGCTTGGCTTAGGAGGCTTTGTCAAACTGTCCCGAAGATGGCGCCACGTGCTCAGCTTTAGAAAAGCCCGCATCTAGGCTAATGCGTGAAATCACCAAGCTCCAAACCAAACCAGGACACAGATTTGCAGGGACTGTCGCCTAGAAATAACATTCCTCAGTTCAAGTGTGAAGATTAAACCAATTCATCCAAAGGATGACATATGATTGGATTATCTCTCTCTCTCTCTCTTTTTTTTTCCATTTGGTGGACAGCACAGAAAAAGAAAATGCGGGAAAATACTTCTTTGAGTTAAATCAATGCCAGGCTGTCTCTGAGAGTCCCAAGACATCTCTGACCTTGTTATTCCTGCTGTGTTCAGTGTCAATGGCATGACCATGGATCAAGTGGAGTGAGCCAGAAACATGAGTGAAATCTTTGGTCTTTTAACCTCTCCCACCATGATGCCACATCCAGCCAACCTAAATATCTCAGGTGTGTCCGTACTTCTCCATTACCATAGCTACTAGCGCTGCTCTATGTATGCCCCCTGGACCACTACCAGATGGTGATAACTACTCCACTTAAGCAGCATGCTTCTCTCCAAGGGTTTCCCACGCTCCATCAAGAGTCAAAAATATAGGCCTGATTATGAATCTCCCTGTTGGTAATCCTGTTGGCTCTCTGGTGCTCTCAGGTAGATCCGACCTCTTATGTAACCTACAACACCTTTTGTAATATAGCTGCCCTTCATTTCCTAAGCTTCAAATTGCTACCCCATTCCTCTTGTTCTCTGCCTTAATCATGAACCTGATTTTCAACCCCTAGTGTGATCATAGCAAGACTGAATATTCTTAATGCACCCCACCCTGCTTTAGCAATAGCTGCAGCTCACTGCTGTCCTGCACAGATAGCATCTTGCCTCCATTTACCCGACTCGTGATGTGATTCTGTCTGAGCATGAATATCGTTCCTCCCTGTAAGAGACCCCTGGAGTGTATTAAAACCCCTATCTGTGATTTCAAAGGACCCTGTACATCCCTTTTTAAATAATTATTCCAAATGATTACTTGTTATTTTTCTTCTGATATATTATAAATTCTACAGCTATAAAAAATGTCCTTGTATACAATTTTATTTATTTTTTACAATTTTATTTATTTACTGTCTTAGTTAGGGTTTCTATCGCCGAAATGAAACACCGTGACCAAAAGCAAGTTGGGGAGTAAAGGGTTAATTTAGCTTATACTTCGCTATTGTACTCCATCACTGAAGGAAGCCAGGACAGGAACTCACACAGGGCAGGAACCTGGAGACAGGAGCTGAAATAGAGGCCACGGAGGAGTGCTGCTTACTGACTTCCTCCCCATGTCTTGCTCAGCTTGATTTCTTATAGAACCCAGGACCACCAGCCCAGGGATAGCACCACTCACCATGGGCTGGGCTCTCCTCCATCAATCACTAATTAAGAAAATGCCTTAGAGCTGGCTCTTACGGAGGCATTTTCTCATTGGAGGTTCCCTTCTTTCTGATAACTCAGCCTGTGTCAAGTTGACAGAAGACTAGCCAGCACATCTACTTATTTGTGTGTGCTTCTGCTTGTGTACTAGTCAAAGGACATGTGCAAGTGAGAGGTATTTGGGGGAATCTGTTTTCTCTTCTAGTCTGTAGGATCTAGAGATCAAACTTAAGTGAGCAAATGCCTTTACCTACCGAGGCTTCTCACTGGCCCACAATAATCTCTTTGTTGTGTTGTGTTGTGTTTGTTTGCTTGCTTTTGCTTTTCAAGACAGGGACTTAATCCTATCTCAAGCTAGCCTGGCACTGGCTAGATTGGTCCAAAACTGCCTTTGACTCTGAAAAGCTGAGATTACAGGTGTGGACCAACATGCCTGGCTGAAATATCTGTACAATGACCTTGTATCGCCTTAAGGTTTCTGACATTCTTTCTGCACATTTTCCACATCTCCCATTGTAACCTCACTGCTCATTCCTCTAATTGCTTCCTCTAGCTTCTCCATGAACTTGCCAGGAACAGTCCTGCCAAAGGCCTTTGTCTTGCTAAGTCTCCTTAGAAAGAACCTCCTCCAACCTCCTGTGTGATGCCCTCCCCCCTCACCTGCTTCAAATTCTCTGATTATCATTTTCTCAGTAGATTGTTTTTCTGATCCTCTCACCTAGATCCCCCTGTCAATTCCTATCACTCTTCCTGCTTATATTTTCCTCCTTAGTTCTTAGGATATGTAATATTATTTTGTTGACTATTATTGAACCCCTCTATTAGAAAGCATGTTCACCAAAAACAGGGCAATGTCTCTCTTCATTGCTACACTGCTGTCTCTCCAGTAGTGCAGAGCAGTTCTGTGAAACTCTTATTCTACCCTCAGCCTAATGACATCTTCTATTAGACTTCTTCTATTGTTTATTTTATATTTTTGCAGGGATAGCACTAAATCATTCTGACTAATAGCTGCAGAGAATGCACATACTCCTGGAAAGTGTTTTCTCTTCTTCACTAATTTCCTATTTCTAAAACTCATCTGTCTTTGGAGAGTGGGAGAGCAGAAAGGCTTGGAGAAATCAGAACTAAAAATAAGTTTCCCATGAAAATTCCAAAGCATAAATTCCTGAGCCTTTATGACTTTTTTTTTGCTCACAAAAATAGAATTTCCTGAAAACTAACAGATTAATTGATTTGAGGCCAGAGCAGTGAGTTCTACTTAAAAACTCATCCCTTGGCCAGATCCTAGAGCTATGGCCTTTTAGTATTTGATGAGATACTCAGAAAGACCTGGATTCCCTAGTCATTTATGCTAAAGCTAGCATGGTTGCCTCTCAGTACATCTATCTCTATCATTTGGGTGGAAATGTGAGCCAACCCAAGGTGGGCAGGCACACAGAGCCTCATCTCCTAATGTGGGGATGACAAAGAGGAATCGGGTTAAAGGATCACAGATGGGAGTGTAAGGCTACGAAGCTGAAAGCCTACATTGTCCACACCAGGGAAAACAAGACTCAGCTGCACAATATGTAATGTTCACTCATGACTAATGATTTATCATAGAAGTTTGGCTCAACTTTCATTTTCAGAGGTGTAAGATGAGGAAGCAGACATCAAAATCCTTATTTTCAAAGGGGTATCCTACTGCAACTATAATTAAGCACAATAACAATATGGATGTGTAAACTATTTTGCAGGGAAAATTAAGAATTACCATATATCAGGTGAAGTGAAAGTGAAGTGCTTTACATTTAAATTTTATTCTTTTTAACTAATGCACAAGAAGATAAAATTTGTAGGCACTACTGAATGTCACACGGTGTTTTGCCATCTATATTTATTGTATAATATTTACATCAGAGAAAGCATCTCTATTGTATCATGTAATTATGAGTTTTTTTTTGTGGTGGAAACATTCAAAATGCTTTCAGTGTTAAAAGGTAAGTGTCCCACTTTATAAAAATCTACAAGAAAGGCAGAAAAGGTAATATTTGGTGGGACGTGAAAGCACAAGATTGCAAAGGCCAGCTCATGGGATTTCACCCTTGCACGATGGTACAGTTTCCCAAAGGAAAAGAAGCCACGTGGATTCCGTGGAGAAAAGGAGGCTAAAGCAGTTGCTAAGGAAGCTACTCTAACAGAGGTCAGGAAGTAGGTGATGTCAGGGCTACAAACATTCAGGTGGAGACTGAGGAAATAAGCAAGACACATGCATCAGAATCATCAGACACATACATCTGGAGTGGAGTTCAGCAAGAGAGTAAAGGGAATATAGCCAGCTGTTGACCACACTGAAATGATAGCTAGCCTGCAGGAATGGAGGCAAGAAATCAATGTAGGAAATAGAAGAAAAATATTTTCTAAAAGAATCTTCCAAAGGGTTGGAATAATATCTTATGTGATAAAGTGCTTGCTTTGTAGGCACAATGACCGTAGTATGATCCTGAACTCATACAAAAAAGCTATAAGTGGCTGTGCTCACTTGTGACCCCAGACTAGAAAGGCAGGGACAATGGTTATCTAGTCTAGTGTTCTTGGAAGATTTCAAATCAGTGAGAGATCCTGTTTAGAAAAAATGAAATAAATAAATAAAAACAAGACACATAAAGGGAAGAATGACATCCAAGGTTGTTTTCTGGTTTCACACACATGCACGTGCACCCCTACACATATAAAGAATGCCCATGATTGATAGTGATCAGAATAAAAGAGTAAAGGCTCACAAGTAAAATGAAAAATGGCCAACAAATGCATAAAATGATTACCTTCCTCACTTCACAGAACTGATTCTATGACCAAATCAAGTAAACTGCATTTTCTAATATTCTTCATATTTATAGAAAGAATGGAGAGCAAATAGAATGGAGTGGAACTGCGGGAAGTGTTCCTTCCTTAAAAGTGGAAATGTCCCTCAGCAGGAGCCCAAATCATGGGACTTGTTACAATTGATGTCTGGGAAGTCCACAACCATTCTCATTTGGTCTTGCAAGTGGTTTTCCTATCTTCATGGTGGTGGGGTGTCAATAAGCCCCAGACTTGGTCCAAGGACAAACAGACTGGAAGAAAGTGATAAATCCTGTGGGGACATCTGTCTGTGTGGTCTCATGTGGAAATATTCCCCTTTGTGTTCCTACTCTCTTTCTTAATCTCATCAAAGAACCTACAGTGAAAGACTAACCCATCTACACAGTGTGGAATCCAACAGGGTCAACAAATAGCAGTCAGCTCTTCCCAAAATACGCTCCACTGAATGTTATCATCTTTTCAAGTATATTAGGAATTCATGGATTAAAGAAAATTAGTGGGGTTGCTTTTTCTACTCGAGGACATCTGTGAGCATCCTTATGTGTTTCTGGATGGTATGTTGACATCATAAGCTTTCCCTTCTGGTTTATTTTCTATGAGCAATCTTGCAGTAGGTCACTGTGACTCATGACCTTCTGAGATAGGAACAGAATTGCTAGAAAACAGATGCAGCTCAAAATTCAAAGGTGGATTTCTTAGCTTCTGGTACAGTATCCTTTTGCTGTCCTTTGCATATCCTTGTAGATCTTTGGAGCCAAGGGAGACATGATGAATATGTAGGCTAGCTGTTGTACTATAATAAAGCTCTTCCTCTCTGACCCAAGAGTCTCATGTCTTCTGCTAGCATTTATGAAATGTCAGTAGCCTATCCTGACAATTTAGAAATGGAAAAATCCCTGGCTCTGGTCATTACTACACAATTCTCTAGGTTTTGTTTGTTTGTTTGTTTTCTCTGTTAAAGTCATTATGACCATTCAAGGGACAGTATTGGGCAAACTATTTTCCACATTTATTTGATCAAGCAAATTTGTCTTTCTGTATAACAATTAAAAGAACTAAAAGCTTGCAACAAATGCTTTGGAAAATCCTAGTCGAAGAATACTAGTACAAATCCGGGTGGAATGTGTGCAGGATTTAGAAAAAACCCAACCTTCTCCAGGATACTTGACTGTAGTCCAGGATGCTCCCACCAGTGTATACCTTCTGGATGATTCCTTTGCTAAAA
Organism: Tokudaia tokunoshimensis; assembly: GCA_036184795.1. Classification (NCBI taxonomy): domain Eukaryota; kingdom Metazoa; phylum Chordata; class Mammalia; order Rodentia; family Muridae; genus Tokudaia; species Tokudaia tokunoshimensis. Next base: position 53,759,472 of record BTHU01000004.1, on the reverse strand, counting down.
ATGTGTGATTTCTAGAAGTCTCCTGTTGAAATGTAGACCTGTTACCTAGGGAGGATGTACAGGAATACATAGAATACAGGAGACAGAGACAGAGCTGTGCTCTAATGGAGTGTGGTGGGTGGGCTCTAGGTTAGGGACTATCCTGAAACTAAGCTAGGTCTGCATATAAGAGGCAGAGGAGAAGCAGTGTGGAGATGAGTACTCTTTTTCCTGTCTCCCTTCGAATACTTTGGGCCAAGGGTTGTGCTGTTAATGAATTGTAAAATGTCTGTCTTCATGCATATTTATTAATGTTCTTTTCTTGTTTAAATTCATTGTAATTTTTCATTCTCATCAAGGGAGTAAGTAAGGATTTGAATGTTTGGGAATTTTTGTTTTTACCCTTGTTTGATTGATTGCTTTGCTTGCTTTCAAGACAAGGTTTCATAAGCACCTTTTGGCTCTGCTCTCCTTATATAGCCTAGGATGACTTTGAACATCTGATCCACTCCAGAGTGCAGAGATTATGGAATGCACTTCTAAGCCTAGCTTTATGTACTGAAGAGGTCAGCTCAGAAACTTTGGAACATTCCACCAGCCCCCCTCCCCTCTGGAAGGGAGGAGCTAAATTGCATTCCTTAGAGGAGGGACTACCTTCCCAGAGCCTACCTTTTGCCACCTACCTCATTCCCTAGAGAGCAATCAGTTTAAAAGCCACACTGTTCTGTCCATCACATTGTGCCTATGGCAGCGGCCCTGAGAACTGTATAAAGGCTCACTGGGTGGGCTGCGTGTGGTCATTCTCTCTCTCCAAGTGCAGAATGATCCCAACACGTTGGAACAATAAATTCCTCTTGCTTTTTATTCCTGATTCTGCGCTGTTCACTCAGGAGGTCTCTGGTAAGCTAAGGCTTGTCAGAGTCTTACAGTACTACTGGGAAGCATGCATTCTAGGCAAGCACCCAGCCCATGACTTACAGCCCCAGCCTCCTATGGGTTTGCTTTGATAGAGTCTCTTATTTCTGTGATCCTTGGGAAACAAAAGGTAAACTCTCTGGCTATCTTGCAAATACTTTCAAAACAAACTCTTGGTTCCTTGAGGACACCTTTGACCATGCTAACACTGAGCCAGTAGGCTGTTAGTTAGCTTCAGTGTTGCTTTTCCTTGTCTCATTGGTGGTGTTCTTTTTAAATTATTATTTTGTTGTTGAATAATTATTTTGTTGTGTGTAATATGGAAGCATGGTGGTGCTTCTGCCATGTGTACTTGAGGAGGTCAGAAGACAACTTTGCAGAGTTGCATCTGTCTTTCCACCTTTGTATGGGTTTGGGGAATCAAAGTTAGGTCACCAACCTTTTGCAACAGTTCCATCCACCTGGTGATCCATCTCACTGAGAGCCCAATTCACAATTGTCTTATTTTATTGATTCCTTGACTTTAAGTTGAACATTTGGACATTTATGGTAGATATAGCCCAACCCTGTTTTCTATTACAACTATTTCTGCCAAAATAATGCATATTCTAGTGTTCTTACTAGACTCACAACTTTTTAGAAGCTGTTTATCACAGTTACTTAACTTGTACATGATTTCGCTATGTTCTCATCACCATTTGGGAAAAGTTATTCAGAGAGAATGCACTTACCTTCTGTTTTATTTACTCTTAAAAATGGAGGTTGTGTGCTCAACCCAGGGCATTGTTCTCTAAGAGCTTGGGCTTTCCTTAGGAATGAAGTTCTCATCTATCTTGCATACACTAAAATGTGGACAGAGCAGAGTGCCCTCACCTAATCCAAAGTGAGTGTTACCTTAGAGATGTTCCTCACGAGTTGAGCTATAACAAGAGTTAGAGAAATTATGTCATGGCATCCAATTAACATTGATCATGTTTTACAGACAGGTTTAACATAATGGGTTCTCCTAAGAATGGAGTATTTGTGACTCATCCAACATTTCTGTCATGTGTAAGGTCATTTTAATCTGTAGGAAACCTCTGAGAAGTCAGCAGAAATAACTGACATTTGTAGAGTATTAGATGTTGGCTCTTAGGAATGTGCGATCCATCCAAAAACATAACTCAGCCTCTGACTCCTACATGGGGAAAGTCCAATACAGTATGGAGCAAATATAGATGCATGGTTATCAGAAGTAAACTTCATTAACAAACTAGAACCAAGAGGACACACCAGACATTTTCACCCCTCAGGACAGGACAGGAGTCCCTCACCTTTGTCTTCATGTATTTTACTCTACAATGTTAGACTTCAAGAGTGCAACAATATTTTCTGACATAGGAGTGCCCAGCAAAATTGGGATTGGACTTAAGGCAAGCTACCATTGAGAAAGGTTTACAAAATAAGAGTACTTTTTTTTTTTTTTACAAACCTCTAAGCTTTCAGGAGGTTGTTGACTGAAAGTCTTTCTTCCATTAGAACATTACACATTCCAGGCATGTCAGCATAGGACAGAGATGCAGGTCCTTTGTCTCATTTTCATTTTCAGGCTCAAGGACTACTGTTTCTTAAGGTGGGGGGGATGCAGTTTTAGTTTGCTCAAAATTCAGAGTTAATAGGAAAAGTTGCTCTTCAAATGCCAGGAAGTCACCAGCCAGCTTCATGTGTCTCATGCTAGTTTGGAGTAACACATTTGACTACTCCATCCTTCTAGAGCTCAAGGATTCTGGAATGCTCAAAGCCATCATGAAATGCCTTGTGTAAAATGTCTTCCCTTGAATTCTGTGTCCTCTCTGCCTTGACTTTGTTTATTCCTTTCTGAATGTCCCAGCTTTCATCCACTGGCCTTCCCAGTCTTGTTGATGCTGCACCATACACTCTATAGATGTGTCTACCACCAGTAACTTCTTGAGCCTTGTCAATTTAAAGCATGTTGTAAAGCATTTCCACTGACTGCATGTGCACCTCACTGCAGAGCCTGCTCTGCCCATATGAAGAAGCATCCCTTTGAGTAACTGATAGAAGTTGGAGTAGCCATTTCCCATCTTCCTCCTCATTAGCAACTGAGAAGTGTTCTGTAATGGCACCATGATCTCTCCAGGAGTTCGAAACTCCATGTTGCTGAGAAATCATCAATGGAGAGTGGTCTTAAGGAGGCTCATGATTCTTTCTTTTGATTTTCTTGAGTGTGAAGTTGTGACATTTTCTACTTCCCTTCTATCAGAGAACATTAATTGAATTATGGAAACACTTAATGGGAGTTACCTTCGGTAGCCTGTAACAGCACTTCCTTGGTTAACTTTATTTTCCTATGATGTTTCTTCACCCCTATGTATGTTTCCTCAGATAACTTTCCAACTGACCACTTGAACTTTTGTTTTATGGCTTTTTATGGAAACCAAACTGAAATACAGACACTGGATTTCCTTATAATAAGATGTTGGCCTACATTTGAATGATGTCATACCAGATAGTCAAGCCAGGCATTCAGATAATTTACCAACTCTAAGGTATCACCATAAGGTGAAGCCAAGAGCAATGTTGTCTTATTTGTAGTTGAAATGAGTTTGTAGTTGCATGGTTTAGATGCAATATTTTCTCCTCTTATTATACCTTTATCTCTCCAGAAATACCGTATTAATTTGCTAGTGATCTCAAATCTGTGTCTCTAAGTCAGAGCTTTCTCTCAAAATTTGAACAGAAACTATTGATTAGTCTTATTTTCTGGATATATTGACACCTGGTAAGCCTGATATCAACATCTTTTATTATATGTAAGTACACTATAGCTGTCTTCAGACACACCAGAAGATGGCATCTGATCTCATTACAGATGGTTGTGAACCACCATGTGGTTGCTGGGATTTGAACTCAGGACCTCTGGAAGAGTAGTCGGTGCTCTTAACCACTGAGCCATCTCTCCAGCCCCCCCCCTTTTTTTAAAGATTTATTTATTATGTGTAAGTACACTTTAGCTGTCTTCAGACACTTCAGAAGAGGAAGCCAATCTCGTTACCAATGGTTGTGAGCCACCATGTTGTTGCTGGGATTTGAACTCAGGACCTTTGGGAGAGCAGTCGGTGCTCTTAACCACTGAACCATCTCTCCAGCCCAACATCTTTTAACTTAACAAACTTTCTTCTCAGCCTGCTCCATCTCAGGATCTTCTTCATCATTTATTTTATGGCTTAAGTAAGAAAGCAAAGAGTACTCTTAATTCCTCTCATCTAAACCACTGTCAGAAAGGCATGCATTTAGCAACATGTAATAGAAAACTCAATTTGCTCAAATGATATTGCTTTCATTCCTCACATAGCAAATTGGCTCAGAATAAATGGTCACACTTCTCAGTCAGTAACTGAAATATTTCTAACCATGTTCTCACAGTTCAGCTATAATTCTCTGAGGGGACTAAAGCGGAACGACACCACTTCTAGAGTTAAGGGACACAGAAGCAAAAGGAAGCAACATGGGAGGCTTGTATCGGGCCCCTGGAGGAACTAATATTCCTTTAGGGAAACAAAACACTCTGTATTTCCTCCTACAACCCCCACCCCCTCTGAGGTCAGCTCTGTGATTTCAAGATATTAAATTAATTGCTTTGTGGAAATAGATACACATAGTAGATAATGATAATACTTAATATAAATATTGATTTAAGGAGTAAAAGAGTAAGTTCTTGTCCCAGGCTCAGAAGGTCATATCTGTAATCCAAAATTCAAGAGGGTAATACAGGACCATTTTTAAGAGTTTGAAGACATCCTGGGATATCCAATGAATTATGGGCCAGCTTGATCTACAAAGTCGAGAGAGAGAGAGAGAGAGAAACAGACAGACAGACAAACAGACACACAGAGACAGACACAGAGAGAGGAGGAAAGGAAGGAAAGGAGGAAAAACAACTGATGTACATGTAATTCTAAATTAATGCATAGGTCAATGGATGAAACCTGCTGAATGTTTTTTTTTCATACATGAGAATGTTGGACCTCAATCCTACCCCTATGGAGCATATAGTCTGGATCAATGATATCCAACAGAATACAAGGTGAGGCATATATGTAATTGGTATTTTCTAATATCTATACTACAAGGCAATTTAATTACAAGTATAATTAATTTCAATAATTTTTAAACTCACCTGTGAAAATATTATTATCTGAACTGGTAATCCCCTCAAAGGTTACACAGACCATAATTTCCACTTGTAGCTGTGCCCAGTATGTACTGAATTTCTATTTCCATTACACTTCATTAACTTACAGTAGAAAAAGTGCCCAACACATCTTGAGCACTCTACAATACTGATTCAGATGTCACTTTCAAGTTTGACTTATCTGCTACTAATGAAGATGCAAAATTCAGCGTCTCCATCATACTGGTATATTGTAGTGTTGAAGAACCACATGTGGATTAGACAGGAGGAGATATATGATAAAGGTGCCCGTAACTATGGAATGTAGTTAAAGGTGAAGACACGGTGCTCTGAGGACATGTTGGGGTTAAGCCATGTGAAGGAATTTACAGAGATGTTCTTGATTTTCAGCCTGGCTTATTTCTCCAGCCTTATTTGTAAACTGCTCCACATTGTCTACTCTGCTCTTGTAAGACATGCTGTATAACTATGCACATATATACACTCACTGCATTAGTCTCTCTGACGGCTGTTTAGGGTTATGAAAATCCTCTACCCCTATTTCTTCAAATAAATTTTCCCTCTTTGTTATCATCCAGCTAGTTCTAGTGTATATCTTATTGGCTAGATGACATTCTTCCCAGTTCCTGGTGAAAGGCATTTTCTCTACATCAGGAGGATGGCTCAAGCTTCTATTTACATATGGGTACACATGAATTTATAACCAATTACACAAGTACACCTGTATAGACATGAACACACACACACACACACACACACACACGCAAACATACACATTTAGAAAATGTGGTGGTTTAAATAGTAAATGTTTCCAGTGATCTCAGTTATTTGACTATCTGAGTCCTAGTTGTTGGCACTTTTTGGGTAGGGAGTCTTTCTTGCTGGAGGACTTTTGTTACAGGGATCTGCTTTTGAGAGTTAAAAGCCTTGCCTCTGATTAGTTGATTTACTCTGTTTCATGTTTGTGGTTCAAGATGTGAGCTCTCAGATTGTTGTTCCAGCTGCCATACAAATCATCCTGCCTGCCACTTCCCTAGGATGGAGTCCTATCACTCAGGAACTATAAACCCAAATAAAAGTATTCTTTTTGTAAGCTGCCTTGGTAATGACATTTTATCACAGCAACAGAAAAATAACAAATGGAAAAGTTAAAATAAACGTCGCCTAGCATGACCCAACCATTAGGGTATATACATTTTTAAATGAAATAAAACAAAATCCAGGAACTAGCACACAGTTATGAGAATGTAGAGAAATCAGAACTCCTTTACTATTCTGCTGATCAAATGAAAAAATGATGCAGTCATTGAAGAAAATAGTAAAGCAATTTCCCAAAGCACTATGAGCATGCGTGCGCACACACATGCACACACACACACACACACACACACACACACACGCACAACCATTGAAAACAGAACATTGAAGAGATATTTATATAACACCCATGTTTGTAGCAGCATTATGCATGGTTGATATAATTTGGAAAGTACCTATGACAGATCAGATGAACACATAAACAAAATACAATATGTACCTGCAGTTGAATGTTATTCTTCTATAAAGACAAGGAAATAGGACAGATGCTCCTACATGGATATATCTTAAACACATTATTCAAAGAGAAATAGTACTATTACAGAAAAGCACATAGGGTTTAAGTTTACTTATATGGGGTTCCTAGAGCAGTCAAGCTTGTGGATAAACTGAAGTAGGAAATGGGCTCAGTAGGTTATTCACTTGCTGTACAAACATGAGATCCTGAGTTTGGATCTCTAAAATTCTTGCCAAACCAGTGCAGTCCTGGATATTTGTAGACACTGAGTCCCTACAGCAAGATGGGAGATAGAGACAGGAGAATCTCCAGAAGTCTTGGACCAGGTGGCTAGGCATATAGAACAGAGAGCCTATGTCCTGACTCAATGTAGAGGCTGAGACCATTAGCAAGGTTTTCCTCTGATTTGTGTCTATACTCATAGATACAAGCAGGTATACACCTCTCTCTCTCTCTCTCTCTCTCTCTCTCTCTCTCTCTCTCTCTCTCTCTCTCTCTCTCTCTCACACACACACACACACACACACACACCCCACTATTTTTAAACAAAAAAAAATACATAGAGAAAGTAGAACAAGAAATTACAGTTGAAAAGATACAAATATGATATTTTGCAAGATGGAAAAGAATCCCAGAGGCAGGTATAGTAATCTCTATGTCTGAATATATTTAATATTACTAAATTTAAAAATGGTAGATTATTATTTTGTTTTGTATATATTATGGATTTAATTGCAAATGTTCAGGCTCATGTACCTAGTATCTAAGCTCCTGGTACTACTGAGAGCAAACTGAATCATGAGGGTGTTGACTTCATGAATGGATTAAGTCACTGGCATACCATAATTTGATGTCATTTTTGGAATGTTCTAGGGACTAGGAGTTGGGGGGTCTAATAGTGGAACGCTAATCACAAGGAGCCATGCCTTGAAGGAAATGACTTGTTCCTGGCCATTTTCTCTCTGTCTCTTGTCTTTGTGGCTTTCTCAAGGTAAGCCACTATGCCCTTCTGATATTATGGCTGTTTTGTCACAGGCCTATCAATGGGCCTATCTCACCATGGAATAAAGTGCTGAATAAATGGTCCAAAATCATTTTTCTTTCTTGAGTTGTTTTTGTCATATCAATGAGAAAATACTAACAAATACTGTCACTTGATAGAAAAAAATTAAGACAAAACCCAATAGCTATGCATGAGCTAAAGGATTTCCTTATGATGAAGGCCGGAGACAAACCTAAGAATTGAACTAAAATAAGAAAAATATGTCAGAGAAAAATAGGGTGGTTGCAGGGATAGCCAAGTATAATTAATAAGAATATATGAAAATTTGATCTTAGCTAGGAGAAATTCAGATTGAAGCTATTTCCCAGATTTCTGGTTGAGTAATGTTGGTACACAGTGGGGATGTTCATTGAGATGGTGAATTAGGACATAGGTTTGGCTAAGGATGGAGATTTGAGGACTAAATGGTTCATCTTCAGCCATTTAGACTATGAGGTGTTTACTAAGATTCAGAAGGAACTATCTAGAAAGAAGCTGGCAATGAAGGTTCTTTTCTAGGGATGAATCTTGTAGCTAGCATAACTAAAACAGCAGGAATAGATGTTCAGCAAGGATAATCTGTAGAAGGCTGTAGCTTGTCTGCCAGCACATTTCTTTGTTTCTTTCTGAATGTGTGGAACCTTTTCACTGATTGCCCATTTGATAGATCATACACATATACCTGTAATAACTGATGAGCAAGGCGCAGCAGCCTAAGTTAGTGCAACCTAAAGGATTTGTCCAGGACGATTGAGTTGTTCTCAAATGTCCCTGATCTCAAAAATTAGATTCCTGAGTTCATTTTGCTATGGTGAGGGTGAATAACGCTGAAATTTAAAATATAGTAAACTTTAAGAATTAAAGGGTCAGCTTTATTGTACGGCCCAGGTGAGGTGTAAGTCCTGTTCTCTTGAGTGCTGCAGCAGGTGAGAGACTGGGCCAGCTCTCCCACTCTCAAACCCTCAAAGTCTGCTCACTAGCAACCCCTATACCCAGGACCAGTTTTACATTGTTGTTCCACTGAGGTGAAGGGCCACACTCCCAAGTATTAGAACTAGTGAGGGGCAGGGCAAGCTACCCATCTTTCATGACCTGAGTGTCAGCTCTCGCACCTTCCATAGGTGGTGAGGGGCAGGGTAGATCTTTTCCTTACCAATGACACCAAATTGCAGACAAGTGACAGGGCCAGGTCTCCCATGTTCATAGCCTCAGGGCTGGCTCACCCACACACCCTGAAACCAGAGCCAACTCTACTGTTACTGCTTTATAGGAGCTTAGTATTGATCAATTTAAAAAAAACAAATCTTTTGCCTTGTAGGCATGTTCCTCATTGCTATTGCTCTTTTGACTTTTTTAAAATGAACTACTCTGCAGGATTCTCTTCTGCTTATCCCTTAGAAATGGCTTCTTCTCAGGGCATTGAACTATGTCTCCTCCTTCTGGTTTCTTCTTATACAACCTCTGCACTAAGCAGAAAGGTAGCCATTGCTTCGAACAAATTAGTTTACTACTGTTTAGGTAACAAACACCAGTTCCTGACAACATAATTCAAAGTTATGCATGTGGTATATAAACTGCAAGTAGTAACCTCAATGCTAACTTGTTAATCCACAGATCACCACAAATTAACTGCCACAAACACAAACATAGATTATGTACTTTGGTCATTTCCAGGACATAATACCTGGGAAAGCAATTTGGGGAGAACAAGTTTACCTTGGCTCACAGTTGAAAGGTACAGTTCATTATATCACGAATCACTGTGGCAGGCACTTGAGGCAGCTGGTCACATAGCATCCCCAGTCAAAAACCAGAGTGAAATGACTGCTGGTGCTCAGTTTACCTCTGCTTTCCAATCTAGGACCTCAGACCATAGAATGATGCTGTCCACATCTAGTTTAGAAGAAGTGTGTTCTTCTACCTCAATTTTATAAACTTCAACACAGATATGCCCAGAGATTTATTTTCATAGGGATTATAAATCTAATCAAGTTGACATGTTTCAACCTTTACAATTAGTAACCAGTCATGTCACTGTCTTCAAAGTTATTTAGTGAGTGGTTTTTAAACACCAGTGACTCAGTTCATATAATGAAACCCATTTGGGATTTTACAGAAACTAGGGAGAGAAAATTAGCCACCCAAAATGGAAGAGCAGTACAGAAATTAAGTGTTGGAGACAAATGTCACATGATTATAGACTGGAAAATGGACATAAGAGAGAGAGAGAGACTATGATCCTTGCCTGCATGAAGCTACAGAACAAAGGATAATAAGTTAGACAAGCCAAAGTGACATCAGCGTGTCTTAGCTGAAGTAGTAGTCATATCTGAAAACCAGCTGGACTAGAATTGAAGTCTTTATTCCTATTTGGGATGGAAGACTATAATGCAATCAATTTTACTCCTGTCAGATACTAAAATAGTAAAAGAGACTGGAGACAGGACATTTCAGTAGCAGACAAGTTCAAGTTCAGTGTTTCAGAAGTTGACATGATTCTAAGATTTGAAATGGAATGTTAGATTACAGAAGAAACATCTGACCAAAAGAATATCAATGCTTACTATCCATAAGAATAGGGATGCAGGTATGGGAGCTTCGTAAAGGCAAAAGTGTAAATGAGCAAAATGGTGTACCAAAAGGATGATGATATCCACAATTCTCCAAACTAAAGGAGACCACAGATGTGTTCCACAGCCTTGAAAGTGAATGCAACAAAGTTCCGGAAGCTATTGGTCCACCAGGACAGAGAGAAGACTCTTGACTGTAGAATGATGAGAAAAAAGAACAAAACATATTCAAGCTAATTTTGATATATATATATATATCACTCAGCTACCACTCAGGTCCAGACCCAAGGCTTTGAGTTTACCTATTCCAACATCTACCTCAGTGATAAACTGCTGGATTGAGTGAAGGTGCCAGTTCTTCTTTCTTCTCTCTCTCTCTCTCTCTCTTCTGCCTTCCCTCCCTCCCTCCCTTCTTTCCTTCCTTCCTTCCTTCCTCCTCCTCCTCCTCCTCCTCCTCCTCCTCCTCCTCCTCCTCCTCCTCCTCTTCTTCTTCTTCTTCTTCTTCTTCTTTTTCCTCCTCCTCCTCCTTCTTCTTCCTCCTCCTCCTCCTCCTCTTCTTCCTCTTCCTCTTCTTCCTCCTTTTCCTCCTCTTCCTCCTCCTTCGTATCGGAGCTGTGGGAAATCCTGTCTTTGTGATTTTAACTATGCCAGACTTATTTTACTCCACATGTCTTTATGGTCCATTCATGTGTGAACATGTATTAGAATATTTTTCTTTTTAAAGACTAAATAATACTGTTTTGTATAATGTAGTTTATGTATGTACATTTGTTGTATGATAGACTTTTGACCTTTTCTTTCTACTTTGGGGGTGGTGATAAATAATGATGATGTGGATGGTTGCATAGAAAACTTTGTGTGGACATATATTTTTGAATGTTATTAGAGATAGTTGACTTGTGTCACATGGTAATTCTAATATTTTCAGAAACTTCCAGACTAGTTTATGTTCCCACCAGCAGTGTATGAAGATGTGTTTACATCTTTTCTTCAAAAACTTGTGTATGACTGTTTCCTCTCATTTTTTTCTACTTCTGTCATTTTTCATACTAATGTCTTTACATTTCTTATTCTTTTACGGTTGTTAAATCTATACTCCTACTATGCAAACAATGTCTTCATTATCATATAAATTATTTCCAGCCGCCTTACCCCATACTGTAGAGAACTTATTCATTAAAATTACAATGAGTGTCAGGTCTTTAATATTTCAGGTCATTTTCCAAACTGTTAGCACCATAAATTCAAACAAAACAAATCCCAACTAAATAAACAAACAAATAGCAACAAAATTCCAATGCTAGGTTAGGCAAATGTTCATAAGAACAATTAGTTTAACTACCTTGCTCTTGCTTTACATTAAAAGAACATAATGCAGTAGGTTTGGAGTGAAGACTGCTCAGTAACTCTGATCTTTAGAAATTACAAAGTGAAACAAATGACCTTTTGTTTTGGAAGGAAGTTTATCAAACTTACCAAATGAGTCCTTCACTGAGATGTCAGGGATCTAAATTGTACTTGGATTTGCTTCTCACCCACTGGCAATCATGGGCATTTTTAATACAGCTAGGGTTCTGCTACTTAAATTCCTAGTCTATTAATACAAGGTCACTGATATAACATAAAAGCATACTGTTCTATGGAGTGGTGGTGTGACTTAAGTTTCAAAGCTAAACTATCCCATACAGTGGAAAAATTGGTGCATCTGGAATAGAACAGTTCACAGAAAGCTGAACTGATATTCTTCCTTATTGAGATAAAGAAAAAAAAATGTTAGAACAGTGACTGAAAACTGAGTTCAGGGACCAGGGACGTGTTGCTGATTCACTCAACTAAAGAGATCATGTAGTCTAGCACTGCCATTTAAAAATCCACCTCTTGATTGAACTTACAGCAATCCACTGACATTCTCTGACAGTCAACCTTCATTTATACACAAAGCAGAAACAGAAACACAGGTTTCTTATGGGATTTTAAAGGGATTGCTACCCAGGTCTGTTATCAGATAGATCCAGCAGCTTGAGATTAGTCCAAAAAGATGGAGCATAAACAAGATTATAAGAGAAATGTGTCTCTCATCAACTGAAAAATCTTATGTAAGTAGACAAGAATGATGCTTAGTCTTGTCTTCAGTGGGCTAATTCCTTCTTTCTTGTTGCCAAGGTGTTCACATAATAACTAGTGTCTTTTCTACACTACAAATGGAAAAGGCAATAGGATGGACACATTAATTCGTTTTATTGACAAGATCCACAAATTGCTTTCATTGATCTCATCTATATCATTGGCTCAAAACTTTGTTATATGGCTAGGCACAGCTGCGAAGTGGCAAAGATAATGTAATCTGTGTTTTGTATGGGTTTTTTTATAGCTAAAATTTGGATTTTGTATTTCTGTGATGGGGGAGGGGCAGAGCTATTAAGGAATGACCCATAGCTATAGCAGTATCTCCTCGCATATTTCATACTGTGAGTCTAACTACTCTTTGTATTCCTCCAGAACGTAGTTTTAATTTATGATAAGGACAAAAGGCTTGATATTTAGTCCCTGGTTTAATACAACTTTCATAGACCCCACTAGGGGTCAGAGAGACGAAATAAATATTGGTTGTCTCTACACATGGGAAATATAGAACCCAATTATAGTATGGATTTGTAGGCGTATTGAATTGGCACTGCCAATCTAAAAGTCTTCATGTATCCCCACTCTCTGTCCTGTTAATTAGTTCACAGTTGATGGGTGATGCTCCCAAAGATGGATTATTTCCTTCTTCTGATTACATGGTGGCCTTGAGAATGATCAAAGGTACTTTTGGAGGTAGGAAAGAGAAAGATCTATGGGCTGTACTTGTGACCCTCTTCTGAAGCTTTCTACACATTGACATCAAGCCTTGGGATATATGAGAGCAGGAGCAACCATCGGGGGACCATGATGGCTTGTGACAGGTTCCATAATTCATGTCACGTTATTTGCGTCTAAACTGCAGAAATCTAAGCAAAGATTAACACTCTGTTATGGGGTTCCTTGTGTTAAGATGGCTCCATTAACCTGCGTATTTCTCAAACTGTGTGTTATAGTAAACAAAACAAAACAAAACAAACTCACCTTGCTTTCAATTCTTATGAGATGTGTCCTGCTGTATCACACTAAAAATGTCAGGGTAATGTATATATGTTCAGTAGAGGATGAGGAAGAACGTGTAAGAAATTATCTTATAACTAGCTATCTATTATCTTATATCTAGTTTTGCTTAAAACTTTGTATTGCTCTTTTCCTACATCATATCTAGAAAGTTTGGTTACTGTGTTCAGTATGAATTATCATTAATTGTATGTTTTAATCAACTCTCTGAGCAAACAAATGTACCCAGAGGTTTCAGAAACATGTCCAATCTAAAATCACTAATAATTATAACTGTTTTAATAAATTCAGTCTAATGTTCACTAGAATAGACCCTTTAAAAGCTTTAATTCCCACACAATTGCTCTCATATTAAGACTACTACAGACTAATAGACCCTTGAACTTATGGGCTAGCCTTTTCTTGTATCTGCAATTATTCCAGCGTATTATTTTCTGGGAACCAGTGATACTCATAGGTCAGAGGCAACAGGAAGATGAAGAGCAGGGTGTGAAGAGAGTTCACAATGTCTTTCAAATTATGTGCATTAGAGAAAGAACTTTTACATATGCCCAGATTAAGACTTACAAGATGGCTCCAGTGACCAGGTAGTTGGGACCGCCAGGCTCAGAGACAGACAGGCATAATATCGCTTCGGTTTCAGGCAGCTTGTGTGTAACCTGCTCCCAGGTGCTGGGCTGATCTGCAGTAACCAGCGCGCCAGTTCCGCGGTGGGACCTTCTGCCTGGTGGAGGGACCCCGCGCAGGGAGGGAGCCTGCCAGCTTCCCTTCCTCGACCTCTGTTCCCGCGGACTGCGCTGGAGAGACCGGTACCCAGGCTCTCCCCCCAATATAACATCACTTGGGACACGGCCTGTTGGGGCTTCCGTCTGTGCCCGAGGGCGGGTTGGCGCTGTGGTCGTCTGGGTGCCAGATCGGCGGGCCATCGTGACCACAGGGTGAGCTGCGCCACAGAGAGTGCCCTCCGCCATCTTTGCTCCAGTGACCAGGTAGTTGGGACCGCCAGGCTCAGAGACAGACAGGCATAATATCGCTTCGGTTTCAGGCAGCTTGTGTGTAACCTGCTCCCAGGTGCTGGGCTGATCTGCAGTGACCAGCGCGCCAGATCTGCTGTGGGACTTCTGCCTGGCAGAGGGACGCCCCCTCCCCCCCCCAGGAGAGATCACACACCCCTGCACAGGGCAGGAGCCTGCCAGCCTCCCTTTGGCGACCTCTGCTCCAGGAATCCACTAGGCTGAGCCTTTAGATGTGCAAGGCCTCCCCAATATAAGATCACTTGGGGCAAAGCACATTAGGGCTCCAAAGTCACTCAGGAGCAGGCAGGCCCCAGAAATCGGTGCCAGGGGAATCCTGGTAATCCAGGGGGGGCAGAAATAGCTTTGCAGGCTCACAGGAGGTCCAACCAACAGCCAGTGGCAGCAGGACCAACTAACACCAGAGGTATCCAGATGGCAAAAGGCAAACGTAGGAATGTTACTAACAGTAATCAAAGTAATGTGGGACCATCCGAACCCAACTCTCCAACAGCAGCAAGTCCTGGATACCCCACCACACCCGAAAGACAAGATCTGGATTTAAAATCACTTCTCATGATGCTATTAGAGGATCACAAGAAGGACACAAATAAATCTCATAAAGAGTTACAGGAGACCATGAATCAACGGTTAGAAGCCCTTACAAAGGAAACACAAAAATCGCTTAGAGAAATGCGGGAGAACATGGATCAAAAGATGGAGGCGCACAAGGAGACAACACAAAAATCGCTTAACGAGATGAATCAACGGGTAGATGCACTCACAAAGGAATCACGAAATTTGCATAAAGAAATGCAGAAGAATATGGGTCAACAGACGGATGCCCATAAGGAGGCAACACAAAAATTGCTTAAAGAAATGAATCAACGGTTAGATGCCCTTACAAAGGAAACACGAGAACTGCTTAAAGAAATGCAGGAGACGATGGATCAACAGATGGAATCCCATGAGGAGGAAACACAAAAATCGCTCAGAGAAATGCAGGAGAACGCGGGTCATCAGGAAGAAATCCTGAAAGAGGTAATGCAAAAATACCTTAAAGAAATACAGGAAAATACAAACAAACAAGTGAAGGATCTCAGCAAATCCATCCAGGAACTAAAAAAGGAAGTAGAAACAACTAAGAAATCACAAAGGGAGACAACTTTGGAGATAGAAAACCTTGGGAAGAAATCAGGAGTCATAGATGCAAACATCAACAATAGAATACAAGAGATGGAAGAAAGAATCTCAGGTGCTGAAGATTCCATAGAAAGCATCGACTCAACAGTTAAAGAAAATGCAAAATGCAAAAAACGCGTAACCCAAAACATCCAGGAAATCCAGGACACAATGAGAAGACCAAACCTAAGGATTATAGGTATAGATGAGAGTGAAGATTTGCAACTTAAAGGGCCAGTAAACATCTTCAACAAAATTATGGAGGAAAACTTCCCTAACTTAAAGAGAGAGATGCCGATGAACGTACAAGAAGCCTACAGAACTCCAAACAGACTGGACCAGAACAGAAATACCTCCCGTCACATAATAATCAAAACACCGAATGTTCTAAACAAAGAAAGAATACTAAATGCAGTAAGAGAAAAGGGCCAAGTAACATACAAAGGAAGACCTATCCGAATCACATCAGACTTCTCACCAGAGACTATGAAAGCCAGAAGATCCTGGGCAGATCTCATGCAGACACTAAGACAGCACAAATGCCAGCCTAGACTACTATACCCAGCAAAACTCTCAATCACCATAGATGGAGAGACCAAGATATTCCATGATAAAACCAAATTTTCACAATATCTTTCCACAAACCCAGCCCTGCAACGGATAATAGGTGGAAACCTCCAATACAGGGAGAGAAACAACACCCTGGAAAAAATGAGATAATAACCTTCTTGAATCAAACCCAAAAGTAGATAACCACTCAAACATAAAGATAGCGTCAAGAATGGCAGATGGCAATAATCACTATGCCTTAATCTCTCTTAATATCAATGGTCTCAATTCCCCAATTAAAAGACATAGACTAGCAGACTGGATACGTAAACAGGACCCAGCATTTTGCTGCATGCAGGAAACGCACCTCAGTGTCAAAGACAAACACTACCTCAGAGTAAAAGGCTGGAAAACAATTTTACAAGCAAATGGCCCCAAGAAACGAGGTGGAGTAGCCATCCTAATATCGGATAAAATTGATTTTCAACCTAAAGTCATCAAAAAAGACACAGAAGGACACTACATACTGATCAAGGGAAAAATCCACCATCAAGAACTCTCAATCCTGAATATCTATGCTCCAAATGCAAGGGCACCCTCATTCGTAAAAGAAACTTTACTAAAACTCAAAGCACACATCGCACCGCACACAATAATAGTGGGTGACTTCAACACCCCGCTCTCTGAAATGGATCGTTCAGGAAAGCAGAAACTAAACAGGGACACAGTGAATCTAATTGAAGCCTTGGACCAAATGGAACTAACTGATATATATAGAACATTTCATCCTAGAGCTAAAGAATACACCTTCTTCTCAGCTCCTCATGGTACCTTCTCCAAAATTGACCATATAATTGGTCACAAATCAGACCTCAACAGATACAAGAAGATAGAAATAATCCCATGCCTCCTATCAGATCACTATGGAATAAGGGTGGTCTTCAATGGCAACAAAAACAAAAGAAAACCCACGTACACATGGAGGCTGAACAATGCTCTACTCAATGATAACTTGGTCAAGGTGGAAATAAAGAAAGAAATCAAAGACTTTTTGAAAGTTAACGAAAATGAAGGCACAACATACCCTAACTTATGGGACACAATGAAAGCAGTGCTAAGAGGAAAATTCATAGCCCTGAGTGCCGCCAAAAAGAAACGGGAGACAGCATACACTAACAGCTTAATGGCACACCTAAAAACCCTGGAACAAAAAGAAGCAAATACACCAAAGAGGAGTAGAAGGCAGGAAATCATCAAACTCAGGGCTGAAATCAATCAAGTAGAAACAAATAAAACCATACAAAGAATCAACAAAACGAGGAGTTGGTTCTTTGAGAAAATCAACAAGATAGATAAGCCCTTAGCCAGACTAACCAGAGGGCACAGAGATAGTATCCAAATTAATAAAATCAGAAACGAAAAGGGAGAGATAACAACAGAAACTGAGGAAATTCAAAAAATCATCAGATCCTACTACAAAAACCTGTATTCAACACAACTAGAAAATCTTGAGGAAATGGACAATTTCCTTGACAAATACCAAGTACCAAAATTAAATCAGGATCAAATAGACCATCTAAACCGTCCTATAACCCCTGAAGAAATAGAAGTTGTCATTGGAAGTCTTCCAACCAAAAAAAGCACAGGTCCAGATGGTTTTAGTGCAGAATTCTATCAGACCTTCAAAGAAGACCTAACACCAATACTCTTCAAACTGTTCCACAAAATAGAAACAGAAGGAACACTACCCAACTCGTTCTATGAAGCCACAATTACACTAATACCAAAAGCACACAAAGATCCGACAAAGAAAGAGAATCTCAGGCCAATCTCTCTTATGAATATCGATGCAAAAATACTCAATAAAATTCTTGCCAACCGAATCCAAGAACACATCAAAACGATCATTCACCACGATCAAGTAGGCTTCATCCCAGGGATGCAGGGATGGTTCAATATAAGGAAATCCATCAATGTAATCCACTACATAAACAATCTCAAAGAAAAAAACCACATGGTCATCTCATTAGATGCTGAGAAAGCATTTGACAAAATTCAGCATCCTTTCATGCTAAAGGTCTTGGAAAGATCAGGAATTCAAGGCCCATATCTAAACATAGTAAAAGCAATTTACAGCAAACCAGTAGCCAGCATCAATCTAAACGGAGAGAAACTTGAAGCAATCCCACTAAAATCAGGGACTAGACAAGGCTGCCCTCTCTCTCCATATCTTTTCAATATAGTACTTGAAGTTCTAGCTAGAGCAATTAGACAAGAAAAAGAGGTCAAAGGGATACAAATTGGAAAGGAAGAAGTCAAACTATCACTATTTGCAGACGATATGATAGTATACATAAGCGACCCAAAGAACTCCACCAGAGAACTCCTACAGCTGATAAACGACTTCAGCAAAGTGGCCGGATATAAAATCAACTCAAGCAAGTCAGAAGCCTTCCTATACTCAAAGGATAAGCAGGCTGAGAAAGAAGTAAGAGAAATAATACCCTTTACGATAGCCACAAACCATATTAAGTATCTTGGCGTGACGCTAACCAAACAAGTGAAAGATCTGTATGACAAGAACTTCAAGTCTCTGAAGAAAGAAATTGAAGAAGACCTCAGAAGATGGAAAAATCTGCCATGCTCATGGATTGGCAGGATTAATATAGTAAAAATGAGCATCTTACCAAAAGTAATACACAGATTCAATGCAATCCCCATCAAAATCCCAACTCAATTCTTCATAGAGTTAGAAAGAGCAATTCAAAAATTCATCTGGAATAACAGAAAACCCAGAATAGCTAAAACTATTCTCAAGAGTAAAAGAACCTCTGGGGGAATCAGTATCCCGGACCTCAAGCTGTACTACAGAGCAATAGTGTTAAAAACTGCATGGTATTGGTACAGTAACAGACATGTAGATCAATGGAACAGAATTGAAGACCCAGAAATGAATCCACACTCCTATGGTCACTTGATCTTTGACAAAGGAGCTAAAACCATCCAGTGGAAAAAAGATAGCCTTTTCAACAAATGGTGCTGGCTCAGCTGGAGGTCAACATGCAGAAGAATGCAAATTGACCCATCCTTATCTCCTTGCACTAAGCTCAATTCTAAGTGGATCAAAGATCTCCACATAAAACCAGACACACTGAAACTAATAGAAGGGAAACTAGGGAAGAACCTTGAACATATGGGCACAGGGGAGAATTTCCTGAACAGAACTCCAATAGCTTATACTCTAAGATCAAGAATAGACAAATGGGACCTCATTAAATTACAAAGTTTTTGCAAGGCAAAAGACACCGTCAAAAAGACAAAGCGGCAACCAACTAACTGGGAAATGATCTTTACCAACCTTACATCCGACAGAGGGCTAATATCCAAGATATACAAAGAACTCAAGAAGTTAAACTCCAGAGAGGCAAGTAACCCTATTAAAAAATGGGGTACAGAGCTCCACAAAGAGTTCTCACCTGAAGAATATCTAATGGCTGAGAAGCTCCTAAAGAGATGTTCATCATCCTTAGTCATTAGGGAAATGCAAATCAAAACAACCCTGAGATTCCATCTCACACCAGTCAGGATGGCTAAGATCAAAAACACAGGAGACAGCAGTTGTTGGCGAGGATGTGGAGAAAGAGGAACACTCCTCCACTGCTGGTGGAATTGCAGGCTGGTACAACCACTCTGGAAAGCAGTCTGGCGGCTCCTCAGAAAACTGGGCATGACACTTCCGGAGGATCCGGCTATACCACTCCTGGGCATATACCCAGAGACTTTACCTGCATGCAATAAGGACACATGCTCCACTATATTCATAGCAGCCTTATTTATAATAGCCAGAAGCTGGAAAGAACCCAGATGTCCCTCAACGGAGGAATGGATTCAGAAGATGTGGTATATTTACACAATGGAATACTACTCTGCAATTAAAAACAATGAATTCACGAAATTCCTAGGCAAATGGTCAGAACTTGAAAATATCATCCTTAGTGAGGTAACCCAATCACAAAAGATCACACATGGTATGAAGTCACTGATAAGGGGATATTGACCCAGAATCTCAGAATACCCTAGACACAATCAGCATATCAATAGATTTCTAAAAAGATGGAAGGAGAGACCCCTGGTCCTGGAAAGACTGGATGTAGGGGAACGCCAGGACAGAGTAATGAGAGGGGGTTGAACAGAGAAAAGAGGGAGGGAAGGGGGCTTATGGGACTTTCGGGGAGGGAGGAAACGGGAAAGGGGAAGTGATTTGGAATGTAAATTAAAAAAATAAAATAAAATTAAATTAAAAAAAAAAAGACTTACAAGATATAGTCGAAGGAAGGGCTTATGCTGGGAAAGAATGTTTTGCAATAGCATTTAATGTTTCAAGAAGTGGGAACCTTCTAAGTACCCTCAAATGCTTTCGTTGTTCTTCTCAGACTGTGTTCCTTTACATGATCCATCAGCAGGCAAGTGCAGTGAGATATTGGACACTACACATTTTCCCTCAAACTTTACTGAGTGTAATTGTTTGAATGAGAAGTATTCCCCATAGTCCACATGTTTCAACACTTGATCCCTAGTTATTGGCACCATTTGGGAACATTAAGAGGTATGGCCTCCCTGGAGGAATTACAGGTAGGCTGTCAGAGTATTTAGCCCTGTCTTTTTTTTTAATTTATTAATTTATTATATTTAAGTACATTGTAGCTGTCTTCAGACACCAGAAGAGGGCGTCAGATCTCATTACGTGAGCCACCATGTGTTTGCTGGGATTTGAACTCAGGATCTTTGGAAAAACAGTCAGTGCTCTTACCCACTGAGCCATCTCTTCAGCCCCAGCCCTGTTTTAAGTTAGGGATTCTATTGCTGTGATGAGACACCATGACCATGGCAACTCTTATAAAAGAAAATATTTAATTAGAGCAGGATTACAGTTTCAGACTTTTAGTATATAATTATCATGGCAAGAAGCACAGCAGCATGTAGGCAGACATGGTGCTGGAGAAGGAGCTGAGGGTTCTACATTTTGATCTACAGACAGCAGAAGTGAATGCCACACTGGGCATGGGTTTGATATCTTTAACTGCAAAGCCTTTCCCCTGACTACTGAGTCCAACAAGGCCACACCTACTCCAACCAGGCCATACTTCCTGATAGTGCCACTCCCTATTGCCCTAGGGAGGCCATTTTCTTTCAAACCACCACAGCCTGTCTTTATTTCCAGTTTGCTGTCTCTGGTTCATGTTCCTGATTGAAGTTGTGATCTCCCAGCTTCCTGTTCTCACCCCCATGCCCGAGACGACTAGCTGTTATCCTCCCTGTCATAATGGATATTAACCCTCTGGAACCTAAAGGCAAAGTCACCTCTCTTCTTCTTAGGTTACCTTTTGTCCTGGTGTTTTATCACAGCAACAGAAAAGTAACTAACACAGAGGGCTGCATAGTCATATGGAGGGCTTTTGAAAAGATGGGTTAAGGAGTCTCACCCCAGTGTCTCCATTTCCACTCTGGAATGAAGCTCAAGCATTTTGTTTTCAATAAGCTCCCAATTGTGACTGATCCTGCTGATCCGGAGACTGGTCTGGGCACTGACAAACTGCATTGTAACTCAACAATCTGTGAGCAGACCATATCAGCTCTGCAAGCGATTCAAGCTTCCTCTGAACCCCATGCTTTGAACTATTTATACTTTCACTCAAAGTTGCTCAAAGAAGTTAAAGGAACAGACCCAACACCCTCTTCCCTTTATGTTCTTTGTATTTCTGCAGAAGTCTGTTGCAGCAGCTATTCTGCATGGCACTACATTTTAGATGTCCATAGGCAGTAAGGTGATCAATTAATCCACTGTTGAATGTCACAGGTTATTGTCATCTCCCCCTTTAATACCTGAGAACTGTATCCCATTTCATCAGTCTGTTGATCACATAGTCTTTCATTCTGACTGCTCTGTTGTAGTCACATTCTGCTCCATTTTAGAGGCAGGAGGGGGATTATGAATTGCAGATACTAAAATTAGCACCGTGTGGAGTCAGTACAAATAGATTTCATGGTTGGCACGGATACTTCACAGAAATGTCAATGAAAGTAAAAGCAGAGTCTAGCTCTAGGCTCCAAGGATGATATCCATACCCATATCATAAACTAGGCTGTTAAGAGAGTATCTGCCATTGTTAGAGTCAGGCAGCTAACAGAACTGGAAGCTAGCACTTCATTGACTGTCTTAAGGACCTTATACTCAGCTTTGTGCCAGCTAAATAAATCTGTCCTCTGACTCTCTGTGCAGCTTGGTTATATGTTAAAGTTTAGTGTTTGTGATTGTAAACTATTTGCTACCTCCTCAGAGCCCAGGCAATGCTTTACATTTATTGCTTTGTTTAACTTTCCAGTATTTATTATAAAAAGGCAAACAAGGACAGCATTAGATTGTGGTGTGAGTGATTAATCTGAAATATCAACGACAGGCAGAAAGTCCAGCTTATACTTTGTATGATTGGGTACAACAGGCTGACAGTATAGGACTGAGTAATGCTACAAGAAGTGTAGATTCCGAAAATGGTAGGTCACAAAGTTCCTCAAAATATGTCTTATGATTTTTGAGACAGCACTTTATTATGTGTCTCAGGTTGTTCTTGAACTTGTGATTCTCCTACCCCTACCCAAGGTACTTCAATTTCACATATACACTGGCATACCTGGCTTATTGTCCATTCTTGTAAGAGTGATATTCAACTGAATAGAAGGAAAAGTTTTTAAAAACCTTTACTTTTGGGTAGGGGTCAATGACTCATTGGGTATAGAAACTGCCACACAAGTATAAGAAACTGAGTGTGGATCATCAAAGCTTAGCTAAAGCCAAATGTCAAAGCACATGATCTGTAATTCCAGCACTCCTGGAGTGACAGAGACAGGACAGGAGGATACTCAGAAGCTCACAGACTAGCTAGCCTGGTAGAAGCAGAGAGGAACAACAGAAGAGATTCTGTCTCAAATGAGGAAGGTGAGGACCAGCACATCTGAGATTGCCCTTTTATCTCCATATGAGTGTATGGTATGTATGTGCCCATATACACACTAATGCACACCACATACACACACACACATACATCACACACACACACACACATACACACACACAAACACACACACACCATTGTTTTTAAAGTTCTACTCTTCTCTAGATGTGGTTTGGATAGGTTACTTCCTCATATATATCAGGATAATAATAACTATAATATTTAACGCAAGGACTGTGATAATGTATACACTAAGATAAGTATATGTGTGCAGCAAGAAATACTGACACTTAATTAACATTGTGACCAAAAGACCACAATCAATGGGCTTTCTGAGATAGATAACTTTATTGTATGTGTGCAAGTGTGCATGTATGTATAAGTGTATGTAGAGGCCAGAGGACAACCTTGACTGTTGTTCCCCAAGGAGGGTACACCTTATGTTGTATTGTTGTTGTTGGCTATAGTAGTTTTGTTTTGATACAGGGACTCTCTTGGCCTGGGACTCATTGACTAGGCTAAGGTAAGCTGGCCAGTGAGTTTCAAGGATTTGCCTGTCTCTACCTCCCCAGCATTGGGATTGCAAGTGCATGCTACTACATCTGACATTTTATATGGGTTCTGTTGATCTAAGCTATTATTTTCATTACATAGATGAGGAAATAACTTATCTAAAGCTACACACATGGAGAAGAGTGGGACTCAGATCCTCATGCTCCAATAGTAGGTGCTTTACCTATCAAGTCATCACTCAGCCTGATAGACAACTTTTGCTTGATAGTTTCCATAAAAACAAACATGAGTATCTCCAGGGAAGGAAACATAAGCTTTCTCCTTTTTTACATTTATGAGTCTGATACCTGTGGTTTGTTTGGTACTCAGATTGAAGTACATGTCTCCTTGATGACTGGAAACTTTGCATTTTAGAATCTAAGATTAACAGTAAATTAATAATATCTGATAACGAGGTGCCAAACACTTCATTTCCCTCCATCTTCTCCCTGTTCAGTAGAAAACTCCTTGCTTTGTCAGTATTTAGGGGATGAAAATGCCCAGAAACAAGTTAAGATAGATTTTTCTAAAAAACAAAACAAACAAAAAAAACCCAAAGAAACAAAAACTAACGTCTTCTATTTTTAATTTTTGTCATTTTATTGAATATATTTTATATAGTACTGATCACAGTTTCACCCCCCTTGTCTTCTCCCATCCACCCAACTCCACACACACATTCTCTCTCTCTCTCTCTCTCTCTCTCTCTCTCTCTCTCTCTCTCTCTCTCTCTCTCTCTGTTTCTCAAACAAACAAGCTAATAAAAAGAAGATAAACAGGGAAAAATAGAAAGAAAAAGGCTGAAAAACATCTATGTACAAACATCCACATACACACACATCCCAGAAAAACACAAACTCATAAACCATAATATATAGCAAAAGACAAGCAAGGTTTAAAAAATAATGTTCAAACAAGGCATTATGAGATAAAATATCTCCAACATTTTTTTGAGTTAGTTTTTTGTTGGCTATCTATCTTATTGAAAGATGTTTTAAGCCTGATACAACTGGGGACAAAACAATTTGAATTTGTATAGGAAAACAAATTTTAGTAAATTCCCAAACAGTGAGCTTTCTATAGGAAAGGTTAATGTAGAGATATAGGATGATATATCTGCATTATCTCTTCAAACTGATTAATCTAGTCAATTAAATTAATTGATGATAAAACCTGGGAAGAGACAATGGCCTAAAGTGTTGGTTACCAACTCCTCAGGCTTATCTACAGAAAGACACAGCAACTGACATTCCAGGTCTCTGTTATTCTCAGAATGACCAAAACCATCAAGATTAAAATTAGCTTTTAGAAACAAGCCTGAAAAATGTTTTACAAACATAATTAGATTCTGTCCCATTACAATGTAGCAGCAAAAGGACACCTGCTTTGGGGTCTAGCTGATGTAGGCTTGGGTCTCACATCCTAACTCTTTAGAAGGCACAGAGCATGTTACTGAACTGGCTTCTGCTGGGTTTTTGTTCAACTGTCAAATACAAATTGCCAGAGCTGTCACCTATTTTAAATACTGAACTGATGCAGGTGGCTGTTGTTATGTTTCCTACCTTACAAAGTAGTGACAACTCATGAATGAGTTATTGACTTAATATGTAACTTATGGGGAGACAAATAACATTCATTCAAGATTAAAATAATCATATTATTTTATTCATTTTAAATCCATTTGGATATTTTGTACAAAACTGGCTTTAGTTTTAAGGTAATCTTCCTGAATATTCTGAGCTCTGTCCTCTGCCTTGATTGGCCTTCTGTACAGCAGCGTGGGTCAAACTAGAAAACTACAATAAGAACCAACCAATGCTGTAATCAGCATGCCGCACTTCAGTTCAAACAGTCCTTCTACAGACAGGAATCTTCCCCAGGTCTCCATCACACCCTATTCCACAATCAAAAGTCTTTTGGGGAAGCAGGCTCTGAGCCTTGTCTCCTTACTGTACGCCTCACTTGTTATTCAGCTTCCTCTTGACATTAAGGGTGATGCTTGTACTTAGGCCTTTCCTGTTTTCTTTTGACTAATTAGAAGAGCCCACCCTCTCACCCAAGAACAGTCCTAGGCACACCCATCTCACCTTCATGAAGCTCCTCTTCCTGGGTGGCCTTCCTGCACTAATCTAGGCTAGGTGTCATTATCTTCTGCTCTTAACACCCTGGTGCAGTTTTTTTTTCTTTCCTGTACACCCTTATAGCTGGACAGCAAAGATTCACTTGTAAATGAATCAATTCAATGAACTGAAAAGAAAGCTTTTTAAAAAGTCTATTGTCTGATTCTATAGTCTTCTGTCATTCCTCTACACATACACCTCACAACACAGTGCCTGGCACTCATATAGATTTGCAAAGAGTGCTTGTTTACCTACTGTGTTGGTTTGAATGTGAATGCCTGGCCCTATAGGTTTGTATTTTTAATGCTTGGTCCCCAGTTGATGGACTATTTGGGAAGGATTAGGAGGTGTGGCACTGTTCGAGGAGGTATGTCTCTAGAACATAGATGTGGTCTCAAAAGCCCACATCAAGGTCAATCTCCTTCTTTCTCTTCTGGCACCCCTGCTCCTGACTCATCGGGCATGGATCCAGATGTAAAGTCTTGACTACAGCAACAGTGGCAAGCCTGCCTGCTGCCATGCTTCCTGCCTTGATGGTATAAACTTATCCCCTGGGACTATAAGCAAGGACCCAAGTAAATACTTTATTTATAAGTTGCCTTGGTCATGGTGTCTTCTTGTAGCAATAGGACAGTGACTAAGACAACTAGAGAAGAAGCTGATTCGGAAAGGTGATGGAGAAAACACAAAGCAAACTGAAAATTAAAACCAAATGCTCTAACTAAAGCTACCAACCCCAGCTTTCAATGTAGTTAATATTCTCCAACATTAAGAGAGAATATGAAAATCTAGGATAATCTTTCTCACCAGAAATTATCAGTTTTATTCATGGAAAGCCCTACAAATTCAGGAGTGAATTCAACGTAGATGGAAAAGGTATATTAGAATTAGCTGATTTAAAACTAATTTCTCATTTTTTTCAACTTTTGATAACAATCCCTTTTTAGAGTCTCCAACTCTAGTGTAAATAACTTATAGAACTCTGATACATGAGTTTTCTCTTTTAACCCCCACAGCACCCAAAAAGGTCAGGAAAAGATAGCTAAGAGAAAACCTACTTTCACCCCAAGCACATTGCCAATAGCCCAAGGAGATGTCTTAAAAGTAGACAGAGATTCAATGCTGTAGCTACACAGTGCTATTGAAACAGAGAACTGAGTCTCTACCTCCATCCAAAAAGTAGCTCCCTAATGTCCTTATTAATGTCTGAAGGCCAAAATTAAATATTTATTCATTTTTATACTTCATGATTCAAGATAAGAGCATCAGATTAACTATTCTCTCTCTCTCTCTCTCTCTCTCTCTCTCTCTCTCTCTCTCTCTCTCTCTCTCTCTCTCTCTCTCCCACCTAAGACACATGGATTTGTGACTTCTTCTTGTCTTGTGGATAGATAATCAGGGAGCAGTAAGCACAGGGAGGAGAAGAGAGAGTGCACATGAAAGGTCTTGAGGAAAGTGTCACCTGTGGCAAGAAAGCCTGGGCATAGGAAGGGTGGGGAGCACAGGAGTCACATGGGTCTCATTCACAGTCTTAGTAACTCTGTGAAACACCTTTCAAGGGGAAGCAAAGGGAGTAGAAGCTCAGAGCAACCACTACAGAGGAGGCAACTGTGGGTGCCTGCCCTCAGAGCTCCTCACTCCATGCTAAAATGGTAATGTAGCCAATTTCCTCTGGGGTAGATTTTGGCATTCATATTCCTCCCAGTGCTATTCTGTTTTAAGTTTTCAGTACTTACTTGCCTATTCGAGAAGAGGATAAACCAAGGACTGTGAGTTGTGTCACTGGAGAAGTCTAGAACCTCAGACCATCTCACAAAGGACCAATATGCTCAAAGGATCAAAACAGAGGTGTTTATCAATAACTTTGAACATTATTTTCTTAAAAGCAACCTAATACAATTAGATTCTCTGTTTTGACATTGTTGTGGGCCAAATGACTAAAGCGAAGTCATATTTGTGTTATGTCTGTCTGCCTATAACTATTTGTTTATTATTAGAGCCTAACCTTGTAATCAGATTGTTCTGTTGGGGCCTCAAAGTGGCTTGTCACTGAGTAAAAATAACTTCCCATGGCAGGTGCTCCCAGCAGGTGGCTGCTTATGGTACCTGCATCAGAAAGGTAGATTCAGTCAGAGATTTAATTTTAATAGGAAATCTGTATTACAGCCGGAGCCACAATTGGGTGATGTGCCAAAATTCATGTCTGCAGCATGATTTATTATGTGAAAATACCACAGAACTAATCAGTGGAGTTACTAATTAATACAAATCTGCATTTTTGCATAAGCAATTAGCACAAGGCAAGAGCAGTGAAAGAGGAAGTTGGACTCCTTTAATCTCGATGTCTATTCAAGTGGAAAGACCCACCAGGGCCTAACTCCAAGATCTCCATTTGGAATTTTCTCACTTTGATGAGTTAAAGACACAAAAGGTCAAATTATCAATATTTAATTCAAGTGGAAATGCATCTTTTAAAGAAAGAAAGAGACTTTATTTAAAGAAAGTGAAACTCTAGGGGTGAATTCTTGAATCAGAAATAATTATGCCTTTCAATGACAGTGGTGTCTGAGTAACACCCGATGAAGAGTTTGTTTGCTAATCATATTTGGAAATGAAACCAGTAAGTATATGTTCTGACTAGAGTGCGATCTGCTTCTGAAGAGAGTGGGTTTCTCTTCTTTTATTTCCATGTTTCTTTGATCAATCCTAATCTATGTTGAAGGTGCTTGCTCTTCCCAGAATCATGTCTCCGATAGACTGTTTTCCAGAATATTATAGAATAGCCATGTGTACCAATGCAGTATTTAAATATTTCTGATACATCAAATCTGAAAAAAAGTAATACAATTTTGCTTCTGTAGGCATATTTCACCCATAATAGAAGTCATTTATGATCTAAAACAACCGGAAAATTGATTGGATAATTGTGATAGAGAAGTGTTTAAATCATTGATAAAATAGAATCAAAACCATTTCTAGAGGCATTTCATAATCTCCATAGAAGCCCAGTGGCAAATAGGTGAAAAATGCTAGAATAGTGGGTTGGTTTTTTTTTTGAAAAAACGAAAAAAAATTATTTAGTCTTTGTTTCAGACACATTGGTTGAAATTTGTTTAATCTTTCCCAGGTCCACATCAGGATATCTAGGTTTCCGGGAAACTTACTCTGTTAAGGTTGTTACCTAGAAGCAGCAGTGCGAGGCTCTCAGACTAAAGATGACTAGTGATTTGGCAAAAGAAAGACATTAGAAAAACAAACAAACAAACAACAGCAAAAGACTAGCTAGATCAGCAGGAGTTCTAATTCTGAAAGCAGTTTCAAGGAGCCACTGGGTAGGCGTTGTCCACGGTGCTGATTCTCTCAGGAAGTTATTTCCCTACTGCTGCCTGGGCTCTTAACCTTTAGAACCTTGTTTGGCTATTTTCCCCCTTCGTAAGGTGTCAGCCATTGTTAAGGGTATCCTGTATGTAAAAGCTGGCCCTTTACTCCTGAAGCTACACCTAGCTACAATGGATCTCTCTCTCTCTCTCTCTCTCTCTCTCTCTCTCTCTCTCTCTCTCTCTCTCTCTCCTGTTATGGCAAAGTCTGGCAAACACGGGGTGCTTGAGGCCCCTTTAAACCACAAGCTGTTCCTCACGAGAAGGAAAACCCTTGGGCATATAGCCACTACCCCCAACATACACAGTACCAATATACACATTTATGCTCTCAGATGTCGAATACACATCAACAACTACGCACATAATCATAGATCCACGATCATACAGTTCCACACGTGATCGTACGTTCACACTCAGATTCACACGCTTGAACACTCAACCACAATCGCACTTTAACACATTTGCACACGCAGGCTTTCTGACAACAAACGTGCCTGAAAGCAGCGGCTGCCAGTGTGCTCTGGCCGCGCTTATTTTCATGTTGTTGATTCTGAATGCGGAACGGATTTAAAGGAAGCCCCTTAATTCTGACAGGGAGGCGGAGGTGTATTCTCTCGAGGTCTGTGGGCGCCAGGAGGGGAGCCACTAAGGCCCCAGCGGGATCTAGAGAACGTAAATAATAAATAAAAGGGCCCGGGCAGGCCAAGCTGGGGGAAGCCCTGCACTAAATCACTCCCCAAATCACAGCCTCGTCGTCCTCCATCCAATAGCTTTAAGCAATTTGTGGAGTTGGGGGTTGGAATCAGTTTTTTTTCCGTTCTCGCAGGTGCAATATGAATCAATTATCTTAATTAAGATTATGCCGCAAACCCAGGAGATTTGGGGGAGAACGGGTTTTGCGCTCCGGGCGATAGCGAGGCATTTTAATAGCGTCTCTTTTGCTCCTGGCTCTCTCCTGTCGCCTGCCTGTCTAGTCGGGGCAATTCCGGCTTCTGGCCAGGACCCGGGAGTTCAACTGCCTCTTGGGAGGTGGAGAAGAAAAGTCAGAGCCACCCCAGTCGTCTTATCCGAACCAGCATCCTCTTGTCTTCAAGGGCCTTGCAGTTACCTGCGCCTAAGAGGGGGCTTTAGTTCTCAGCTCCTGGCTCTAGGGACCCACTACACCCCCAAGGTCTCCAAGAACTCTCTTTGCTGGGTACCAATGGGCTTCTGGGAGGATTGAACATGCCCAGGCCAGGCAGCCTGCTCTGAGCCATGCTCTGTAGGAAAAGACTTGGGAGATGGTCCGAGTCGGTGGGGCAGCCACGGACACACTGGGTCCTTTCATGGAAAGTAAGCATCTGTTTCTGAGAAAAACAGGTCACCACCCGGGATGCTACAGGCCACGACCCAGCTCTTTATCTTAGCTCTGTGAATGCGCCCCTGCCCCACGGTCAGGCCACACTCCTCTGTCTTCTCTCCTCCCCCATTCCTCCCTAGGCCTCTGCTTCCCTGGCTCCAGGGATGCGGCTGTAACGGCCCCGACGCGGGTCCAGTGCCGCGCTGGGGACTAGGGCCCGGCGGGGTGGCAGATTTAGGGCATTGCTCGAGGGCACTGAGTCATGAAAAGCGGCTTTTGTTGCCTGCGCGTGCAGCTCGCGTGCCGCCCGGCTGCCTAGGGAGCCCGGTGGGGCCAAAGTTGGGGGAGTGCGGTCACCCGCCAGGGAAGATGAGAGAACTGCTAAATAGCCACTGTTCCAGCAGACCCGTCTGCGCATAAGGACAAGGTAGCCGGCCAGGGTCACGGGCCCCAGCGCCAGACTCCACCGAGCGGTCTGCGTTCCAGCTGGGTGCTGTTCAGGTGGCCCCGCAGTCTTGCCCCTTCCCCCAACACACACATACTTTCACAAACCAAAAATGCTTAACCCCCATCCTTATTAGGCAGCCACTGTTTTCCCAGAGCTGAGAGGACACTTGCTGGGAGCTTTGGTGTTTGTGATTCAGACTTGGAATCAGGGCCACATTAGAGAGCAGCAGGCATGGACACTCGAGGAAGGAGAGATCTTACTTCAAGTCCCAGGAATATCCAGGTGTAGCTTTTCCTTTCACAACTCCCTGGTCCGTCAATCAGATCCCCTGAGCCATAAGTTCCACCGCTCCCCAATAACTCTCCTGTAGCAACCCCTAAAATGGAGAGGTGAGAGCCAGGATCCAAGTTACACTTCACTGAAACAGGATATGCCAGCTCTTCCTAGAAGGGCGGGTCAATAAAATCTGCCTCTACTGTACTTAAACTTCAAGGTTTTTCTGAGGTTCCAGGGATTTAAACTCAGCACCCAGAGTAAATGCAAGGACAATGCTCCTTGCTTGCTGTGCTCTTTGCCAGTTGGCAGAACAAAGAAAAAGCAAAACGCCAGGCAGTTTATCTCTAGAATCCCGGAAGGATTGGTGCCATGGTTTAGGCCACCAAAGAACTCCCATAATGCTTTGCCTTTCTTTTTAGATTAGTTCTGGATCTGGAAGGTTACTTTCAATACCTTACAAATGCTCAGGATCTCCTTAGAACCTTCTCCCCCTCCCCTTTCCCAGATGTACCCCACTCCAGCCACTCAACCCTGACACTGTTTGCAAACTCAAGGGCAATTGCCTTTACATAAGCAATTCAAGTAGGATGCATTCATTGCAAAGGAGTTGAAGAGGGTAAGAATTTAATGAAGAATTAGAAGAGGAACTGGAAAGAGAAAGGAGGCCAACTATTCCTCCTGGCACTTTTCTTGGGCTAGAGGGATGGAGGAGCATCCTTCTGAAATAGTCCTCATTCAGGTGGAGAAAATAAAGACTTCTTATTTAAGAATAGATAAGGCTCTTCCGCAATGAACTTTGCTTATTAATTCAAAACACAGAGTCCCCAGAAAGGAAACTGACAGTTGAATAAAGTCCTATTGCAGCTTCTCTTTGAGCCTCTTCTGACCCAGGATTCCAAGGCCAAAGATTGAGCACCAGGGGCACAAAGAAGGCTATATGGTCTGTGTCAGAGATGAAACTCCAACCTCTGGTGCTGGGGTATTTAATCTTAGCATTCCCTAGACAGGCTAGGTGAGGTTATTCATTACTACAGGAACATCTGAAGACCAATGGAGCCAAGGTCTACTAGCAAAAACTAGCTTTAGATACAAAATTCTAAGGGTTAGAGTTGAAGACTCTTAGTGAATTCTCCGGGGTAGGAGCAGGTGAAGGTTTGGTTTATATTTGGAGTGTGCAAGTGTAGAGTATCAAATTTCTGGCTTGCAAAGGATGAGAGAGGATGCTCTGGTCAGGAAGGTTTAGAACTAGTCAAGGCTGCGTTTCCAGATGAGGTCGTTTTTATATGAAATATATGATTACCTAGAGAGGTGATGGAGATTAGAAGCCAGCTACCCTTTGGTGGCAATGAGCAAAGCCTCTGCCAAGGGGTAGAAGCCAAGAAGTGGTCCTCTCTGAGAGGACAGAGAGTCAAGCTGCACAGGAGACCATTGTTAAAGGAAGGACCCTTCAGCACACCTCAGTATCCAGATTGTGACTGCTTCACCTGTCTGCCTTCCTGCACTAAAGCAGGCTTCAGGCTAGGACATAGACTCAGTGATCTTTCTTTACCTTTCCCTCTCTCCTCCCGCAAACCCCTCCTCTATGTCCTCTGTCTTCTGCTGCCACAAAGGGTTAATATCTCCTGCGGGTAAAAACAGGTCCGCAGAGTCTCTAACTGGCGACAGATGGGCCACTTTCTTCTGGCCACAAAGGGGCCGGAATGGAGCGCTCCGCGGCATACAAATAGGCAGGTCACGTGGTTCCCGGCTCTTGGCTGGACCGGGAAGACCATATGGCGCATGCCGGGGAGGAAGGAGCAGGGGCGGAGGTACTGTGGGGGTGAGGGGAGTGGTGGTGGAAGGGGGCGGGGGGGAGTTCTGGGGAGGGGTGAGTGGGGGCGGGAGTTGCTCAGCCTGGACGCGTGCGCGATTGCGGGGCCCAGGGACCTGCTGGCTGCTCAGCTCACGGCCCCGCCCGCGCTCAGCATCAGCAACTCGGCTATATAACCCTAGCGCCCGCGCCACCGGGACAAGAGGAATTCGCCCACGCAGAAGGCAAGGTGTCCCGAGGCTCCAGGGTTATGAGATCGTCACTATTCAGAACCTTTTAACAACAGGTAATTACGATTCCTATTTTTTTACTCTCCGGAGAATAAAAGCAATAATTGAAGAGCTGAACCTTGGTACTTTGCATGCGCACATTCGTGGAATCGGCTGTCCCTGTATTTGAGTTCAGTGTCCCTCCTTGTAATTGCCCACAAGTACTCGTAGGTAATGAGTCCCAGCACTCAAGTACCCCCTGCAGGCTTTCTAATTACATTTAATTTTTAATAGTATAGAAGCTTTTAGAATGTTTGGTGAAGGGAGTAACTGTAATTATTTGTAAGTGGTTATTTGAAAGTCCCCAACCACTTCAAGTTCTCACTTATTCTGGCGAGGAAAAGGAAAAAAAAAAAAAGCCCCTGCTGTCCAGAGTTTTATTTGGTGTGCAGATATTTAGGCGCACCGTGCATATGAAACTATCTATTTCAGGAGGATGGAGTACACACGTCCCGGAAAGGAAAACTGATTGGACTCTGAGATAGCTTAGCTGAAATGTAGGGAGAAGGAGAGAAAAGGAAGATTTTCCTGCTACCTGTTACTGTCCCAGAGGCGGCCAAGTCCCCAGCAGTCTCTGCTGGGGCCAGACATTCAGTTGTTTTACTAAAGGCTTTTTACAGTCCTTATTAGAAGCGGCACCTTCACCATTGCCAGTCGCTGACCATTGTAATTACTCCATCTTTTAAAGGGAGGTTTGAGGCGAACTTTGAAAAGCCCCAATAAAGAGCGGGCGGCCCTTTCAATGGGCTGTTTATTAGAGAGGAGCCTTTTGCACCTGATCCCCAGCGCGTGGGAGAGCCTCGCCTGGGAGCCAGAGCTTTTGTACAAGGTGGGAATTTAGCGGGGGACGGGAGGGGGGTGTGAGGCAAGGAAAGAAAGGCAAGAGAGGGATGGAAGACTTGTGCTCACTTCTGTGGCCAAATGTGTCGTTGATAGGAAAATAATTTGGAGGAAACTACTTTTCCTTCCTCTGTGCACTGGCTCTCCCCTCCATATAATCTTCTTTAAAAAAAATCGGGGTCAGTGTTAGTAAATTACGTAATGGCTTTTCAATTTATTTAAACCTCTAAGTAGTGGGAAGCCAAAACAGAGATGAGTTCAGAATGTTCCATTTCCAAACTCATCATTTTTGTGAGTTGGGAGTGACTTGGGACACATTCAGAAAAACATGCACTCTGCACGTATTTCCACACAGGGCACCTGGCCAGACCATCAACTGCCTAGCACACAGTTTAGCTGATCACTAGGAAAGGTACCCATAGCCACGC
This sequence comes from Tokudaia tokunoshimensis, assembly GCA_036184795.1. Classification (NCBI taxonomy): domain Eukaryota; kingdom Metazoa; phylum Chordata; class Mammalia; order Rodentia; family Muridae; genus Tokudaia; species Tokudaia tokunoshimensis. The sequence goes on along the minus strand of BTHU01000004.1, from coordinate 53,724,859 downwards.
ATGACAGGCCTAGTGATAGCTAGTACGCAGCAGCGAGGCACAGACACGCCGTCATGAAGCGCTGCATTTAACTTTTCCTAGAGGCATCCATTTTGCAGTGGACTCCTGTGTATTTCTATTTCGTATTTCTATTTGTGTGCATTTCTGTAGGATTAGGGAGAGGGAGCTGAAGGCTTATCCAGCTTTTAAATACAGCGGGTGGATCTTTTTCCTTTCTTCTTTCTGCTTGCTTCTCTCCCTGTTGAATACAGGAAGTGGAAACATGACCAAGTCATACAGCGAGAGCGGGCTGATGGGCGAGCCTCAGCCCCAAGGTCCCCCAAGCTGGACAGACGAGTGTCTCAGTTCTCAGGATGAGGAACACGAGGCAGACAAGAAGGAGGACGAGCTTGAAGCCATGAATGCAGAGGAGGACTCTCTGAGAAACGGGGGAGAGGAGGAGGATGAAGATGAGGATCTAGAAGAGGAGGAGGAGGAGGAAGAAGAGGAGGATGATCAAAAGCCCAAGAGACGGGGTCCCAAAAAGAAAAAGATGACCAAGGCGCGCCTAGAGCGTTTTAAATTAAGGCGCATGAAGGCCAACGCCCGAGAGCGGAACCGCATGCACGGGCTGAACGCAGCGCTGGACAACCTGCGCAAAGTGGTACCCTGCTACTCCAAGACCCAGAAACTGTCTAAAATAGAGACACTGCGCTTGGCCAAGAACTACATCTGGGCTCTGTCAGAGATCCTGCGCTCAGGCAAAAGCCCTGACCTGGTCTCCTTCGTACAGACACTCTGCAAAGGTTTGTCCCAGCCCACTACCAATTTGGTTGCCGGCTGCCTGCAGCTCAATCCCCGGACTTTCTTGCCTGAGCAGAACCCGGACATGCCCCCGCACCTGCCAACCGCCAGCGCTTCCTTCCCGGTGCATCCCTACTCCTACCAGTCCCCGGGATTGCCCAGCCCGCCCTACGGCACCATGGACAGCTCCCATGTCTTCCACGTCAAGCCGCCGCCACACGCCTACAGCGCAGCCTTGGAGCCCTTCTTTGAAAGCCCCCTAACTGACTGCACCAGTCCTTCCTTTGACGGACCCCTCAGCCCGCCTCTCAGCATCAATGGCAACTTCTCTTTCAAACACGAACCATCCACCGAGTTTGAAAAAAATTATGCCTTTACCATGCACTACCCTGCAGCGACCCTGGCAGGGCCCCAAAGCCACGGATCAATCTTCTCCTCCGGTGCCGCTGCCCCTCGCTGCGAGATCCCCATAGACAATATTATGTCTTTCGATAGCCATTCGCATCATGAGAGAGTCATGAGTGCCCAGATTAATGCCATCTTTCACGATTAGAGGCACGTCAGTTTCACCACTCCCGGGAAACGAATCCACTGTGCTTACAGTGACTGTCCTGTTTACAGAAGGCAGCCCTTTTGCTAAGATTGCTGCAAAGTGCAAATACTCGAAGCTTCAAGTGATATATGTATTTATTGTCGTTACTGCCTTTGGAAGAAACAGGGGATCAAAGTTCCTGTTCACCTTATGTATTGTTTTCTATAGCTCTTCTATTTTAAAAATAATAATACAGTAAAGTAAAAAAGAAAATGTGTACCACGAATTTCGTGTAGCTGTATTCAGATCGTATTAATTATCTGATCGGGATAAAAAAAATCACAAGCAATAATTAGGATCTATGCAATTTTTAACCTAGTAATGGGCCAATTAAAATATATATAAATATATATTTTTCAACCAGCATTTTACTATCTGTGACCTTTCCCATGCTGAATTATTTTGTTGTGATTTTGTACAGAATTTTTAATGACTTTTTATAACGTGGATTTCCTATTTTAAAACCATGCAGCTTCATCAATTTTTATACATATCAGAAAAGTAGAATTATATCTAATTTATACAAAATAATTTAACTAATTTAAACCAGCAGAAAAGTGCTTAGAAAGTTATTGTGTTGCCTTAGCACTTCTTTCTTCTCTAATTGTAAAAAGAAAAGAAAAGAAAAAACAACAAATTGCACAATTTGAGAAATTCATCTCACTTTAAAGTCTTTCCCTCTCCCTAAAATAGAACCAGACCCATAACACTCAAGAGGATGGAAAAAGAAATGCATTCCTTATCAAAACATATCAATTCATTACTTGCACAAGCTTGTAAATACATATTATAAATAAATGCCAACACACACTCCTTTAAATCAAAAGCTGCTTGACTATCACATACAATTTGCACTCTTTCTTTTTAGTCTTTTACTTCTTTGAATTCCATGATTTTACGGAGTGTTTGAAGCTATTGATGTTTCCAGAAAATATAAATGCATGATTTTATACATAGTCAAACAAATGGTGGTTTGTCATCTATTCATGTAAAAAATCTGAGCCTAAATTTATTCAGGTTGTTAATGTTGGGTTTTTATACCTGTGTAGTCAGTTAGTATAGTAGTTTAAATAAAATTCAAACCATCGAATTCATAATTAGAACAATAGCTGTTGCATGTAAAATGCAGTGCAGAATAAGTGCTGTTTGAGATGTGATGCTGGTACTACTGGAATTGACATGTACTGTAATCTTGTTTGTAATCCTGTGTATTATGGTGTAATGCACAATTTAGAAAACTCCCATGCAGTTGCAATAAAAATAGTATCAAAAATCAAAACAATTGTTTCATTTCTTCCAAAAGTGGTTTTTAAAGAGTAAAAAGTGACTTTTGTACCGAGGAGGACTAACTTCTGTATTTGCTGAGTTAATGTTAAGCATTAGGAATAAAATATAGAGTTGAGCTTGTCCTATGCTTAGTCTGTCATCTAGCTTAGGGAGTTACTGGCTCCATAGATGACAAACAGACCTCATCTCTGTTTTATTATTTAGAATATTGGGCACAGAGTGAGCTGGACAACTCTGGTTTTCTAAAGGTGAAACTTCTTTAGTCTTTTTTTCTTTTTGTTTGTATGTTTGTCTCTATTTGTTGAAATGATTGTTAGAGGTTCCTTTTATGTTTAAGGTGTATTTACTCAAGCATTAACTAGCAAGACATAAACAAATACCTTAGTTTAATTTGTTTATACAGATATAAGCATAAACAAAAATTGAATATTTTCTTACAGTTCTGTTACCTGTACATTTCCTGAACTGATTAGCTTTCTTTCAAAACAGTCCTGTCCTTCAAACTATATCTTTCTTTCAAGACAGTCCTGTCCTCTGAACTATATATCTGATATTGTAGGAAAATTATTTAATTAATTGAAAGACTCCCAGAAGATGTGATATTTTATAATTGTGCTACTAAGTGCTTGGGATTTCTTCACTAATTGTTCCACAAAAGTGCTAGTGAGATTTTGGTACATAAGTATATACTATTTGTATACTAATTTATGAAGGTATATTACTCCCCAGTTTCATGTACAGTCCTGCTATTTTATATTTTGATTTCATAAAAATAATACATATGTACCTAAACACACACACACACACACACACACCACCATCACCACCACCACCACTACCACCACCACCACCACCACCAACCACCACCACACCAACTTAACTTCTGTCCATTGGTAGGTCCACTTAAAATATAGTTTGGCATTTCCCTTCCCATGAGAAATGACTGACAGTCTTGATTTTTATGGAATAGCACTTTGGCAGTTGTATTCTGTCTCTTCTGTGGTTCTGATTACTGTCATTAGTAACTCCATTGTTCCTTCTTTGATTTGGATGCCACATTGGATGCCTACCTCCTTTGCAAGCATGTTCCTTTAATCTCCTTCTCGTTGGTGGCTTAAGGGTTCCAGAAAGCTGACCTCATTTAGTAAGCGGCTCCAGAAAAACGTGAGTAATCTAATAGACAGGAACAATTAGCCATAGTAATAACATTGCCAGTGAGGCTGCATCAAGCTGTGACAGTAGCAATAAGGGATATTTCCACGTTCAAAAAAATGAGTGTAGTTTAAAATCATGTTTTCTATTGGCCTTTATCACACACAGAAATACATTAAAGCTGGTCCCAACTTTACCCCAAATGTAGCAATCTCTTTCCAGGTGAATCAGGGCAGTTATTTTGGAATCAAGTTGTTGCTTCCTATCCTGGATTTTTCTCACCATTGACTTTAGGAGACATAATAGTGATAGCAGAATACTTCTAGCCTCCCAGAACGGGAAACCATAAAGTGAACATTCAGAGCTGATCTGATCTGATCTGGTCTATTAAGCAGCTCAGTTTCACCTGTAATTAAAATTAGACATCTCCATGCAAACTAAAAACTGTTGCTATAGCGAAGGGAAGAACCAAGAGTGGTGTTTCTAGAATCACAACATTTAAAACCGAAAGCAAAGGAATCTAGACTATGGGTTTCATTAAAGGTAGGAGTGAAGCACGAAGGCTCTGTTTCACTCTTTTTTGTTTTTCATTTTGTGTGTGTTTAAAATTTCACTCTAAAGCACAGGGATTCTTTCAGTCAGTCAGGGAGTAACTCACATACCACCATCTTTTATTCAAAGGCAGGCACAGATGTTCCTTCTGCAGGGGAGGTTTTAATTTATGAAAATGATATTGTTTATGCATGAATGAACTGCATGCACTCTGCATAACGCATAGCACTTCCATCTGATCAGAGAAATACCACCAAACCAGCGCCAATGTCAGAAACATATTCTACACATTTACTCACTTAAATGCTTAATGAATATTTGGAAGGCATTTTCAAACCATAAGAAATCTTTTAAATTATCTCCTTTAATTCTTTTATGAATTGTTAAGTATATTTTTAAGATACTTTTGCAGTCTTTATGTTTGCTTAATTCGTATGTGAACTAATAAAAAAACCAGCTTTTTTGGGGGGGGGGGTGAAGACCACTCAAAAAAGAAAAAGGAGACGGGGGTGGGGATGGGGGGTGGAGGAGATGATAGCTTCAGACTTATCATAAAGAAAACTATTTAATGTGGTTTGACTGTGTGGTGCTTGTTATGGTATTTGGTTTCTGTATTCTTTTTTTTTTTCATGAGCAATTGATGTTCCTACCATAGAAAATACAGCTTTGTAATGTTAAAACACCTGGAAAACCTATTTCTAGAAGAAGCTGCAGATTATTTCGTAGTTGGAGATGAAGTTTCATTAAATATTTTAACTAGTGTATAATTCCTATAGAATAGGACTACTCCATAAAACTTAAATTTTATTTATATCAATTTCAATGTTATATAATATCTATATCTATTTTAACTATTAAAAAGACAATTTCATGCACCTATTAATAGAACACCACATATTCTGAGTAGCCTACAGATTTTTAGGTTTATAATATGTTATAGCAAAATGATATTGCAGTCAAATCTAAGTAGTATAATTTATTGTTTAAAAATATCAGTATGTTTTTACCATTTGAACATCTATATAAATTCTTCCAAAACTGATGCATCTTCTGCAAGATGCCTAAATTCTGCAATTACTACAATGATATATGGATCATTAGCTAACAGTATGAGCCAAGCTGTTTTAGTTCTATAATTATATGAGAAATTCGAAGTGAAAATATCTATTAAACAATTAATAAAACTAGGTTTCAAATGAAAAATAACAAAGCTCTTTATGAAATTATACTAAAAACCTTGTTTTTTAAAAAGCATCCATAGCCTCTTATGAAAAAGGAAAAAGACCTATATAAAAATTTCAGTTCACGTATCCATGAAAAACTGAAAGAGCCATTGTGACATCTTGTGGAACCCCAGGACTGAGGATTCATGCTCTCATTGTAAGAGGCACTCTGGAGCTGGATGAACAGTGACTTGTATGGTGGCATAATCATTGGCTCCTGGCCAGGCATTGTGTTTCAGTGGACACCATTATCAGGAAGCATTCAGCTAGAAATCTGCACTGTACGCACTCAGAAGTTGAGATCATATGCCTTCCTATGTCAGAAAATCCTGTGCTGGCAATTGACTCATGCACTCTTTCCACACATACTAACACTTGGTTCAATGGCTCTGATGGAATTAACAATGTAGCCAAGGTAGTGGCATTGACAAGGCCACAGTCTCTGGGGAACTCTGAATAAACTGCTAATTTAAAAATACTTGAAATGCAGAATGCTGTGTTAATCGTGGACTAAATCTTTAGATACATTAAGTGTGGATTTGGCCACCTACACACTTAGGGAATCTTTTATTTCCCCCCCCCCTCAACTTAAAAAGGTAGTGACAGGAACCATTTCTATAGATCCCCAGGTTTGGAACAATCCTAAGGGATACATTGAATTATAATGACATTGAGAAAAGAAAGTAAGTATGTTCATCTGGTCTACATGAGACATTGGTATTATTGCTACAGCTAAACCTGCTGTGGACTTCATGAGTAAGGACAGCTCATCAGGAAGATGACTTCTCACACCAGGTCAGTGCTCAACATTTTTTGTTCATTTGTACCTGGCTTCATCAGAGATGTCTTGTGTTTTATATTACACGGAATATGTTTTCCATATATTACATTATATGGGAAATGGCAGGAAACTCCCATGTCTGGTATTTGTGTTTGAAACTTTCTTTTAGATTCTTGTTTCCTCAAACATGACTTTTTCGACGTTGATCCAGTGTAGCCAACACCTTCAAAAGTACCCAAAGCACTCCATTATTATATCTCCTTTTGCCATAGTTTTTCTCTATCTAGTATTATCTCTTTGTTTCTTGTGGTTATTCTAAATTATCTATCTCCTTGTACAGACTGTGGACTTTTCAAGAATATGAACCTTGGATTTTTTTTTTACTTGCTGCTTTTATTCTGGTGCTTAGAGACCTAGGGCAGACTTAGCAAATATTAACTGTCCAAGAGACAAGACTATACATCTGATGCAGAAACCTGTTGCCTAAATCACAGTACTATAAATCAATCTGTTGAGAATGGTGTATACCACAAATGAATCTCATCCTCATGGTCATTAATTCTATAAAAGATAACAATTGCAACTCGTCTATTCTGATATCAAATTTCCTCTCTCTGTTGAGAATCAGAAGTCCTGAGTAAGCAATCATCTTTTTTTTTCTTTCTTATTTACTGACTGATTGATTCATTTATTTTTGCATCATTTGATTGAATATAACTAGGGACTTGGGTAAATATTACCCAACATTAAAGCACCATATACTGTCTTCAAAACAACCTTTTTCTTTTACATAATAAGAATTCTCTTGAATGCATACTACCTTTTTCTCTCCTATTTATTGGTCTTCAGGGCGTCCTTCTTATTCTAGATTTTTCGGCTATACGGAATTATACTAGGCTATAGTTTCTTCTTTAAAATGTTCTGTTTATAAACATAGCACATGACTGCTGTTTTTGTAGGGTTTGTTCACTCTCAGTGATGTCACTTAAGGTTACAGTGACGTCAGTGGACCAGTTTCCTAGTGCTTAAGGGAACTGTTAATTCCTTTTCTCTGGTGTCTTTAATGATTATGAGGCTTGTCTGCTCATGGAAGGGAATTATAGGACTATAATCTGCTGTAGGTTTTGAGTACATGACTAAGAATGTTCACACCCAACAGATAAACAGACAAGATAACAGAGAAGTCAAAACAGAATAGGGACAGCATTACTTATTAACAAAATAGTTTGTATCCTACAATGTATGTTGATAAATAGCAATAAAGTAAAATGCATATAATTTATAATAAATTCTTTTTTTAGGAGGACATATTTAAATAGTTTATTTTTGAGAACAAGGTGGGAACATAAATACGATATTTCTTTTTTTTATTGGATGTTTTCTTTATTTACATTTCAAATGTTTTCCCCTTTCGTGGTTTCCCCTTTGGAAAACCTCTATGCCATCCTCTGTGAGGGTGCTTCCCCACCCACTCACTCCAGTCCTCCCATCCTGGCATTCCACTTCACTGGGGTGTCGAACACCAGAGTCCAAAGGCCTCTCCTCCCACTGATGTCCAACAGGGTCATCCACTGCCACATATGTGGCCAGCACCATGGGTCTCTCCATGTGTACTCTCTGGTTGGTGGTCCAGTCCCCGGGATCTCTGGAGGGTCTGGCCTGTTGACACTGCTGCTCCCTCCATGGGAATGCAAACCCCCTCAGCTCCTTCACTCCCTTCTCCAACTCCTCCCAGAGCTCAGACCAATGGTTGGCGGCGAGCATCTGCCTCTGTATTTGTCAGGATCTGGCAGAGCCTCTCAGGAGACAGTTATATCAGGCTTCCAAAAGCAAGCACTTCCCAGTCTCCACAATAATGTCCGGGTTTGTTAGCTGTACATGGGATGGATCCCCAGGTAGGGCAGTCTCTGGATGGCCTTTAGTAGTGACATTTATAACATTTCTTCACTGAAGTTATTTCTTAATAAAATAAGGTTGCTTCTATGCACATTTTTAATGCTAACATGAAAATATTTGCTTAGAGGACATCTAATTCAATGTGCTTTAGCTCTAAAGCATTAAACAAAGATATCTTTTCTTTCTAATTGACTGATAGTACATTTATATTGTGGCAAATATTTAATCTCAACTGGGGGCTTCTACCCCACTTTTGATCATTCAGTTCTGGGATAAAATACATACCACATTTATGTTGATAGTAAGCCTTAGTCAGCACCAGAGCTGGGCAGATATCCACACACTATGCTATTAGAATTTACTTCCCCATCCATAATCACAAGTTATAATTTGTCACGTTTCATCCGGGCTACTCTTTATTTCAGTTGGACAGCCATGTTTTCATGACTTACCTAACCCATGCCATCTTTCTTCTCTCCACTTTATCTCTCCTCCTCATGGTTCTTCTCAGACCCCAACCCTGGAATTCCCAAGACCCACCTATCTCAATTCTGCCTAGCTATATAGGCATCTTTATTCATCAAGCAGGGATAACTTGGGGAGCAAGGTCATATAATGTCACTTGGGTGTAGTGCAGATTTTCTTCTTGGGGGCAGCCAGGCCTTGGGAGCCAGTATTTAGCATTACAATACACAGCAAAAGACTAAACCTCAACACATTTATCTTTGCATTTTATTTGTCTATCTACCTATATATTTCTATCCATCTACCTACCTATCTGTCTGTATTAGTATGAGGAAATATCATCTTCTCACAGATAATTAGGATGTAAGATGAAACTTGGGATGAAGTTACTCTGACTGAGATGGGCCCCACATGCAATCACTAACGTCCTTGTGAAAGGACAGGATATACAAACACACAGCACATAGAGATAACAGCAGGTGATGATAAAGAGAGGGGTTGAGTAATGCATTTATGGTTTAAGGGACTATGTGGACCTTGAACCACTGCTAACAGCTGGAAGATGTTATCTCAAAATCCCTAGGAAGGAAACAACACTACCAGCACCTTATATCAGACCTATCAGAACAATGATATGATATGTTGCAATTGTGTAAGACCCTTGGTTTGTGATATTTTATTATAGTATCCTTATAAAGCTAAAATATACAGTAAAGTCTGCTAATGTTAAATATATGTTAACTATGGAAAAGTTAATTTAAACTGTATCGAAATGTTACAAGTAGTCATGTGCGTGTCACTACCAGAGTATTTTAGTTAGTACCAAGTTTGATTCTTGAACAGACTGGGAAATAGTAGCTATCTAGTAATTACCTGGATTAGATAAAAGTTGTGGGAAGTTTTATTCATATGACTGAACTTTAAAATATAGCTATATATAATGGAGGGTGACTTTAAAAATCCAGATTTTAAAATATGTCAGATTTTACATGAAGTATCTAATATCAACTATTATCTAAACTTCATGTGAATATTTTTATTTGTGGGACAGCATGGATTCTCCTAAATAAAGCCTCTGCAGAAATGTCACATTTACATAGTTTCACAAACACTCTTCTAACACACAATTTTGCAACTTTTTTTTTAATTCTTGCAGTTCTAATGAATTTAAATGCTATTACTTTTCAAAGCTCTGTCTCTGTTTGTAGGTTATTTGGGGTCTTTAATCTGTTTTCATCTTTTAAGCTTGAAACGTGGGTGCTGAGACGCCGAATCAGTCATAGAGGGCTCTTCATTGGGTTACATTGCTGTCCTGATTGCTCTAAACACAAGTTAGTGAGCTGCAGCTGCTGTCTCTTCTGCTGCCTCTGCCTGCCTTCATTCCTTCCTTCCTTCCTTCCTTCCTTCCTTCCTTCCTTCCTTCCTTCCTTTCTTCCTTTCTTCCTTCTCCTCCTCCTTCCCTTCTTTTATTGATATTCACCTAGAAAAGTTTGGCTGCCGGGCAGTGGTGGCGCATGCCTTTAATCCCAGCACTTGGGAGGCAGAGGCAGGCGGATTTCTGAGTTCGAGGCCAGCCTGGTCTACAAAGTGAGTTCCAGGACAGCCAAGGCTACACAGAGAAACCCTGTCTCGAAAAACCAAAAAAAAAAAAAAAGTTTGGCTGTTCTATAAACCTGGAATTTGTGTTTTTTTGATTTTGCTTTTTGTTTATTTTGATTTTAGACACAGTTTCATTATGTAGTGTTTGTTGTCCTAGAACTTTCATTGTGTAGGAGGAACAGAGGGGTTCTTTTTGTTTTTCCATTAATTTATTTATTTATTCACTTTATATCCCAATCCCAGCCACCCACCTCCTCCCAATCTCCCCACATACAGCCCTTACCCGTCTCCCCTTCCCATTCTCCTCTGAGAAGAAGGAGGTCCTCTGTGGGTACCAATCCACCCTGGCACCTTAGGTCACTGCAGGACTAGGCATACACTCTCCCACTGAGATCAGACAAGGCAGCCCAGTTAGGGGAAAATTATCCACAGGCAGGCAACAGAGTCAGGATAAGTCCCCCACTCTGTTGTTGGGGGAGTTAATTGAAGACCAAGCTGTATATCTGCAACATATACGTAGAGAGCCTAGTCCAGCCCATGTATGCTCTTTGGTTGGTGGTTCAGTCTCTGGGAGGCCCCAAGTGCCCAGGTTAGATGACTTTATTGTGGAGTTCCTATCCATTACAGGTCCCTCATTCTTCCTCCAGTTCTTCCACAAGACTTCTTTGAGTTCTATCTAATGTTTGACTGTGGAATTCTTTATCTGTTTTGGTCAGCTGCTGGGTGAAGCCTCTCAGAGGACACTTATGCGAGGAAGCTGTCTGGCAAGCATAACAGAGTATTATTAATAGTATCAGGGACTGGTTCTGTCTAGTTTCCTGCTCTCTTATACAATTGAGATGAGCATTGTTTTAAGCTACTGAAAATCAAATCACATCCCAACTCTCACCCTTTCCCCTGTTGATGGCTAAAGTTGTTAGATTTTTGGAGGCAAAATGTAATGCAAGAAGACTTCCCTGGGATTTCTGGTAAAGAGAAAAATCAATGCCAACAGTTGAACTAAGGCTTCAGGCACGCCAGACATGTGCTCCATCAATGAGCTAGTGATTATTATTTTTACATATCTATACATAATATGCAAAATATACAAATATAAATTAGCTGAGCCAATATTGTTGTCTGTGTGTATATGATTCAGAGCTGGCAATTTTGTACTCGATGATGACCAATTAGGAGATTCATCCTGAGGAGAGGCTAATTCTCTGGTTCTTAGAGGTTATCTCTAGCTCATTGTCTAGGGGTGGGACTCTGAGACTTCCCACCATTTTATCCATTTACTTGCCATTCAAAAAATAAAAGTTACACACCAGATGTAGAGTTAGAAAAACAGTTAGCTTTACATTCTACTTTGTGACTCATTTTTACAAGCTCAGGATGAACTCTTGAATGATGTGAAGCCACATGGAGAGGGACAGTGGTCTGTCTTCACAAAATTCGGCAAGCCCACTGGAAATGCAAGGCCTGTGAGTTCACCATGGATGTTTTGCAGCCGGCCAAATACTAGTGTATTCAATTAACAATCCATGGAACGGAGCCATGTAGTTGGCCTCAGCCAGCTCCCAGAATGAGGAGAAATAATAAATTGTCATTGCTTTAAGTCAGAACGCTTGGAGGTTGTTATACACTGGTAGAAAATCTATATATCCTGGAAGAATGGACCACCCAGAAGTTGGTTGCCTCACAAGTTGTCATCTATCTCTATGCTGTTTTTTTTTTTAATCAAGGTGACAAACCTGGATGTATCTGTGAAGATGGACTCTCTTCCATCTGTGAAGAGTTAATTCCATTAGTTTGGCCTGTGGACATGTCTGTAGGGCATTTTTTTTATTGTCGATTGATGTGGGCCATCCCACTTCTTGGCACGTGGTCCTGGGAGGTAAAAGAAAAGTAAGCTGATCCAGTTGGTAAGTGTCCTTTCTCTATGTTCTCTGCTTTGGGTCCTGCTTCTAGGATTTTGCTCTGAGTTCCTGTCTTGGCTTTCCTCAATGATCAACTGTGATCAGGAAATAAAAGCCAAATACATTCTTTTCTCCTCATTCTGCTCTTGGTCATGGTCTTTATGAGAAAACAACCTAAGATAACCCTAACTTGTATGTTGACAGCTCTCTGAATGCTAAAACACTGAAGACAAGTTTCCCCATCTCCCAGAACACAGTTCTACAACCTGTTGCTAATTTGAGGTACTTGAGAGGAAAGGCAATTGGTGGGATTTTGAAAGATATGTTCTTCTCAGAGAGAATGGAAGATGAAGAAGGAAAAATCTGCCTTTTCCTCTTCATTCCTCTTCTTGGACACTCTTGGGGAGAACATTTGACTCCAGCATACCAGGAACTATCTTGGAGCCACCCGCATAGTCCCTACTGCTTTGTAAGGCTAGCAAAGCCATTTCTTTCTCAATGACACCACATAGGATGAGGTAACAGTGCAACACTCTGACTCAGGACCACTTGAGAAGTATTATCTTTTATGTGAGAAATACAATCTCATAACTAGTCGGCACTTTCAGTTGTATAAGTTGCTGACAGAGATCCAAAAAGTTAAGCCCAATGAGGTAAGATTGAAAGCCACCTAGTTCAATGCAAACTGTGCTGCCTATGGATAATACCTGGAAAGCAAGTAGCTATTTTCAACAGTGAGGAGGGACGATGATTTTTTCCCCTGTTTTATTTAGTGAAGCAAATGAGGGGAGATTGTGAAATCCCTGCCTGCTTTACTTGCCTGCCTGTTGTACCTAATTTAAGATTCTATAGTGCTGCATTGCTACCCATTGCTGTCAGATGCTTCAAACTCTCTGCCCAGAGGAAACGTGTTTGGAGATTTTACTTGTAGTCTATACGTTTCAGAACCAACCTCAGAGGGATTTTTAAAACACTTGAGGGAAGAGAAAGAGGATCCATCTTCCTTCTCTCTGTTGCTCTGTGTTACTGAGATGCAGGATATCACATTGTGTGAGATGTGTCCTAGAATGTAGCTGAACAATTCATTTTCAAAAGTTCCAACCTGAAGGGGGAGTGGGAACCTGGCATATTCAGAAAATGCAATATTCTGACTTGATGGGAATTCTAGGATATTTTTCTATTTTTTTTCCTCTGTGATTGTTGTAGGGACAGATGGCCCTCTACCTTGTAGGCAGCAGGAGCCACAGTAGCAGGGACATTCTGACAACATCTCCACTCAGCATGGGAAGGAAGCATTCCCTGTGATGCCTTGACAATGGGCCCATAGAGCATCAGGAATAAAGGAGAGGTGGACATGACCCAAAATGACCTCACACTAAATACATGTTGCTGTGCAGAAATAAATGATGAGTTCTGCCATAAATATTTCTGTTACTCCTATCCATGGGGCATTGTATATTGAGGAAGATCAGAAACTAAAGTAGAATTTCAATTTTAAACTTAATTTACTCATCAACACAGTCAAACCAATTATTGAACATTTGTTACACTAAATATTATCATTACTATATGTGTGTAGTGTGTGTGTGTGTATGTGTGTGTGTGTGTGTGTGTGTGTGTGTGTGTGTGTGTGTGTGCGCGCGCATGTATAAAACAGAAGACAACTTTAGGGGTCAGCTCATACTGACCACCCTGTTGAAGCATTCCACACTTTATTCTGCTGCTGCACTGCATATTCAAGCCTAACTGGCCCACAAGCTTCAGGACAATTCTCCTGCTTCAGTCTCACATCTCATCCCAAGAATGCTAGGATTACAGACTCGTGTTACTGCACCCAATGTCACGTTTGTTCTGGGATATCTGAACCTGGGTCATCGGGGTTTTGTGTGCAGCAAAGGCTTGTACCCACTAAGCCATTTCCTCCACCCCAAAAGCATTATTTTAAGCACAAGAGATAGATTTATAAGTAAGAAAACTAGGTCATTGAGAGCTGAGGTAGAAAGCTAATAGAAGAATGTGGAAAAAAAATTTAAATTTGGTCTACGGACAATGCCTTTAGGTGCCAGTCAGAACGGATTGCTGAAGACACCACACACTTAGACACAAGATTTCAAGAAATTGAGCTGAAATTTACCTGGAAGCCTCATGTTTGAATAGTAGGTTTAATAGATCAGAAAGGTTATGCAAGCTTCCAGGAGAGAGAAGCAATTGGTAGTCCTACCTGGCTCTAAAGTCCATGAACCACAACAATGCCTGGACCAGCAAGGCATCTCTAATGGTACAATAGTGGTACTTTTATCTTGGGGATTAACCAACAGATGTCTAATTGTACTTTAGTCTGCTTAGGGGGAGGAAATTCATGCCTGTTTCTGTAAACTCAGCTAATTACCTGTGTCTGGTGAGGTCATTGAGTCTAGAAGAGAATCTACTACTGCCAGGTTCCCAAACCAGTACAGTTTCTGTTTTCCAAATAACTTATACTCACAGACACTTGGAACTCTCACTACTCATTCAAGAGGCTTCCTTTTGCAACTGATAAAATTTATTAACTGATACAAAACTAGTCAAAATGCAGAAAATAGGCCTGTTGGGGTGGGCACCCAACTGTTATATTTGTAATTCAACCCCTATAACCAATGCTTAGGAAAATAAAAGGGGGTAGAAATATTGTAAGAGCCAGAGGAACAAGACACCTGCTGCTAGATAGTGTCTCCTGTATCATGGGAAGCTGTACCCATTAAATCTCAACAACATGGTCATCTAAATACCCACATAATGACAGCATCAGTTGAAATGCCAAGGTAGATATGGAAAGTTTACATGGTTCCATCCATTAATGAGGTGTCACAGGTGGTCAGTGCAGGTGACAGGGGCAGACTTAGTTTCCTCCAGGGATGAACTCCCACATAGGTTGTTCAATCCCAAGTGATAGGCATATACACATCATTGAACACATGTGTAGCAATAATAATTACAAAAGAGCTCAAAAGTCTGCAAGGGGAAGGTGGGCACAGAGGAAACTGTAAGGGGGAGAGTAATACAAACATTGCTCATATATCAAGTCCTCACAAAACTTATTTTCAAAATATCCATTTCAGTTTTGTAAATAAGAAAACAAAATGGAGATACCACCACAGAGTAGGGCGTTAACATTTAATTACCCAGACAGATCTCTCCTTCTGAAAAAAAAAATGACACGAAGTCAACTCCTATTTCAGGCAAAGCTGTACCAACCCAGTGTATAGTGCATGTATTGTTTAGTGCATAGGCTCATGTGTCTACTGAGCCAGAGAAGAATTTTAAAGCAAGCAGTAATATATAGAAGATGAATGTGAATGTGTTGTATAAGGATATCTATGCCAGAAGAAGAAAAGAAGGAGGAGGAGAAGGAGGAGGGTAGGAGAAAGAGGCGAAGGAGAAGAGGAGAGGAAGAAGAAAAAGCAACTATGCAGATGCATAATTTCACTTTAACTCAAATCAATAGTGAGTGCCAGGTAACTCTAAAAGATACCCATGCCCCGATGTCCATTGTCTGCCATTGCAGTGGCTATTGCAGATGTTGAATTCCTATTTTAAGGTTTTACCACTTTAAAAAGATTTTTTTTCTCATACTGTTTTTCAATTGTCAGTATTGTTTCTGCAATTTTCTCTGCTCTACATTTATTCTTTGTGTCATTTCCAACTCCATAGGAATGCTTCGTATGAGGATACTTAGAGCTTTCTAGTTCCCTTTACACACATCTTTTTTGCAAATTTTACTATACAAAAATAGGCTATCACAACTTTGAGTTGGTATGTAATTACTTTGCTTCCACCTACAAACATAGAAACCTTGTCAATAAATGCAAAGTTCTCTGTTTTGCAATCTACACATGTGAAAAACTTGAGGTTTCAGTCATTGGGGTAGCTGTACTTGTGGTAATGATTTACAGAGATTATTATCATTATTATTATTATCATCATCATTATTATTATTATTACTATTATTGGACAAAGAAGGTGCCAGAGGCAGTACACATCACCATTGACCTGTTTGCTTTAACCAGTCTCCACCTGCTGAAGTTCCCTTTTCCTCTCAATAATACTTTTAGTCAGCAACCACTTTGGAACAGAACTATAACACCTACTATAGTGATACACATTTGCACATTTTACTTTTTGACCTTTATCCCCATAAATATGGTTTGCCAGACCATAATAATTATGCCCATTTAACTAACTGTGTTTAGTATAACACAGTATTTATACTTGCAATATACAGAGATGTCATTATTATTTATTTTATTATGTAAGTAGCCTATGAAAACTGTCATGTTTTGTGTATAAAATAAAACCCCTTTTAACACACAATTTTATAGGCTTTATATATTATGTTTAACATAACAAACACTTATAGAGTTCTTCGGGAATTACACTTCTGGGATTCTGCTATTTTCTTTTAGACTTTAAGGATTTTGTTCACCGAGATGTTTGGTGAACAAATATCCTGGCGAACAAAACATTTGGTTTTCTCTTTTGGGATTACATCCCAAGCTGGATTCGGATATATAATGTACTAATGCATTAAAAATCTCATTTCAAAGCCTTGAAACATCTGAACATGGTTTTCTTGCTGTGGTTGTACATTGGATATTCATTTCCAGAACACTGAACAGAAAGAGTGCTAATCCAACAGTAACATGGTTGTTTACGTCTAGACAGATATGACTGTGGAAATCTTAGAAATCTGACTAGAAGACCACTGAAAATTCTCAACAAAATGTTTTCAGGGGCTGGAGCAATGACTTAGAGGGTAAGAACATACACTGCTCTTGAATAGGATTTGAGTTTAGTTCCCAGCAATCATTCCCAGTGGTTCATAATTACCAGTAACTCCTGCTCCTGAGGACCTATCACCCTCTTCTGGACTCCAGTTACACCTGCACTTACACATTCATATACACACAAAATAAAAATAAAAAATAAACCTTAAAAATAGTGTTTGCAGGAGGCTTCTAAATGTGTTCTGAAAACAAAGCGCCCAAGCTTATAGGAGAGGTGAGGTAAATTCAGGGCCACTGGCCACCGAAACAGCCTGCATAGGACTGGACCACTTCCCAAAGTGTCAGATGGAGAAAGATGACTGACTCCCTTGCCAACAGAGACACTACAATGAGGAAGGCAACAAGGAGCTATTCTTGTGGGGACCAACTGCATTGGCTCTGAACTCCAGCTGATGAAGATTCAAGTCTATGCCATTCTCTTGATTTCCCAAAATCTGTTTGTTTCAGAGTTTGAAATTTTGCTGACAAAGCGTTGAATACTTTTTTCTACTAAATCAATATTGACTTAATTCATTGGATAATGACTTTTAAAGAGTGGTCATTAAAGCAGGACTCATGTAACTTCATTGATATTATTGAAGCCCAACTACTCAGGCTTCACTGTCTGTGCTGGTGTGTGTGTGTGTGTGTGTGTGTGTGTCTGTGTGTCTGTGTGCTTCAACTTGACACAAGTTGGAATCATCTAGAAGGTGGGAACCTCACCTGAAGAATTGTTTCCCTCAGATTGGCCAGTTGACAAGTCTGGGCGTTTTCTTGATTGATGTGAAAAGTTCCAGCGCAATCTGAATAGTGCCATCCTTGGGCAGGTGGGTCCTGGGAATATAGGAAAAGAAACTGAATGTGAACCAGGAGAGCAAGCCAGTAAGCAGCATCCCTCTGTGACTTCAATTTTTGCCCTCAGCTTCCTTGCTAGATTTTCCACCCTGACTTCTCAGTATGATGGATTCTAAACTGTGAGTGGAAATAAACCCTTTCCTCTTCAAGTTGGTTTGGACATTGTAGTGGTTTGAATGAGATATTCCTGCTAAGTCTTGGCCATTTGAATATATTGCTCCTGGTTAATGACTATCTGTTGAAGATTAGGAGGTGTGACCTTGTAGAATGGAGTATGTCACTATGGTCAGGCTTTAAGATTTCAAAACACTGACTAATTTTAAGTTAGGTTCCTTTGCCTCCTTCACATGTGAGCTCTTAGCTGCTTTTCCAGCTGCCTCCAGCCTTCTAACTCTGATCTGCCTTGATGGACTCTAGCTTGCTGGGCCTGTCAACCTCAAATAAATCCTTCTAGAACCTCTAGATAAAACCTTGATGTTTTATCACAGCAATAGAAAAGTAACTGATACAGCCATGATGCTTATTACAGCAATAGAAAGCAAACTGGTACAAACTGGGAGGTCAATCATTTTTCATGCTTCTGTCCTTGCTGCCCCTCAATCAAGCCAAGCATCTTGTCTTCCAGGGGCTCTTCTGCGCTGTTTGCGCTGCACAGAGCACTTTTTAAGGGAATTATTGCACAAACCTTCCTATACTAGGAGCTATGCTGAATGTTGGGGTCTCAATGGTTAACAAGTTAATTGTTCTACCATCAAAGAGCTCATTTTCTATAGCAACAAGGCAATGTCTCTGAGGAGTTCTTATACTGTGTTCCTGACACTAAGTGCATTCAGCGAGGAAACAAGATAATACACGAAGAAGTAAATATACAAGCACATATAACAGCAACTTCTTTAAAGAAAAATAAAGGCGAGTATTAACAGCAGCCTACAGCTAGGTGCATCTCAATCCCCAGAATCTGTGAACAGATTATTTCGTGTAGCGAAATTGACTTTGTTAGTAGAATTGTGCTAAGGATTATTGAAGCAATCCTCATGAAATCGCACATTTCTTTGTAAGAAGGAGAGAGAAAGGTAAAGTCAGACAAAGGAAGAACATCCATGAGCAAAGGCAGAAAGCATAGGAAACCATGAACTTGAAAGTTGAAAGAAAGGGCAGAGTCTGGAAACAGAGAATAGCTCTAGAAACTGGAAGGGTCAAGGGATGAGTTTTCCCCAAGAAAAATGGGAGCTGTACTGACACCTTCATTTTCATTTAGACAGAGTCTTATGTAGTTCAAGCTGGTCTTGAACTCATTATGAGGCCAAGGAAAACCCTTGACCCTCCCTCCTTTGCTTCTCTGCTTGAGTGCTGGGGTTATAGGTTTGTCTCATCACATCTGCTTTATGTGCTTCTTGTCTTTGTGTATGCTGTGCACAGATGAAGGCAGACAGATAGGACTGAGCTATGAAGGTGGAATGCACGGGATTGATAGTGAGCTGAATGGGAGACGTGTGAGCTTCTGATGACATTGATTAAAGACCTTCTAGAAGAATATATTCATGGTGAAAAATTCTGTTACATCTATCTATATCTACCTCTACCTCCACCTCCACCTCCATTTCCATCTCCATCTCTATCACATATCTATATCTATATCTAATATATATCATATATCTATATCTATACATCTATACATCTATCTATCTATCTATCTATCTATCTATCTATCTATCTATCTATCTCTATCTCTCTCTATATATATGAGGTTACTGGTCAGGTAGACAAAGGTGAGATGTAGCCAATTGGAACAAAATATCTCAAAATATGGGAAGTTCAGGACAGTTTTGGAGTTGATGACATCTCCTCTGGAATCCCAACCACTAAAGGTAGGGGTGTGTGTGTGTGTGTGTGTGTGTGTGTGTGTGTGTGTGACAGATCCAAAGGACCTGGGTCTGGTGGCACAGAACACTTTAGAACCCCTGAATGAGACAACTCATCAGAGAGAAAGTGTGGGAGCACGGGCCTTATAGCTTCCATCTTCATGGTAAGACAAAGCCAATGTTTGCAACTCCTGGCCTTACTGAAGCTTGACAAATGGCAACCTGGCCCTTTGTAAAGGTCCTAAGAAGTAGCCATTGCCTTGGTTTGTTTGCCTTGGCTCTCAGGGAGCTTTTAAAATGCCAGAGTGCTTGAGTCTGCCAGACAGCTGTGAACTCAAAATGTTAACTCTAGATGTGAACTCTTCCTGGAACAGCCCAGCTCTTACCTACTAGTGACTGCCTGCAAGAGGCTTAGCAGTAGCTAGGCTTCTGTTCCTAGAAACACATCTCCCTGGCTGCAATGAGATCAACCAGAGGCTTTTCCTTGATTGCTGGGGAAGACTGAGTGTTTGCTTTCAGTGCCTTGAATAGGAGATGTCCTTGAATCCCTGGCCCACTGGAGATTTATACTTGAAATGATTTGTCTACAACAGTGTGAGTGTTGAGCCCAGAGAAGCCCTCCTGCAGTAATTGTGACCAGGACTGAGAGTGAATTGACTGCCTATGGGATGGATGAAGTCTTTAAGCAATATCATAGGAAAGTCCAGTTTTAAATCACCCTTCAATGCCTGACTCCCCCCGCCCCCGCCCCATAGTATCATAAGGACATCATAAACCCCCTTACTTGCCCAGTCTGCAACAACACTAGGTTCTTGTTTTCTGATTGCGATTCTCAGCCTTGGCTAAATCCTGGACCTTCAGAGGGCAATGTTTCTGGAATCTGGATCTCACCCTTGGAGACTGCTAATTAATAATCATTTTGGAATGTGGCCAGGACAACTGGATTAAATAGCAACAGCCCTCCCAGGTCACTCTCTTCACAGTGGAGAACTGCCCCTCCTACCTGGAGGAAGTTAAAGGTGAATTCTGGAGGTCTCCTGCTGAGTGGTGGACATGTTTGAGTGGGTAAGCTTTGCCCTTCACAGGTGGTCTGCAGCATCATCAGATCCAGGCCGAGCTAAGCTGAAGAGGAGGTATGCGGGAGAGGTAGGTCTCTGCACAGATATACTGCACTACGGATGTGCTTGACAGTAATATCAAGTTTGTAAGGTGTACATTTGCCTATGCAAATCAGGCACTAACACACACTCCTGGGCAATCATGCAGATGTAGTCATAGAGGTAATGTAGCTCCTTGGGGAATCTCAGAGGAGACCCCTGAGAAGGTAGATGGAGCCTTGCACACTGAAATTCCTTTGAGTCTCATGGCCAGCAACTTGCTGTCACCCAGTAAGGTAGATTCTTACTGTTGATTTTTATTTTATTTTTATTTTTTTATTTTTGGACAGTGTCTTACACGTAGTCCTGACTGGTGTCGAACTCACTATTTAGCTCTGGCTGGCCTGGAACTCAAGTTCACCTGCCTCTGCCTCCTGAGTGCTGGAACTAAAGGCTTGTTGTGCCACAACTCAGAATTTTGGGTACTGTTTAGACCTATCTGACAAGAACCTGCACTTTATTTAACACGAGACTAGGTGATGCCTAAGCAATCCAGTTTGGGGGATACCTGGCAGACTCCCGGAGCTCAGCCAGGGAACTCTTACTAGTTGCAAGGTCCAGAGAGGACACTGCCCTGGCCCTCGGAAAAAGAGAAAGCTTCGGCGGCTCCTCCCTCTCGCCCCGCCTTCTGTCAGGCGCGCGTCCGTTGCCTTGGCAGCGTGGGACAAGGCCCAGACGGTGCCTATAGCCACTCTTCCTTCCCACAAAGGTTTCTGGTGGGTCCCCAGCTGGGCCTTGCACCGCGTCACCATGCTCCGAGGGAGACGCGGGAACCGGGTGGGCGCCCTGAAGGAGGGGGCACCCGTCGGGTCCCCGGAGAACCCAAAGGCACCTGCTGAACCAGAGCGGATTCTGCTTCGCGGCATCTTCGAGATCGGGAGGGAAAGCTGCGATGTGGCGCTGGGCGAGCGGGCCCTGCGGTGGCGACGCATCCAGCCCGAGCTCCCGGCTGGTGAGTGGCGGCCCCCCCACCTTCCCACGCCCCCCACACCCTGCAGCCGCCACGCCCTCCTGCCACCGACACCCCACTGACCCTCCGCCCCCAGCCTCCTGTAGGGGTTGTGATTGCAAACCAGGAAGTTGCAGCTCGCCTTCCATCGGGGAACAAGTTTTGAAACCCGATTTTTAATGAATTTCGATAGAATATCGCATCACAGATTTGTGCTTTACTTACACTTACCGTCTATTGACTTGATTTTTTTTTAAATAAAATAAGAAAATGCGATGCTGCAATTTGCAGCGGAAATATTTCAAGTCGTCTTCGGTTAGTCTTGGAGAACAGTGGAATGTGGTTCACAATCTGTTTTTAATTAGCTGCGAGTTTATGAAATTAAAAACAGCTGATTCCTCCCTCCTCCAGAGGTAAAAACCTCCGTGTGCCACAGTTTGTCACAGAATGGAAAAGTCACTGTTTGAAAGTTTCTTGTCCAAACATCTAACTAAATGAAACCATCCAATCAGGGACCAGCATTAGCGAGGAGTGGAGTGTGAATTCCACCTGAGCCACATGTGTGTGTGCTGTTCACTTAAGCAAAGTTACTTTGGGCTTTAAGTAAAATGTTTCCACGTCTTTTGAAAATCCAAGGTGCAGAAGTATTTTCCCAATTCTTTAATATTACAAGAGAGGTGCCGGGATGTGGAATCTTTCTTTTAGCCTGTAAATCAGCCTGAGCTGGGGAATAGAAATGTTTGAAACTAGAATCTGGATTAGCCCAAGGAACCAATTTAAGCTACAAGCTGACAGCATTTAGAGACTGCAGTACAATGGCACACCCCAACCCCCTCCCGTGTAGGTCACTGCTACAGCACAAAGACAAATAGTGACAAGAGGAAAGAAATCCAGTTTTATAGTGAGTGGTGATTGAAGAAAAAGAGGTTTAATTAGCACTCCTGGTAATAGAATTTGAAAAGCTCTCATGACAGTTTTATTACTCCGAAGTTTGCAAGTGTTTAATTTTGCCCTAAGACCCTTTGTTTTTCTTTCCCTTCATACAGAGCACACTGGTTTTCTTTGCAATTAACACCTGGTATTTAAACCAGGAGCCTTAGAAACCTGCCACTTGTATTTGTGGAACAACCCAAGAAGCACTTTACTAAATCCAGTGGGTAAAGAGTAGTCATTAGGTGTGGGTATGAGCAAAGCACTCTGATGTTGCCATTCGTGGATCCAAGTGATAAGGACTAATTAATGGGGGTTCCAGAGCACAAGAGAGAGATATCCAAACCACCACATATAGGAGAACATAGCGTTGGAATGTGTGATAGAGGAAGCCATGACTGTTGTTGCTTGACAGGTGCCTAACTTCCCAGGGTGGGGCTTGGGTCATGAGATCTCTGAACATCATAGCATGGTGTATATGAGCTTTAATCAGAGCATTACATTTTTAAACTCTAAGTATATTAACAGTTTCATTGAGAAACAAAATACTCCATGATCTTCCCTAACTTGTCCATTGTAAGGATGATGAGGGAAGACATTAATGTATTTTATAGAGGCCATTACTGATGGAACTGGGATTAATTGGTGGGTTTGTTGACAGGGTAACTGACTCTGACCATAGTGAACCTTTATTGGGTTCAAGGTTGATTTAGATGGAGACTTGTGTTATCCTCTATATAGATGAGGCTTGTGTGATTGCCTCCAGGCTGAAGTGGGAAGCTTAAATACCCCAGCGATAAGTTTTGGCCTTTTTTTCTTTAAATAAAGGGATGTTTTCAGTTTAGTGTATTAGGTCTTGTTAGGGAAGCTATTAATCCTGTGAGCAGTTGTTCCCTCGTAAACTTTGGTACTTAGTGCTCAAGCGTGTTACTGAATGTTTTAAAGAGGCAACACAGGGCTAAACGGACTAGGATCTTTGCCTGACACCTACAGACAGGACTCCAAAGACTGACACTTCCACCAGGCAGGCATGACCTAAAGATCCACTGGAATTTCAGTGTGCTCAAAAGAAAGTGATCTGTTCATGATAGTGGAAATATCATAAAGGCTCGATTAGCTGTTTAAGTCCCCCAAATTTAGGGGAAGGAAAAAGAAAATTGAGTATAATGGTATTTCATAAGGGTTTGCAGTATTGTTAGAAAGCAAGACCTTAGCTGAGGGCCTGGGGTGTAACTCAGTGGTAGAGTTTATGGCTGATTGTCTGGGATGTGTGAGGTCCTGAGTTCAGTTTCCATACCTCTCTGAAGGCCCTCCCTCATGTCTTTAGCCTTAGTGTCTCTTGGTATGTCTTGGCCTGTGGTTACTTAACTCTGGATCTTCTCATGGACTCACATTGTCTTCATGTGTTCCCTCCCCTTCTCATAAGGTCAATGGCCACTGAGGTCAAGGGCTACCCTAAGTCTAGGGTTATCTCCCTGCTGAATTACAACAGCAGACAATTCCCAATACTGTTCTTTTCAAGGTTCCAATAGGATGTGAATTTGGGGGAGACAGGTCATCTCACCAAATTGATGATGGCAGTTGGAAAGACAGTTTGGGTTGAAGGCTTAAATGAAGACTAGAAATCAAAGGCTATTGCCTGGGGTTGAAACTGATGAACACCAGTCAGGAATGTACCCAGATATTTCAAAAGTAGCAGAGGCCTGATGACAAGAAGCACAGGTTTAATTCAGTAGAAAGTGTCGAGTTCTGCCATGCTTTTCTTTTTTAGTTTTAAATTGCCCCACAGCATCTCTATTCCAAGCCCTCTCCATAATGGTGGTCCATGGAATTCTTACCGAAAATGCTCAGTTTCCATACCTCTGCTGTGTTAATGGCTTTAATTTCATTCCAGTCGTGCCCACCTATGGCTGCAATATGGATGTTTGCCGTCTCTCAAGTCTATGTCCAGGCTCAGGAAGGATGCTGCCTCTTCCTCTGTAAACATCAGTCTTCTTTCTCTCAAGCTCTTTTACTTAAGTGTGGTGAAGTGCTCAGGGCTTGCCCTTTCTGACAGTCTCTGATCTGAATCTCCTACTATTCCCTCTCTTCTGTTTCCATGCCTTGTTCTCAATTTGTTTGATGAGCTTTGGGATAAATGCTGTCTTACATTTCCTCCTGTGAGTCACTTCTGAATTTTCTCTCAATTCTAGGAGGCCTGCTATCTTCCTCTCTGCTGAAAGTGCCCAGGAAAAGGTTCGAAGCAGTATTCTGATCATTCAATTAAATGGAAAATGCCAGTCTTTCCCTTTATGGAGTTCTCTTTCTGTGACATGACTCAATTCCATTGGCTGTAAATTTTTGTGTTCCCAAGGAGTCTCATCTGTTGTGACTGTTCAACTGCCAAGTATATCCACATTGCATTGCTACTTAGCTGAAAATCGCTTTGTAGCTATCATTGATATTGGATCAATCAAACTGCTATTGTTTTACAGTGCTTATATATTGGGATCAGGACTAGGCATAGTTTCAGACACATGCTGATCGATACGAGGGGTTCCTTCATTTCCAAAGATGTGAGCAGAAAGAATTATTGGTACAAGTAATAAGTCATCAAGAGGTATCATGCTTAGGCCCCAAGGGGCACACTGAGGCAAAAGCCAAAGATCCTGCCCAATGTCTTCATCTCTAAACTCAGGCCTGCTGCCTCATGAGCTTCAGCTTTACCCAGTGCCTTGTACCATGATGAGCAATGCTAAGTATCAACTCATCCCCTACGTGAGGACCATCACCTCCTTTCTCCACTTTAAGAACCAGAATTCCTTATAAAAATGTCCTTAAGGGGATCTCCAATATAACCCTCATTAAAGTGAACACTTCTTAGTCAGAGTGAGTGAGTCTGTCTCCTTGACTCCCATTTTGCCTAATTGGACCACTTTTTGTTTCTTTGAAAACCCACTGAGTAGTAGGAAATGGGCTGAGAGACATGTCAGCTAACATAGCGTGAGGTCTCAATGATCTACACCTGCCCACCTTTTCGTCTTTACTCCAGTGCATTCCTCAAATTTCATCACCTTATGATAGACAGGATGGCAGAAATAGAATCCCATGAACTGTGATTTCCATGTGACTCCTGCCACCCGGAGTTGGCTTCCTCTTCTCTTTTTGTCAATGCTTCCATGTTTGCACTCATTAAAACTAATGAAGGTTCATTTTAGACTTGTTTCCCTCATTCTCTTTAAGCATTTGGGGTTCATATAAGGAGACAGGAATCAGCTTTCCAATTTCATTAGAGGACAAGCTCCTTGTATGTCTTTTACTTTATATTATTCCCGAGTTTCTAATAAAAGAGTTAGTGTTGCCTCATTTCTTTGCTGTGAGGGTCTAGCAGGGAATTCCTGTTCTGCTCAGCTCGAGGGTCATAAAGACCAGGAGTCTGGCACTGTCATATAAACTATATGAACCATAAGGCATTATCCAGTTCAGAGAATGATTTTTTTTATTGCTGCAATAGTCCTTGATGATCTTCTGATTAGGACTGAAGATTGTGATCGCCTTACTTGCGGATCTTACATGAGTTTATTTATGCTGGTGTAAGGTAGTTGTCAAGCTAGCTTTTTGTGACCTAAAAGGGAGCAATATCCTAAAGATATTAGAATTTAATCAGATGAGATTTATGAGTCCAAATGGGCTTGGTATAAGGTGCCAAGATTCACAGGGAAGCTCAAAGTCCTGGTCAGATAGAACTGACCTCTGCCTGTTTCTTTTAACTTTTATTAAATTTGTTATTTGACAATTCCATATATGTATAAGGTACATTCTGATTATTGTAATCTCTTCTAAAGTCATCTCTATCAACAACCCCTTCTCTATATAATTCCTACAATAAACTTTTGAGTCCCATGGAATTTTGCCAGGATCATCTGTGTGATTATGAATTTAAATCTATCCACTGAAGCCTGGTGGGCTTCTCAGTGGGTACACAATTGAAGAAGGTGACTTCTCATCCTTCAGAATCCATCAGTAGACAATAGCTCATTGTGAAGGGATAGGGCACTATGGGCCTCTCCTTGGTCCATTATGTTGATAGGCTCAGTGTTGTGTAGATCTGGTTCATACAGCCAGAACTGTTGAAATCCACCTGTTTTATACTATGACTGTTAGCCTGTGCTTTTGCCAGCTCATATGTCTCCAGATTTCAATATGTTCAACAATAATTGTTGTCTATTGCATTGTCTCAACCAATGGCATACTTCTAGGAACATGTGTTTGTCAAATGGTGATCTTTAATTGGGATTGTTATATTAAAGTAGAAGACACAAGACTTTGTATATCCTGGTCACAAAGATATTTATTGCCTTGTGTGATCAAATGTTATTTCTTTCCCATAAAACAAAAGCAAGATAAAGAAAGCAAGGGATGGGATAAGTTGGGCTAGGTCAGGCTTAGTCGTGCTTCACTTACAAATGTTGTATTTTGGGATGGATCTCTGCAACATGTATCAGTAACCCCCAGTTCTCCTCATGTTGGCAACGTGTCTCCTCTCTTCTTTGTCATTGCTCTGAAGTGAGGGCTCTGGTGGACAGAAAAGTATGACGTATACCTAAGCAGATAAAGGATCTTCTAAAACAAAAATTTCAAAGAAGCAAATCTCACCATTGGTCTGTGAAGGTCACTCTGGTTTTCATTACAAATGATGATTATAATTCACCAAGTTAACTCCATAATTTAATAAAAATCAACAAGTTGGAGTGTGAGAATGTTATTGGAACCCCTACATTTCTGGTATCTGTTTGCATATATGGTATAGAGCATATTTCAGGCATGAACGTGGAAGGCTCTTAGGTCTTAAGTCTGGGACCTGCAAGTGTGTAAGTAACTTAGACATGTCAGTAAACCTGGATGAGCAACAGTTCATTCAGCTGAAAAATGAAGGATTTGTATTATAGCAAAGTTTCAAAAGAGCATCAGTTCAGCTGTAATTAAAAGAATAGAAACCAGGACATTTTTTTGTCCAATGGAAAAAAATCTGAGTAAGCTTTGAATGGTCAGGGTATTCAGTATTTTGGTGTATGTGGAGAAGTGGTTTTGTTTTTTGGCAGGAACTTTGAAACCTAATGACTTTCTCATTAAAAGACCATGTGGGTACCCTTCAGTTCTCCAGCACTAGGGCATGATGGGAAATGGGTCGGGCCTTCTTCACAGGCATTGTCTACTTGTCAGCAGATTTTTCATGATGGACAGAAGTAACTTCTCATCCTATCTTTTATTTTATGTTTATGTGATCTTTACCAAACTTCTGAGCAGACTCTGTAATCTTATTAAAATATTATGTTTCAAACACTTTTACATAAAGTGAAGGTTTCAATTTTTAATTATGATTTCCAACTCTATTTTCACATATTTACTACCTCTGACACATTTTGAAGTTGTTTTCTTAAAAAGAAAATAATTAATTTCTCACTACAGTTCTGAGCTCAGAGAATTAGATCAGTGACCAGAAAAATATCTAAGAAAGCCAGGCTTCAGGGAGAGTCTTGAAAGTGTCTCTTGTTACAAGGCAAAATAATTGTTTCTATCTTTACATTGATATAAACACATTTACTTACTGGAAGTTTAGCAAAAAGAAAGGTAATGTGGGACAATGTGAAAATGAGAGAAAAAAATGATCATTTTGTTTTAAATGGGAGTTGGAGATTTAGCAGGGCAGGGCTTGTTCTAAGTATTAATCTGCCTAAGCTGTTTGGGAACAGATGTAAGCGAAACAGATACCCAGGGCTCTGCCTTACATCCAAACTGAGACATCTGTCAGAGGGCCGTGTGGTCACGAATAATGGAAGGAGGGGCTAACCCCTCAAATGACCTATTCCTTATGTGAGGGAGGGAGGCAGTAATTAGTAAGACATAGTGCTTTGAGTTGTCATTCTGCGCACTAACAAGAAAGCCTCTCAGTGTGCTATGTACCAAACTTGAAGGGATTCTTAAGAGACGTATATAAAGATTCAATTTTATGTAGTAACTGTATTTTACCTAGTAATAAACTTATAAAAGGCCTATTTATCATGTGAAAAATTCCCAAGACTTGTTTTTTACTAAGATAAATTGGTCTTCATCATTACAAAACAAAGAAAAGCACAACATAAAATAAATATAGAGTGATGTCACTTTCGTAGGACTGCCAGTCAGACCTCGAGGTATGATGCATTCAAAATTGGCCAATACAGGTCCCATGTTCTACTTATGGATATTTGAACCACAGAGATATGGCTAGTTTGATAGAAGAACAAACTTGGAAATAAGATTGAATTTTAATTTAAATAAGTCTAATATATGCAAAAGGCTGGTGGAAACTTTGTTAGACAATGCTGTAATAACACAGAGTGGGCATGCTCATTTCTGAACTAGGGATGTAGCTCGGGGAGAGGATGCATATGAGGTCTGGGTTCAATCCCTGTCCTAGTACTTCTAAGGAGAAAAGAGAAAAGAAATAAAAGGTTAAGTTCTCTTTATTTTCAGGATTTAGATCTAATGTATTTTTCTGCAGAGGAAAGTATACTTTTCAAACTCTTTATCCCAGTGTAGAATGGAGGGAGTCATACAATTTGAATGGCCTGTTAAACAAGAAAAGCGACTGAGTCCTAGGCTGCATTTGTTCGCACTCTGGAGGCCAAGGCAGGGGATCTCAAGTTCAGATCCAAAGGAAAAACAAACAAACAACAACAACAACAAAACCTTAACAATGCTGATCCGGAAATGCCAAAGTGGCAGTTACTCTAAAGTGTTTTGTGTACACAAGACAGCTTTTGTTATTGTGGGTTAATTGGCTAGTGATTAAGTGTGTAAAAACCACTGTACTGTTCACCACTGTCACTGTGTTTACTGTTTGAGCAAATCTGACAACTATCGATGTGCTTCTGATTTCAAATGATCATTATCCTATCTGGCCCCTTGGACCTTGTGAACTTCTGTAGACTAGTATTTATTCCAAAAGATGAAGAGCACATTAGAAGGCAAACATATTCAAACTTAACCTATCTTATTTTCCTTTTTCCTCTCCTTTCTTTCTACTCCTGTGGGCTCTTTGTGAATGAAGCTGATATTCATGCGCACCCTGGGAGAGAAGAAAAATCTTCCACTGGCCCCTCAGGGACATACAGTAAGAGGCACCTGGGAGCTAGGGGTGGTGAAGGTCAGTAGATTAGAGTTGTGAAGCAGATGGCACTGTCCGGAGCTTGGGGCCCTTCAGAGGACTGAAGAAATGTACAGATGGCAAAGATAAGGACTGAAAGAGTCAAGGTGGTGGGTACAGACAGCAGAGTACTGTCGGGTGCAAGCAGCTATGGTTGCCTCGACTGAGGTATGTTTGAAACCACTGTAGTTTGACAGTGGAATTTAGAGGACCAGGGATACCTTGCAGTTGTGAGGTCTCACTGTTCAACTGTCCATTGCAATCCTATGTTCATTACGGTTTCGAGTGTGTCTTGTGACTATAAGATGACGCTTCAAGTTACACAGATAATTCAGCAGAGCATCGCCAAGTTGTAAGCACAGCCCCCTCAATAGCCTTTATGACTGAATCCCTGGTGCAGTTTTAGAAGTGTGGTGATGATAGTAGAGTGTTACATGTCCGGGGAGTGAGTTATACCTCTATGTGCATAAATGCATTTGTGTGGTACCAAAGAAAAGGAACTCTGAGTAGCTACGACTCTTCCTATGACCTTGGAATTCCCAAAGTCAGGGTGTGCTAGGAGAAGTTAGGAGAAGAAAGGAAGGAGCGGGCATTGCTGGAAATTGAACCTCATGCTAATGTTTGACATGAAAACAAGATTTTAGAGGTTCTCAATGTAGGAAATGACTAAATCTAGAGCTAGGCAGACAAGTAGACAGACAGACAGACAGATAGACAGACAGACAGAAACACACACAGACTAAATACTTTTATAGTTTTTTATTTTATTTTATTTTATTTCATTTCTTTTTTGCATGATTGGTATAATACTATGCACTTACAGTAAGCACAAGGATAAGTCTAACATGCCAGCTGGCATCAGGGGGTTCCTGTGAATGCTCCAAGATTTTGTATCAGAAACAGTATTGTGTAAATGTCTACTGCTGCTCCACAATACCCTGTGCTTGGCTGCAAATAGTGAACACACATCAATTGGTGTTTATACCACCAGGCTCTGTGTTAAGTGTTTTTTATTGTTTTACCTTTGCAACAAGACTAAGAGGGAATTTTATCTCCAGTATTCTCAGCATTAAATATCTTGTCCCAAAACCTACTAGTAAATGGAGTTGATTGGATCCAAAGGTTGGCAGTTTAACTTGGGTGCCTGCAATTCTTATAATGCTGCCTCTACAGGGAATCTAGAATCCTCTAGTACCCTCCAGAGTTATTGGTTCCACATCTTACAGAGTAATAGTGAAGACTCAGGGTCCTAACTCTAGCCCTAAAACCTTTCAGATGAAATCATATGGCTTGTTTTTGCCAATTTATAAAGTTAACACAAGAGTTTGTTGCATTTCTCTATCCATTTGTAATTTCTGAGTAAATGAAGAAAATGTGAACTTTAACAAATTGTTTAGTTTTAGTTATTTTAATTATGTGTACCCATGAATGTCTGAGTGTATGTTTGTACTTATGAGTGAAGGGGTCTGTGGAGCAAGAGGTTTAGTACCCCCTAAAGCTGGAGATGCAGGCATCTGCAAACCACCCAAGATGGATGCTGGAAAGGTTCTTCAAAGGCATATTCCCAAAACCAGTGTTAGAGATTAAAAAAAATGGTATTTTTGCAAACTTTTAATTAGTGCTTCTCTTAAATCATTCATTTTGATTTTATTTAGGAAGCTCTCAGTATGTTCTGGGGTTTCTGACACTATAATCAGTTTGATGGGCTCCACATCAAGGTATGTACAATCTCTTGAAAAGCATAGTAGCAAGATAATAACTTTGTGATTTACATTTGGGGCAGATGAGGTGTTGCAGGGCATTGTGAATGATCATGGACAAGTAGCTAAAGAAAAAACAAACCATCTTGTTCCATGGGCAAAATACAAGTACAGGGGAAAATAGGATGAGAGTGAATTTAGGGTAAGCTCTGAGTCTGATAGGGAGTCAACAACACAGATAAAGAAAAATAATCCCGAGAATATTTTGAGAATGTGCTGGGAAGGTTTGGGCTTATTGGCAGAATAAGCACAAGGTCTATGCAGAATCACATATGCTTCTGAAGATAGAGAGGTGATTGAGTTAGGAATGATACAGGACTTGAATATGGGACTAGCATGTTCTGTCAACCTGAGTGTTAAACAGAAGCCTTGCATGCTGCATGCTAGTGGAAGTTAAGGGCTTTGTTTTATTTTTATTTTTATTTGTATTTTATTATTTATTTACTTTGGAAATCAAGTTTTGATTTAGAAAGGCAATCAAGGATGCAGGCAGGCTAGATCAGTGGGTTACAGGAGGAGGAGGATGACCAGTATACCAGAAGACCAGGAGGCTGTGTGTGCACACAGGGATTGTGGACCTGTGGGAGATTATCACATACAGAACTTGGAGACTATGGGGTTTAAGGAAACTGTGCTGCCATGGTGGTACCATTTTTTTTTAATTTTTATTATTTTATTTATTTACATTCCTATTGCAGTCCCTTCTCAGACCCCCTTCCCATAGTTCCTCATCCCATACTTCCTTCCCAATGCCTCTAAGAGGGTGCTCCCCTACCCCAACAGGCCTCCCTCTTCCTTGGGGCCTCAAGTCTTTCCAGGATTAAGCACATCTCCCACTAAGGCCTGACCAGGCAGACCTCTCCTATATTTGTGCCAAGGGCCTCAGACTAGGCCCATGTATGCTCTTGGTTGGAGACTCAGTCTCTGGGAGCTCCCTGGGACCATTTTTAAAAGTAGGTAATTGATGGATTGTAGAAATTGCTGATATCCATTCTCAAATGAGCTAAGTACAAATCATTGTATCTGTTACAGATCCTCCCAAAAACCCTGTGTCAAATGTGTCAGGGATTAGTAAAATACCCGGCAGAAGGGAAATTGCTTGAACAAGACATTAATAGGAGAAATTACTCCTGAAGACTGTAAGTCGAACCCCATCAAGCCTAAGTTTTTTTTTTTCAAAAGCCTCAGGGTGTCTCCTGAATGTATCTTGTTTCTTATTAGAATGGAGGATGCTGCTTAGAAATGATAGCTTAGAGCTTTTTACATTCAGAAAATATCGTTAAATCTTGATAAGGTTATAATCTTTGAACATACCTAGCAGTTATTATGAAAAATAAAAGAGTGAAATAGCAGTTTTATAAGTGTACCGTTTTAATATAGAAGATAAGTTTAGTGTCTTTTAATATTAGAAAAAGTCCATTTATTTCTTAAAAATCTCCATATTATTTTGGTTTAACAAAACATCAATGTTTAGCTCAGTGGTAAGTTTATGGCTGTGACAAACATATTACTCAAACTTCTGTGTCCATCTGTACAGAAAGAATAACATGAATGGGAGTGGACAGCTGTTGTCATGTGTAGGGGTCTCATATTTTATGATTTTACTCTTTGAAAGTATAAAGCAGGGGCAGTATGTTCTGGTGATGTTCCATTATGCAGATAAGGAGTTACTACTGCTTAAAATCTTAGATATATTTAAATAGCCCCATAAGTATGTCACATATATTTAAATATTTCATTTCTAATGCTTATGTTATGAGAGTAGTAAACTCATAAAAATATAGAGATTAAACTTTCCATAAAAGTTGTTTACTTTTCATAAGTTTAACATTTGTCATATTTCAGGAAAAAATATCTTTAGCATCTAAGCTACAGATAGCTATCAGTTCTCAGGTTGTGTCAATTCTTTGCATCAAGACCAAATGTCTTCCAGTACTTGAAATACCTTGGAAAACAAATGTACTACTGGTCAACTTTTTTTTTTCTGGGGTCACCTTGGCACTTGAGAATCTTAGGTGCTCACTGGCCATCTGTGTTCTGTTGTGTGTGGGAAATGCTGTGCTCTGAGAACCCAGAGCATGCATGGATCCCAACAAGCAAAGCTATGGGTGCCTTTTCAATGTGAGTGTTTCAAGTCCTTTAGTCAACAACATTTAATTAGTATCCATTGTGTAAATTACCTATTGCTTCACTGTGGACATAATTATGCCCAAAGTAATATCACAGAAGATTTCAGTCTTCTGAAGTAGATGCCACACTTCTTTGGCTGTTTTGTACTTAATGTTAAGATATTGAGTCAGGAGTTACATATTGCTTAGCCAATAGATATGGGGCACCACACTAAAACCATTGATTAAGGGATCCTTGTTTATATCCTAGACTTAGTATTATCATTGGCTGTAAGAATAGGTGTATCAGTGTTGGAGAGATGGCTCAGCAGTTAAGAGCACTGACTTCTTTTCCAGAGGTCCTGAGTTTAATTTCCAGGGAATCACAACCATCTCTAATGCGATCTGATGCTCTTTTCTGTCATGCAAGCATATAAGCAAATAAAGCACTCACATGCATACATAAATAAATTTTAAATATAACACCCATCTCTGACAAGTCTTGAATAAGTAAAACCACATTAGTGGTTCCTGTAAAGACACAGTTACTGCTGTGTGGTCTGTTCTGTGCTTATAGAAGTCAAGGTGAGGCTGATGTAATACCAACTCTGAAAATTCAAACCATGCATCACTTTCAACGTACCACTAATTTTTCACCCTGGAAATAGCCTTGTATTCTGTTTTCTGACTTAGTCAGAGCCCTGGTCATCACTACTGCTAGCAATGCTCTTTTGTCTGCATACACTGTTGCAACATAATGTGTTGTGCATTTGATATGGATATTACCATATTGCCATAAGGAGCTGCTATTATTTTAGTCACCAACTGATTCTATGATAGTGTCAGATTTCTTTGGCATATGCTTATGTTTTTGTACAGATGACCCTAAGTAACATCTGCTAGCTTTGTGGCGGTATCTACTGTTTCCGTTTTAGGTTTTGAGTTTTTCAGTCACAATCTACAATATTCCACTATGTTAGGCTCCCTTTATGCTTTATATGTCAATATTAGGAAAATGAACCGGCATTGTTATTTCGTAATTAGGACAGAAGTAGACACTACCTACACCATGGTATTTTAAAAGCCCCTTTTTGTGACTGTGCTTTTTCATCTCTCTCATTGATTGGCATTTGAAAATAAAAGATGCCCTTTTAATGGATCCTTTTGGTTTCAAAATTTCAAGCACACATTGCCTTCTGTTGTATGTGATATGGCCCTATAAACTTGATGACACACACACATATATATAGTAGTCACATGGCCATGGCTCTGGTTAGCTCATATCTTGTTGGATACCAGTCTTTCTTGGTGTCTTTGGTGGTCATGCTAGGTCAGCCAAAAGAATTGGAAGTGAAAAGTCTAGGAAGTGTTGAAATCTGTCTTCACAGGCACTGGAGAAGATTGTAGAAAACAGAGGTCATTGACTAAAATGGCCAAGGGACACTTTCTTGATTCTCTTGGCACCACCTTGTCAGAGAAGAGCAGAAATTAAGAACTCACGCTGACATTTCCTTTTCTTTTCTGTTATTGTCTCGTTTTCTCTACTTATAAACCATTTATTCAAAGAAAGTAGTATGACATCTTTTTTTTTTTTTGGTTTTTCGAGACAGGGTTTCTCTGTGTAGCCTTGGCTGTCCTGGAACTCACTCTGTAGACCAGGCTGGCCTCGAACTCAGAAATCCACCTGCCTCTGCCTCCCAAGTGCTGGTATTAAAGGCGTGCGCCACCACCGCCCAGCGACATCTTTTTTTTTGGTGGTATTTAAGTGATTCTAGAATATCAGTAAAGTGAAAACTCAAAACTTCCTTTGAATTTAGTAGCACATGCCCTTATTTTCTGCTGGAAATTTTATTAGATTTTACTAGAGGGTGTTATCAATTAAATATGCAACTTCCACGCTTACTACCAAACCTAAGCTGATAAATCAAACACACATAGCAGGCATGGTCCTGTTCATAAGATCTGCCGTGTTGATACGACTATGCTTTTCTGTCTCAGTCATTGGCCTCCTTCCTGCTCAGGGTGTCAGCAATGCCAACATCTCCATGTTCATTCAGTGGCCCTGGCTTCCCTCAGTCCCTCTCTGTCCCTTGGGTAGATTACATCATTAGAATAACCTTCTGTTCCCCAGCTTGCCACCACTTGGCTGACGGCACATTCTGTGCCTGTCTCTCACGGTTCAGCTTTGGCTGCTGTGGCATCTGTGAGACTTCTCATCCAAAACTCAGTTCTCCTGGGCAGGGGGGTGGGTAGTAGACTAGGATCCTTGCAATAGTTAGTTTTGAGGATAAGACCCAAATGAAGCCGTGTGTTGCGTAGCTTCTCATCTAGGCCTGAAATTGGAGAGCCTGCGACTGGAGTGTCCCTTGAGAAATAAGGATCTGCTTCAGCCTTCTGTGCCCAACACTCAACTGCTTAAGTGGGCTGGTGGGCTGAGTCCAAAGGGAATATCATTTCCACAGATTGTGGTTTAGTTTGTCTCCCTGTACAACTGAAGCAAAACTGAATAGGGGGTGTTCCAGTGACTTCCTTCTTCCTGAGGAGTAGACAGCTCACTTCGTCACAACTCCCTACTTCTCTCCACAATCTTCCCTACACCCCTACATAGGGTATTTGAGGGGAAAGAAGACTTGGGGACACATTCTTAAAAGGGGTCTTCAGGTGTTATGTATATATGGACTGATATTTGCTATATAAAAGATTACTTAGATGTTTCCAATGAGAATTTCCTATGCCTTGGTTAGGTTTAGCTTGGTAAATTTTGTCCACACTCACAAGGAAAGGGATAATAGAAAGAAACATATTTCTACTAAGATTGTGTCATGTCTTGTAGCCACCCTGAGCAGGTGGGTCTGTAATCATTTTTTTGATGCTCTTTTAGAAAGTCAATAATACCATGGGAGATAGAAGAATAGCAAAATTAATTTGTTTAAGCATTACGTAGGAAGTCTTGTGTTCACGTTCACTAGAGAAACATCAGGTTTCTTCCCTTAAAGGACAAGGCTTTGTTTTGTTTTTAATAAGACACACTCTTCATAATTAAAACAAAATCCTAGTGTTAAGGGATTACTGCTTTAAATAATTGGATTTCTTCCTTTTGTCTCTCTGATCCCAGTATATGAGAGGAAAATCTAGTTGTGCTGTAGGATAATAAAGATTTCCAAATTAAAGGGTCCTTTTAAGCATGGAATTTTAATAATGTTTTTTTTAAGTTTTTGGATGATGATATAGGAGTCAGTTAAGGTCAAGAACCATTTTAAATTTAAATTCAAAAGCCAAAGATACAAACCTTGGTGGAGCAGTGGCGCTGTGCAAACGCTTCTTACGTGGCAGCGCATTTCTTTTTTGTAATAGATTATTACAAATTGTCCACACAGTTTTATTGAATCTTTTCATCACAACACTATATTTATTTCCTTACCCATTTGGTACTTTACCTTTTGTATGTCGTATGTCTTGAAAGAGTACTGTCTGTTAGATATGGTTAAAATTGGAAACTGGATTGGGCAAGAGAGCTATAGGGAAACACATAATGTAAGCATCTGACCTATTGCTTTTAGGGAAAACTTTCAGAACCAACCCCAGTCTTCTTTCTTTAATCTTGTTACACCATCGAGTCTTTTTTTTGAGTCTTTTTTATGAGACTAAAATTATTAACATGGGAGCCTCTAAGGGTGGATGCCTAAAATTGGGGGTATAATTTGTGTGAGCTAGAGTCGCTCCCTCCAGAACCTTCCTCAAGCATTTCCTTCAGCCCTTGAATCAGGAAAGGATGACATTTGTAGCAAAGAATATTCTGAAAGGGATGAGGGTCCCCACTTCCTAGGAGGTCACTTTGGGGATAGAGAGCACTTTTACAGATCCATCTAATGAATTTCAATCTTGGAGCTCTTTGGAAGCTCATAGAAACACCAGCTCTTGCTCTCGTTGAAGACTTAAAGCAAATACACAAAAACCAAAAACACACTGCTGGAAATCTGAAGCCAGAAGTGCCAGAATAGCAAGAGATTTCCACTTGACCCATTTGGCGTGGGTTCTCCCGTCAATGATACTGTCACGTCTTAAACAGGCTCTTAGTCACCTTAATCCATGTCACCAGACTGCAGCCCTTGCTATCTTGATGATTGCTACCTAAAATAATTCAATTGTCTCTCAATGTAACTCAAAAGTTCAAATCAATAATAATAAAATAGGCCTGCATTGAAAGTATTTTCTCTTCAGCTCTCACACTGGGAGGTACTGGACCCCAGACTGAAAGAAGGGATATGATTGAGTTGTGTGCCCATCAGGTTTCCATGTAATGACAAACAACAAATGGATCACCTACAGAAGACAATTTGGAACTGTTATGGAATAAGAAGTTAACGTGGGAGCAAGGT
Organism: Tokudaia tokunoshimensis; assembly: GCA_036184795.1. Classification (NCBI taxonomy): domain Eukaryota; kingdom Metazoa; phylum Chordata; class Mammalia; order Rodentia; family Muridae; genus Tokudaia; species Tokudaia tokunoshimensis. Next base: position 53,686,661 of record BTHU01000004.1, on the reverse strand, counting down.
AAGGAAAGAGAGGCACCACTTGGTCGGTGCTGCCTTGAAAGCACAGACAGTGCTGGTTAAACAGCAGAAGTGACTTTCTTCTCATACTTCCAGGACTGAAAGTTCAAGATTTCACCAGGGTAGATTCCTGAAGTGCCTTTCTCGGGCTCCTGGGCAACTGCCTTCTTGCTGAGTGTTCATCTGCCCTTGCCCCAGTATCTGCAGAGAGCAAGAAAGCGCAAGCAAATGAGTAGGTGAGAGCAGGAGAAAGAGAGTGAGGGAGAGAAAGCAAGAGTAAGCAGAAAGAGAGCAGAAGAGAAAAAGAATAAGAGTTAGTGAGAGCCAGTGGGAGAATCTTGTTTTCATGTATTTATTTATTTATTTTAATTTTATTTTATTTTCTAAGTTTTTTTTTATTTACATTCAAAATCATTTCCCCTTTCCCGTTTCCTCCCTCCCCGAAAGTCCCATAAGCCCCCTTCCCTCCCTCTTTTCCCCATTCAACCCCCTCTCGCTTCTCTGTATTTATAAGGAGACCAGTTCTCCCTTGAGATGCCATTTCAGGTTAGCTAATAGCCTCATTGCTTGCTCTTCAAGCACAGTCCCACTGGGTGCTGGTTGGGTGTTGATGTATGAATTCTGGGCCATACAGTCTATAACGGATGAATCTACAACAAAATTATAGTGAAATCTTTTCCTACTCTGCAAGTGAGTTTTTTACTCCTAACTGGGTGGTAAAGCTTATCTTTTGATTTTAATACAATGGCTATTGTTAACTTTCTTTAAAAGTGCATTTAAAAAACAACTACCAAGAAATAAGAATTGTTAGGGCATCCAAGTGAAATAAGGCATATTGAAATGATTGGTAAACAGAGATTTAATTTCGTTTTCATTGTAAGTAGGTTTTCAAAGCTCAGGCTCTGAGGAACTTGGCTATTCTAGTCAGCTCGAATGCAGGATGAATTAAATGTTTAGTTTTACAGACTGAAAAACAAGAAAAAAACATACCTGAGTGCCTGTTGCAAACCTTGTCATGACTTGGCTTGCTCTTTTCAATGTTTAGCAAAGTTAACTAATATGATTACTAATATGATTGTTGATATCAGAAACAGATTAGTTTCTGGTCCCTTGATATTCATTACATGCTCATTTCACATTTAGGTACAAAAACAAAAGACAAAAAACCCCACACAATTACCTAAACAAATAAAAGACTGATATTCCCTTCATTCTAAATCTTAGATGTAGGTCTTAGCAATAAATAATTACTTTGTTGGGACCTGCATTGGGTTACCAGATTCTTGGTCCCACACTTAAACTGTTTAATAGCCATGGGGAGAAGTGACCTAGGTGGACATGCTACTTCATTAAGGTCTGCGTAAGCCACATTTGAGCTCAGACAGAATTCTGACCTACATTTGCAAAGGCAGCACTGTGCTGTTACCCGAATCCATTGTGCACCTGAGGGTGAAATACTAGAATCGGGGCTGCCAGTATTTTTTTTTCCCAGCTATGTTTGACCAGAAGTGATTCCTTATGCCAGGTGGCTGGCTTTGAAAGACACGGAAAGGACAAGGTTCCCTAAGATTCCTATGTGAAGTCATAGGAAAGGTGCTTCAGAACAAATCAGGAAACTGAGAAGCAATGATAGCCATGTCAAAGTAATCTAAAGAGAGATTCAGATGACTTAATCAGAAAGTAGTGAAACGTAAACTGTGGCTTTTGCTCAAACTTGCTCTTACATCCGTGCTCTGCGTATTAAATCGTTTACTCCTTTAGTCATCCACCCGTTAGCACAGACTTAGAACCTCATCCTTATCTCGGCTCTGTGAGGCTCTGGACACACAAAGCAACAGATGGTATACACAGTCTAATTACATGTATCCTGGAAACATATCTTTATGAAGTAGGATCGGTTCTTGGGAAAACAAAAATTTGGCAAACAAAAGGCACTACCTCGCTGGTGTCAGCAGTCACTACTCAGGCTAGATTATAATAATCCTGTGTAAGCAGTAACTGCGGGCTGCATGTTTCAGAGAAACAATGCAAATCCACTGACCCGGGTAAACAGCAACCCACTCACTCCCTGAAGGACCGAGGAGAGGTGCTCACAGCTGAATTTTGTGTTGGTAGAGTTCTTTCTACAGCTTTTAAAAGATGTTTCCAGAGTACCAAGTCCTGGCAGGTTGATGCCGAGGTTTGGGGCACAGCTGACCGGAGATGCTGCCTTTGTGCTGTGTTGTATCAGGATGCCCACTGCAAAAGAAACCCATTAAACAACTGAATGGAGCTCCAATCTTCCAGCAACTCCGTAACTCTCTGAATTGAGTTAGCTACCCTGGGCTCTGCAGTTCTGTGACGATTGATCAGCATTGGTGTCTGTACCATTTGATCGTTTTCCTCTAATTCCAAATCAAAGCATCCTCTTTGCCCGCTTCTGTTTAATACAACACACCCACTTAGTCAGTGTCACGGAGAAATTGTCTAGACAACATTCTGAGAGCTACGATGCGAACCCTTTCTAGTGTGGGAAGCTGCAAAGTTGAAATGTTTCCGAAGTTAATTGTGTTCGAGTCAGAGGCTTAAGTAACTAGGCTTGCTCACAGTCACAATCTATTTATCTACTTAGTATCAAGATCACCTAAATGTGGACGTGTTTATAATTCCCCACAAAGTTATTTTGAAAATAAACAAGGCCTCCAGTAGAGATTATTTATACCACGAGGCTATTCTGACATGACTGTGCCTTGTGTCGTGCGTGTCTTATTTTGTGTACTTTAGACGATCAGCCTGTATTTTGTTGTTGATAATCATCTTACAGATGGGCCATCACCTGTTTTAAAAAGCTTAGCAACCAAGCCTCCTCTGAGGCTATGACACAGTTTTCACACGTCATCAGAGAAGCAAAGACAAGGAAGAAGGAGAGAGGCACCATTCGGGGTTCGCGTGCTTCCTCTTTCAGCGTTTCAGTGCTCAGAGAAGTGCTGCATGCTAGGGTCTAGCCCCAGAGTGAGAATGCCTTCCTCCTCAGCACAGTATGTATTTCCAGGAAATACAGGATCTACAGGAAGGCCTCACGGTAGCTGCAAGCAAATTTCAGCTGCACCGCTTCAGTGTTCGCCCAAAATTTAGCCTTTCAGATTGGGTGGGAATAGATGTTGAACTTCCCAGTAAAGGAAAGTTACAGAAACCTTTTTAAATAATTGAATTTGAATGACTGTCCTGGTAAGGGTTTTTTGGTTTGTTTGTGTGTTTGTCACCTTGGCCACAAGCTATTGTGGATGGGGCCTTGGGCTAGGGGTCCTGTGGTGCATATGAAAGCAGTCTGAGCAAGGCAAGAAAAGTAAGCCAGTAAGCAGCATCCCTCCATGGCCTCTATTTCAGATTCTGCCTCTGAGTTCCTGTCCTGACTGTGATGTGGAAATGTAAGCTAAAATAACTCCTCTCTTCCCCTGGTTGCTTTGGTCATTTTTTTTTTAAACCCAGCAATAGTTTTTAAAAAGTGTTACAGAACTCTATGGAAGTATAGGAAATCATTATCCAGCTGGTAAACTATGGGATTTTCTCATAAGAACTGATTTTGTGATCATGAAAATTTCCCAAACTTCTCCTATCTCACAGGCAGATACTTATTGTTTTTTTTTGTTTTGATGGCTCATCTAATGGTATGGTCATGAGGGTGTGTGAAATTAGTCATCCAGATATTTATTAGTCTTAATAGACTGATATTTCCACTTCTTCAGCCCAACAGGTGGAACTGGATGTTTTGATTGATCGATTACAGCTAATTCACAAACCCTTAAACATCATTTCAGGTTCTGCTTATCACTTCCAGCAATAGACTCATTATATTTATCCATCATACATACTGTAATTTCCCTGGTTTTATGGCAGAAGAAAATAAAACAAGCTAATACATTAACCTGCACTATATTTACTTCTCCAGAAGAAAATTGGGGAAGGGTATGCATCTGTCATAGAAGTTAAGACCTTCGGTACCAAGGAAGAAGTTATTTTACTATTGATTCTATGTTTATGACTGGAAGTTGGAACTGCAATAGACTTATCCATTCATCTCATTTAATTTTCCTTGGGATTTAAATCATTTCCTATTTGTATAGGACATCATAACATTTGTATTACTATTAAAGGCAAATATGGGCTTATCTTTTACAAGATACTAGAACTTAATCTTATGGGTTCTACAAAGACACTATATGCTACTTTAACATTGTGTAACCGACTGCATAATTCTTCTCAGTGGGTAAATCCCAAGCCCATAGTATAGTGACGTTCCATGTCACACACCAACTTCTGATCTTTCTGTTTGCACATCACATCTCCCTACCCCCTTTTCACTAGTGCCTGCCACATCTTGACTGTTCATAAATACTCAATGTGCTTTTCATGCAGGTGTTTTTGTTGTTGTTTTTTCTTGTTTGTTTGTTTTTTTTTTTACATCTTCTCAGACAGGAAACCATGGTATATGTAAGTTATCTAACATAATTTACAGGTATGCATCTTATAATCACATACTAGTATTCTTGAAAGAAACATTGACTTTAGTCAGTCTAGGCAGTAAAGCGATACCTCAGTCTGTATAAAGTGTTTCCTGTGCAGTCTTGAGGACCTCTGACTTCTTTATTTCAGGCACCCCTCAATTTTTGATCCATTGTGGGCTCTCCTAAACCAATAATTCAAAGATAGTTTTAAAACAATAAGCTCTAGGCCTGGGGAAGATGGCTCAGTCCCTAAAGGACATGCTGAACAAGTGTGTGGACCTGAGTCTCACCCCCAGGATCTACACAAAAATGCTGGGCCTAGTGTCATATGTTTGTGATTCATGCAGTGTGGAAGTCGAGAGAGGAGTAGTCTGTAGAGTTGGCCTGCTAGAATCGTCTAATTGGCAACCCCCAGATTCCAGGAAGAGACTGTCTCAATAACAACAAAAACAAGGTGAAAAGCTCTTGAGATATGGCACCCAAGACTGTCCTTTGCCCCCCCTCAAAAAACACATACATAAATATACATAAGCACATGTACACACAAGCACGTGCACACACAAACACATGTGAACACACACACAAGCATAGATACACATAACTAAATGTGCTCACATTCAAACCTTTGCATTTGCAGTGGATATGTATAAACACACAAACAAATCACTTTTCACTTAAATATGGTCTTTTGTTGAAGATGGTGCAACAGTTTAAGGATAGCTCACTGTTATTGAAAACAAGTACTATTTGTTTGATGGTACTTAATCAAGCACTTATTAATAGTAGGAATATCAGAAATACTTAATGGGTCTTATATAAGTGAATGATTCATGCATTATGTCTTCTAGGGCATTGTAATACAACCAGTTGAACCCTCTTATTGATCTGTTATTGATTTGACATGTATCTATGAGTCACGAGGGTAATTTAATCTTCACTTGACGTTTTAATGTTTATTTGTATCCCTTATATTGAGGAACTTATTTCTTGCTAAAGAAAAAGAAGATAATAAATTATCGCAGTGATATTTGTCTTGTTTTGATTGACAATTCACAGAAGAGCATGAGTAGCAATTACAGGAAAGATCATTCTTCTTTCTCCAGCCAGAAAATATTTCTGTATTTCTAGAAATTATTTATTTTTGTCCCTTCCTTCTAGCTTTAAGACCACAGTTGGATTTGAGTTGCTAATTTGTTTTAGGATACATAATAAATTATTGGTCATTTATAGTCAGTTGACCTTGGTACTTGTACAGTTTTTTTTTTCAGAACAATTTAAGCATCTTTACAAAGATGGAAGGGTGGAAATCCTGTTATAGCTTTGCTGCACTTTCCAAGTTGATTCCTGATCTACTGACTAAAGTCCCTCTTCAAACAGGAGTTCTTTCTCTTTGCCTTTTTCTCAAAGACTAGATAGAGTAGATGCCATTCTATTTGTTGGTTTATTTGTTTGTTTATGCAGGTTTAGTTCTTATTACACTTTACAGGGTAGCACTTTGTTCTTAAATGTTTTGGGGGGACTATAAGGAAGCATTATGTTGGTAATAATTGCATTGCAAAAGAAAACGAAACCAAATGTTAAATGTGCATGACCAGTCGGCTTGCAGACTTTAATGTGAGGTCAATATTTTGAAGGCTTTTCTTTCTGATTGCAGTGACTTATATTTAGCAGTGTCCTTGCTAGTGAAATAAAAGTCTCTTTAGCCACACAGGCACAGGTGGGCATCTTGGTAGCAAGCCCCATGCAGTGTGACACATGGTACAAGCCTACATGGGGGAGAGAGCATGCGGCTTGAGCTAGGAGTCAGTTTGTGGGTACTTTACAGTCGGTTTGTGGCTTTCTTTTTTTACTCTTCATAGAAAAGCCATTACCCAAGACAGTTAAAAAATAGAGCATTTTGAAACCTCAATGTTTATTATTATTTCCCTAAAGTAGTCAAGATCTGAGTCCTAAAACCTATTTAGAAAGAAGAGTCCCCCCCCCACACACACACCCGCCCTGCTATCTATACAAATGATATTTTTGACTCTGTACTTTACAGTGTTGGCACCCTGTGCATATTAGATGTAATCAGGGCTGAAAGGAAACTTGAATCCATCTGGAAGCAATAAACTTTTCTAAAAGACTGCACAGTGTTATTTAATCCTGTGACTTCTCACTGTGAGTGAAATTAAGGTTTGATGCAGTTGTGTCACATCGTATTGATATCAAATTTATCTTTCTAAGAAAAAAAAAAACCCTGACAGTAGTATTACAGCCCTGAGGAGAAGATGGCTTTCTGAAACCCTACAAGCCATTTTATGTTCATTGCTTGCTATGTAGCCCAGCAAAACTATACAATATGTCATTTAGAGTATTTGCTTTATTTAAAAGTTTCAAATTATCAAGAAATATTCTCTTGTCCCTATCTTTAGTGTTAGCCTTTTATAATAGTAGTGTGTGATAGAGACTGTATAAAAGACTCATAGAAAAATCTATTTTCAAGCCATTTTTAACTGGTACCCACAGTGTGTAAATACCATGCATGCAGGATTAAGTCACAAATCAACAAACTTACTTTTAATAGCAGGCCGTTGGAATTCTTTAAGCATTTTTTTTTAAAAAAAATGACCTCTAATTTCATTGCAGGAATATTTTTAAAATGTGATTTTATTTCACATGTGTAGGTGAGGGGGTAACATGTTTCATATAGATATAAGTTTAGATTATACCAATTAACTAGCTTAGTACCTGAAAGTTTATCTTAAAGGTTGTTAACATATATATTTACTTTATTAAATCATATTTTTCTTAAATTTTTTTTTAGATTGAAACCAGTTGAAATAGAAGATAATTTAGAGTTGGGTAATTTGACTACATTTTATAGATAATTTTCTAATGATTTTTCTTTTTTAGTGAATAATTCATAATTCATTTTCTTAGCATTTTTCAGTGTCAGAAACAAATCAAAACCCAAATACATTTGTCACCGATAAGCTTTTAATGATAGAAATGAAATACTAGCTCATATCATGCGAATGCTTAGCATATTAAAAATAAACATGAACTTTGTCTTGAATATTAAGTTGGATTAAAAATAACATGATAAGCTATGTTCTAATTATTTCTCCCCTTCTTTTGTTTCCATATATATTAGCCTTGCAAATACTAATCAGATGGTAAATAAATATGAATATTTTTATATGACCAAGGATTATGTGAATTTCATGTTTACTTTGGATGTTCAAAGTATGTCCCTTCTGGAAATCTCCCTTTAATTTCTCTTCATCCTTCTTGCTTTCCAGTACTTTATCCACACGAGGTCTGTTGGCCCACTTTTGTCTCAGGGTTAGGGAGTGCTCCAAGGAGCACGGCCCAGTAGATTGCTCTTGCTTCTTTTTTAGCCTTTAACTTGCAATCAGAATTTTGGCGTGCTGCTCCTTGCTGTTTTGGACCATAGGTGAAAACCATTCTGGTTCTAAGTCCAGTCCTCTGGGTAAAAACTGCTACTTCAATCTCTTTGCTGCCTTATAACAATGCAAATCTTCCTGGGAGGAGTCAAATCAACCTTGAATAACTAGTAGCTATTCTGATCATTTTTATGCTCAATTGAGTGTCTTAAGGGGAAAACTATATGGAAGGGGAGATAAAGTGAGCCTTCTAGTGATTTTAACCAGCAGGGCCCTTTGGGTAGGGTAAAGGACTATATGATATCCTCACTGTGAGTGCTGGAAGGACAAGGCACAACTAGATTGCATTAGTATTACATTGATTGGCACTAATGCATAAAATACGACCAGCCATGAGGTCTTCCTGAAGGTTGGAGCGTAAGGTGACTTAGACTGTAGCTCCAGGTACCTGATAAACTCTAAGCCCATGTTCAGACCTTCCTCAGAATCCATTATAGTTGTAAAGGTCAAATGTTTTCATGGGCACACATGTATCAGCACTTGGTTCTGAGGTGGTGAACCTGATTGTGGAGACTGTGAGACCTTTAAGAAGTGGGGCATGATTAGAGGAAGTGGGTCACTGGAGGGCAGTGGAGAGGCAGGCTTTATGGTCCAGCCTAGCTGACTTGTGTCCAGATGATCTCTCTGCTTGCTGACTATAGCAAAAGTGTGGCATACCCCCATGTCTTCCCTGTCACAATGTGGTGTATTCTTCACAATATAAGTGGAAACAAGTCCTACTTCCCCGACTTGATTCTATCAAGCATGGAGCCCCATTGTTGAGAAAGTAGGAGCTAATGCACTCCCCAGCAGAAGGATGTGTTTTTATTGTTGTCATGGGTCCAATCTATCAAGTAAAAGGGCATAAACATGAAGAACTCTCATGTATTCTCAGACTGTTGTCTATAAGGTCTAAGTACAAAAACAGTAGCACTTTAATATAGAAAAGAAGTATCTGGAGCATAGTAAATGTTCATGTATGTCAAACAAAATAATGAAGCTTTTGTGTTTTCATTAACCTACTACATTCTAATTTACTTCTAACTATGAGTTTCTTAAAAAATTCATTTATTTAATGTGGCAAATAAGTACAGAAAATGATTGGAATGCTACCAGTACATTGGAATCCCAGCTGTACAACTCAGAAGGACTCAGCAGCAAAGGATATTTCTGGGAATAAGGGCCTGATGGGCTTTGAGAGTTAATGTGTGAAGAGGCTAGAATCAAGGAGGCCTTCCATTATCCAGGAAATGAAGGGGCAAAGGTTCGGAGGTAGACATGTGCATAGTGTGATTAAGATACATCTGATTGCTATGACTATAGTTATTATTAGCATTTATTGGGAGACTGACCTATTTTTGAAGCATCAAATGAAGTGCTAGGATATAGAAAGAGGAGATGGAGATAAGCATAAAGATATTGCCAGAGGCTCATAGGTCATACGAATGACAGTCATCTGATATGATGCCAGTTTCCAGTGTGTACGACTTAATAGATGTATATGAACTGATAAGGTCAAAGAAATGGCTTGATTATGAGAACAGAGTGAACCCATTAGGTTCATATCTTCTGTGAGTGCCACGCCGGGGATCCTCCACCCTTGAGTTCATCGATGCGTCTATTAAGAGATAGAGATGAGAGTGACACAGGAAAGAACACAAATGGGCAAATATGAACACAATAAAGTTATAAATGGTCCCAGCAGAAGTGGCACATGAGTACCCTTCCTGAAGGAATGACAAAGCCTGATCATGTTGCATAAAGTCATTCAATAAATCTAAAATAACTTGAAGCATCCATAGGCTTAGGTTGTGTCTTCTCAAGGTCAATATATATATATGAAAGAGTTGGCCTCTCACTTCACTGGTCAAGTCTGCTGTGAATATTTGTTCTGGTTGATGTGTATAGGGAAATTGAGCTTAACTCAGATTTCACATTTGCCTGTAACCATCACTCTGAAACCACAGCAGAACACGTTAAGGCCTGGCTTCTTTTTTTTTTATTTTATTTTATTTTATTTTTTTAATTTACATTCCAGATCACTTCCCCTTTCCCGTTTCCTCCCTCCCCGAAAGTCCCATAAGCCCCCTTCCCTCCCTCTTTTCTCCGTTCAACCCCCTCTCATTACTCTGTCCTGGCGTTCCCCTACATCCAGTCTTTCCAGGACCAGGGGTCTCTCCTTCCATCTTTTTAGAAATCTATTGATATGCTGATTGTGTCTAGGGTATTCTGAGATTCTGGGTCAATATCCCCTTATCAGTGACTGCATACCATGTGTGATCTTTTGTGATTGGGTTACCTCACTAAGGATGATATTTTCAAGTTCTGACCATTTGCCTAGGAATTTCGTGAATTCATTGTTTTTAATTGCAGAGTAGTCAACATGCAGAAGAATGCAAATTGACCCATCCTTATCTCCTTGCACTAAGCTCAATTCTAAGTGGATCAAAGATCTCCACATAAAACCAGACACACTGAAACTAATAGAAGGGAAACTAGGGAAGAACCTTGAACATATGGGCACAGGGGAGAATTTCCTGAACAGAACTCCAATAGCTTATACTCTAAGATCAAGAATAGACAAATGGGACCTCATTAAATTACAAAGTTTTTGCAAGGCAAAAGACACCGTCAAAAAGACAAAGCGGCAACCAACTAACTGGGAAATGATCTTTACCAACCTTACATCCGACAGAGGGCTAATATCCAAGATATACAAAGAACTCAAGAAGTTAAACTCCAGAGAGGCAAGTAACCCTATTAAAAAATGGGGTACAGAGCTACACAAAGAGTTCTCACCTGAAGAATATCTAATGGCTGAGAAGCACCTAAAGAGATGTTCATCATCCTTAGTCATTAGGGAAATGCAAATCAAAACAACCCTGAGATTCCATCTCACACCAGTCAGGATGGCTAAGATCAAAAACACAGGAGACAGCAGTTGTTGGCGAGGATGTGGAGAAAGAGGAACACTCCTCCACTGCTGGTGGAATTGCAGGCTGGTACAACCACTCTGGAAAGCAGTCTGGCGGCTCCTCAGAAAACTGGACATGACACTTCCGGAGGATCCGGCTATACCACTCCTGGGCATATACCCAGAGACTTTACCTGCATGCAATAAGGACACCTGCTCCACTATATTCATAGCAGCCTTGTTTATAATAGCCAGAAGCTGGAAAGAACCCAGATGTCCCTCAACGGAGGAATGGATTCAGAAGATGTGGTATATTTACACAAAGGCCTGGCTTCTTACAGGTGAGCTCTAATGTCGCATCTGAACAAATTCAACTGATTTCTCTCTCTACTATTTGAACAGACTGATAACTCATGCATGATTTTCGTGATATCCTCCTCAACTATTGGAAAACCTGGACACGTCTGTTAAATTTTTAAGACACATATCTTATTATAGAGTGTTTTTTTATTTATTTTCTAAGTTTTTTTATTTACATTCCAAATCATTTCCCCTTTCCCGTTTCCTCCCTCCCCGAAAGTCCTATAAGCCCCCTTCCCTCCCTCTTTTCCCCATTCAACCCCCTCTCGCTTCTCTGTCCTGGCATTATAGAGTGTTTTTTTTTAAAGTCAAATAATCCTTGCCAGTATCTCCAGAAAAATCCTTTAAGATAGGAAGCTGTAACATATATCTTTTAGAAAATGCTGATTTTCCTCAAAATCTTGTATTTTATTATGCACAGCACCTTCAGTTTTACCCTTTGGCCAGTTTTGTTAATTTTCCAGAGAATGTTTGGCAAATAGCTATGACTAAATGCCAGGTCTTTTGCTCAGACTGGCCTTGAACTCTTTATGTAGTCAAAGAGAACCCTAAATTCTCATCCTTCTGCCTCCACTTCTTGGTTGTTGGGATAAAACATGTCCTACCAAACCTGTTTTTGTGCTGTTGGGGCCAGACCCCAGGAGGGCTTCATGCAAGCTAAGCAGACACCCTCCCCACCGAGAGATACATTTCCAGTCAGTTGGTCCTTCAAGAAGAGATGGTGTTCCATGATAACTGGGAAGGCAATTGGGTGTTGTCAGCTTGGGTGTTGCCAGGGTTCTTCTGGAGAGGACCATCGCTCTGTTCACAGCAGTGACACTTTACATATACTTGGCATACAAGATCTAAACATTACTAAACAGTTTTCTTTCCTTACCAAGAACCACTAGTGCAGAATGTGGGTGGTTATAAGTCGCACTGAATGGTCTTGTCTGTAGTCATGTCAAAAGCAGGTGCTTCGCCAGACCTCAACATAGCAGGCAATGGAGTATTGCCACCTTTAGCAGGAGTGGAAAAGCTCTTGAGTCTGTGCATCCTATAAATCTACCGTTGAGAATGACCTATGGAGCTGTTTGGTTTCTCTTATGCATTTGAATGATTTCCGTAACCCATTCTCCCCAAATTATGTGTTGTAGATGTAGGCATATCTTTTGTTACTGGCAGAGATTTGAAGAAAACTGATCTCCCAGAACTGGCCAAGGTATCTGAAACATGAATAAATATATATCAAGAAATAGCTTTAGCATAGAAGATTGTGTGGCAAATTTTTTTTTTCTTTTTACCCATGTTGTATTTTCTAATGCCAATTTTGTGAAAATTATGACTAGATATAGACTGTGGTTTTAATTATTTCACTTCTTACATTTTGGGCATTGTTCTGAATAAAGAATTGGCAATTTTATCTGTATTTTAAAACCCAAGCTACAGGAGAATATTTACAATGTGTCAATGTTTCATTAGTACATTGTGAACTTGGTGCAGAAATGTCTTTACATCTTTCAGTGTTTAAAATCTTATGAGACATATTTGAAGTGCATACACTTGACAGAAAAAGATAAATGAAAGAAACCCACAGGCAGAAAACTCATCTTCAACATTAATTTTGTCTAGTAAAAGTGTAAGATTGATAGTGAATTTGGGATTTCTCTCAAATAAGATGAAAGTTTACTAATCTTTTTACTAGACAAGAATACTAGTTCTCAGTCTTGATACACATGTGTGTTTAGGAGTTTGGGCACCTCTGCTATCCAGTGCTTTGCCTCGTTCTCCAGGAGAGCAATACATGGAAGCACATTTTCAGTCTGCTACAGGATTGGCCCTATTTGGGTAAACCCTAGTTTAACCTAATTATTAACAATTACATTGTGTTTTCTACTTACAATTAGAGTGTATTCAAATTTATTGGTCCCTTGCTTCGCAGATTTATCTCAGTATGTGGTGTATTCAAACAGAATTTTGTATTTTTAATTAGGGGATTAGATAAGTAATTCTGAAGAGCCAAAAAAAAAAAAAGCCAAACTGTTAGGCATCATTTTGCCTAACAATCTGACATACACTGTGTGTGTGTGTGTTCGGGGTGTTGTGCAGGAGCCATCTATCCAGCAGGCTGTTTTTCAAGCCACGTTTTAAAAAGTGGACATGTGCGGGAACTGTGAGCACAATTAGCACCAGGCAGATAAACCCAGCTTTAATCCTGTTTACGGTCCGCATCAGGCAGATGTGCCAAGATTGATGCAGACAAGCCCTGGGCTTACAGTAATATTTTTAAAAGTGCAGCTCACTGTCCTATTTTTGTTAAATCTTTGCCTAACATCCTTAAGCATCACTGTCTCTGTTCTCCTTATTTGCCACTGTAACCCATTTCAAACAGGTCCTGCTTCGCTCTTGTGGTGACAGGGTAACCAGCCAGGAAAGTTTATCTTTATTCCCTGTAATTAAATTGGCTCCCCCTCCCCCAAGAAGATACAATAGGAAGTGGGTGCTGAATTAAATAAATAGCAAGCTATCCAATAGACGCATACTTAAATCCCTTGCAAGAACAGATGGCCCCAGTATCTCTGTAAGTAATGCGAGAGGACAGTTAGTGTTCTGAAGCTACTAGCAATGACCGATATGATCCTAACGAGCCAATAGATTTCAAATAACAACCCACATGCCACCAACCAGAGCTCTACATGGTCTGTGAGGACTTAATGTTGGTAGCCCACAATGCAGTCCCCGTAGATCATTTCTACATTTTTATCTCCTGATATCAAATATGAATTTTTAAATGAAGTTGTACTCCAGAGTCTTCCCAATAACTGTGCCACTCATTCTTAAGGTGGAAGTAAAGCCTCACTTAAAACACATGCCCAGAGAATCAGCGGGAGTGGTGCTTCTCTTCAGAACTCTTTCTTTATTCTACAGTCTGGTCGTAATACGTTCATGGAAATATGGCTTTCACGTGTAATTATGAGAATATTTGCTTTTCTTGTGACAGAAACTAATACTGTCCCAGCAGTGGCTAGTGTGAATCAGCCCAGCCTCTCAGGAGAAGGGAATCCAAGCAGAGATTTAAGATCTAACCCTTTTGTTCAGCCCTTAAAATAACTCGCTTCTTTTCAAAAACCCTCTTTCTGATTCATTCATAGAAGAAAAGGAACCCAAACCATTCTTAAAATAATCCTTAAAGAGACACAGTCAGGTAGTCCATCTTAATAGAACCAAGACCTCTTTTTACAACACAGTTTATTTTCTTTTGTTTTCTTTACTCATGTTTAAAATAAATATTTGTGTATCCTGAGAGTGTCCAAAGTGTGTCCTGAAGTGGTGGCTGAGGAGAAATAATGAGCTAAGATTTTCAGTTTATCCCATCAGATAATCCCCAGAACTTTTAGCCTTTCCTGAGGCTAGCCCTAGGGCTTTCCACAGGGAACTGGGGAGACCTTCATTAACCTCTGATCCAGGAGGCTGGGGTTGCCCTCACTGGTAGATTCTGCTGCTTATTGCTTACAAACTTCAGAAACTAAAAGGTGCAGCTAGGCATAGCCCGCGCAGCTGACTAAACATTCATTTAGGCCGAAGCTTTCTGATAAAAACATTTCAAAGTCAAATACACAGAATTCTAACATGCCTTTTTTGGACCTATTTCTACACAGAACACTAAATTCCAATTGTGCTACAGTCTTCTGCTACATCAACGTGCTTCATGAAACACACTCTATTATTACACACTCAAGTTGTTTCCAAGTTTGATCTCAGTGATGCTTGGGTGAGCTTCCCTTTTACTTCAGCTGTGTTTATTACTTATTCTTTTGGAGTTAATTCTGAAAAGTAAGTTCCTGCATCAAAACTGTGCACACAAAAAGCCTTTCCCTCCCTCCTTCCCTCTCTCCCTCCTTTCCTCCTTCAGAGGGTGGCCATTAGAGGACAATGATCAGGAGTTGCTCAGAGCTCACCAAGCCTCTTCCCCACTGAGCCTTCATGTCCCCCAATTTCCCCCTTTCTACACTTAAAATTACTCATACTGCTGATTATTGGAAGGGAAAGCTAATGAAGATTGATGAGAAAAACAGAACTTCATGTTCTTGATTTTATCTCTCTGAATTGGTAACTAGTGTTAAGCATTTTCTGTGGTTATTTCTTGGGTTTCTTTCTAAGTAGTATGTAAGCAGGTTTGAAAACCCCACCCCCCATCAACTGTGTAACTTGCTTTTATTACATGCATTCATTTTTTTATTAGATATTTTCTTTATTTACATTCCAAATGTTTTCCCTTTTCCTGGTTTCCCTTCCGAAAACACCCTATCCCATCCCCCAGACCCTCCCCACACCAACCCACCCACTCCTGCTTCCCTGTCCTGGTATACCCCTATACTGGGCCATCCAGCCTTCTCAGGGCCAAGGGCCTCTCCTCCCTCTCATGTCCAACAAGGCCATCCTCTGCTATACATGCATCTGGAGCCATGGGTCCCTCCACGTGTACTGCTTGGTTGGTAGTTTAGTCCCTGGGAGCTCTGGGGGGGTACTGGTTGGTTCATAATGCTGTTCCTCCTCTGGCGCTGACCCCTTCAACTCCTTACATGCATTCATTCTTAGTGTCAATGTCTTTCTGGATGCGGACGCACCAGTGACACTTATTTAATAAAAGCTACAGAAGGCAACGATGGTTTATTCTACCATCCTCTGGAAGGACACTCGTGCAGCTTCCAGTCATTTTGCTATCATGAATACTGCCGCATTAACATTTGGAAATCTTTTGATACGGACTCACAGCAGATTCCCCTGCAACTCCCATTTACATGCTCTTGCAGAAATAGAACTGCTTCCTTTTCAGCCATACCCTCGCCCACCCTTAGTTTTGATCCTATGCCAACCTAAAAGGCAGAGCGGTATCTGGTTGTTGAAATTTGCATTTCTTTGATTACTAATTAGGTTGAACTTTTTCATATGTTTGTTGGTTGATTTGCATTCCTTCTTTTGTGGGATGCCTGCTTGAGTCTTCTATGTTCTTTTCCATGAAAGTGCTGCAAATAACTCTTTGGCCTTTGCTCTCTCCGTGACTTTTCTTTATGAATCTGTAGGACTTTTAAAGTGATCAAATGATTTTTAGGTCAGGTAACTTGAGCTATGCATGTCTGACTGGTTTATTATGCTTGATGCATTTTTAACTTAAGGCTATATAAATTTCTAATCTAGAAGTACTGCTGTAATTTATGAGATAGGGCTTTCTTCTGTCTCTTCAAATGATTAATAAGTTTCCAGCCACCTTCCACTCCTTTACACATAGTTTAGATTTCTTTAGATAAGTATATTAGTGAATTTTCAAACACACACACACACACACACGCACACGCACACGCACACACACACACACACACACACACACACACACACACACACATTTCTGTTTCTAAATATTGAAATTACTGCCACTTTGTAAATTATGCCTGCTGGGGGACAGCAACTGCCCTCGGTTTTTTTGTTTGTTTGTTTGATTGTTTTTTTAGGACTTTTTTCTAGCTAATACAGCCTGTTACGCCAAGAGAACTTGCAAATCATTTGAACAGAGTTCTTGCTCATCCAAACATTAAAAAAAAAATTCCATTGAGGTTTTAGCTGAAATTGTATCATAAATATTCTTGAACAGTGAGATTTTAGACTTGCAAGACACATGATCTTGGGATTTAGTCTACCTCCTTTCACTTGTTTGTCTTTCAGGAAATTTTAAATAGCTTCCCTACCTCATCAATTCCTGCATCAATTGTTGCTGATTTTTTCAAAGGTATCATATGCGAATTGATATGGAAGTTCCGTTTTCCCCATTATGTCTTTT
Source organism: Tokudaia tokunoshimensis (assembly GCA_036184795.1). NCBI lineage: Eukaryota > Metazoa > Chordata > Mammalia > Rodentia > Muridae > Tokudaia > Tokudaia tokunoshimensis. The sequence goes on along the minus strand of BTHU01000004.1, from coordinate 53,669,663 downwards.
TGTATGTAGACATATTATTCACCTGTAATTTTCATAAGGTCTAATGATTAGGTTGACTCATGTGAATCTTAGAAATACATCATGTTACAGCCAGTAAGAGTCTGAGTCCTACCTCTCCCTGTACCACCAGGCTTCCCTTTTATCTCCTGGAGTCAGCCAGGAAATTGAGATAATCTGGGGTAGCAAGGATACCAATAGACATTCTTGTTCCTGTAAAGGCTTCTCTGTTTGTCATTACCAAATGTGATATTGGCTTCTGGTTAATATGTATGCATTTGTGATTTATAAGACATTTAAATTAGAACAACCCTTGAATTACTTAAGTAAAACACATTCATATCGAAGAATTCAAACTATGTGGAATGAGATTTCAAATAAAAATCATGGAGTTCATAATTTTTTTCTTAGTGTCTATTTCTCCCCCCCTTATTTTTCTTCCACTTCCCCTCTGCATATTTATGACATGTTTTACTCTACCATACTAATTCTTTAATTGGCATGGGTTGTAACCAACACTATCAGATTAGCTTAGAAGCTATTTGCAATATACAAATAGGGTCTAATGCCAAGATTACTTGAGATACGACTACAAATGAGTGAAAGAAAATCGAGTGAGAAGAAATGAGGAAAAAAATATGCGAGGGAACCACTCTCTCTGTGTCTGTGTATTGCGTTTCTATGTGTATTGTGTGTATGTATATTGTGTTTGTGTATTGAAGGCATGTACGCACTATTGTGAGTCCACATGCTTGTGGAAGACAGATGGCAACTCTGGATGTCTTTTCTGTTGCTCACAAGCTTTTCAAGAAGAAGCAGCTCACAAATTTGGCTAGACTAACTGGTTAGACAGCAGTTGGAATCCACCTGTCTCTGTCCGTTTCCTCCCAAATGGTTTGAGCCCCATGCTACCCACCTCTGGCTTTTATGTATCTGCTAGGTGACTGAACTCAGACCCTTCTGTTTGTATTCCAAGCCCTTTATCCACTAAGTGTCCACCCCATATCCCTGGAATAACAAATCTTAATAAATACAAACGGAAAATAAAAAGAGGTTTCACTACTTGCTTGACTAATAGATTTTTGTAAAACTACCCACAGATAGACCAAAACAAGTTCTTCACCTGAGAACTATAATATAGTTTTATACTACATCTCTCCAGAAGCACCTCCATGTGGAAGATGAGCTTAGTTTCCCAGACAGTTTAGTTTAGTTTAGTACCCAGCTTAGTTTTCTACACAGTCTGTTACATACCACAGGGTGAGGATATCCCTGAACTTTTGATGAGCCTGTTTTCACTCCCTATGTAACATATATGATTCTCTCACACATTCCAAGGAAGCTACTTACACACCCACCTGCCTCACAGGTGCACATAACTGCTAATAAGCTCAGCGTGTACAAACATACGACTCCTCACTGGAGCTGAGTTTGATTCCCTTTGCTGTGCTGGGTAGTGTTTGTCAAGTTGACACAAACAAGAGTCACCTGGGAAAAAGGAACCTCAATTTAGAAATTGCCTTCATCAGATGGCTGTAGGCAAGTCTGTGAAGCACTGGCCAGGGTTTAGTTTCTCCTGTTTCTTCCCTGGAACTCCTTGAAGAGCCTAGAAATATTATTCAGCTCTGAGAAGCAAAGGCAACTTGCATAGATACCTGTAGGTGGTTACATACAGCAAAGGGATTATGCTGCTGGGAAGAGTCAGTTGGGAATAGGTTTTAGTATCAAACTATAATAAATTTAGTTGATTGGAAGATGAAGTATGTAAACAGATGTAATTTTGGTATAACCAAAACAGACATTTGAAAGCATGAAGAGACAACATCTTCTAAATATGAAATTTTTTTCAGGAAATATAACTGAGATAAATACTTTTTGAAATTACCGAGTGTTCTTGCAGTTTCCCTCTCATTCCCTCACAAGAGCACAGAGGAGTTCTGAGGATCATGAGCTGTGTGTGACACCCTGTCTCATATTCATATTGTGTGTTTGTGTATGTGTGTGTGTGTGTTTGTGTGTCTGTCTGTCTCACTTGTAAAATTAGTCAGACAGCTTCACTTAATTGATCAGCTTAGGTGATGACTGTAGTGATAAGGTTGCCTTACTTTCTATGATCTGGAATATCTTGATGCTCAGAGAAAAAAATCATAGAATTAATTCTGGTAGAGGACTGACTCTTAAGCCACTGAAAGATTTCAGCAGTCCATTCCAGGCAAGCCTGAAACCTGCACCTTCTTAAAAGTGACAGGTTTGAAAAGGCGCCTTGCTTTCACCTGATCTTCCTGCTGCCTAATCACGGGGAAAAGAGATTTTCTTCTCTTTTTTTTTCCAGAAGCTTTCATATGCTCAGTGGGCTATTAGGTTATACCTTCCTCTGTGGTTAGAAGAGGAAGCCACACTCCTTGTGGAAACTTGCAAAGACATCTTGGCAATTAAAGTAAAATACATCCATCTTCATGGGAAGATTTCCCCCCCCCCCTGGCTTCAAGGACTTTTGACATTTCTGAGAGAGAGGAAGAACCAGACAGACAGACAGACTAACAGACAGTCACTCTCACTGCCTTTTGATATTTCAACAGTCTTGTTCTCCCTTGTGTTGCCTCTCGCTGTTCCTCTTACCCTGCACATGCACACACACATGCGTATGTTCCTCTGAATACCTCATTGTGTGGGCTTGGCAGATAGAGAGGCTGGCTGTCTTGATGTCTTGTGGATGTCCCTGCACGCTTTTAATTCCTTGGCTATAGTGTGATCTCTGTGAGACTTGCTTTGAAGCCTTGTACCATAGACCACAGCAGCTTCCAGTCACTTGGTCATGAGACCCTCTTCTAAATGTTGTCCCCCGTGTTCCCCTCAGTACTTCCTTTATGCTTTCATACCATATGTACGTGTGTGACTCAGTGGTAATGTATGTATCACTTTAATAAGCTATCATAAACTTGTGTCCATGAGCAAAATCAGTGTTTTCCACTTTTCAGCATTAGAAATCCCTTGCATAGTGCTAATTTGTTATTAAAACATTGCCTTGTCTGCTTATTTGTAAATTTGTTTATACATTGGGTATTTCTACAACTCCAAAGGTCGTAAGTGTTATGCCACAGCGACTCTGGGCCATGTACTTCAGTTTTTCTTTATCCTTGGGAAAACTGACCTAATTTTTCCTTTTCTCTCATTTCCAGCTCATGCAGGGACGGAGGCAAAAAGGCAAAACCATGAAATTCCAAGGTTCGATGGTTCTGTGGTTGTCAGCTAGTCTTCATACACTCAAAATGGAGAAACAGTGGTTTTGACTGAGTTTAATTTCTTTTTAGGTGGTGCCAGGTGTGATCTACTGGGCAAAGAAGAGTCCCTAGAACTTGAAGACATATTCTCGGTGAAGCTGAAGCGGCGCTGCTCTGCCAGGCATCCAGGCAGAGGCACACTGCTGGGCATCACGCTCTTCATCTGCTTGAAGGAGCAGCAGAACAAACTAAAGGACTCCACGCTGGATCTTATTAACTTCAGTGAAGACCACTGTGACATATGGTTTAGACAATTCAAGAAAATCTTGGAAGGTAAGTACTCATCACAGGGATTTTTAATGAGCACAGGCTTCCTCACTGTAAGTCAGGAACATATCGAATGTCAGGGGATAGAGTGGTGGGGTTGTGGTTAAGAACACTCTCTGCTCTTCCAGAAGACCCAGCACTCGAATAATGGCTCACAACCATCTGTAACTCCAGTTCCAGGGGTTCTGATGCCCTCTTCTGGTCTTCATGGTATACATTCAGACACATAGGCAGGCCAAACACCCATAAACCTAAGATAAAAAGAAAATTAAAACCCACAAGTTACTTTTCTGGGAGAGAAGAACATCTGATTGAGCTGTGGACTCACCTTTCTTTTTCTAGTCTGTTGTTTTCATCCTGAGGAGATCTTGTAACTTGTCAGGTGCTTTAAGAAAACCAGCTAATCATGTAATTTCCCCCTTTATTTTGCTAGTGTGACTGATATAATACAGCGATTGGAAATTGAGCCTTGAACTATCCTTCCATTCAAGAATAAATCTTACTTCATTATGATGTATAGTTCTTTTAATGTGCTATTGAATTAATTTGATATGACTTTCTTGAGGATTCTTGCATAAATACCCATAAAAAGTGTTATCTTTGGGTTTTTGTTGATATCATTGCTTGGTTTTGCCATCTAAATAATCTTACAACCTGATCTTACAACACGAATTTTAAATTAACTTTTGAATGATCACATTTATGAAGAAGTTTTGGTAATTTTAAGTGAGACAGATTTTATTTTATTTTATTTCTATTTTATGGCACATAGAAGCCAGTCGAGGACATTAGATCCCTTGGAACTGGAGTTATAGACAGTTGCAAGCTGACTTGTGGGTGCTGGGAGCCAAACCCACTGAACCATTCTTCCAGCCACCAAATAAATTTTAAAATAATTTTATTTCATTTAAAATGAAGAAAGATAACTTCCATATGTGTGTGTACCTGTGGTGTGTTAGTGTGGATGTACATGCCATAGTGATTATGTGGAAGTCAGAAGACAACTCTGTGGAGTTGATTCCCTCCTTCCACCTTCATGTGGGTTCTGGGAATAGAACTCTGGTGCTCAGGTATGGGGCGGGGCGGGGGGGGGAAGCACCTTTTCCTCTTCACACACCTTGCCGGCCCTATAGACGTATCTCTATTGTCCTAACTCAAATTTCTCTTGAGCTTGTTTTAGAATTAACTTGCTTCCTATCCACACATTGCCAACAAAGTGCATTTATGTATTTGAAGTTTGAGAATAAGATTTAAAATATCTATAATTTGCTATGTTTTTTTTACAGCTGAGCATTGTCTATTGTGGGGTAGATTTTTCTGAAGCTACTAAGCATGCCTGAGAATGTTCATGAGGGTGTGCCTAGTGATGAATTCAGTGCGGTTGAAATTATGAAGTGAAAGTTTTATAGTTTGAATGCTAAAAATCTTAAATATGATGACCATCAAATGTATAGAACTTACCTAATTAAAGCATCTTATTTGGAGATTATATAGATTATTTTCCAGCTGACCCATTTGGAATTTTTTTTGTTATTATCAGATTGAACATTGCAGCAGTATCTGGAATAATTAGTGCAGTTTGGGGTTGGGGTAACAGTGTTGGATCTCAGATAGAAAGCAGGTCATAATGACGTCAGGAACTAATAGCCCCAGCAGCACTGATCCAGATTATCATATGGACATGCACTGGCCTGCGATGTATAGCTACTAAGCATTTTTCTATAGCCCATGATAAGCTCAAGTGACTGCTTTGTGCCTGGGATGCTCTGCTTCCTCATCAGCGCCTGTGGAATGGTTAGAAGATCTGCCTTTTGAGGACAGGAGCACACAGATCCAGAGTTTGGTTCATCTTTCTACAAACAATGAAAAAGTGTGTTCATAATTAGGAAGAATTCATTGTAGTAGTTATTTTTCAATGCTGTTATTTTAAATTTCTCCCAACAGATTTCAATTAAGTTTATTTATATGAGTAGGTATTCAGAAGGCTTCGATGGTCAATAAAATAAGAATTTGTCATTTTCTAAAAAGAGTGAAGTGCTTCCTTGTCCTGAAGGTCTGAGAACACTCCCAGAGGGCTTATGAAGAACTGGCTAGGGCAACTTCAATATATCTTACCCAAGCAAGCAAAGAATGTCTAGGCAAACCTCAATTTGGTGAAAGCAATTTTATAGGAGTAGAGAGACTTGTCAAAACCCAAACAAAATATCTCTGAAAACACTATCTAAATATTTAGTTTAATGAATGATGTTTTAACTTGATCTAGGGTTAAAAATATGGTCAAATTGTAAGGAATGAATAAACTACACATCTTTGTCAAGTGTCCTCTGGGGATCTTACTTTGTACGATTTAGATAAGAGTGGGAAACAGTGAAATCCATAGGGTCACCTTCTCTGGCTTGCTCCTGGAGTACAAAATAATTTTGTCATGGAAAGCAAAGAGATTGACTTCTAAAACCAAACAACGCTGATAATTAGGGTTAAAAAAACTCTAATGGGAGTGAAGGAACCTAAGCAAGACTGAAGTGTCTGCTCCATCTCTGCCTCCAGGGTCCCAGAGTGTTCTATAAGGGTCAGGTCCTTGTCTCACTGAAGGCAGTCCGGATCATCTCCAGCATGCTCAAGGGCATGTTGGAGACTACAAAGCTCTCTACCAGTTCATTATATAGGATTTCCCTTTTTGAGCTTACAATTCAGTCGTCCCCCCTCCCCCTGCAGATCCACATAATTCAAGAGTTCATTACAATGCCTGTCACCCAAGAAGCAAACAGAGTTGGCTCCAATCCTCTTCCATGAAAGGTGGAGCCTCTGTGTCCTTCCCAGGACTAAGGTCTTCCCAGGCTAAGGTCTGTTGCTCAACTCTTCCTGGTCTTCCTGGTTTGTGGCATTAGGTCTGTTTGTGTTTTGTCTTCCTGCCTTATACCCACCATTCCTTGCCTCTGACACAGGGTTTGTATTTTTGGCAGAGAGTGATTGCTTATTGGTTACACCCTTGTCCAGTATTCCCCATCTAAAGAGTTTATTGTTTGTAGAAAGTTTGGGAGGTGACAGAAATTTTGCATACCAGTGATGTATATAACTTCTAGTTAAATATTTTAACTCCAAAGACAAAGAACTTATTTCTACAAGACATTCTCAAAATAGCATTGATTTCAAAATCGTTTTGAATTTTGTCTTGATTGAGCAAGTAGAACTTTTTTTTTATTGCCAGCACTTATGTGTCTCTTCTCTTATTCTTCTAAGGAGAAAAACAAGGAGACATTTAAGCCTCAAGCGGGTGGTCCTCTAGTCTTAATTAATCCAACAATCACAATTTTATATAGCTCTGACACTATGTTATTTCTAGATATGAGCAATTATACTTGGAATCTGAGCAAGGAATAAGATGTGATAATTTTTAAAGGAAAAGTTGGCAGGAGCGGCTGGAGGAAGAAAGCAATAGCAAATACTTGAGATTTGAAAACTAATTAACATTGACTAAATAATTACAGGTTTATAAATAAAAAAGAGCACATTTTTCTTTTTATCTAAAAGTCAATTAATTTCACTCTTGACCCACTTTTCTGAGCACAGTTGAGCACACCATTTTTAAACTTTATTTTGCTTTGTGTTTTTGAGATAAAGTCTACATAGCTCAAGCTTGAACTCATGTTCTTCTCTTTAGAGCCTTCACCTTGCTGGAATTACAGGACCGCACCACAGTACCCAGCTTCCTTTTCAACATTTAGTCATAGAAAAGTTGTCATAAATTTGTAGCTAGTGGGCAACATAATTCATTCATGTAACACACATTATGCACCAGACTCTCTGCTTTGTGATGTAAACAAAGAGAAAAAACCCCAAACAATCAAAAAAGAGCACATACTGCTTTTGAAGAGAACTTGAGTTCAGTTGCTGGCACCCACACCAGCAGGCTCACAACCATCTAGAACAGCTAGGGGAGCTAACATATCTGACCTCTGCAGGCATTTGTACTCACATGCACAAATTGCCCCCACGACCCATCCAGAACACAGCTACAAATAGTAAAAATAATAAAGAAAATTAAAAATGGAGATGTATTCCTTAATCTTGTTCATCCGGGAAATGGAGAATACAATATGCTGTTTTAAAAATGGGTCAAACGTACAATGAAAACACTAACAAAGTTAATGAAAACCATAGTCACTGACAATTGATTCTGGAATTAAAGGGTTTTTGGTTTTGTTATTTTTTTTTTGTTTTTTGGGGTTTTTTTGTGGGTTTTTTTGAGCAATTTTCATCATTATGTCAAAAGTAGTGTAGCATAATGTTTTCTGATTTAAGTATTTATGATACAAAGTATACACAGCTTTAAATACAGTATAAATGTGTATATATACTATGTATATGCTATACTGGTATATAATTAGATGTGTTCATTTTTTATCCCTTTAGAGCACAATTCTATTTTTTACTTATTTGAGTTTCCTAGTAATGGTCATTCAAAAGCTCCTTTAGACCCTGAATGAGTATCCTTGGGCCTTCAAGTGCACACCTCAGTCTCACAGGTGTCATTTGGCTCCTCAAAATTGATAGAAACCTATAGAAACAAGAACAAGTCTTTTTTTTTTAGTTCAAAAGCTCTAAATGTGTCAGCTAAGTGACTTGGAAAATGAATGAATACTGTGTACTCAAGACTGGCTCTAAGGGAAGGTGTTCCTGGGAACATACGGACTTGTAATAAGATTCCTCTTCCTCTGGAGAGTAAGAAGCTCCAGGCCCTTTAAGAGCAATTTGAGCCTGGCGGTGGTGGCGCAGGCCTTTAATCCCAGCACTTGGGAGGCAGGGGCAGGTGGATTTCTGAGTTCGAGGCCAGCCTGGTCTACAGAGTTCCAGGACAGCCAGGGCTACACAGAGAAACCCTGTCTCGAAAAACCAAAAAAAAAAAAAAAAAAAAAAAGAGCAATTTGAGAGGAAGTGAAGAAATCCATTGACTGAGGAGTAGAGGTGTTCTTGGGAAGTAGTAGTGTACAGCTTAAAAATGAAGATTAAATATAAAATCATAGGGGAGTTTCTATAATATAATGCAGAGAAACCTTAGAAGAAAAACACAGAAGGAATAAGCAAAAGGTAGAACATGGTTATTGAATTTCGTTGATATATTTAGGACTTGTTGATCTATTTCCAATTAATATAGCCAATTAATAGCATTTTTAGCTCATGTTGGGGAGAGTTAGTTCTGATGTCATTACTGTTCAGTTTCATATCTTTAAATGCTAATTTCACAAGTCAGGAAAATATAAATAAGCTACATGTATTTAACTCATTTTATTCTTGCAAAGTAGCCTGACATTCTATTGTCATAGTTGAAATAAGCTTTCAGATGTGAGGTACAAAGAAAACAGAAATGGTATTTAAATATCTAGTTTTATTCCTAAGAAAGTAATTTCCCTTATTTTGCTATTACTTTAAATCTGTGTCTGGTAGATTAACATTGGTGTACACACACAAACACAAAAATCAAACAAACAAGCAAACAATTAAAGAAAAAATATTTCTTAACACTGTTTATTTAGTGCTTATATCACTTGGCATAAGTAAACCATAGACCATAGTCATACAGAGGGAGAGGGAGAGGGAGAGGGAGAGGGAGAGGGAGAGGGAGAGGGAGAGGGGGAGAGAGAGAGAGAGAGAGAGAGAGAGAGAGAATATTAGCTGGAAAATACATAACAGTTTTACTGTGATATGATTCGTATGATGAGAAATGATATACTTAGAAGGAAACATAAGAGGTTACTATCATAAAGATTACTTTAAAGTTTACATTTATGCATGTGTGTGTGTGTGCATGCATGCGCGTGCATACATGCACATGTGACCTCATGGGTGCATGTGCCATGCTGGGTGTGTGGAGGTCAGAGGACAACTTGTAAGACTCAGTAGTCTTCCATCATGCAGGTCTTGAGGATTGAACTTAGGACCCTCATAATGATCTCTTTAAATGAGCAGTTGTTATCTGTTAAAAAAGATTGCTAGTGTCAGACACTCAATTATATGTAGTATTAGTTGGTAGCATGTGATCTGTTTAGGGACAGGGCTTTTGCATGCAAAAAGGTGTCATATTTGAAGTACAGTTGTCTTCTTTTGGTACCAGGAAAAGCAATAAGAGATGAATTGTTGATCGGTTGACTGGATGGTTAAATCTTATATGTCAGTTTTGAATGTTTTTTTGCCACAAGTGTACTTAATCAACACACATAGAAACTGAGTATTATAGCTATTTTCTTATTTCTGTATTAACATCAAAGCGTAATTCCATGTGAAGTACTGTGCCCAAGAAAGATCATGTGATGTCCACATCCTGCAGTAGCTTAAAAATGAGGTCTTTGAAGCATCATTACCCCATTTCCAGCCCCCACATCCCTGGGCATTTTCTGCATCCACTCACTATATACCCATTCTTCAGCTAATTGCTACGTTTTTTATTTATTCCTTCTGAATAAACCTTTGTGTGTACCTACCACTCAGAACCAAACCACTTGAAAATTTTCTATGCAACATTATGATGAAAGGCAGCCTATCAGCACACAGCAGCCTCCCATGCCAGCCTGCTCAGGCACACAGAAGCTTCATAAAGTCTGAGTACCCAAATCTATATGGGTGGCAACCCTGTGATTCAAACAACTGAGGCTATCTGCACTGGCATAAAACTTACTAAAGCTATTCATTGCAAGCATATTTAAATGTTTTTCTTTTAATGATTTCATATAGCCTGTGTCTTATAAACCAACTTGCAGATAGAAAGCCTCTATTTTATCAAGCCAAATATTGACAATGAGTTTAAAAATAAATTCGCCTCAGTTATGTTTATTTTTTTCGGATTTTCTATCGCTTACTGAACTGGACATTGCAAAAAGAACAGTAAAATTCATCTCTATTAAACTCTGAACAACTACCAATAGCACTTAACTCTTCAAGGATTATTATCTTATCAAAAGAAAATTTCATTCAAAATTCCAATTTGGTCATATTTGTATCTAAAATTATACATGGAGAGAAATTATACATGGAGAAATTATACACGCAGCAACCATGTAATTTTTTTCCAATAATGCAATAAAAGCATTTACAGTTTATTTTAAACCTAAAACAGGTTGCTTCACATTTTGATTTGTTTCCTTTCTAGGAATTAGCAGTGTGAAAATTTACTGTCAGCTTGCAAATATAGCAAACCATAGCATTAGATCCCCAAGAACTTCACACAATAGAATGAGCTCAAACTGAGAATACAGAATGACCACCTCTAAAACAATCAAGCAAGAAGAGAAACTGAAAATATCTAACAATATGTGAACCTGCTTTCTAGAAAATTTATCTTCACCCTGTGACCTGCTATTCCTGGACCTGAGCCTCTAGAGGCTCTAACTGAATAGGTCTAGGTGGCCCCAGAGATAGGCCTCCTGTAGGGGACTCAATAGTTAATCTAATGTGTTGCTAGGAGCAATATCCAGGATATTGTCAACATCAGACGACTTAGTTTCACTGATGCATGTATGCAAAGCCCTACACATCACACTTACCAAAGATGTCTTTGCAGACAGAATATAGAACAGTTATACTTCTATTTTATATGTTTGAAAAAGTTTGCTGACACCCATCTTTCAGTCACTGGGTCATTGCTTACTCCCTAAACCTTTGTCCCTGTTCTGGTTTATTCTGATAGAGACTGACAGACAGAACTGATGGGCTTCTTCCAGTTTCTTCTAGATTCTTCTCTCAAAGCTACTGCATTTTCAACTGATAGGAAGCTAGACTTAGTTCTTTAGAAATAGTTGATTCTATTATACTTGAAACAAATGATCTGAGCAATCTTCCCGAGGGCTTCTCAATCCCCTCTGCAGCGTTTTCCTCCCAAGAGAGGGCTATGGTATTGTATGTAATTGATTATAATTATATTGAAAAAATTAATTGCTGTATTGTACAAGAAAATTATATTCTTGGTTCACTCATTGACAGAGTGTCTAGAGAATAGAAGCTGATGAGCATATTCATTTTTGGGAATATCAGTGTCAGATTGTTCTGCAAGGAAGAAGCCTCTGTGACAGTGTGTTTTGTATAATTCAACTTCTCTTGGAGAAACAGTTTAGGTAGGCTTTGTCAGGTTTTGCCATGTGATTAGACTCAGAAAGTTAAATGAATATCCTCTAAATGTTTCCAGTAAAATGTTGAACGAAGTTTTCATGCTGTTAAATGATTTAGTTAACACCACTTCTCTGAATATCAGAGAGTCATTATTTGAAAACTCAGAGGCTAATGATAATGACTGACATTTATTAAGCAGTTACTATATGCCACATACTTTGTGAGCAACTTTTATGAATTATCTCATTAAATACTCATAATAGCATCAAGAACTACAAACATATTCCCATAGAAATATGGGAACAAAATTACTTATGAGTTTTGTTGTGAGACTTGAAGAGTTGAAACAATTCATAACAACAAACAGTGAAACTGAATAAATTAATGACAGTTATCATTTCGTAGTTTATACACAAGAAAAGTGAAACTATTAAAGGAGCTTTTAAAGTCTGAAGAATCCTAATTTTAACGTGCATGTATGTGAATGTATGTGTGTGTGTGGAGACCAGAAGAAGACTTAGGTTATGATCATCAGGGACATTGTCTACACTCTCTGTCTCCTTTGAGACAGGGTCTCTCATGGCTGTTGAGCTCACCAATTAAACTACACTGGCTAGCCACTGTGGTCCAGGGATCCAGCTCTCTCTGCCTGCCCAAAGCTAGGCTTATATGTCACCATCGCTGACATTTTTGCATGGGTTCTAGGGATTCAACTCAGATCCTCACAGTTGGAATACTTTACTCATTGAGTCATTTTCCCAGAATGTTAAACTGGTTTCCCTCCATAAAAGGACCAATTCACTCCAGTTTGCTATTAGATCAAATTGGTGTCGCATAAGATTGATCATTGTAGGGTGATTGAAGACAAAATTTAGAGCTTCTTTAAAACTCAGTTTTGTCTCAAACTTAAGTACACAACTTTATTTTTAACTGGTTATGCTAGTGAGATTTTTTTTTAAAAAAAAAATAGCATTGGCTTGTTTTGAAAGAGATCATTTCTGTGAACTGGGCATTCCAAGTTTCTGGGCTAATATCCACTTTTCAGTAAGTGCATACCATGTCCATTCTTTTGTGATTGGGTTTCCTCACTCAGGATGATATTTTCAAGTTGCCTAAGAATTTCATGAACTCATTGTTTTTAATAGCTGAGCAGTACACCATTGTGTAAATGTAACATATTTTCTGTATCCATTTCTCTGTTGAGGGACATCTGGGTTCTGTCCAGCTTCTGACTATTATAAATAAGGCTGCTATGAACAAAGTGGAGCATGCATCCTTATTACATGTTGGAGCATCTTCTGGGTCTATGCCCAGGAGTGGTACAGCTGGGTCCTCAGGTAGTACTGTGTCCAATTTTCTGAGGAACCGTGAAACTGATTTCCAGAGTGGTTGTACCAGCTTACAATCTGACTAGAAATGGAGGAGTGCTCCTCTTTCTCCATATCCTCGCCAGCATCAGCAGTCACCTGAGTTTTTGATCTTAGCCATTCTGACTGGTGTGAGGTGAAATCTCAGGGTTGTTTTGACTTGCATTGCCCTGATGACTGAGGATGTTGAACATTTCTTTAGGTGCTTCTCAGTCATTCAGTATTCCTCAGTTGACAATTCTTTGTTTAGCTCTGTATTCCATTTTTTAATAGGGTTATTTGGTTCTCTGAAGTCTAACTTCATGAGTACTTTGTATATATTGGATATTAGCGCTCTATTGAATGTAGGATTGGTAAAGATTTTTTCCCAATCTATTGGCTGCCATTTTGTCCTATTGACAGTGTCCTTTGCCTTAGAGAAGCTTTGCAATTTTATGAGGTCCCATTTGTCAATTCTTTTTTTTTATTTTCTAAATTTTTTTATTTACATTCCAAATGATTTCCCCTTTCCCATTTCCTCCCTCCCCAAAAGTCCCAAAAGCCCCCTTCCCTCCCTCTGTTCCCCATTCAACCCCCTCTCGCTTCTCTGTCCTGGTATTCCCCTGCTTCCAGTCTTTCCAGGACCAGGGGTCTCTCCTTTCATCTTCTTGGAAATCTATTGAAATGTGAATTGTGTCTTGGGTATTCCAAGATTCTGGGTTAATATCCCCTTATCAGTGACTGCATACTATGTGTGTTCTTTTGTGATTGGGTTACCAAACTAAGGATGATATTTTCCAGTTCTGACCATTTGCCTAAGAATTTCATGAATTCATTGTTTTTAATTGCAGAGTAGTATTCCATTGTGTAAATATACCACATCTTCTGAATCCATTCCTCCGTTGAGGGATATCTGGGTTCTTTCCAGTTTCTGGCTATTATAAATAAGGCTGCTATGAACATAGTGGAGCATGTGTCCTTATTGCATGGAGGGGAAGCCTCTGGGTATATGCCCAGGAGTGGTATAGCAGGATCTTCTGGGAAAGTCATGTCCAGTTTTCTGAGGAACCGCCAGACTGCTTTCCAGAGTGGTTGTACCAGCTTGCAATTCCACCAGCAGTGGAGGAGTGTTCCTCTTTCTCCACATCCTCACCAATAACTGCTGTCTCCTGTGTTTTTGATCTTAGCTATTCTGACTGGTGTGAGGTGGAATCTCAGGGTTGTTTTGATTTGCATTTCCCTAATGACTAAGGATGTTGAACATTTCTTTAGGTGCTCCTCACTCTACAACATTTCTTCAGGTGTGAACTCTTTGTTTAGCTCTGTACCCCATTTTTTAATAGGGTTACTTGCCTCTCTGGAGTTTAACTTCTTGAGTTCTTTATATATATTGGATATTAGCCCTTTGTCAGATGTAGGGTTGGTAAAGATCATTTCCCAGTTTGTTGGTTGATGCTTTGTCCTTTTGACATCGTCCTTTGCCTTACAGAAACTTTGTAATTTTATGAGGTCCCATTTGTCAATTCTTGATCTTACAGCATAAACAATTGAAGTTCTGTTCAGGAAATTCTCCCCTGTGCCCATATGTTCAAGGTTCTTCCCTAGTTTCCTTTCTATTAGTTTCAGTGTGTCTAGTTTTATGTGGGGGTCCTTAATCCACTTGGAATTGAGCTTAGTGCAAGGAGATAAGAATGGATCAATTTGCATTCTTCTGCATGTTGACCTCCAGTTGAACCAGCACCATTTGTTGAAAAGGCTATCTTTTTTTCCACTGGATGGTTTTAGCTGCTTTGTCAAAGATCAAGTGACCATAGGAGTGTGGATTCATTTCTGGGTCTTCAATTCTGTTCCATTGATCTACATGCCTGTCACTGTACCAATACCATGCAGTTTTTAACACTATTGCTCTGTAGTACAGCTTGAGGTCCGGGATACTGATTCCCCCAGTAGTTCTTTTACTCTTGAGAATAGTTTTAGCTATCCTGGGTTTTCTGTTATTGCAGATGAATTTTTGAATTGCTCTTTCTAACTCTATGAAGAATTAAGTTAGGATTTTGATGCGGATTGCATTGAATCTGTATATTGCTTTTGGCAAGATGGTCATTTTTACTACATTAATCCTGCCAATCCATGAGCATGGCAGATTTTTCCATCTTCTGAGGTCTTCTTCAATTTCTTTCTTCAGAGACTTGAAGTTCTTGTCATACAGATCTTTCACTTGTTTGGTTAGAGTCACACCAAGATCCTTTATATTGTTTGTGGCTATCATTTCTCTTATTTCTTTCTCAGCCTGCTTATCCTTTGAGTATAGGAAGGCTACTGATTTGCTTGTGTTGATTTTATATCCGGCCACTTTGCTGAAGTTGTTTATCAGCTGTAGGAGTTCTCTGGTGGAGTTCTTTGGGTCGCTTAAGTATACTATCATATTGTCTGAAAATAGTGATAGTTTGACTTCTTCCTTTCAAATTTGTAACAATTTGACCTCCCTTTGTTGTCTAATTGCTCTAGCTAGAAATTCAAGTACTATATTGAAAAGATATGGAGAGAGAGGGCAGACTTGTCTAGTCCCTAATTTTAGTGGGATTGCTTCAAATTTCTCTCCATTTAGATTGATGTTGGCTACTGGTTTGCTGTAAATTGCCTTTACTATGTTTAGATATGGGCCTCGAATTCCTGATCTTTCCAAGACCTTTAAAATGAAAGGTTGCTGAATTTTGTCAAATGCTTTCTCAACATCTAATGAAATGACCATGTGGTTTTTTCGTTGAGATTGTTTATGTAGTGGATTACATTGATGGATTTCCTTATATTGATCCATCCCTGCATTCCTGGGATGAAGCCTACTTGATCGTGCTGAATGATCGTTTTGATGTGTTCTTGGATTTGGTTGTCAAGAATTATATTGAGTTTGCATCAATATTCATAAGAGAAATTGGCCTGAGATTCTCTTTCTTTGTCGGATCTTTGTGTGATTTTGGTATCAGCATAATTGTGACTTCATAGAATGAGTTGGGTAGTGTTCCTTCTGTTTCTATTTTGTGGAATAGTTTGAAGAGTATTGGTGTTAGATCTTCTTTGAATGTCTGATAGAATTCTGCACTAAAACCGTCTGGACCTGTGCTTTTTTTTGGTTGGAAGACTTCCAATGACCACTTCTATTTCTTCAGGGGTTATAGGACGGTTTAGATGGTCTATTTGATCCTGATTTAATTTTGGTATTTGGTATCTGTCTAGGAAACTGTCCATTTCCTCCAGATTTTCTAGTTGTGTTGAATACAGAGTTTTGTAGTAGGATCTGATGATTTTTTTAATTTCCTCAGTTTCTGTTGTTATCTCTCCCTTTTCGTTTCTGATTTTATTAATTTGGATACTGTCTCTGTGCCCTCTGGCTAGTCTGGCTTAGGGCTTATCTATCTTGTTGATTTTCTCAAAGAACCAACTCCTTGTTTTGTTGATTCTTTGTATGGTTTTATTTGTTTCTACTTGATTGATTTCAGCCCTGAGTTTGATGATCTCCTGCCTTCTACTCCTCTTGGGTGTATTTGCTTCTTTTTGTTCCAGGGCTTTCAGGTGTGCCATTAAGCTGCTAGTGTATGCTCTCTCCTGTTTCTTTTTGGAGGCACTCAGGGCTACGAATTTTCCTTTTAGCACCGCTTTCATTGTGTCCCATAAATTAGGGTATGTTGTGCCTTCATTTTCATTAAATTTTAAAAAGTCTTTGATTTCTTTCTTTATTTCCTCCTTGATCAAGGTATCATTGAGTTGAGCATTGTTCAGTTTCCATGTGTATGTGGGCTTTCTGTTGTTTTTGTTGTTATTGAAGACCACCGTTATTCCATAGTGATCTGATAGGAGGCATGGGATTAGTTCGATCTTCTTATATCTGTTGAGGTCTGTTTTGTGACCAATTATATGGTCGATTTTGGAGAAGGTACCATGAGGTGCTGAGAAGAAGGTGTATTCTTTTTCTCTAGGATGAAATCGTCTATATATATATATCTGTTAGTTTCATTTGGTCCAAGGCTTCAATTAGATTCACTGTGTCCCTGTTTAGTTTCTGCTTTCCTGAACGATCCATTTCAGAGAGCGGGGTGTTGAAGTCACCCACTGTGTGAGGTGCAATGTGTGCTTTGAGCTTTAGTAAAGTTTCTTTTACGAATGAGGGTGCCCTTGCATTTGGAGCATAGATATTCAGAATTGAGAGTTCTTCTTGGTGGATTTTTCCTTTGACCAGTATGTAGTGTCCTTCTGTGTCTTTTTTGATGACTTTAGGTTGAAAGTCAATTTTATCTGATATTAGGATGGCTACTCCGGCTCGTTTCCTGGGAACATTTGCTTGTAAAATTGTTTTCCAGTCTTTTACTCTGAGGTAGTGTTTGTCTTTGACACTAAGGTGCGTTTCCTGCACGCAGCAAAATGCTGGGTCCTGTTTACATATCCAGTCTGTTACTCTATGTCTTTTTATTGGGGAATTGAAACCATTGATATTAAGAGAAATTAAGGAATAGTGATTATTGCCACCTGCTATTCTTGACGCTATCTTTATGTTTGAGTGTTTATCTACTTTTGGGTTTGATGAAAGAAGGTTACTATCTCGTTTTTTCCAGGGTGTAGTTTTTCTCCTTGTATTGGCGGTTTCCACCTATTATCCTTTGTAGGACTGGGTTTGTTGAAAGATATTGTGTAAATTTGGTTTTATCATGGAATATCTTGGTCTCTCCATCTATGGTGATTGAGAGTTTTGCTGGGTATAGTAGTCTAGGCTGGCATTTGTGCTGTCTTAGTGTCTGCATGAGATCTGCCCAGGATCTTCTGGCTTTCATGGTCTCTTGTGAGAAGTCTGATGTGATTCGGATAGGTCTTCCTTTATATGTTACTTGGCCTTTTTCTCTTACTGCTTTTAATATTCTTTCTTTGTTTAGTACATTTGGTGTTTTGATTATTATGTGACGGGAGGTATTTCTGTTCTGGTCCTGTCTGTTTGGAGTTCTGTAGGCTTCTTGTACGTTCATCGGCATCTCTCTCTTTAGGTTAGGGAAGTTTTCCTTCATAATTTTGTTGAAGATATTTACTGGCCCTTTAAGTTGCAAATCTTCACTCTCATCTATACCTGTAATCCTTAGGTTTGGTCTTCTCATTGTGTCCTGGATTTCCTGAATGTTTTGGGTTACATGTTTTTTGCATTTTGCATTTTCTTTGACTGTTGAGTTGATGCTTTCTATGGTCTCTTCAGCACCTGAGATTCTTTCTTCCATCTCTTGTATTCTATTGTTGATGTTTGCATCTATGACTCCTGATTTCTCCCAAGGTTTTCTATCTCCAAAGTTGTCTCCCTTTGTGATTTCTTAGTTGTTTCTACTTGCTTTTTTAGATCCTGGATGGATTTGCTGAGATCCTTCACTTGTTTGTTTGTATTTTCCTGTATTTCTTTAAGATATTTTTGCATTTCCTCTTTCAGGATTTCTGCTGACCCAAGTTCTCCTGTATTTCTTTAGGTGATTTTTGTGCTTCCTTCCCATGGGCTTCCATCTGTTGATCCATATTCTCTGGCATTTCTTTAAGGGATTCTTGTGTTTCCTTTGTAAGGGCATCTACCCGTTGATTCATTTCTTTAAGCGATTTTTGTGCTGCCTCCCTATGGGCCTCCATCTGTTGACCCATACTCTTCTGCATTTCTTTATGTGATTTTTGTGATTCCTTTGTAAGTGCATCTACCCATTGATTCATTTCTTTAAGCGATTTTTGTGTTGCCTCCTTATGGGCCTCCATCAGTTGACCCATATTCTCCTGCATTTCTCTATGCGATTTTTGTGTTTCCTTTGTAAGGGCTTCTACCCATTGATTCATGTTCTCCTGTATTTCTTTATGAGATTTATTTGCGTCCTTCTTGAAATCCTCTAATAGCATCATGAGAAGTGATTTTAAACCCAGATCTTTCCTTCCCAGTGTGATGGTGTATCCAGGACTTGCTGCTGTTGGAGAGTTGGGTTCAGATGGTGCCATATTACTTTGATTTCTGTTAGTAATGTTCCTACGTTTGCCTTTTGCTATCTGGTTACCTCTGGTGTTAGTTGGTCCTGCTGTCACTGGCTGTTGGTTGGACCTCTTGTGAGCCTGCAAGGCTATTTCTGCCCCCCCTGGATTACCGGGATTCCCCTGGCACTGATTGCTGTGGCCTGCCCTGCCCCTTAGTGACTTTGGAGCCCTGATGTGCCTTGCCCCAAGTGATGTTATATTGGGGAATCCCTGCACATCCAACGTCTCAGCATAGTCAAT
Organism: Tokudaia tokunoshimensis; assembly: GCA_036184795.1. Taxonomy (NCBI): domain Eukaryota; kingdom Metazoa; phylum Chordata; class Mammalia; order Rodentia; family Muridae; genus Tokudaia; species Tokudaia tokunoshimensis. The sequence continues at coordinate 53,650,396 of BTHU01000004.1, read as the reverse complement.
CCCCAGAGGAGAGGTTTCCAAGGGGAGCCTGGTGCACTCCTGCTCTGTGCGGTGCGCTCTCTCCCAGTGCGGTTCCCTCTGCAGGGCAGATGTCTCACAGCAGAGCTGGCATGTAGGTGACCACAGAACTGCCCAGCTCTTGGTAGCAGGGAGCACACAAGCTGACTGAGACCCAAGCGATATTATGCTTGATTGTCCCTGTGCCCGGAGGTCCCAATTGCCCTGTTGCTGGAGCAAAGATGGCCCATTTGTCAATTCTTGATCTTAGAGCATAAGCTATTGGTGTTCTGTTCAGGAAAATTTCTCCTGTGCCCATGTACTCAAGGCTGTTTCACACTTTCTTTTCTACTAGTTTTAGTGTATCTGGTTTCATGTGGAGGTTCTTTTTTTTTTTTCTATATTCTTTATTTACATTCCAAATGATTTTCCCTTTCCCAGTTCCCCCCTTCCTGAAAGTCCCATAAGCCCTCTTTCCTCCCCCTGTTCCCCATTTACCTAAGAATTTCATGAATTCATTGTTTTTAATTGCTGAGTAGTATTCCATTGTATACATATACATGGAAAATATCTCTGATCAAATTGAAGAAATATGTAGAAAAACACGTTAAGATTGACTATTTCATAGAAAAATTATACAGATAAAATGGTAGGCATAAAAATATTCCTAAATTGATTGAAAGTGGAATTATAAATATTTTCTGATAAAATTGAAAATCTACAAGGAAAATATTTCTGATAAAACTCACGAAATATATAGAAAAACATATATGTTAAAACTGACTATATCATGAAAAGTATACAGATAAGATAGAAGGCATAAAAATATTCCTAAATTGATTGAAAGTAGAAGTAAATCATTTTCTGATAAAATTGAAGATTTACATGGAAAACATTTCTGATAAAATTGAAAAAAATATGGAAAAACATTAGAATTGAAGATTATCATAAAAAATTATACAGATAAAATGGTAGGCATAAAAATATTTCTATGTTGATTGAAAGTGAAATTATAAACATTTTCTGATAAAATTGAAGATTTACCTGGAAAAATCTTTGATAAAATTGAAGAAATATATAATAAATGAGTTAAGATTGAGTATTTCGTGGAAAAATTATACAGATAATATGGTAGGCATAAAAATATTCCTATGTTTTTTGAAAGTGGAATTATAAACACTTTCTGATAAAATTGAAGATCTACAAAGAAAATATTCCTGAAAAAATTCAAGAAATATATAGAGAAACTTGTTAAACTATTATATGGAAAATTATACAGATAAAATGGAAGGTATAAAAATGATCCTAAGTTGATTGAAAGTAAAATTATAGACATTGTCTGATAAAACTGAAGATCCACATGGAAAATACTTCTGACAAAATTGAAGAAAAATACAGAGAAACGTTAAAATTGAAGATTATCATGGACAATTATACCAACAAAATGGTAGGCACAAAAACATTCCTAAATTGATTGAAAGTGGGACTACAAACACCCCCTCCCCGACGAAACCAAAGATCTACATGAAAAACACCTCCAACAAAATTGAAGAAATACACAGAAAAAATGTTAAAATTAAAGATTATCATGGAAAATAATACAGTCAAAATGGTAGACACAAAAAGCATTACTGAATTGAAAGAGGAGTCACAAACATTTTCTGATAAAATTGAAGATCCACATGAAAAACATCTCTGTTAGACTATGTTTTTTGTTGGGGAATTGAGTCTATTGACATTATAAGATATTAAGGAATAGTGATTGTTGCTTCCTGTTATTTTTGATGTTCTTTTTATGTTTGTGTGGTTATTTTCTTTTGGGTTTGTTGGAAAAAGATACTTTCTTGCTTTTTCTAGGGTGTAGTTTCCCCCTCATGTTAGCGGTTTCCATCTATTATCCTTTGTAGGGGTGTATTTGTGGAAAGATATCGTGTAAATTTGGTTTTATCATGGAATATCTTGGTTTCTCCATCTATGGTAATTGAGAGTTTTGCTGGGTATAGTAGTTTGGGCTGGCATTTGTGTTCTCTTAGGGTCTGCATGAGATCTGCCCAGGATCTTCTGGCTTTCTTTGTCTCAGGTGAGAAGTCTGGTGTAATTCTGATAGGCCTACCTTTATAGGTTACTTGACCTTTTTCTCTTACTGCTTTTAATATTCTTTCTTTGTTTAGTGCATTTGGTGTTTTGATTATTATGTGCCGGGAGGACTTTCTGGTCTGGTCCAGTCTGTTTGGAGTTCTGTAGTTCTCTTTCTTTAGGTTAGGGAAGTTTCTTCTATAATTTTGTTGAAGATATTTACTGGCCCTTTAAGTTGGAAATCTTCACTCTCTTCTATACCTATAATCCTTAGATTTGGTCTTCTCACTGTGTGTTGGATTTCCTGGATGTTTTGACTCAGGAGCTTTTTGCATTTTGCATTTTCTTTAGCTGTTAGTCAATGTTTTCTATGGTATCTTCAGCCCCTGAGATTCTTTCTTCTATCTCTTGTATTCTGTTGTTAATGCTTACATCGATGACTCCTGAATTCTTTCCAAGATTTTCTATCTCCAGAGATGTCTCACTTTGTGATTTCTTTATTGTTTCTACTTCCATTTTTAGATCCTGGATGGTTTTGTTCAGTTCCTTCACTTGTTTGTTTGTGTTCTCGTATAATTCTTTCAGGGATTTTTGTGTTTCCTCTTTAAGGACCTCTACCTGTTCACCCATGCTCCCCTGTATTTCTTTCAGGGATTTTTGTGTTTCCTCTTTAAGGGCCTTTACCATTTGACCCATGTTCTCCTGTATTTTTTAAGGGACTTATTTATGTCCTTCTTGATGTCCTCTAACAGCATCGTGAGAAGAGACTTTAATCTGACTCTTGCTTTTCCGGTGTGCTGGGGCATCTGGGACTTGCTGTGGTGGGAGAACTGGGCTTTGATGTTGCCAAGTAGCCTCGGTTTCTGTTGGTAGGGTTCTTGCGCTTGCCTTTCACCATCTGGTTATCTCTGGTGTTAGTTGGTCTTGTTGTCTCTGGCTGGAGCTTGCCCCTCCTATGGGTCTGTAAACCTGTGTCTGTACTCCTGGGAGACCAACTCTCTTCTGGCAGGGTCTGTGCACATAAGGCTGTGGATCTGTCTGGTTCCCTGTTGCAAGTAGTCACCGGAAGGGAAGACTCTTGTCCCAGCAGCTCCACTGATCTTATGGCCTGTGTGCTCCTAGCTGTACCCCTCCAGAGAAAAGGTGGAGATCTCACTTCTGCGCTCAAAAGTGAAATTGCTGCTGGGAGATCATTCTCTCCTGGTGGACTAATCACAGAAGGCTATGGAGCTGCCTGGTTCCCTGCTGCAGATGGCAGCCAAAAGGGCTATGTGGAGGTTCTTGATCCACTTGGACTTGAGCCTAGATACAATTCACAGACTACATGAAGCTCAACATAAAAGGAAGACCAAAGTGTGGTTACTTCAGTCCTTCTTAGAAGGGGGATCAAAATACCCATGATAGGAGGTACAGAGACAAAGCATGGAGCAGAGACTGAAGGAAAGGCCATTTAGAGACTGCTCCACTTGGGGATCCATCCCATATACAGTTACCAATCTCAGACACTATTGTGGATGCCAACAAGTGCTTGCTGACAGGAGCCTGATATAACCATCTCCTATATCCTACTGGTTCTGCCAGTGCATGACAAATACAGAAGAGGATGTTCACAGCCAACTGATCGATTGAGCACAATGGAGGAGCTGGAGAAAGGACCCAAGGAGCTGAAAGGGTGTGCAGCCCCATAGGAGCAACAACAATATGAACCAACGAGTACCCCCAAAGCTCCCAGGGACTAAACCACCAACCAAAGTGTACACATGGAGGGACCTGTGGCTCCAGTTGCATATGTAGCAGAGGATGACCTTGTTGGACATCAATGAGAAGAGAGGCCCTTGGTCCTGTGAAGGCTTGATGCCCCAGTGTAGGGGAATGCCAGGACAGGGAAGAGGGAGTGGGAGGGTTGGTGAGCAGGGGGAGGGGGAATGGGATAGAGGGTTTTTGGAGGGGAAACCAGGAAAGGAGATAACATTTGAAATGTAAATATGAAAATATCTAATAAAAAATAAAATAAAAATAAATAAATCAAAAGAAAAAAAGAGATCATTTCTTACCAGCACATGCTTATATCTTACCCCCTTTCCTTCACAGACTATATAGTTATCATGTTATATAGTTATCATGTTATATAGTTATGTTTGCCTATCCGTCTCTATCTGCCACAGTACTACTTCTAGGTGTCACAGTTACTATATAGTTAAGACTCTGTCCCCCAAAGTAGGATGTCATATCATCTTCACTGAAGATCTCCATCTCTAGTGTTCTCTTTCAAACATTAAGATTCAGAACTTTAGAACTGTAGAACAGACAGCATTTCAGGCCAGAAATCATATTAAGCTTCTGGTCCCAACACTGAAATAATCATGAATCACTATTGAGGGTTCTCAGATGTCTTAGGGTGAACTGCACAGATACCATGGAAGCCATGACAATGGTTTCTTTTTGCTAATGTAGAGGAATTTGAAAAACTCACATGAACACACTGTTCTGTGACTACTGTTGGGTTCCTACCCTTAGCAGAGTTTCCTAAACCTTGCTCAAATAGTATCAATTACAATGCATATTATGCTTTTCCAATTTCAATGATTAAATAAGTTTATTGTTTGCCTTTTGAAGTAGATAGGACCTTATGTGTTTGTTCCTGCTAGCTTCCAAATCAGGGTCTCCTCTGTAATCTCCAGGAATAATTGAAGTAGAATTTTCTGGTCCTTTTTGTTTGTTTGTTTGTTTTGTTTTGTTCTGTTTTGTTTTTGACTCAGTTGTGTCATCTGATGTTTTTCTGGAAACCATTTTATGAGAGGATGCTTTTGCTGAAGCAGACATGTGGGAGGATATTTTGCTGAGAACAGACACGCAGTACTTTTCTAGAAGCAGCCTGGAAAAAGGGCACGCGGTATTTTGCTAGAGTGGACACTTAAGAGAACGTGATGTTTTGGAAAGGATATAAGTATAACCCAAAATATAGTGGACAATGCTGTGTAGTTTTAGTTTGCCTTACAATTCTTTGTTGGTCACCACTGGGCTTTGCTGATGCTGGTCTTCACTGATGATGCTAGGTGGTATTGGTACGCCCCACCATTTTTGGTGGTTATCCTTTGTTGTGACTTCATAGTGAGAAACACACCAAAAAAGCTTCTGGTGGTATTTCTGTGGACCCTGGCTGATTGGCAGAGCCTTGTGGTTTCTTCTAGATCAGCCTGCCTTTACTGTTTTATGAATGATATTTGTGAGTGGATCAAGTTGCCGCTGCTGATTGATGGGAACTGAACTGCTGATTTCCTGACAAAGCAGATTGGATTTGCTCCAAAGAACTATTTGTAAACAGGTTCACATCCTTCTTTGCTCTATTATCCTTTCCTTTCCACTGCCTGTGGTGGGTGGTGGGCCAGAAGGGAGGTTAAAGCATTTAAGAACCCTTATTAAAAGAAAGTTTTGAAAAGTCTAAGCCTACATGTAATCCATAGCTCCTGGGGGCTGGGTTTGTAGGGGTCATTTCATTTAGTAACTTGACCTACTCGATTCCTTATCAATGCCATTCAGTTTTGCTTTCATTTTTTAAATTCCTTCTTATTCCCTGGGTTTAATTTGTTCTTTTAATTCTAAATTTTGCACATGGAAATTCATTTTTACTCTTATTTTATTAATGCAGATGTTGAAGACCCTGAATTCTCACTGCTGTATTTGATGTAGCTCATAGAGTCCAAAAGTGAATTATTTTTTGTCACAATATTTAAGTAATTACACAACTTTTGTTTGAATTTCCCCTTCCACCTAGACACTACTTCACAGAGATTTAATTTCTAAATGTTACTCTTTCACTGGTTTTGATTATGATTTCTGCTCCCATAAATGGCTCTGCCCTTCATGAATGCTCTCTAAAAGTTCTGCTTCTACCCCTGCTCCTCTCTCTGTCTTTTATCAGATATTCAATCACATTAAGGTCAGTCACTTGAACATGTTATAATGCATGTATAATGCTGGGACACAAACCAGGGACATGTGGCTCATGGGTACTAGGTAAGCACTGACCACTAAGCTCCAATTACAGTTTGTCTTTCCCGGATGGCTAAGGATATGGAAGAGGTTTCGTTTTGCTTGCTTCTTTCTTTATTTTCCACAACTCCTTGCAAATCCACCCCTTCTTCCATGCCCCTCTAATTTTTATCTTGTTTTCTTGTTTGTTTTAGAAAAGACTATCTCAGAGCAGATTTCCTGCTCCTCTGGTTCTAAAAATATTTCCAGGGCTTCTTTCGTAATGTTTTCAGAGCTATGGCTAACAAGGCTTGTGTTATAAATGTATTAGTTGGGCTCAAGCAATCCAACGTTAATTTTTAGATAGACTATTTGCCCTCCATTTGTATTTTTTTCTTTTATGATTGTGTATTCAGTTTAACCATTCATTTATTGATTGGAGTATTTGGTTTTCTAGTGTTTGATTTTTGGAGGCCATTCCATGGTCTGGCTATTATCTGCCATCTGATGTATGGTTGGCAAAATGTTTTCCCATTCCGGATATTGTCTCTTCCCTTGGGTGTTTGTTCCTTTGAGCTTTTGAGACCTTGCAGATTACTGAGAATATTTCTTTAAAAAAAAAACCACCCAGTTATAGCACTTATGTGTGATCCAGAGAAAGCCACTTTAGTGAAACTTTCTAACTGGATTAAATTATTAGATTAAAAACAGTCATGAAATCATTATCTGTTATTTTATAATTTTCTACTTTGGTGGGTGATTAAATGTCCAGTTGTGCAATCAAATTAGATTCCTGAGATGTTAATTGTATTTAAATGATAATTATTGAAACTGAGCCTATGGTTGGTAAAAAGGTAACATAGTCTATTGGGTGAACTGTCTCCTATCTGTCTCTCCTTTAATTTGTTCACTCTCGGATCTAGCTGGTGTTGGCTCCATTATCTAAATAGTGAAGCATTTACATCATTCTACCAGCAGGTGATTCCTTCTGTTAATTGTCCGTCCCTTCATGTTAGCTGGTAGCAAAAGAGATTTGTTCACATTGGCAAACTGCCTGCAAATTTATTTTTTAACTTTAAGTCAAACTGTGGCATTAGAATTATTTATATCTCTAGGAGTAAAGATCAGTACACATAATGCTTTTGTTTGGCAATAAAGGAAATCATCAATACATTTCAATATAAATCACCTAAGATAGAGAATATCTTCCCCTCTAAGCTCTGCTGGGAAATAGTCAGATCTTCTGTGAAAGGCTTTTACCACCACTGTTACTCATTAACAGGGCACACTTTGCTCTCAGAAACTGTCAGGGAGTGTGGTTAGCTGAGGAGTTTGTTTCTCCTGATTAGATTTAGCTTTCCAACAATTTGGTGGCTTTCCTGTGTGAAATAGTCATGACTATCTAAAAGACTACTGCAGGATTCTGCTCTCCTAACTTGTGTTGATCACCCTGCCATTCCCATCTCACCCAAACTCAAAAACAGCACAGATGTGAGTCTGGGGGTAGTGTCCCTGCAGCTCTCAGGAGCCTTTGTTTGGAGAACACCCTGATTAACCCTCACCCTTCATGGTTCATTGACTCACTGATAGATCAAGTTTAAACTAGTACATATTAGCACATTTGTTACTAACAGAGGAGCAGTTGGCCATTCTGTTTTACACTGCTGGTTCATTGCAAACTGGCGTGCTAAAAAGGTCTCTACTCCAGAGTATGAATTGGGAGGTTACCAAGGGACTGAGAATCCAGTCAGTTGCATATTAATGTTGACTCGTGCTTCTATTTAAATCCTGGATTATCTACTGGGGAGGTGCTCATACTATTGTACAGTTATGAATAAGTGATCACTGCCCCTGTGATATTCATTTTTTTTTCCTAAGGGGTGGGAATTTAAATGTCTTAGTATAGTTTTATATTAATCAGTCTGTCCCTAGATGAGGTCCGGAATCTGAAGCCTGGTCTTGTGCCAGGCTAAATGTTGATCACTGAATTCTTTGTAGCTGCTGATCTGACATCCATCCTCATAGTGTTTCTATATTGCCAGGTCCTATGAAAATGTTTCTGTTCAGTCCAAAGGGCATGCCTGTTTTCTCATCAAACAAACAAACAAGAAACAAACTAACACATAACTTCCCTTTCAGTTTATCTGGCATGTGAGTCACTCCTTACAAAAACAAAAAACAAAGAACAAAAAACTTAAAGGACCGTGCCTTATCTGCCTCACTCCACTTTCAAGGTCTCCGGGTGCTTTTAGATAGTTCTTTTCATGAAGAACAGGCTTACAGAATCATCCAGCAATAGTAAGTGGTGAATTTTGCCTTGGCTTCAGTGCTCACCAGTCCTCCCAGTGTCATCTCCCCTTCTCTTGTGAGATGACGAAGACTGAATGCCCCGTGGAGCTCAGGGCCATCACACTGAGTCCAGGACAAGGACTGAAAAATGGAGGCTACCTTAGAAAGCAAACAGTTTTGTATATACGAAGGGCAGTCTGACTCTCCAGCTCTTGGGTTCTAATTGATTTGTTTCTCGGGCGTGAACTGATTTGAGTTCTGAGCAAAAGGATCAGTGTTTATGTCCTATGCTGCTATTAATTTAGAAAAGCACTTGCCAGCTCTTAAATACTTTCAACCAACTTTAACTTCCTCCATACAGAGTCTGAGTATGAGACAGTGGCTGAAAAGATTAACCCGGCAGTAAAGAAGTAGTCACCCTTTACCTGCGTAATACATCTTCCAACCAATTTAGATGTCAGTCATAAAATCTGGTTTTGATAGATCAATGGTTCTCCATCAAATATTTGGCTAAGCCTTTTCAGTATACCTTGGAAATTAACAGAAGTGCTTTATGCTTTTTTGTCTGTTTTATACCATAGCATTTTGAAAATTACTCTATAATACAGAATGTCACTGTGTTAATCTCTTTAATTGGGTTTCTTTAATGCAATTGAAATCTGTTTTATATTTTTCTATTTTTATTCTCTCTCAATACACACACACACACACACACACACACACACACACACACATATGTATATATATCAGAAAGCAGAAAATAGAAACACAAAACTTTTGATGCAAGGAAATCCTGTCCTACTAATACAAGAGGAATTTAAAAGGTCAAATAAATATATTTCCAATCTCCTTAATGATGATATGTGCTACCAGGAAATGGAAACTTAGCATTTGCCATTTGTGACTTTCCTGAAATAATGGACCACAATACATGGAACTCTAAGATAAGCAAATCCTCTCCTCCCCTGGATTGCTTTTGGGTCAGGGTATATTGTCACAGCAGTAGGAATAAAGCTGGAACAGTACCTGTGTGTACATCACCTTGATACTATAGTTCTTATTGCTTTCCCATGTTTGTGTTAAACACTGTATCACTGTGTTACAAAGTAGATTATAGACATTGTAATATATCTAGCTTTAATGAGCGTTTAATATAATATCTACCCTAAATTTACCTTTAAACCAAACATTTCACGCATACCCAGATATCATTATCCACCAAACTTACTTATTTTCACTGGACCCTAACAAAAATGTCCTATTTCCCATAATGTACATTTGGTTAATTTCTATTATAAATCTTTCATTTAATTAATTATATTTAAATGATATTTGATTTCTTTCCCTAGTTGTTGTGTTTTCTTTGACACTGACTTTGAAAGAGCCCAGATTATTGATTCTATAGCTACTTTAGTGCATGTGAGGGTTACTAGGATGGCTTGTCCTGGCCTCTAGACATCCTGATGTGCTTTATTTAGGGTGGTTCTTTCTGATGCGATACCAGGTGATTCTTCCATACTGTCTAGTGGCTTCTTCATGGTATCATTTAGCCTGTACTTTGGTCCTCTAAATACAAAATCTAGAACATGTGAAACTGGGTTTTCAGTCAAAAGTTTAATTGGATTCATCTTGGCCATTTAAGATAAAACCATAAATGGTGCTGTGTACCTCATATGATGACAGGTGGCATGTAACGATGACTGTTCCACTACTAGGCAACACTGATACCTTAGTTAAAGATGTGACAACCAGATCCGTCTGTTGCAATGTTTTCATTTAAAAACAGTAAATTCTGAGTGGTTCTTCATTTTCAGGGGAGCATCTAGCTCTCAATTATTATTCTTAAAATGCTTTTTGAGATGGATCAGCTATCCTTTCCTTACCTAATTAATTACAGTTGATAAAGAGATTTCAGTTCAGTCTTTTAATCGGAATTAATGCCATCCTTCTATGAAGTGAATGTGGTATCTGTATCTTGGGGTATTTTGCTGCTTAGAAAAACAGGACCGCTGTTCCTGCAGACTGCGCTGAAGAGACAGGTACCCCAAGCTCCCTATCCCCAATATAACATCACTTGGGACACGGCCTGTTGGGGCTTCTGTCTGTGCCCGAGAACGGGTCAGCGCTGTGGTCGTCTGGGTGCCAGATCGGCAGGCCATCGCGTCTGCAGGGTAAGCGGCGCCACGGAGAGTGTGCAGAGTGCCCTCCGCCATCTTTGCTCCAGTGACTGGGAAGTTGGGACAGCCAGGTTCTGAGACAGACAGGCTTAATATCGCTTGGGTCTCGGGCGGCTTGTGTGTGTGCAGCTCCCAAGTGCTGGGCAGATCTGCAGTAACCAGCGTGCTAGCTCTGCTGTGGGACTTCTGCCTGGCAGAGGGATGCCCCCTCCCCCCCCCCAGGAGAGATCACTTACCCCTGCACAGGGCAGGAGCCTACCAGCCTCCCTTTGGCGACCTCTGCTCCAGGAATCCACTAGGCTGAGCCTTTGGATGTGCAAGGCCTCCCCAATATAAGATCACTTGGGGCAAGGCACATTAGGGCTCCAAAGTCACTCAGGAGCAGGCAGGCCCCAGAAATCGGTGCCAGGGGAATCCTGGCAATCCAGGGGGGGCAGAAATAGCTTTGCAGGCTCACAGGAGGTCCAACAAACAGCCAGTGACAGCAGGACCAACTAACATCAGAGGTAACCAGATGGCAAAAGGCAAACGTAGGAATGTTACTAACAGAAATCAAAGTAATGTGGGACCATCCGAACCCAACTCTCCAACAGCAGCAAATCCTGGATACCCCACCACACCCGAAAGACAAGATCTGGATTTAAAATCACTTCTCATGATGCTATTAGAGGATCACAAGAAGGACACAAATAAATCTCATAAAGAGTTACAGGAGACCATGAATCAACGGTTAGAAGCCCTTACAAAGGAAACACAAAAATCGCTTAGAGAAATGTGGGAGAACATGGATCAAAAGATGGAGGCGCACAAGGAGACAACACAAAAATCGCTTAACGAGATGAATCAACGGGTAGATGCACTCACAAAGGAATCACAAAATTGGCATAAAGAAATGCAGAAGAATATGGGTCAACAGACGGATGCCCATAAGGAGGCAACACAAAACTTGCTTAAAGAAATGAATCAACGGTTAGATGCCCTTACAAAGGAAACACGAGAACCGCTTAAAGAAATGCAGGAGACAATGGATCAACAGATGGATTCCCATGAGAAGGAAACACAAAAATCACTCAGAGAAATGCAGGAGAACGTGGGTCATCAGGAAGAAATCCTGAAAGAGGCAATGCAAAAATACCTTAAAGAAATACAGGAAAATACAAACAAACAAGTGAAGGATCTCAGCAAATCCATCCAGGAACTAAAAAAGGAAGTAGAAACAACTAAGAAATCACAAAGGGAGACAACTTTGGAGATAGAAAACCTTGGGAAGAAATCAGGAGTCATAGATGCAAACATCAACAATAGAATACAAGAGATGGAAGAAAGAATCTCAGGTGCTGAAGATTCCATAGAAAGCATCGACTCAACAGTCAAAGAAAATGCAAAATGCAAAAAACGTATAGCCCAAAACATCCAGGAAATCCAGGACACAATGAGAAGACCAAACCTAAGGATTATAGGTATAGATGAGAGTGAAGATTTGCAACTTAAAGGGCCAGTAAACATCTTCAACAAAATTATGGAGGAAAACTTCCCTAACTTAAAGAGAGAGATGCAGATGAACATACAAGAAGCCTACAGAACTCCAAACAGACTGGACCAGAACAGAAATACCTCCCGTCACATAATAATCAAAACACCGAATGTTCTAAACAAAGAAAGAATACTAAAAGCAGTAAGAGAAAAGGGCCAAGTAACATACAAAGGAAGACCTATCCAAATCACATCAGACTTCTCACCAGAGACTATGAAAGCCAGAAGATCCTGGGCAGATCTCATGCAGACACTAAGACAGCACAAATGCCAGCCTAGACTACTATACCCAGCAAAACTCTCAATCACCATAGATGGAGAGACCAAGATATTCCATGATAAAACCAAATTTTCACAATATCTTTCCACAAATCCAGCCCTGCAACAGATAATAGGTGGAAACCTCCAATACAGGGAGAGAAACAACACCCTGGAAAAAATGAGATAATAACCTTCTTGAATCAAACCCAAAAGTAGAAAACCACTCAGACATAAAGATAGTGTCAAGAATGGCAGATGGCAATAATCACTATGCCTTAATCTCTCTTAATATCAATGGTCTCAATTCCCCAATTAAAAGACATAGACTAGCAGACTGGATACGTAAACAGGACCCAGCATTTTGCTGCATGCAGGAAACGCACCTCAGTGTCAAAGACAAACACTACCTCAGAGTAAAAGGCTGGAAAACAATTTTACAAGCAAATGGCCCCAAGAAACGAGCCGGAATAGCCATCGTAATATCAGATAAAATTGATTTTCAACCTAAAGTCATCAAAAAAGACACAGAAGGACACTACATACTGATCAAGGGAAAAATCCACCATCAAGAACTCTCAATTCTGAATATCTATTCTCCAAATGCAAGGGCACCCTCATTCGTAAAAGAAACTTTACTAAAACTCAAAGCACACATCGCACCGCACACAATAATAGTGGGTGACTTCAACACACTGCTCTCTGAAATGGATCGTTCAGGAAAGCAGAAACTAAACAGGGACACAGTGAATCTAATTGAAGCCTTGGACCAAATGGAACTAACTGATATATATAGAACATTTCATCCTAGAGCTAAAGAATACACCTTCTTCTCAGCTCCTCATGGTACCTTCTCCAAAATTGACCATATAATTGGTCACAAATCAGACCTCAACAGATACAAGAAGATAGAAATAATCCCATGCCTCCTATCACATCACTATGGAATAAGGGTGGTCTTCAATGGCAACAAAAACAAAAGAAAACCCACGTACACATGGAGGCTGAACAATGCTCTACTCAATGATAACTTGGTCAAGGTGGAAATAAAGAAAGAAATCAAAGACTTTTTGAAAGTTAATGAAAATGAAGGCACAACATACCCTAATTTATGGGACACAATGAAAGCAGTGCTAAGAGGAAAATTCATAGCCCTGAGTGCCGCCAACAAGAAACGGGAGACAGCATACACTAACAGCTTAATGGCACACCTGAAAGCCCTGGAACAAGAAGAAGCAAATACACCAAAGAGGAGTAGAAGGCAGGAAATCATCAAACTCAGGGCTGAAATCAATCAAGTAGAAACAAATAAAACCATACAAAGAATCAACAAAACGAGGAGTTGGTTCTTTGAGAAAATCAACAAGATAGATAAGCCCTTAGCCAGACTAACCAGAGGGCACAGAGATAGTATCCAAATTAATAAAATCAGAAACGAAAAGGGAGAGATAACAACAGAAACTGAGGAAATTCAAAAAATCATCAGATCCTACTACAAAAACCTGTATTCAACACAACTAGAAAATCTTGAGGAAATGGACAATTTCCTTGACAGATACCAAGTACCAAAATTAAATCAGGATCAAATAGACCATCTAAACCGTCCTATAACCCCTGAAGAAATAGAAGTTGTCATTGGAAGTCTTCCAACTGAAAAAAGCACAGATCCAGATGGTTTTAGTGCAGAATTCTATCAGACCTTCAAAGAAGACCTAACACCAATACTCTTCAAACTGTTCCACAAAATAGAAACAGAAGGAACACTACCCAACTCGTTCTATGAAGCCACAATTACACTAATACCAAAAGCACACAAAGATCCGACAAAGAAAGAGAATCTCAGGCCAATCTCTCTTATGAATATCGATGCAAAAATACTCAATAAAATTCTTGCCAACCGAATACAAGAACACATCAAAACGATCATTCACCACGATCAAGTAGGCTTCATCCCAGGGATGCAGGGATGGTTCAATATAAGGAAATCCATCAATGTAATCCACTACATAAACAGTCTCAAAGAAAAAAACCACATGGTCATCTCATTAGATGCTGAGAAAGCATTTGACAAAATTCAGCATCCTTTCATGCTAAAGGTCTTGGAAAGATCAGGAATTCAAGGCCCATATCTAAACATAGTAAAAGCAATTTACAGCAAACCAGTAGCCAGCATCAATCTAAATGGAGAGAAACTTGAAGCAATCCCACTAAAATCAGGGACTAGACAAGGCTGCCCTCTCTCTCCATATCTTTTCAATATAGTACTTGAAGTTCTAGCTAGAGCAATTAGACAACAAAAAGAGGTCAAAGGGATACAAATTGGAAAGGAAGAAGTCAAACTATCACTATTTGCAGACGATATGATAGTATACATAAGCGACCCAAAGAACTCCACCAGAGAACTCCTACAGCTGATAAACGACTTCAGCAAAGTGGCCGGATAAAAAATCAACTCAAGCAAGTCAGAAGCCTTCCTATACTCAAAGGATAAGCAGGCTGAGAAAGAAGTAAGAGAAATAATACCCTTCCCGATAGCCACAAACCATAGTAAATATCTTGGCGTGACTCTAACCAAACAAGTGAAAGATCTGTATGACAAGAACTTCAAGTCTCTGAAGAAAGAAATTGAAGAAGACCTCAGAAGATGGAAAAATCTGCCATGCTCATGGATTGGCAGGATTAATATAGTAAAAATGAGCATCTTACCAAAAGTAATACACAGGTTCAATGCAATCTCCATCAAAATCCCAACTCAATTCTTCATAGAGTTAGAAAGAGCAATTCAAAAATTCATCTGGAATAACAGAAAACCCAGAATAGCTAAAACTACTCTCAAGAGTAAAAGAACCTCTGGGCGAATCAGTATCCCGGACCTCAAGCTGTACTACAGAGCAATAGTGTTAAAAACTGCATGGTATTGGTACAGTAACAGACATGTAGATCAATGGAACAGAATTGAAGACCCAGAAATGAATCCACACTCCTATGCTCACTTGATCTTTGACAAAGGAGCTAAAACCATCCAGTGGAAAAAAGATAGCCTTTTCAACAAATGGTGCTGGCTCAGCTGGAGGTCAACATGCAGAAGAATGCAAATTGACCCATCCTTATCTCCTTGCACTAAGCTCAATTCTAAGTGGATCAAAGATCTCCACATAAAACCAGACACACTGAAACTAATAGAAAGGAAACTAGGGAAGAACCTTGAACATATGGGCACAGGGGAGAATTTCCTGAACAGAACTCCAATAGCTTATGCTCTAAGATCAAGAATAGGCAAATGGGACCTCATTAAATTACAAAGTTTTTGCAAGGCAAAAGACACTGTCAAAAAGACAAAGCAGCAACCAACTAACTGGGAAATGATCTTTACCAACCTTACATCCGACAGAGGGCTAATATCCAATATATACAAAGAACTCAAGAAGTTAAACTCCAGAGAGGCAAGTAACCCTATTAAAAAATGGGGTACAGAGCTACACAAAGAGTTCTCACCTGAAGAATATCTAATGGCTGAGAAGCACCTAAAGAGATGTTCATCATCCTTAGTCATTAGGGAAATGCAAATCAAAACAACCCTGAGATTCCATCTCACACCAGTCAGGATGACTAAGATCAAAAACACAGGAGACAGCAGTTGTTGGCGAGGATGTGGAGAAAGAGGAACACTCCTCCACTGCTGGTGGAATTGCAGGCTGGTACAACCACTCTGGAAAGCAGTCTGGCGGTTCCTCAGAAAACTGGGCATGACACTCCCGGAGGATCCGGCTATACCACTCCTGGGCATATACCCAGAGGCTTTACCTGCATGCAATAAGTACACATGCTCCACTATGTTCATAGCAGTCTTATTTATAATAGCCAGAAGCTGGAAAGAACCCAGATGTCCCTCAACGGAGGAATGGATTCAGAAGATGTGGTATATCTACACAATGGAATACTACTCTGCAATTAAAAACAATGAATTCACGAAATTCCTAGGCAAATGGTCAGATCTTGAAAATATCATCCTTAGTGAGGTAACCCAATCACAAAAGAACACACATGGTATGCAGTCACTGATAAGGGGATATTGACCCAGAATCTCGGAATACCCTAGACACAATCCGCATATCAATAGATTTCTAAAAAGATGGAAGGAGAGACCCCTGGTCCTGGAAAGACTGGATGTAGGGGAACGCCAGGACAGAGTAATGAGAGGGGGTTGAATGGAGAAAAGAGGGAGGGCAGGGGGCTTATGGGACTTTCGGGGAGGGAGGAAACGGGAAAGGGGAAGTGATTTGGAATGTAAATTAAAAAAATAAAATAAAATAAATAATAATAATAAAAAAAAAAGAAAAACAGGACCACTTTAAAAGGCAGGATAACTACTTAATTTGTAATTACCAGTTTTCAAAGCAAGGTGCAAATGTCTCTGGACTAAGCAAGTGAGACAGAGTTGTGCTTGAGCGAGATTAGACAGTTCTCCGTCATACAGCAAAATGTCATCTGCCAGAGAATCACATCATAATCAAAAGCATTCCTAAAGAAAGCAGGGGCTTTAGAAGAAAGATTGCTGACTGGCACAATCTCAAATAGTCACTACTTGCTGTAAAGAAACAAAGGCCGGAGGGTTCGGTGTATGTGAGCATGTGCATGGTAACTAAGAACAGTGCGGACTGTAGCTGAGTGCTTGGATGGTGTTTAAGAGATTGGTCAAACAGTCAGTGATGTGGAAAAGAGATTGACAATGAAAATGAGGCAGGAAACACACCTCCACAACAAAGCACAGAGATGTCTCTCCTACATAACCATCTGGCAAAGAGAACTCATTCTAAAGAGAAGATAGCATGCAGCATTCCGTAGATGTTGATCTCCATCATTGCAAAGGAATGTACAACACACACCATATCTGTAGGAGCAAAGTGGTACCTTGACAGGCATGGGAGAAGCACAGATTGAATAAGCACTCCTCATCACCAAGATTGATTGGGTACCACCACCCTTAACTGGAAACATAGCAGCAGCCTTGAGTCCTGCATGTGGTGCCTTGTCCTAGAGGAACTAGCCAATCACTGGGTGGCGTGCTGATTGTGTGAATTACATTGCATCCCCCACTTGTGTAAAATCTAGATGTAGGTTTGCGTCCCCATCTGCCATGTTTCTCACATCGCTCTCTGTGGACCTCCTGAAGGCCCAACTCAATACACTTGAATCTTTTACAATACAAGGGGCCCTTTGATATCAAAAGAAGTGATGGGATTGGCTAACAGTGGATCCAATAGCTTTATCTTGTACCTGTTGTACCACACTGTATTCTAGACAGAAAAATGTTGTACCATCAGAGTTCCAGGTCAAGCTGTGTGTTCTGTGGGTCAAGGGGTATAAGCCAGAGCATGGCCTCTCATGTTCATACCCAGTGATATCTGCTTCCTGCCTCTGTATGTCTTTGCATCCTGGTAATTTAGAAGTTTTATCATAAGTATACTTTCCCATGGGTATATGAGAACTACTTAATCTGATCAGACATTTAAAGCAAGTAGGCCACCTTACTAAATCAGATGTCAGTATATGAAGCAATATGTGACTTACAAAATGAGTTGCTACACTGGAAAGGATATTCCTGATTATCAGAGGAAATAATTTTGCCTAGAAAAAGAGGCAAACCTGGTTCTATTTACAGTGTGTTCATGGAGTTGATGTCAGCATGACAATACAAGTCTGAAACAGGAAGCCTGGGACCAGCCTTGTGTCTGAATGCTAACAATCATAAGACATGGATGTGTTAGCAACATGATAATATGTGTCTGACTTAAAAGCCTCTGTGGGAAAACACTCAATGTATTCCTTCCACATTTTAGAGCTGACAGGATTGTCTTTTATCAGTATGGCTAGAGAGGGCCTAGACAGGTGGGACCAACCACTGCAGATAGAATCCCGAACAAGTGAAATTTTCTAACAGTTGGTAAGAGGGCATGCAAAATGATCATTATTGCTGTCAAAAGTAATTGTTAACCTAGACAATCTAAGAGGTTACAGGGAAACCCTATGATGAAAAGTGGAAGAATTAAAGGTAGTTTATGGGAAGAAATCAATAGTTTTGATTTCTATAGTTGGAATAAAGTAAGGAGATGGATGGGGGAGCTATATTGACAGCAACAACAGAAAAGGTGAAACAGTACAGCTGTTCAACATTTACCTGAAAATAGTTAACATGGTACTGAGGGATATAGAAGAATTAATTATGCAGAAATATGTGTTTTTGTGTAAAAAATGTCATAAAATTTTAAGGTAAATTTATTTTAATGTAATCCTATTAGATACTAGAAGGATTTATAATGTTAGATAAATTGATTTTAATGATCATGTGGGGTATGGCTCAAGCAAGTATTTAGCATGTGTAAAACTTTGGGTTCAATTTCCAGCATCCCAAACATCAACAACCACCACCACAAAGTGCTACACATGACTAAATGAACAACCCTCCAACCACTCCGACATCTGAGGAGCTACACCTTTAGCATTTTTTGTGCATCTGAGGGTAGCATTGAACTCTGAGGACTGGGCCTGGGCTTGTATCTCCTAGACAAGCTACATGGGGTCCTGAAAAAAAAAAGCCTAGCATAAAACATGGAAAAATCCAAGCTATTAATCATGGAAACAAACAGAATTCATGGGAAAAGGCTGATCAGTTAATGAGTGATGTTGGTCAGGTGGACTGCCAAGAGGAGAAAATATAAAGCCAATTTTCCATTTTATTTCTTCTACCAGAAAAGATCTCAGTTAGAATTTTTAAGAATATGAAACTGAGACCACAAAAGTATTAAAAGAGAAATAGAGGTGTTTAAAGTCCCAAAGGACTTTTAAATATGACATAAGATTCAGAGGCCATAGAATAAATGCTAAAGAAACTCAGTGGTAAGTACTGAGAAATCTCAGCATGAAGGAAATGTCATAAATAAAAATGCAAGGCCAAAGAGATCGTGGAATGTATTTCTTACTATACAACAAGCAGCCATGATTTTGCTCCAGGCCAAAGCACTGTGATAACTAAAACAACCAGGGAAATGCACAGAACTCACTTAAAAACATGGCATGATGTTCAAGCTTGCAGAGAAATGGAAGCAGCCTTTTAAATATTTGCATTTTCCAACCTCTCTCACAAGAAAACACTAAATTGAAACTAGAATGAAATAAGCATCCTAATTGCATATACTTGGTCAAAGAGAATCCAACCCAGGTCATCAGACTTGGAGGTGAGTGCTTTAACCCTTGAGCTATATTCTAACTAGCCCTGAAATCATGTTTAAAATAAACACTGACCAGAAACAAAAATGACATATAGAGACTTCGAGTACGTATGCAGACTGCTCGTGCATGCCTATGTATTTCTGGAAGGATTCCTGGAACCTTATCAGTATTTGCCTCCCCGAAGGAGAGCTAGGTGTCCTGGAAAAAGCAGATTAAGATTTTGGGTTCTGTCCCTTGCTTACTCTTTTACTTGTCTATAGATGGTTTTCAAATTCACATTTCCACCGAAGCCCTTGGGGCAAAGGAAAACATTGCCCTAAGGCCTCACAGGGATCTGGCTTCAGGTTTGGACAGCACAGTCAGCTAACCAGGATGGTCTGCGGAGAGCTTGAGCCTTGGGCAATGTTGTTCCTCCGCTAGTTTTGCCAAAGGCTGAAGGGAGACATTCTCAGATCTATACTATTTGGAGCAGACTTTCTAGCCAGATCTATAAACAGTATGCTTTCTACCCCAGCACCAAAGAAGACTCCTCCTTACTGACCCCATCCTCTCAAGCTCTGCAAGACTAACCCAGTACTGTTCCTTGCTTCCTGCAGCTCCAGACACCCTTACTCATCCTCTGGGAGGAATGGCCCACCATCAACAAAGTCTACAATTTCACCTGCTTATCACACCCCACACGGATATTTGGATTCACTCTTGCCTTAGGAGTGACCCAGCTCTCCTGAGGGCCTACAGCTCCCCCTGCAGTCCTTTAACAGGGTGACCACCTCTATGAACCATTCATTCTTGGAGATGCAGCTATCTTCCACCTCTCTCCTCTCACCCTTAAAAGCTCTCAGCTCTGGTGCCAATCCTTCAGGCCTCCAGTTTTTGGTGTTTTAATTCCCCCACTTAAAGACTAAATCTTCTTTTGGTACCTATGATGCTATACTATGCTGGGGGCAATTTGATATTTTCACACATGTTCTTTTAGTCTCTGTGTCAAATCCATCAAAAATCTTGAGTCTTTTACTTTATCTACACTCTCCCATAATCCTTTTACACAGGGTCCCACCATATAGCCATAGCTGATGCAAACCTCTTTATGCAGTCCAAGTGGGCCCTGATCAGAGTAGGTGTCATAGATGTTAAAATTTCGCATATATTTTTAAAGTGGAAGTTCTGATCCTTGAGATATGGTACCGGAGGGGGAAAGTGCCCCAAAGGTGGGAAGATATAGGAGAAGCAGAGAGATACACTGTGTATAAGAACTAGTGGATTTTAACACTATTGCTCTGTAGTACAGCTTGAGGTCCAGGACACTGATTCCCCCAGAGGTTCTTTTACTCTTGAGAATAGTTTTAGCTATCCTGGGTTTTCTGTTATTCCAGATGAATTTTTGAATTGCTCTTTCTAACTCTATGAAGAATTGAGTTGGGATTTTGATGGGGATTGAATTGAATCTGTATATTGCTTTTGGCAAGATGGTCATTTTTACTATATTAATCCTGCCAATCCATGAGCATGGCAGATTTTTCCATCTTCTGAGGTCTTCTTCAATTTCTTTCTTCAGAGACTTGAAGTTCTTGTCATACAGGTCTTTCACTTGTTTGGTTAGAGTCACACCAAGATACTTTATATGGTTCACGAAATTCCTAGGCAAATGGTCAGAACTTGAAAATATCATCCTTAGTGAGGTAACCCAATCACAAAAGAACACACATGGTATGCAGTCACTGATAAGGGGATATTAACCCAGAATCTCGGAATACCCTAGACACAATTCGCATATCAATAGAATTCTAAGAAGATGGAAGGAGAGACCCCTGGTCCTGGAAAGACTGGATGTAGGGGAATGCCAGGACAGAGAAGTGAGAGGGGGTTGAATGGGGAAAAGAGGGAGGGAAGGGGGCTTATGGGACTTTCAGGGAGGGAGGAAACGGGAAAGGGGAAATGATTTTGAATGTAAAAAAAAAACTTAGAAAATAAAATTAAAAAAAAAAGAGCTAGTGGCAAACATTGTATCTCTCTGTTTCAGTTCCACTTTTAAAATATTTGCAAAATCTAATGTTACCATCTATGGCACCCACTCTGATCCAAGAACAATTGTCTTCTATTCAAAAAGTTAGCCAGCTATGCTGACTTTGTCTTCCTGTGGCTCTGCTAAGAATACCAACTTCTACACAGAGTGAGCCTATTTAAAACCAGAGGTTATATTACTGCTTTACTCAAAATTCACTATATATCTTTTCCTAAGCAGTAAAAAACAAAGTCCCTAGAAATAACTGGAAAGCTCTGAGAGACCTGACTTTCCCTTCCAGGGAGTCACCTCCACCTTCTCTCTCTCTCCTTTACTGTAATTTTGTTCATAGAATAGATACCTTCTGGCCTAATCTGAATTCCTTCTTTTCTGTGTCCAGTCACTAGGATGTCACCTTTGTAAGGACAGGGGCTTCACTAATGGAGCCTCAGATAGATGACCTGCTTCTGCCTGTTACACAGCAGACATGAAGGTGTTGGTGACAAAATTAGGATCATAGAAAAATGGAGAAATTAAAGTCAGGTTTTATAACATCAACTGTATGGATACTGTCTGTTTGCAAAAGAAAGGAAAGCCTTCAGGCTAATGTAGACCTCTAAACGTTGGTGGACATGGACAGATTTACTTCTGACTTTTGGTACCTGAAGTTTATAGCTAGCTCCTGCCTTCGGCCTGGTTTAATGAAAGCAAACAAGACATTAGCCTGTTTGGTTCCTGATTAAGAGACAGCAACAGTATTCTCATCAGATCCAGAATCTTGCCACACACACAGCTGCTGCCGCCGCTGCTGCTGCTGCTGCTTCTCCAGTGTCTTGTAAGGGGGAAAGTTTAGGATTATGTAAATAGTCTTTCCTAATTATCATCCGATGAGTCAGGGATCGGTTATTTCTTGCTTAAATCAATTTTTCTAATTTCTAAAAATAAGATTTTTCTAACTTTGGAATGTTTCATGCAACTACTGATGTTTTGTTTTGTTTTTGTCATTTTCTTAGTGTCCATGTAACCTGTCAAACTGAACGCTTAAAAAAAGCCTAGCACAGAGTAACGTAGTAGTGTCAAGCCTCCCATTTTTAATTGAACCGCGATTGGTTAGTGGAAGCCCCACGACATCCCATCAGAGACTATTGTATATATGGTACAGGAACAAATTACGGGAAGAACCTGCAGTTAAGCCAGGGGACTCTGGGGATGATGGAGAAAGGCTCCTGGAAGAAGTGGGGTTTGGAGCCAGTCTTGAAAAAAACAAAAAAATAAAACCTGGTAGTATTTTCATTTTTTTAAAAGCATGATTGAAACAGAAACAGAAAACTGAATGAAGAAGGACCGGCAGCAGCTTTGACATCTGATGCACTGCAATGGCCCGAGTTATCATAAGGGTGTTAAAAATGCCCAGGAAACTGGGGGAGGGGGAGTTGGGGGGGTGTTAACTCAACTCTGTGTGCTCGCTTAGGCTGGCAGCACCTAGAAGTTCTAGCCCTGTAGGATTGCTAATGAATTGGAGAATAATGGAGGAAGGCATTCCGGTGTGTATGTGTGTGGGGGGGGGGGATGCAAACACTCCTTTCCAGACCCATAAGAAGCAACACTGCCTTAAACACACCCCATACATTTTCCATTCCCCCATACACTCCCATCCCCACAAACTCCCGTTCCATACAGTTCCACCCCCATAAACTCCCATAGTGTTTCATCCCTCTGCTTTGAGTCTAGATGTCCTCGCACTGTTGCTACATACCAGCTGCATCTTCTCTGGCCAGGATAGAAAACAAAGGTCGCATAAGTCTTTCTTGAAGGTTGAATACAGGAGAAGGAGATGAACTGGGTTCGGATCACGTTTGCCATCTCTGATGGCCATTTTAAGGGGTCTGGGCAGCAGTGTCCACAGCAAAGATGACAGGGCAGCTTTGGAACAGTGGAGCGGCTATGCGGGAGCCACGCAAACCAGGGGAAGCAAGCTGGCACAAGTGCTGAGCCCTCCCTGGACCAGAGCGGGGAGGTGGTGAGAGATACAGAAGGCCCAGGATCTAGCACTTGCAATGTAGGATTCTCAGTACTCACTCAAATACAAGAGCTGGAAAAAGCGAGGCATGGGGCACGGATGAGAGTCTCAGCACCTGTGACCAGGAGGCCGATAAAGCTCCTTACAAAAGCGACCCTGAAGCCTTCCTGAGAATGTCCAAAGACTTCACCATGGCTCTTCCGTTCCTCATCCAAAGCCCTCCCTGATTTCAAAACAGTATGTGCTGGTTAAAGGAGTCTATTACTTCAAATATCGTGAAAGAGAAAAATATTCTAAGTGTGGTGTAAAACACGGAGTTTGATATAAATGGACATTTGCTTTCATTTATCTTTAGTGATGATTTCATTCAAAACGAATGTTAACCGCTTTAAAATGCCGTCTTCCGAGAGCAGCTTACCACAAAAGAAAAGGTCGTCAGCTTCCTTTTGGCTCCTGTCCCTTCCTAACAACAGACAATTTGCTCTGCACCTGCTCCAAGTGGGTTCTCAGGGCTAAGCATCTTGCGGAGCCCAGAAAATTGCAGTATCAAATCTCAGTCCCAACTGTGAGGCGGCACAGTGACCGATTGCCTTGGGAGGGGGTGCTTACCCGGTCCCCAAGAGAAAAGCACGCTCTCCCCTGCCCCCTCCTGGGATTTGAACTCTGACCTAAAGCCCTCTTTCAACTACTAGCAAAGCGTGCACTGCACCGGGTGATAGTAGTAACCCACCCCTGCTTGCTCAGTTCTGTCCCTGGAGTCAAGGGGTAGGTCAGATGTCAGGAGGCCTGAGGTCAGTAGGTGTCCAGTTCCAGTATGTATCGAAGGAGAAGAAATGCCCCTCACTGTTTGTCACAGCCCACAGCCTGTCTCCACAAAACAGCGTCTAATCTGTGAGTGGGTCAGCAGGCATCAGCATTGCTTTTGTGTTTGCGAGTTGCTGCAGTTGTTTATATCCTTTTCTCTGAATAAAATGCTTCTTATTATGCATGACTTACTCGAAGAGGGAACGCCTCATGTTTCACCTCCAGGAAAGCAGCCAGTTAAAAGGGAAGCCACGTCCAAGAAAGAATGTAAGACTCAAATAGCAAATGCCGTTGAGATACGTGTGTGTGTGTGTGCAATATTCTGATGGACAGCCTAACTTTACTCATTTTCATTTTAGGTTTCACAAGCAGGCCAAAGGCTCTCAAGATCCTCCTCAACCCTCAGAGTCACAGAAAGGAATCTGTTCAAGTGTATTACGAGAAGGTGGAGCCTCTGCTGAAACTTGCGGGCATAAAGACTGATGTGACGAGTGCGTCTTTTTGTTTGTTTGTTTTTGTCTGTGTGTAACTTTACTACTTAAAAACTCCACAGGGAGCCCACAGTCATCCTACCTAAGCACGGACAGGTGCTCACAACAGTAGGGCTTTCTTTGAGTGTCCTGTGGCCTGGGCCAGCTTCAGAGCTGCCATTCTTTCATTGTGCTATCTTGTATTGAAATAACAATATTTTAGACTTCTGAACTGGACGGTTTTGGATGTCAAGTTGACCCGAGTTAGAGACATCAGAGAGGAAGGAGGCTCATTTGAGAAAATGCCTGCTTGAGATCCTGCTGTTGAAGGCATTTCCTCAATTAGAGATCTAGGAGTGAGAGTTCAGCACCTTGTGGATGGTGTCATCCCTGGGCCGGTGGTGGTCCTGGGCTCTATAAGAAAGCAGAGTAAGCAAGCCAAGGGGAAAAAGCTACTAAGCAGCACCCCTCCATGGCTTCTGCATTTCTGTCTCCAGGATCTTGCCCTGTTTGAATTCCTGTCCTGACATCCTTTAAGAAGCGTAAGTCAAATAACCCTTTCCTCTCCAACTTACTTTTTGGTCATGGTGTTTTGTAGCAGCAGTAGAAACCCTGACTCAGGCGATTTCTTTCACAGTAACAATTATTTGGTATTATTTGAAAGGAAATTGTGGTTTTTGACATCTTCAAGAAGATGTGTGTTACTTTCACATTTCTGCCTGATGTTTCTCTGTGACTCCTTCCTTGGGTTGTTTTTTATTCTGACCCTGACCCCTGCTGGTTAGGTCAAAACTAAGCACTATGCTGCTGTTTTCAGTTGATTTTGGAGACACCTGGAGCTCGATCCATTGTGGAATAGAAGAGTGTACTTAGCTTCTTGCTCAGGAAGATAGGAATTAGCTAATCAAAATATTAATAGAAAGACTGTCAGTAATGTATTTTTTGGACATTTACATTTTGGTGGCTAAATTCCCCTGCTTTACTAAAAGTCAACTTATGTGCACCAGGAAGGGTGGACATTGCCTATAATCAGAACTTTCCTGGTTTTGATCCCATATAGTATCACCATAGCAGAGGGAACCTGCTTTACACTGTAGTCAATAGAGTCTATTATGTAATTAGGTTACTCAGGAGACAAGCCCAGTTGGAGTCTCACAGTCCTAATGACATCTTTCTCTAGGAGAGAGCTGGCTTTGCTTAGCTATGACAGATTGGGATGCGTCTCACACTATTAATAAGGTCTCTGAAATTCATGTCTTGAAGAGCTCAGGTAGAAAGAAGTTGCTCCCCAAAGTAGCTTTGTGGGAAGTTCAGTCACCCCAATGACATCTTCCAGCATGGAGGTTAAAGAGAAGTTACTCTCAGTAAGGAGATGCTCAACTTGGCAGCCCATGCCTGCAATACTAGCACTTGAGAGACTGATGAGGATGACTGGGGGTTTGAGGCCAGCCTGACCTATATAGCAACACATGCTCTATTAAAAACAAACAAACAAATAATAAAATAAGAACAAAAGGCAAAAAAAACCTCAAGTGAATTTTTTTATAGTGAAAAAGTTAGCTTTTATGACTGTAACTCTGAGAGCACTTACAGGTGATTCTCAAGGGAAATATACAATTCAGATTCATCCATATTTTCTATTGAGCAGTTCCAAAGATTGGAGTGATTTGAGATCTAAACTTAAATGGATATCAAGCTCATTAACAGCTCCTATATTTTCCATACGTGAGCATTACACAGCACCTTGCATGGGCATTTCCATGTATCAGTTAGTTTATGATTCCATCGCTGGAACCAAGGCACTAGAGTACCTTGTACTTCGGGGTTTAAGGCAACTACACCACTTCTGCCCAAGCTTATGAGGTAAGTCTGACAAACAAGCAAATAACCTCTTGCGGCATTCTTGTTTTGTGCAGTATGCAGTCATGGATCCAAACAGATACTAAAGCCTGAATATTGTTTAGGCACATGCATAAAAACTTATGGTGTCTGGAAGTGATACTAATTTTGATGAGGGCTCAAGAAAACCACATGAACCAGTTGCTTCTTAAGATTCCCAAGGAGGTAGAGAAAGGAGGGTAGCGGGCATCTTTAAGTAAAGGATGCATAGGAAGGGGTGGTAAAGGGATCCATAGTATCGCAGTATCTTGGAAGTTTATTTTGTAATTTTGGCTCTACCTTCACAATTTTGAATGTGTCTTGAATCTGCCTTTTTCTGTCTTCAAAAAAAGAGTTGACCACTAAATTTCATCCTTTCTTGGTCTTGCCTACTGGGATGAAGAGAGGTATGTAGATGTCAGAAGAGGGGACCCTAACATGTGTCAAATTTTCTGTTAGTTTGATTATCTGTGTTCAACATAGGACAATTGTTTCCTTCCCTGGAGGCTGAGATTCCCTCAGTTGAAGGCTGAAGGAAGATACCTGAATAGAATGTGAATTCTATTGCAGGAGAAGGGCAAAGTGGCTTTGGGAAGTCCCGCAGCAATGCATCCCATCCAAGCCTGAGTCCAGACACAGTTGAATCTTATGCTGCACATAGCATTGGCCTGCCACATCTTGATATACAGTTGCTGGAGGTTATTTATGAAAATGTTAAAATATAGTTTGGCAAAGATGAGTCCACCAGCAGAATCAAAATTATGGAAAGAAGATGGGGAAGAGGAAGAGGAGGAAGAGGAAGAGGGAGGAAGAGGCAGGTGATGAGGAAGAAGAAAAAGTGGAGGAAGAAGAACTGAGGCAGAAGTATTAGGGATGTGTGATTTTCTTCTTACAGTAATATTGGTGAGTGAAGTATGCTCTGCGTATCTAAGTATAATTTATTATGTTTTAGCATAAAATTTGTGGTTAACATTATAATGTGCCATAAGCTATTTCAGAAAGCACAATTATTATTATTATTATTATTGTATTTGTGCAAAATGGTTGATTACTAGCTGCCTGACATTCCTCCTACAGGCGAAATTATACAATTGCATCCTTTGCTTATGAAAGGATCTTCTGAAGTATATCAGCAAAACTTTTACATTAAAATATTTCTTTTTGTATTAAAGACTTAACAAACATGTGGATCCTGGAAACTTTTTAACCTTGTTGCCTACTTTGCTTAAAGTGTCATATAGATGTGGTCCTTAGATTGGGAGTTTCATTTTCATGAAACTATGTAACCAGATTCAATTCACCTTTTAATGGGAAGTAATTTATGAAGAATAATACAAAAAGATCATGCATCTACTGCATGTCCATTGATTTAACACAGACCTGCACTGGTGAGTCAAAATGGAATGGGAATTACATAAATCCTATATGATAATTTATTAGGGAGCAATGTTGTAGAAGTATTCAGCATGATTTGAATATTACATCTATATATAATACTCTTTCACACATGTATTTTAAACACAGATCCTACACATTAATAAATTTATACTGGTTCTCTTCCATTTGTTCTGATTGCCTAGCCACTTCCAAATATAAATCAGCACTTTTTTAGAATATTTTAGTTCAAACTGTAGCTCGCCAAGCTGCTACTTCCAGCAGCATAGGATCTTAAGTAGCAAGAGCATCAGCAAGGCTCATGGAAGTGCCTAGGAGAAACAGAGATTCACTCTAATAGTAGATTGACCTAACAGTCAAAGGAGAGAATGAATGTTAAGTCTAGGCTGACACAGGACATGTTTCTCCCTCTCAGTCTCAAAATAAAATAATAATAAAAAAAGGTATTAAAGTTTATGCCATTAAAGATGCGAGAGTTTGGAGAGGTCACTGGGTGGCAGGATAATGCACAGAACAAGAAGAAGGAGAAGTCAGAGAAAATAATCTCAAGGCCAGATAGTTCCAGCTTCCCTGGTAGGGTGGTGTTGAAGAGAGTGCAGGTAGCATGTTGTAGTACAGGGCAGGTATTTGACTCTCCCTGTGGGTATCAAGGAACCTCAGCTTGGGATCCTATGCTAGAGGCAGAGTATCATGTCATTGAATAGTGTTGACCCTTGAGTGCAGTCTCAATGCCTTTGTGCTTCCTTTATGCCTACGTATGCACAGCTTGCTGATCAGGAGCACTGTTCACCTCACAAATTCGCCTGTCTTACTGACTGACTGGTTTTTTGTATAAGTTATAAACTGTATAGTACAGAGAACATGAGAGCTGACAGTTACCTAGTGTTGTTAATGTTGTCCCTTGTAATGATACAAAATCAATGCATTCTGTCTGGTGTGTTGAGTCACCAAGCTCTGTGCCCTTCTGTGCATTCACAACAGGTACTTTAATCTTCAGTCACCCTTTGCTTTGACAGAGGCGTTAGACCTGCTCATGGTAATTATCATCATCATGGTTTAAAGAAGCTTTTCAGAGCATAGCCATGATCACTGTCAGCTCAGGGCCCCTGGGGATGCCTAGTCACCAGATAATTCTGCCTCCTGAAAGAACAGGGCTCTTGTGAGGTCATGTGCCTTCTTTTTATGGGGTTGTGCTTTTTTTGGCTTTAGGTCCCTGTGACTGTGTTATTTCCTCTTTGTTCTGTGTGTGGTTCTACTTTTGCAGATTTCTCATTCCTTATTTCACCCAGTAGAAAACTAGGCTATCTGAAGAAATTCAGCCATAAAGTATATGTAAGGGATAGGGAAAAAATTATGAAAGGTACATCTGATTTTATTACAAATTCATTATGGACATTTAATATTAACCTCAAGACATTCTTTGCCCTAGACTTAGTTCTCCAAGCTCGTAACATTTATGCTGAAGTGGAGGAGCGCTGTAGTAAAAAAACAGGAAGTTATAGACTCTTAAATCTCTAATATGGAATTGGTGGAGAATGCAGATTTCATAGGACAAGGAAGCAGTATCATAGTTAAATAAATTGTTCAGCATCCTCTCTCCATGATTGTTTGTAAAGGGATGACCGAGGCTCTGTCTGATTGTAGGACCCCTAACAGCTAGTCTTGTATATTTTGTTTCTCCCTACTTCACATAGTTATATAAACCACAGTTTATCCTTTTCTTTATGATCACGTTTTACTATTTCATATCACATTTTCACTCGAATGTTATGTATCTCCAGAGGCCATTAATTTTATTCATCTTGTTAAAACATTTTACATCTGTGGATTTCTTCGTCAGTTTTCTTTTACATTTTTATTGTGTTTTTTGCTTCAGACAAAAAAGTAATTTATTTTTTAACTTATCCAATACCCACTAAGATTACTTGTTCAGGGGCTAGAGAGATGGTTCTGTGGTTAAGAGCACTGTTTTTTCTTTCAGAGGTCCTGGGTTCAATTCCCAGCACCCATATGGCAGCTGACAATTTGTTTATAACTCTAGTTCCAGGGGATCCTGCACCCTTTCACAGGCACACTTAGGCAAAACACCAATGTACATAAAATAAAAATAATAAAAAGAATTTTTTTTTATTTTTTTTTTTAATTTACATTCCAAATCACTTCCCCTTTCCCGTTTCCTCCCTCCCCGAAAGTCCCATAAGCCCCCTTCCCCCCCTTTTTTCTCCATTCAACCCCCTCTCGTTACTCTGTCCTGGCGTTCCCCTACATCCAGTCTTTCCAGGACCAGGGGTCTCTCCTTCCATCTTTTTAGAAATCTATTGATATGCGGATTGTGTCTAGGGTATTCCGAGATTCTGGGTCAATATCCCCTTATCAGTGACTACATACCATGTGTGTTCTTTTGTGATTGGGTTACCTCACTAAGGATGATATTTTCAAGATCTGACCATTTGCCTAGGAATTTCGTGAATTCATTGTTTTTAATTGCAGAGTAGTATTCCATTGTGTAGATATACCACATCTTCTGAATCCATTCCTCCGTTGAGGGACATCTGGGTTCTTTCCAGCTTCTGGCTATTATAAATAAGGCTGCTATGAACATAGTGGAGCACATGTCCTTATTGCATGCAGGTAAAGTCTCTGGGTATATGCTCAGGAGTGGTATAGCCAGATCCTCCGGGAGTGTAATGCCCAGTTTTCTGAGGAACCGCCAGACTGCTTTCCAGAGTGGTTGTACCAGCCTGCAATTCCACCAGCAGTGGAGGAGTGTTCCTCTTTCTCCACATCCTCGCCAACAACTGCTGTCTCCTGTGTTTTTGATCTTAGCCATCCTGACTGGTGTGAGATGGAATCTCAGGGTTGTTTTGATTTGCATTTCCCTAATGACTAAGGATGATGAACATCTCTTTAGGTGCTTCTCAGCCATTAGATATTCTTCAGGTGAGAACTCTTTGTTTAGCTCTGTACCCCATTTTTTAATAAGGTTACTTGCCTCTCTGGAGTTTAACTTCTTGAGTTCTTTGTATATCTTGGATATTAGCCCTCTGTCGGATGTAAGGTTGGTAAAGATCATTTCCCAGTTAGTTGGTTGCTGCTTTGTCTTTTTGACAGTGTCTTTTGCCTTGCAAAAACTTTGTAATTTAATGAGGTCCCATTTGTCTATTCTTGATCTTAGAGCATAAGCTATTGGAGTTCTGTTCAGGAAATTCTCCCCTGTGCCCATATGTTCAAGGTTCTTCCCTAGTTTCCCTTCTATTAGTTTCAGTGTGTCTGGTTTTATGTGGAGATCTTTGATCCACTTAGAATTGAACTTAGTGCAAGGAGATAAGGATGGGTCAATTTGCATTCTTCTGCATGTTGACCTCCAGCTGAGCCAGCACCATTTGTTGAAAAGGCTATCTTTTTTCCACTGGATGGTTTTAGCTCCTTTGTCAAAGATCAAGTGACCATAGGAGTGTGGATTCATTTCTGGGTCTTCAATTCTGTTCCATTGATCTACACGTCTGTTACTGTACCAATACCATGCAGTTTTTAACACTATTGCTCTGTAGTACAGCTTGAGGTCCGGGATACTGATTTCCCCAGAGGTTCTTTTACTCTTGAGAATAGTTTTAGCTCTTCTGGGTTTTCTGTTATTCCAGATGAATTTTTGAATTGCTCTTTCTAACTCTATGAAGAATTGAGTTGGGATTTTGATGGGGATTGCATTGAATCTGTGTATTACTTTTGGTAAGATGCTCATTTTTACTATGTTAATCCTGCCAATCCATGAGCATGGCAGATTTTTCCATCTTCTGAGGTCTTCTTCAATTTCTTTCTTCAGAGACTTGAAGTTCTTGTCATACAGATCTTTCACTTGTTTGGTTAGAGTCATGCCAAGATACTTAATATGGTTTGTGGCTATCGTGAAGGGTATCATTTCTCTTACTTCTTTCTCAGCCTGCTTATCCTTTGAGTATAGGAAGGCTTCTGACTTGCTTGAGTTGATTTTATATCCGGCCACTTTGCTGAAGTCGTTTATCAGCTGTAGGAGTTCTCTGGTGGAGTTCTTTGGGTCGCTTATGTATACTATCATATCGTCTGCAAATAGTGATAGTTTGACTTCTTCCTTTCCAATTTGTATCCCTTTGACCTCTTTTTGTTGTCTAATTGCTCTAGCTAGAACTTCAAGTACTATATTGAAAAGATATGGAGAGAGAGGGCAGCCTTGTCTAGTCCCTGATTTTAGTGGGATTTCTTCAAGTTTCTCTCCATTTAGATTGATGCTGGCTACCGGTTTGCTGTAAATTGCTTTTACTATGTTTAGATATGGGCCTTGAATTCCTGATCTTTCCAAGACCTTTAGCATGAAAGGATGGTGAATTTTGTCAAATGCTTTCTCAGCATCTAATGAGATGACCATGTGGTTTTTTTCTTTGAGATTGTTTATGTAGTGGATTACATTGATGGATTTCCTTATATTGAACCATCCCTGCATAATAAAAAGAATTTTAGAAAGGTTTCTGTGCTTAGACATGTTATATTAATATATAGTCAAATTCCAGTTGAGATAGTAAAGAAAAGTGAAGTTTGTAAAGTATTTAAATTTTTTTCAAAAGTAAGCTTTGGTATACAACCCAGAAATGAAAACTTGCTTCATAGCTTATATGTCTCTTTATAGCAACCCTGATGATCCTTAATATGTATGTATAGGAATGCTTTGAATGCATTGAAAGATAGCAAATGGCTATACGTGTATGGTTATAAATAGATTATCACACATCTTTTATGATAATGTAACCTTGCAAATTTATGAATATTGATATTTTGAATTTTCTTATACTTTGCCTTGAATTGGAACATAATAAGGGTTTTGTTCTGGTGAATAAGCTTGGGGAGAATTACAATATAGCAGTGCTAGAAACAGAATGATCCTCTCAGACACCAAGCCTAATAATTTTTAACAATATTCCAAAACATCATTGGAAAAGCCTGAACTATGCTGGCACCAGGGACAGACAAGCATGAAAGATTAATGTAATCCTGCATATAGCGGTGCACATTCTTACACAAAACATCCATCTGCAATGTCACGTCAGTCAGCAGAAAGCTTTGATGGGTGGATACAGCTGGGTTGCCTCTTCTGGCAAGGATGCCCCAGAAAATGCTAAATGTGCTTGTGATGCTCCGTGCCATCTGCAGCGCACCCACTCGGCCCGTCTTTGCTGGCATTTTCAGTGCTGCATGGGATATTAGTGACTGTGGCAACAGAGATGCGCTGTGACAGACTCGTTTCTCTGCGGACCTGGGCTCTGGTCCTGTACCTCGGCCTCCCCCTGGGTTCGCGTTTCTCATCATCTGGATGGCGTTACTCTATTTTTTCATAACCAGCTTCTCCTCTCTTTTCTTTCTTTCTCCTCTTTTTCTTTCTTTCTTCTCTCTTTCCTTCCTTCCTTCTCTCTTCTTTATTTTTCTTGAGTCTAGCAGCTCCAGACACACATTCTTCTGGCATGTAAATCTTTTACTAACCTTTTGACTAATTTATTCATGTAAGGTTGCCAAAGTGATTTAACGTGGACTGTTCAATGCCAGCAAATATGCTGTATTTTCAAAATATTCCTGTTCCCAAGCTTCTGATTGTCTTATTTTGGGAAAACTGAACAGACAAGCACTAAGATAAAAATCCCTAAACACTGTGTTGGATATCCCTAAATGACTTACATGGTTGAAACAACTTTGTGGTATTCTTTTACATAAAGCTATAAAACATACCAGACAATGAACAATTAATCCTCTTTCCTATGATTCAAATTTTTGAGAATAAATGTTGTTTTATGACCTGCCGATAATATTTTGCCAAACCAAGCTGTAAAACTATACATTATTATTTTAAATATTCACTTTTGTGTGTGCATGTTTTTATTTGTTTTTTTTTATAGTAACAGAATATGAAGGGCATGCCCTGTCCCTGCTTGATGACTGTGAACTCCGGGGATTTGATGGGTAAGTTATATTATTGGTCTTCATGTCTACACAAATTATTTTAATAAAAGTTTTGTTAGCTTTTAATCACTTATTTGAGACTGATAATTTTCAGGCTCTGATATATATGCTATATATGATATACATGTGCTGTTAATTAATGATAATATATCAGGCTCATCCATTCCTCAGGATCTGGTATAGATTGACCAAAAAGAGAAATGCACTGCCCTATACTTAACATGCATATATTTGCATGCACTGATAATCCTTGGTGTTTGGGTTTGGCCATGTGAATATAAGAGGCACATTGATGAAAGCTATAATATTCATCATATGGTATAGTGATGTTACGGTCCTCTTTCAGAAATTTATTGACAGCTTAACAGCTATCTAGGAGTGAATTTTGCTGTGATTGATTAGGGTAGATTATTTTGTAACAACATATCTATTTTCTGAATGAATAAAAGATGATGGCTTTAATTATCTCATAATTTATTGACTAAGTAGATAAGGGTTTTTTTTTATGGGTTTAGCATTTACTGTGAATGGTTGCCACAAACTTCTATATTGCATATTCAACTAAGACAGCACTATGCAGCTTTAGTTTTTATTATGAAGGATGAAAAACAAATTCTTATTCTAACTCCCTGCGCCCACTGAGCACTTAAAGGGGGGGGCAGTTGCTTTCTTGAGGCCTGTACAGCCCCCACCCCCCACACTATGCTTTCAAGAGTTCTAGTACAAAATCCCCCTGGTCTGGTGGGACTGCCACTTCTCTCTTAAAGGAAAACACTGACCCATCTAACCTGAGGAACGGAGTGGTAGGCTTTGTTTGCTAGGGACCTACGAGATGCTTAGACCAGGGCACCATTCCTCTACCACCAGGGCTAGTAAAGAGCAGACATGCACCACAGCGCCCCCTATTTGTTGATCTCTATTTCAACCTCATCTATAAAACCCTCTTCTTTGTCCTTGACACTGGCATCCTGGTGCTTCTGATACTTGAACTACAGGTACTTTACCTCATGGCCTCAGTGAGCTACATCTCACCAATGCCCTCTCCTGCAGTCCAGTGCAGGACGGCCTTGCACTGGAATAGGGCCAAGAACTGCTCTGAGATGTGCTTGAATAGTGCATCTGGATATATGGTGCTGTGGCCAATGAAGGTAGAGGCCGTCTTCAGGCCCCGTGGTAGGACGCTGAACATGGGCACCTCGATGTTGTTGGGGATCCACTCCACCAAGCAGCTGCTGTTCTTGTTCTGGACGACCAGCATCTGCATGTCTACCTCCTTCATGGACATGGGGTCCTGAAAGATGGTGGTCATGGTCAGATAGTGGCCTTGGCATGGGTCACAGATGGTCATCATGTTCTCGGCATCAAAAATCTGATGGATGAGCTTGGACACTGGCAGGGTCACTGTATTGCTGACTGTCCAGGCTGCCAGTGGGGTGAAGCCAGGCATGAAGAACTGTAGGCGTGGGAAGAGCACCATGTTCACGGCCGGTGTGCGCAGGTCAGCGTTCAACCGGCTAGAGAATAGCAGCTATGTGGTGACACTACCCATGGTGGCAGACACCAGGTGGTTGCTGTCCCAGAAGCAGGTGTCATAGACATTCTTAAAAGCATTGGAAACTTGTTTGTTTCCAGTGCATTGCTGGAGTGTGCTGAAGATGCTCAGTAGCATTTGAATAGCAAGAAAAA
Source organism: Tokudaia tokunoshimensis (assembly GCA_036184795.1). NCBI lineage: Eukaryota > Metazoa > Chordata > Mammalia > Rodentia > Muridae > Tokudaia > Tokudaia tokunoshimensis. Next base: position 53,614,627 of record BTHU01000004.1, on the reverse strand, counting down.
GTCAAATGAGATACAGAACTGACTTGCAAATGTAGCGGATTACCATATATGATGAAAACATACTACTATGTGGAGGATATTCGTGTGATACTTGCCATCTGAGAGCTGAAAAAGACAGGCTGTGGATGATTTTGCCACATAGTGATGGGGAGGAGGCAAGAAAAGACCAGCAAAGCTGTGACCTAGAAAGGTGGTTGATCTTCGTATCCCCCAAAGTAAAAAGAAAGCTTTAATGCTTCCAGAGTTCATGAAGGGAAGTGCTACCATCAAAGGAAGCACTGAACTATAGTAAAAAAAATAGTAGTGCCTAATGAGGCATAAGGTTTAGAAGGTAAAACATGATTGAACAAAAAAGATTGAAAAGCAAGTAAATGCAGATGGTTATACTATATAAGCATTAGTCACAAGAGGACTGAGCAGGAACCACTTTATAATTTCATACCCTGAGATGGACAGAAGGATAAATAGGCTACAGTTAAAGAATGTTATCTTGGAAGAGTGCATTCAAAAATTAAGATTGGGAAAGTCATGTGAAGTGCTAAGCAACTTAGTGAGGCATACAGTCCCAAGGTACAAGTGTAAGAATATCATGACACTGTTTTAAGTCTTTGCTTTGGACCTTGGTTAGTTGTGATAACTGAATAAGATGTGAAGCCTGAAATTACTCACTGGTGCCATCAGATTCCCTGATGAATGTGGTACCCATCAGTACCCCCTCCTGGCAATTCTACTGTTAGAGGGGATTTAGGCAGCCTCTACAGCAGGAAGCGAGATTATTCAAATGTTGAGTGAGGATTTTCCCTTTACCTGAACATATTAATATTTTATTTCCCATGTAGAAATTATTTTGTACTGTGACATTAAAAGGTACATAGAGCTTTTAGTTATTCCACATTATTAAATCAAATTGTCCCATTGTGTTGTATGAACTATGTGAGTGCAGTCAATTTGCTCTGATTTTATGGTATACTGATTTACTTTGGGTGTGTAATAGTTTTAAATTTCTATTAGAGGTCATATATGTTCTAAATATTTAAATAATTCACTTATTTTGATGGGTCCAGCTTTCTTAATCAGAGCTGGCATGTTTGGTGTAATCAACTTGATTAAAAGGTAATCGTAACTCCTCTTACTCAGAAATACATGAACCGTTGTGAGAACACTGGGAAGATTTTTGTTACTGAACACTGATCAAGCCTTTAACAAGAATTGCTCAGACCCAAAATGTCCTGCACTGAACCTGTTCAAAGAAAGGCCACAGGAATATTTTTTGAGAAAAAAAAATGGTACAAAAGATTTAAAGTTGGGGTGTGGCCCAACATAGCATTTCATTTTGATGAGGAGTGGGATCTCTTTCCTTCAGGAACTTAGTCTGGAGCATCACTGTTTGGCAGCAGTGGAGCTGTTGATTGGATGTGGTTAGTAAGTTATTCATGGCTTCTAGACAGGAGTCTGAGAAGCTACACTCCAAAAAAGCTTCAGTGTAGCTTAGTCAGCAAAGTAAAAACAGTTTGGTAGATAATGTTTAAGAAATACTATTTCCTAAGATTTTAGAGTTTTAAAAAACTAGTTCCATATGCTTCTGGGAAGACACATTGTGACATATTTCGAAAGCCAAGAGAAACAGCAAATCAGCACTCATGACAGCTGGTGTCCCACTCCAGTGAGTTGGAGCAAACAGTGTGGGATCCATGGCTAAAATCTGGGGGAGGTTCAGGTTCCATGTTTCCCCTATTTATGCTATAGAATGGCAAAGAAGAGAGGGTGTCAGCTGTGCAGTCTCAGAACTCAAGGTGGGAGTTGCACTCACTGTAAGGTGAACACTGTTAAACCAGTCTGAAGTATTTATGTTGTCAGTATATTATCTTTGCTTTTCTTTTGTACTTTTATTTTATTTTCCTGGATTGCACAGCTTGTTTCTTTTTTATCACAATTATATATATATATATATATATGTATAAAATGTAGATAGTACTTGGCTAACACTGACTTTTTCTTAGTGTGACCTTGGTATCTGTATTAATTAATAGGGGTTTGTTGTTGTTGCTGCTGCTGCTACTGCTGTTTTAAGCCAAACTCAAAAAACATTCAACATTTCAAAGTTAACATTGGTTGTGATTGATAAGCAGACAGTCCCTTTAGACCTTTGCCATTACTCTTTTAGAGAAGCAAATAAAATATACCCTGACTCCACTTTTCTAGACAGAATCATTCTACTGAGGTCAGGGGCAAAGTTGACTTACTCTGAGAATGGCAAGAAATAATTCAAGAAACTCTTCAGTATAAAGTAAACTTATTACAAAAGGATGATTATTTTTCTTTTCTTATAGTATCCCATTTCCTGATGTTTTTAATATGAAATACACTCCTTGGGCTCCTGTCACATACCTGGATGTAATCGTAAGAGTTGGATTAGGATTTTTCTCTCTGATATGACAAAATACCTGATTTTTTTTTTCTGGGGGAAAAAAAAAACAGCTTAAGGAAGGAGGGGTGTGATTTGACTCACAGTCTGAAGAAAGGTGTAGTCTTCCTGGCAGAACCGCAGGGCCACAGAGTGGCTAGGCTGCTGGATACATTGTTTCCATAGACAGGAAGTGGAGCGCTAGGAATGCTGGGATTCAGCTCACTTTCTCCTGGTTGCATTTAGTCTGGGAAGACAGCCTGCAGGGCAGTGCTGCCCACGGTCAATGACTTTCCTCCGCAGTGAATCTTTTCTAGAAATACACTCCTAGACTCCCCCCCCCCGCGGAGGTGTGTGTTTCTATGTTGGCACTAAATCCACTCAAGTTAACAATGAGGATAATAGTGACCTAGTAGTTGTTGACATAAATCAGTATATTCCTTTCTAATTCATTCAGTTTCATGTTGACCTTACTGGATCAAATTGATTTTCAAGGTAATACAATTCCAATGAGGCTACATCCTTTGGATTTCCTATATAGAATGGAGAATGATACATTGAATGATAGTGTAGATACTCACTAATGGGTAACCACTGGAAAGCTACTTAATCTTTCTAAGCCTTAGCTTTCTGATCTGTAAATGGAAGCTATCAATTTCTATTGTCTGCAGGGATCACTTAAGTAAGTTAATACCTGGAGAATACTAAGAACAGTGCCCTATATATATACATATACATATATATATATATATATATATATATATTCACACACATATTCACTAACATATTCACTAGTGGTATTTATTCGCTGTTACTTTGTTGTCACAGTTATCATTTGAATTTGTTTCAAAAGATTTTCCTAACAAAATTTCACAGATTATTAATTCATTTATTTATTTGTCTGGCAGAATACTCACTGGAAGGGCCTCTCTAATTCTAGCAATGAGTTTATACACATATGATGGTGTTTCTTGTAGTATGTGCTGCGATCGTATGTTATACAAGAGTCAAACTCCTTTCAGCTAAACCAAGTTTTTGGAGAGAAGAGTTTACACGGTCCTTTCAGATGATACACAAACATCAGCATGTACATAGTCGTGGCTAAGGGTTTTAACCAAGTTCATGAAACATAAGGAGATCTCACGGAAAAAAATTGAAAGCAAACAAATAAAGTTAAAAAATGGGAGGTGAGATGCTTTTGAATGCTAACAGTCAAATGCTGGTTAGACTAAAGTTAGAATTTTCAATTTTTTAATAATACCTTGTAACTCAAATTATTTTGTCTATGGAGAACTGTGGAGGGTTCTGGTTTTAGAAAGCATACGGACCTGTGCAGTGCTGTGTCTTCTGAGCCATTGTCTCAAACTAAATGTTTGACATTATTTTGAGTTCTCTTATCCACTACACAGGCACATGCACTATGTACGTGAGGCTAGAAAATGTTTTAGATTCTAAATATCATGAATGCCAACTAATCCTGCTTTCTTCTTGCTTGCTTCCTTGTTTGCAGTGTTGTCTGTGTTGGTGGAGATGGGTCTGCGAGTGAAGCCGCCCACGCTCTGCTCCTCAGAGCGCAGAAGAAGGCTGGGGTGGAGATGGACTGCGTCCTGCCTCTCGTTGAAGCAGAGCTTCCACTCGGCTTAATTCCAGCAGGCAAGGCGTAGCCCCAGATTCCTTCAACTGTTCCTTGTCCTGGTTCGCTTTCTATCTCTGTGACAAACACTGTGACTAAAACCAAGCTGGGGAGAAAAGGGCTTATTCCATCTTACAGCTTTTACTCCATCATGGCCGGGAAGCCAAGGCAAGAACTGGAGCAGAGGCCGTGGAAGGGTGCTGCTTACTAATTGTTCTCCATGACTTTCTCAGCTACCATCAGCCCGGGAGTGGCACCACCCACAGTGGGCTGGACTTTCCCATATCCTTCATTAATGAGAAAAAAAAAATACTTCATATCCCACAGACTTGCCTATAGGCCAGTGTGATATGGATATATCTTTCAAGCGAGGTTCCTTCTTCTAGTTTGTATCATGTTGACAAAACCCAAACCTGTACGATGCTCTCCTCCATCCCACTTCCTACGTCCTAATATACATAGTATAGCATGAGTTAAATGGGGCAACTTTGGCTCAGAAGTAGCTTCACTTGTCTCCCAGCATTTCCCTCCACAAGCACATGTGAACCTTGGCACAAGTCATTTTGGAGCCTCATTTTTTTTTTCTAATCTACGTCAGGAGAATCACGTATAATATCCACTCAATTGCAAGATTATTGTACTGTGAAGTTTGATGTGTATAAAGGGTATATCGACACTTAAGCAATTATCAGTGGAATTTATATTTCTCTATGAAAAAAATCTAATGACCTCTAGTACCAGAGAGGAAGTTTCAAAACACAACTGCTCTGAATGTGGTGTTTACAATGTTCTCACAGGTAAAACATGGGACCCAGGTAATTGTACTGTCAACAGATATCCTAGAGAAGCAGAAGATTCCTTCTGCCTGGGTAGAGAACCAAGGTCTTGGAGGGAAATCTTGTTCAAGGTTCTTCACCGCTTATGCCAGGCATAACCCCAGTGCCTTAGTACAGGGAGTACACAATAATGTTAAGTTTTGTGTGTATACAGAACATATATTAAGTAACACCTAAAAATGTAGGTTCTACCATGGCATGGAAAGATAATATTTTTACCTGCAAAAATAATAAAAGCAAAGGGATACCCTGGAAGCATTTGTGGAATAGAAAAAGAGCCTTTAATGGGAGATGATGGTGTCATAGTAGGCCAGTTGATGAACAGCCCTGCATGCATGCCACAGAAAACAGTCTGGGTTTGACCTGGGAAGCAGTAGAGAACTGTGGGATATTTCAGATCAGGGGAACCATTCAATGGCACCTGATCTAGGAGGGTTCATTTTGATGCAGGGTACAGAATTACTTGTGGGAAAGCTTGAGAGAAAGCAGAGGTCAGAGCCAGGGAAATGGAGAAAGGCTATAATTCAGAAAAGAATATTTTATTATGTATATAATTCACTCATCCCACTGAGCAGTAATAGAAGGAATTTGTTACTTTATATTTTTCATTTAAAAAATGTTAGAGTTTCTATCGATGCAATAAAACACCCTGAGGATGGAAAGTGTTTATTTCATTTTACAGCTTGTATTACAGTACGAAGAGAACTCAGGGCAGGAACTTGAGGAAAGAACCCAGAGGCAGGAAATAAAGCAGAGGCCATAGAAGAATGCTGCTTACTGGCCCGCTCTTCACAGCTTGTGCAGTCTGCTTTGTCATGGCATCCAGACCGCCTGCCCAGTAGTTACACTACACACAGTGAATTGCGATCATCAGTCAAGAAGATGCCCACAGGCCAATCTGGTGGGGCACTTTCTCAATTGACATTTCCTCTCCTCAAATGACTCTGGCTTATGTCAACTCGACATAAAACTAACCAACACAGAAATCATTGTACAAAATTGCTAAGACAAAAATAGGAAAATATTTTTTCGTATGAAAACAGAAAATGGGTGTGATTAAAGAAAATTCAATGTGCTTTTGATAACCATATCATGTCATACATTTAGACTTATCCATGTTATGCATTTTGCTATTATAGAGGTAGTTGTACTTATGTACTTAAATGTGAATGGTTCTGGAAGAGATTAGCTTCTATTATTGTAAAGTATATTTGTAATTTTGCAAGTGTACATGTTATTCAGTAGCTACTTATAGATATAACATTAAAGAAAAAAGAAACAGAAATGGATCCAAATACCTTTGTGAATCATAAAGTCTTTCACAAAATCAATAATTTAAACAGGGAGAGATTAGAATATGTCTTAGCAATTTAAGGTACTTATAAAAACCAATAATGGTCTTGAAGAAGATAATAAATGGCCTTGACTAAAGGAGGTAGGGGAAGAGATGCAATTTGGATGATTGCTTCATCCGAATTTATTTCTTGACCCTTCAGTGTCCTTTCAGTAGTTCTGCTTGTGGCTGTGGGAGCTTCTTGCAGGGTATGTGCCCAGGCTGCTATTCTTCTCATTAGCACTTGGATCTCTGAGGTCATTCACTAACCATCATTGCACAGAAATGGAAAGGGCACCTTCCAAGAAGTATGCATCTGACATGGAGGGGAGCTGGTTATAAAAATTGGTCATTACGCTCATGTTTGTAACATGTAACCAGTTTTTTACAACGGCCTAATGTTGAGGCATTGAGGATCCCTGCTCCACCCCCACCTCACCCTGCTTAATTTCAAAGCACATCTCACATTTGAAAATATCCTGTTGTTATTTCCAGGAATGGCATTGTCATCTTTTTGTTTTGAAGATACAGCAGGCTGCCAGACTCTGGTAGTTGGATAGGAGTTGCAGCTTGCTAATTCTAATAGGGAAGGACAGTCATGTGTGGGCTGTTTAGTGTAATGATGCTATGCCCAGTCAGGGCTTTGGATGAAGAATGGGAACAAGAGCTAGGCAGGAAGTTTCCAAGCTGCCCATGAGGAGACAATCTGCCTTTGAAGCCATTTGCCTCCTGGAGAGAGACACCCAGAGGGAGAGTGTTTAGTAAATTACTCCACTGAGCCAACAGACTAAGCCTCTGAATTATCCTCAGACCCAAATGTATCAGATGTGGGAAAGCCTGTATTTGAACTGCTGGCCATTAGGAATGGTGCTTGTTGCTATGGTAACTGGTGCTAAGGAACTATACAAACAGAGTCTGATTAGAAGGGAAGGGGGTTGGGGAGTTAGCAAGGAAAGCCTGAGAGGACATAAAAATAAAAAAGCAATCCCCTTGTTGTAAAACAAGACTTAATCCACACACTGATGGCTCGGAACCATATATTCCTATAGAGTTTGCATAAATAAATTTCATGCTTTCCAATTAATTTGAGGAGGGTAAAATATTGCCAAGAGACCATTAATTTCTATGATATTTAAGGCAAAGAACCGATGTGTAGGTGCTGTTTTCGTGAGAATTTTAGATATGCTTGGCTAGGAAGTCATTACATCACATTTATCTGCTTGGATGTGGGAGACATTAACAGCCTTATGAATATTCATGCTGTCTGGTTAATTAAGTTAATTGTTCTGCAGAAGTGCTTGCACTTTCAAGGACAATTTTTTCACTTATTTATTTATTTACTCGTTCATTCATTCACTCATTCGTTTGCTGCTTCTGTTGGAGTCTGTGGGTGCTGCCTTGTACTTCATCAGACAAGGTTCCACTTTATCTCTCATGAAATGCTGCACCGCAACCCATGTCACCCCAGCTTTGTTTGTAGCACATTTCAGCATGTGAGGGGGAGGGGCAGGTGGGCAAAGTTACTAGTAATGTTCAAAAAAATAACTTTTCCTGCAAATTAAAATGTTTATCTTCTGCTATCTATATGAATAGCATGGTTTTCTCTATTGCAGACATTTTTATTCTTTCTCCAAACCATGTACAGGTTTCTTGGAGGGGAAAAGTACTATCTTCAACTTTATGATTTCAAAAGTACTTTCTCCTGAGCTCTCAGGTTTACTTCAGAGTGCTAAGGAAACTCACATTCAAAGATCAAGGTATGCTTTAATGAGTAGGTGATGAATAGTTTCTGACCTCTGGTCATGCTTCCTATGACAACTAAACTGTGTAAAATTGGGGGACAGTTGCTGAACTTGGCAGGCGGTGAAAACAGCAAACTGATTTCTAGCATTCCAAAAGGACTTTTGCTTGAGCATTCACTGTATTTGAGTCTTGTGGGAGCAGTCTGTACGTCCCTGGTTACAATGCGTATCCTTTGCTACTGTGCATAACAGCATTATGTTATGCATCTTAAAACTTTTCTAGAGGAATGCTTTTATAGTCCTCTTCTAATTAAGCCCAGGAATAGAGGAAATGATGTCATGAGATACTGTGATCAATAATCCTGAAGGCCCCTCTCCAGTTGTGTGTCCTTTAGAAACCTTGAAACCAGATTTACAAGTAAATCTGATGCAGCAAGGAGCAACAACAACTACAACAAACAAACACAAACAAAAGAACCGATTTGTTTTCCTTCTGGATAATTCCAGATGTGTCGTGAATCATGGGGCCAATATACAGGCAGTAAAGGTCCAAAGGATCATCGAGAGCTCTAGTCAAAGATACCCAGAGTAAAGGGTTCTAGTCCACTTGTTTGCAAAGAGCTCAAAAAGCCACACTGAGAATTTGTTAAAACCTATCCTGGCCCAATCTGTGCGCCCTCCCATCCCACCCCTTTCTCTCCATTCAACCAGGTGGAGGTAAAACCTAGGAAGGAGGTGATGTTGCTACTGCTCATTCATAGACTATGCCTCTGTAAAATTCACTTGGGCATCTTAAAAATTACAGGCTGATTCGTGATATTTAGAGTGGGACCTAAGAATCTCTTTAAAGTACTGTTATCAGTTGATTTAAATGAATTTTTCTCATTTGTTTTTAAGTTGACTAAAAACTGCTCCTAGTTACATGTACAACGTGTCTGGACTACGTGGACATCTTAGAATGACTAAATTGGATTCATAATCATATGCACTCCCCCACACATTCATCATTTTCTTGTGTGTGAGAAAATGAATTCTACCCTTAGCAGTTTTCAAGTATGTTACACACTAATTGTGCTCACTGTGCTTTACAATAGAATGCCTGAACTTACTCTTTCTTACTTGGGTTTTGCCTCCATTGGCCAGCAGGGCCCCACACTTCCCAACTCTCCACTGCTGGTGCCTGAGCCCCTGCTCCCTATGTCTGTGAGGTCAGTTGTTTTTATATCTTTTGCTTTTTTTTTTTTCAGATTTTATGCGTAAGTCAGACTTTTTTTACGGTGTTTCTTTCTCCATACCCACCTTATTTTACCAGACATACTTCCTACAAATTTGTCCAAATTGTCACAAATCTCCGGGTTGTCACCATTTTAAAGGTTGCATTCCATTGTAAATATATGCTGAATCTTTATTTATGCAATTATCTAGTGGGCATTGGAGCTAATCCTAATGAGCAAAGACTTGCAGATATGACTATGATACACTGCTTTCATTACCCTCTCATGTCTCCTCACCCTGCTACTCACAATACTGCCCTCAACTTTCTGTTCTCATGCTGGGTGTGGTGTGATGTGTGTGTGTGCATGTGTATGCATATGTGTGTGCATGTGTGCATGTGTATACATGTGTGTGCATGTGCTTGCGGTGTGTGTGTGTGCATGTGTGAGTGTGTGTGTGTGCATGTGTGTGTGTATGTGCTTGCGGTGTGTGTGTGCATGTGTGAGTGTGTGTGCATGTGTGTGTGTTTGTATGTGTGTGTGTGTGTAAAAGCACACATTTTATTCTATGTGCCTAAATAGCCTCCACTGTATATGTACACTGTACACCACATTTTCTTTGGGGCTACATATAGGTTGATTTATCATTTTCATTACTGTGAACAGTGCTACAGTCATCATGGATCTGCAAGTAACTCTGTGGTATTTGACTCACAGTCCTTGGGCTATTTTAGGTTTGTTGGAAAACTTCCAAGTTGATTTCCAAAATGGCTACCCCAGTTTCCCTTCCTAGCAACAGTAAATAAGAGTTTCTCTTTCTCTACATATTAGGCAGCTTTGGTTGTCATTTGTTTTCTTGGTGATTAGTCATGCTGAGCAGGGTAACAGAATCCAGAATGGCTTAATTTGCATTAAGGACAATGAACACCTCCAAGTAGCTATTGTACATCTGTATTTTTTCTTTTGAAACTGTTTACTCAGTTTATCATTGATTAAATGATGTGGGTTTTGTGTTTAATTTTTGTAACTCCTTATATATTCTAGATATTAATCCCCTTTCTGGTGTGTAGTAGTCAGAAAAATTTCTCTGATTCTGTAGACATTTTTTCATCCTGATTGTGGCATCCTTTGAGGCACAGACGTTTTAATTTCATGTAATCCATCCATGAATTCTTAGGCTATTTCTTGTGCTGTTAGAATCATCTTCAGAAAATCCTTGCATATGTCTATCTCTTACACTATTTTACCTATATGTTCCTGTACCAATTTTAAGGCTTTCAGTCTTACCATCATGTGATTCCTGTCATTGAGTCCAGTTTTGCAATTGTCTTGTTGGTTTGTTATGTTGGAAAAGTCTTATATTCTTGCAAGACAATAAATTTGTTAACAGTATGTGATCTTAACAACATGTTGTTTGTTTCTGTTTGCTAGTTTCCATAGAGAATTTTTATCCATATTCTTCAGGGAAATAGGTCTGTAGTTTTCTTTATTATTGCTGTGTTTTTATCTAGTTATGGTAGTGGACTTTGTAGAACAGCTTTGGTAAGAATGTGGAATACATCATGAATTTGCATGGCATCATTGTTCAAGGGTCAAGCTCTTCATCTCTGTATCATCTCAACTTCAGTATATTGTTGCCAAAAGAGCAGTTACTGAGGTTTTGAAGTGTATTTCTACGATTAGTGATGGACCCACTGGACATTTGTATGTCTTCTTTGGTAAAATCACTAGTCATAAAATTTACTCATTAAAAAAAATCAAATGTAACATCAAATTAAAAGATGCATTTGAGTTCCTTACACATGTAGTCATTATTTAGTGTAGTCATGCTTTGGTTAAAAACAGGCCTCATATACAGTGATGGTTCTATACATTAATAATGAAGCTGAAATGACCTTGTCACCCAGTAAACATATATCAAGATGAGGACACTACTGAAGAATTCTCAAGAAAACTCAGAGCTTTGGGGAAAATTTTGAAAGTATAGACCCAAGACATCAAGTAGTTTACATAACAGAGAGGAATGTTTGTGGTATATTATCTGGACAAGCAAATCTATGATGAAATAAAACAAGCATCCACCATGGGTGTGTTTCTGAAAAGAAGTCCCTTTCCCCAACAGGGGCCTCAGCCAGGTCCTTTGAGGAGGATCCAGAAGATGGCACTGCTGTGACAGCAAAGTCCATTGGAAAGTGGGTGAAGCAGCTGAAGGGAAAGACAGAGAGAGATGCTTGCTAATGATGTTCACACTGGGCATGTCTCCGCCATGTATGTTAATGTCTTTTTAAAAGATTTATATTTTAATTATGTATGTATGTGGGAGATTATGTAAATGGGTGTGCACTTAGGAGGTTAGAAGGCATCAGAACCCCCTAGGTTAGAGTGATAGGCAGTTGTGAGTTGCCTAATATGAGTACTGAGAACTGGACTTGGGGCTTCTGCAAAAGCAGTATGCACCCTTAACAGCTGGGCTATCTCCCCGGCTCCATTTCCCCTAAGCTTTTAACAAATATATTTAAAAGGGAAGAAAGTTTATAAATAGAGAAAAAGTTCATGGAGCAAGGACATAATAAAAACATCCATGTTTTAAACATAACTATCAATTCGTAGATCAGCGCCTTATTGAGCCATCACCAGAGAGGCTTCCTCCTGCAGCAGATGGGGACAGACAGAGACCACAGCTAGACATTGCACAGAGGAAGACACCTTGGGATGTATAGCTCTAAATGAGATGTTTCTATCAAATCCTACCACTCAGAGCTCAGGGAAACCCCGGGCAGAGGGGGCTGAAAGAGCTTAAGCAGAAGGGTTGGAGGACAAGTCCCTGTGAATCAAACCTAGGAAGGCTCATAGGAACTCACAGAGACTAAAGCAGCAAGTACAGAGCCTTGACAGGCCTATCCCAGGTCTTCTGTGTATTTACTATAGCTTCCAGTTCCTTATTTTTCATGGGACTCCTGAATGTGTGAATGAGTGGGTCTCTGGATTATTGTGACTTCTCTTAGGCTCTTTTCCTTCTGTTGGTTTGCCTTCTTCAACTTTGGTGTAATGGTTTTATCTTATATTCTATTTTGTTATCTCTTAGAAGTCAATTCTATTCTGATGAGAGACATAAAGGGAATGGATCTGAATGGAAGTGGAGGTAGAAAGGAACTGGTAGGAGTAAGGAGAGAGAATATATTGTAATCAGGATATGTTGTATGAAAAAAATCTATTCTCAAAAAAAGGGAAATGTCTAGTTAATAAAGAAAGAGTCAAAAGGTTTTAAAAATTTAAAAGTTTATAAACTTACAGTAAGCTAAAGTTAACTACCTACTGAAAAAAACCCTGTAAATTTGCTATAGCATAGAATTATAACATTTATAAAATTAATAATAGGATGCAGTGTTCTCCTAGGCCTTTATACCCATGCCTTGATTTAAGCAACTTCATTTCTGAAAGCCCCACTCACGGTATATAAGAACCTTAAACTGCTGTTTCTAAGAACGCTCTTTGCCCCTTTTCTCTATTTAGATATGTGTGGAATCACACTTATCACCCTGTGAGGGTTACCTGTATTGCAGCACAGTGACCTGTGACCTGGGTTTGGAGCCAGGAGCAATGGCACACAGTTCAGGTCTGCACAAGGCTTTACCATCCAGGTTTCTGGAGGTCTGCTCTTTGATGCTGGCCTGGTGACAACAGCACTTAAAAACACATTTCTCAGGCTGGCATCATAAATGACGTGTGTCTGTAGTTTGGACGTGAGTCCTTACCAACTGCGGACTGTCCTGTGTGAACATTCTCCAGTTCTGTTGGTCATTTCTCACCCCACTGAGACTTTCTTGAGCTGGGCAGAAGCTTTGCACTGGGGTATAGTTCTCCATGTACACTTTTGCTCTTGTCCCGTGTTTTAGGAGCCGTCCCCCTCTATTGTGTCCCAGTGGATGTCTGAAGTATCTAATCCATTGTCAATTGAGTTTGTGTACAAGTTATGAGAGGGTCTAATTTCATTCTCCTGCACATGGACATCTAGTCTCCAGTTTTAGTGACTATAACTTACTTTTGTTGCTGTTTTGGTTTTTGTACATGTATGGAATATCAGTTTACCTTAATAAGTGCTAGAGTTTTTCTTTTGGGGTCCTGATATTATATTCTATTGATGTATGCACCTGTTTTTAATGCCAGGAGCATTCTGTTTCGATGACTACAGTTTTATAGTAGATTTTGAACTTAAGAAATAGGCTGCCTCAACTAGCTTTACTCTTTCAAGATCGTGGTAGCTACATGGAGTCCTGTCTTTTCTTCTTTTCAAAGAAAGATTTTGTTTGTTTCTATGACAGGGATTGCTTTGGATAGTGTCTCTATGATAACAGTATGCACTCTCCTAGTTTGTGAACACAAGGTATCTATGTGTTTAATTCTGCCATCTTAAATCTCTTTCATCAATGTTTATGCATTTAAGTTTATAAATCCTGTATTTCTTCAGTGAAATTTGCTTCTAAGTACCTTTGGTAGTGTTAGTAGATGGTTTCCTTGGCTTGGCTTATTTATGACAGGTTGCTATAAGTAAATAAAAAACTGTATGCACATATTAATTTTGTATCCTGCAACTTTACTGAGGTCTTTGGGTTTGACTCATAGCTATCTTGATCATATTAATTTATATTATTCCCTCAAAAATCACAATTATATAGAAGCTTATTCATTCAATTTTAATGAATAAGACTTTAGCTTCTACACAGAAATAAGAACTGATAGCAGAAAATGTCTGTGTTGAACAGAGATAAATGCATAGATGTATAAATGAGAAAACTTCAATCAATAATGGAAAACTACAATATCACTTTTAACTCACAGGCATGTTCAAAGTACGTTCTGTGAGTCCTAGAGGTACACTCTCTCTTTGAATTGGTTTCCTTTCTATGTCTGAGAGAAAAACTACGTGAAGCAATATTTAACTTGATTGTTGTCATCTAAGATTGTGTACACAGGACACAGTTTCTGATTTTCACAATCGTTAGGGTAGTTCGAAAAGACTCTCGGATTCCTTTATCTACTCACTAAAGGGAAAAGCTCCCTAGTGAAGGCCCTGTGATGCTTTTGTGTGACCAAACCCATGCAGAGCCTGCTTCCAAAGACCAAAGTAACAAGCCATCCCTCCTTTCCAGGACAGTAAAGGCATTGGAAAAATGGGAAAAGGGTGCATTGGGCAACAGTTAGAAGTCAGAGTTTCCTGGTGGATTATTAGAAGCGATCACCAGTGACAACTTGACTCCTTCTTTTCCATTTTCCTTGTCTTGTTCTCTTACTAACTGCTCTGGTCAGGACTCCTAGGATGATTTTTAAGTAGAATTGGTGAGATTCATCTCAGTGTGCTGTTCCCTATGAATGCCTTTCAGTAAACAGTGTGGCTGCATTCCTCCTTGACCAAGGCTGTCTTTTAAGTAACTGGAGTCTGAACATTGCTTAGTTTTGGTTGGTCAATCAGTCAGGATTACTTCAGCAGTTGGTAAAGTGAGCTTTGTTGTTGTTGCACTGCTGGAGTTCTGGTTTAACTAAGGTGATTTATCATTAGTAATTAAAATGTGTTTATTATTATTTAATACATAAGCAATAATTATTTCAATGACATCTTAGCGGTAGTGGCTAAGGTGTTTCAGCTTCTGCAAATGGACAATGAAGGACACAGTTGCAAGGGACATTATTTGAAGCACACACACATGGGCACAGAAATGCCACTTCCTAACCAAATCCAGGGGACAGGTCTTTGTCTTGGGGACCAGTGCACAACAGACCCATGCCTTCACAGCTCTTGGTTAACACTGACTTCTCCCTGTTGCCCAATTGACCCTCTTCCCATTTGGTCACACATAAGTATCACAGGGCCTCACTAGGGACCTTTTCCCTTTAGTGAGTAGATGGAGGAATCCTAGAGTCTTTTTGAACTACCCTAACGATTGTGAAAATCAGAAACTATGTCCTGTGTACGCACTTTCAGATGACGACAGTTGAGTTAAATGTTGTCTTCACGTGGGGCAGTTTTTCTCTCAGACATAGAAAGGAAACTAATTTGAAGTGAGAGTGTACCTCTAGGACTCACAGAATGAACTTTGAACATGCCTGTCAGGGTTTAAAGTGATATTGTATTTTCCTACTATTGGCTGAATTTTTCTCATTTATAGATCTATGTGTTTGTCTCTGCTCAACACAGACATTTTCTGCTGTCAGTTCTTATTTCTGTGTAGAAGCTAAAGGCTTATTCATTAAAATTGAATAAAGTAAGCTTCTATATAATCGTAATTTTGAGGGAATAATATAAATATCATGATCAAAATAGTTAGGAGTCAATAAACTATTTTTTTAACTTATGGTTCCAGAGAGAGAACACAGGCTTTACACATGCTAGCAAACACTGCAATACTGGGCTGAGATACCCAGTCCAATTTTCTAACATTTTGTGGTATTTTCTAACTTTTAAATCACTTAGAAGTTTAACAGACAATCCTGCAAACATTTGACAAGCATCTGTGCTGTGAATAGAAAGTGGCATGTCTAATGCTTTAACAACTTTTCTGTCATAAACTTCCATTAATTTTCATCTGAACCTTGCAGGGTGGTGGCTATGTGCAATAAGAGCACATGGTAATTTAAAACACACACTCTACCGCTAATCCGTGTTTTTAATTTGTTTTGGCAGGATCTACTAATGTATTGGCACATTCTCTCTTTGGAACTCCTCACGTGGTGACTGCAGCCATGCACATTATACTGGGTAAGAATTCTCCTGGAGACATCCAGGTGGAATAGGGGAAGTTTTTATTCATGTAAGTAACTATTGTGTTTCCGTCAGTCTTATCTAGAAATGGTAAGTTCTCTGTTTCTAAGCATAGACATGTTTAACTAAAGCTCAAAGACAAGGTGTCTTCTAGCTAAATTGCCTTTCATTTCCACTACTTGCTTTGAAAAGAACAATAAATAGGGGTTTACTATATAATCTTGATGGAAAAAATATTGTAACGATGTTCAAAATCAGTTTTATAACATAATGGGGAAAGTCTATGCATACTATTTGCATATGTAATCAGCACTATTGTTTGATTGTACCAAGACTTCAGGCATAAGATCATATTATCAGAGGAAGAAAACTACCAGGGCACATCCATGGATCATAAATCATCCCATGTGATAACATGAAAGTTCAGATAAATGCAATGCAAAACTAAAATTAACTCTGTTTCCTGGGTACATCTACTTCAGCATCAGACCCGCAATCTTACTTTATATGACATTGATATAGGCTGTAAGATTTACTGCTTTGAGTTTCTTTGCTCATCACCTGAAAAAGTTGTAAGTGGCATTTACAGTTGTTATAGTAAAGATAGGTAGCTGTGATGGATGGTACCTTGCAGTATTTCTTAAGTAAATAGACATTCTCGCTGATGTTCGCTGTTTTGGCCACTCACTGATGGACTGGATACGCTGTTCCAGGTCACGTACAGTCAGTGGATGTCTGCACCTTTAGCTCTGCTGGCAAGCTTCTTCGCTTTGGGTTCTCGGCCATGTTCGGCTTTGGTGGAAGGACCTTGGTTCTGGCAGAGAAATACCGATGGATGTCCCCTAGTCAGCGGAGAGACTTTGCTGTAATCAAAGCATTGGCCAAACTTAAGTAAGGGGTTTTCCTGAGGCAAAAATTCTGTATCCCAATGCCAATGACCATGCATAATACATTTTATTGTTTTTTTATATAGGCCAGAGGATTGCAAAATATCATTTTTACTGGCGGATTGTTCTCAGAATGAACAAGAAAGGTAAATAAAAGCTCTGAGTATCGTCAATATGTCTCCTATTTTTGTAGTAAAATATATATGAGTGATTTGCCTGCATGTATGTATGTGTACCATATACATGCCTGATGCCCACTGAGGCCAGAAGAGGGTATCTGGAACTGGAGTTACAGATACTGTGAGCCACCATGTGTTGCTGGGAATGAATGTAGGTCCTCTACAGTGGCAGTCTGAATCTTATCCATTGAACCCTTTTGTTTCTCTTTAAAAAAATAAATTACTTTGACATAAGCGACGTACATAGAAGTGTAGAATCAGAGTTTCTTATCTCTTCTAGTAAAGGTGAAGTTGATGTTCTATCTTCAGAAGCAACCACGCATCCAGACAGCTTTTGGTACAACCCTGAGCCTCAAAACCACACTATGAGAATTCTCAAAGAAACATGAAATTTCAATATTAAAGCAACATTAAAGAAAGGTTCCAGTTATTAAGAAATGAAAAATGCTCCTTATAAGAAATATGTATCTTAAGTGATATTCTATTAAGGAAAGTCCTGTTTTGTGGGAAATATTAAAAAAGTGAACCCACCAACTCTCCTGCCCCGCCAGGCCATAGCACCATGTCCCGGTGGGTCCTGCTGGGTGTCATTCTCGCTGCTGCTGATCTGTTCTCTCCCAGCTAGCTCCACAGCGTCTCAGCCGTGTTCCTTCTCCACCAATGGCGAACTCACTCTCCAGTAACCAAGTAAAGCAAAACTCTTAAAGCTTAATTAATTAATCAATCAGATTTATGAATCAATACTATCACAATTTACAAGATGCCAATATAATAATTTAAGAGCCAAGTGATAATTATAAAAGCTTTATCCCAATATTTCTTTTTCTTTTCTTTTCTTTCTTTCTTTCTTTCTTTTTTTTTTTTTTTTCAGAGCTGAGGATCAAACCCAGGGCCTTGGGCTTGTCACTGAGCTAAATCCCCAATCCCTATCCCAATAGTTCTAACCTTAAAAAAACTTGGCTATTTTAGCTAGTAGATGTCACGCAGGTTCACATCCGAAGTCATCTTGGTTCCTCTTTTTTGTCTCCTCCCCAACTCCTAGCTCCGCCTCCCCTTTCCTGTCCAATCACAGGCCTTCCACTGCCCTAATATGATTGGGCATGGAAATCCTGCAATCGTCCTGCACATCCAAGTATGGGTTGTATAGTCTGCTTGTGTTTAGTAGATGTTAGCTTTGCACTTGTGTGACATGTTTTTGTTTCTGTCATTTTACTTCTAGAAAAGCACAGAGATCTTCAGAATCTGGTGAGTCAGAAAGAATCTAGTTGAAGCCCTATCTTGCATTAGTGACTGGGGAGAAAACATAACCAGGTACTTCCATTTTCTTTAGACTGTGATGGTCACTGGCAAACCATCCAAGGGCAGTTCTTGAACATCAGTATCATGGCAATTCCCTGTCTGTGTTCAGTGGCACCCAGAGGTTTCGCACCTGACACCAGGTGAGTATTTTGATGACTATTAAAAGCTTGCTTTTTATAAATATTTTTCCTTTGGTAATACTTTAGCTAGTTAGAAACTTGCTAAAGATATGTTCTCAGTGAAAGTGCAGATATTAAATGTCAGCGATTGGAGTGCTTGGCTACACATGGGTTATCTATCTCATCCTTGAGCCCTGCCAAGAATCAAGGACCATGACAGAAGAGAGGTGGAAAGACTGTAAGAGACAGAGGTTAGAGGGGAGCTTCAGCAGAGCGTTACCTTCTGGACATGACTACGTTGGTACACTTATGAACTCAACAGTAGTTGTTGTTGCCTGAACAAGATGTATTTAAGATCCAGCCAGGTGACATTCTAGGATGGTGTGAGGAGGGGCCCATGAGCTCCAACCCCTAGCTGAGGATCTCTTAACTATGGATGGCTTCTTTTTTTTTAAATTTTATTTTCTAAGTTTTTTTTTATTTACATTCAAAATCATTTCCCCTTTCCCGTTTCCTCCCTCCCCGAAACTCCCATAAGCCCCCTTCCCTCCCTCTTTTCCCCATTCAACCCCCTCTCGCTTCTCTGTCCTGGCATTCCCCTACATCCAGTCTTTCCAGGACCAGGGATCTCTCCTTCCATCTTCTTGGAAATCTATTGACATGCGAATTGTGTCTAGGGTATTCCGAGATTCTGGGTTAATATCCCCTTATCAGTGACTGCATACCATGTGTGTTCTTTTGTGATTGGGTTACCTCACTAAGGATGATATTTTCAAGTTCTGACCATTTGCCTAGGAATTTCGTGAATTCATTGTTTTTTATTGCAGAGTAGTATTCCATTGTGTAAATATACCACATCTTCTGAATCCATTCCTCCGTTGAGGGAAATCTGGGTTCTTTCCAGCTTCTAGCTATTATAAATAAGATTGTTATGAACATAGTGGAGCATGTGTCCTTATTGCATGCAGGTAAAACCTCTGGGTATATGCCCAGGAGTGGTATAACAGGATCCTCCGGGAGTGTCATGCCCAGTTTTCTGAGGAACCGCCAGACTGCTTTCCAGAGTGGTTGTACCAGCCTGCAATTCCACCAGCAGTGGAGGAGTGTTCCTCTTTCTCCACATCCTCGCCAACAACTGCTGTCTCTTGTGTTTTTGATCTTAGCCATTCTGACTGGTGTGAGATGGAATCTCAGGGTTGTTTTGATTTGCATTTCCCTAATGACTAAGGATGATGAACATCTCTTTAGCTGCTTCTCAGCCATTAGATATTCTTCAGGTGAGAACTCTTTGTTTAGCTCTGTACCCCATTTTTAATAGGGTTACTTGGCTCTCTGGAGTTTAACTTCTTGAGTTCTTTGTATATATTGGATATTAGCCCTCTGTCGGATGTAGGGTTGGTAAAGATCATTTCCCAGTTAGTTGGTTGCCGCTTTGTCTTTTTGACAGTGTCTTTTGCCTTGCAAAAACTTTGTAATTTAATGAGGTCCCATTTGTCAGTTCTTGATCTTACAGCATAAGCTATTGGAGTTCTATTCAGGAAATTCTCCCCTGTGCCCATATGTTCAAGGTTCTTCCCTAGTTTCCTTTCTATTAGTTTCAGTGTGTCTGGTTTTATGTGGAGGTCCTTGATCCACTTGGAATTGAACTTAGTGCAAGGAGATAAGAATGGATCAATTTGCATTCTTCTGCATGTTGACCTCCAGTTGAGCCAGCACCATTTGTTGAAAAGGCTATCTTTTTTCCCACTGGATGGTTTTAGCTCCTTTGTCAAAGATCAAGTGACCATAGGAGTGTGGATTCATTTCTGGGTCTTCAATTCTGTTCCATTGATCTACATGCCTGTCACTGTACAAATACCATGCAGTTTTTAACACTATTGCTCTGTAGTACAGCTTGAGGTCCGGGATACTGATTCCCCCAGAGGTTCTTTTACGCTTGAGAATAGTTTTAGCTATCCTGGGTTTTCTGTTATTGCAGATGAATTTTTGAATTGCTCTTTCTAACTCTATGAAGAATTGAGTTGGGATTTTGATGGGGATTGAATTCGAGGCCCATATCTAAACATAGTAAAAGCAATTTACAGCAAACTGGTAGCCAGCATCAATCTAAATGGAGAGAAACTTGAAGCAATCCCACTAAAATCAGGGACTAGACAAGGCTGCCCTCTCTATATATATCTTTTCAATATAGTACTTGAAGTTCTAGCTAGAGCAATTAGACAACAAAAAGAGGTCAAAGGGATACAAATTGGAAAGGAAGAAGTCAAACTATCACTATTTGCAGACGATATAATAGTATACTTAAGCGACCCAAAGAACTCCACCAGAGAACTCCTACAGCTGATAAACAACTTCAGCAAAGTGGCCGGATATAAAATCAAGCAAGTCAGTAGCCTTCCTATACTCAAAGGATAAGCAGGCTGAGAAAGAAGTAAGAGAAATGATACCCTTCACGATAGCCACAAACCATATAAAGTATCTTGGTGTGACTCTAACCAAACAAGTGAAAGATCTGTATGACAAGAACTTCAAGTCTCTGAAGAAAGAAATTGAAGAAGACCTCAGAAGATGGAAAAATCTGCCATGCTCATGGATTGGCAGGATTAATAAAAATGACCATCTTGCCAAAAGCAATATTGATGTCTTCTGAGGGGAGGAAGAGTTGGTTTTCTTTAAGGATGTGAACACTGGTAGTTTGTGGTTGAATGTGGATGACTCCAAATTCATGAGTTCATGAGCAATACAAATAGACTCAGTGGATTATTGAGAGATAAAATATAACATGAAGTTGAGAATGGATGAAAATGTAGGGAGTAGATATTGAAGGAATTAGGAAAAGAGGTATGTTTATAGGGGGTAAATATGATCAAAACATAAGAACTTCTCAAAGAATTAATAAAAATATTATTTTTAAAAGAAGAATAATAATTGTGGGTTAGAGAAGTAGTTTCTCTTTATATGATATTAAGTCTTAAGGATTTGTCTACACAGTGGATTGTGAACATCTATTGAACTGGAGAAAAACTGTCGTATCACCATTTGCATTTTACTAACCCTCTGACTCAAGTGTTCCCTGAGTCTCACTGGCATAACCCTGTGTTGTGCTTCCTTCATTTGCTTTCATTTCACTACTCATTGAGAATATTATAATAAATATTATTATAATAAATGTTTCTTGTGAATGTCTCTACACTCCAATTTTTATCCAAACATATCCTTAATATGAGGGCTGGAGAGATGGCTCAGTAGGTATAAGTGTGTACTTGTCTGTCAGGGGAACTGGGTTAGGTTGATGCTTCTACTTAGACATTATGGTTTTGCTTAATGTGAACCATGGTGCATAGGAATCTCTCAGCTACATTTCAGTGAAATAACCAGCTAGACATGTTATATCTTCTCAGAATTAGAGGTACTCTTTCTTCCGTGCATTCTTTTTAAGCAAATGTCCATTTTTAGTCTAGAAAGTAGTTCTCTTCCAAATGTAATCATGTATAACAAAGGAGGAGGAATAATATTTATAAAAGCACACAACTAAGAAAAACGATGTGTAAAGACAGTGCCATGAACACTCAGGTGCTATTTGTTTTCAGAGGGAAGAGACAGTATGGTGGGTAGGAGGAGTATTGGACCCCACTTAACTCAGCAGTTAAAGCTCTGCCGCTAGCCTATTGTGGTTTTTTTGTTTTGTTTTGTTTTTGATTGCCATTGCATGACGTCCACTGGCAGTGGTCCATCCTTACATAGTATGACTGCAAACATCTAAGGCTCCTCACAGCTCTAGCCTGAGCCTCCTTTTAATGTCATTGTTATTCTTGGGACAACTTTGTGTTTGCACTGAAATCAAGCATGAAATTATTTGCATGTATTTCTGCAAAATGCCTTCTAAAACTAACGCGTTTGTGGCTGCTGCATTGGCACCAGATCACACTCTTGGTTTCTAGTCTCTCTTACTGGATGGAAGTGCTATGTAAGATTAAAATGCTCCACTCTTTAGCTGTACATATGTGTTAGCAATTGTTCACTCTGTCCCCTCTACCCAGAGCAGTAGATACATTTCATCTTCTGTGTCACTTAGACCTTCTTCCCCTAAACACTTTAACCACAGTTTGGATTTTAGAAAAACATCTAGCCAAAGGTTATTTCAGATCATTTGCAAGTGTTCACTGTGTCATAATACATTTTTAAAATGTAAAATACATAGCTTCATGCTTAGAATTCTTAAATAATTAATGTAGATTTAATATTACTTTTTAATTTGATTAGGGTGCATAAATGTTTGGTGGTCAAAGAACCCTGCAGTAAGGTTTTGCTGAGAAGAAACCCCGGGGATTAATAAAACTAATTTGAAAAGCTTTTTCATTTCAATGAGAGAACAGCAAAATGTGATTTAAAAATTTTAGGTCAATTCAACATGGTGATTTTTCAATATTGGTCAGTATCCTCTAGAGAGCACTGTATTTGTCAGAAAAAAATGATGTGGGGTAGTTTCTGACTGTCTGTTAAACTCCTTGATGTCAAATACAAATGTTTAATTTCAGATTAAATAATGGAAGCATGGCTCTTATAATTGTACGAAACACCACTCGACCAGAATTTGTAAAGCACCTGAAAAGATACTCCAGTGTAAAGAATCAGGTATGGACATTTCTTTTTGTTACTTCTTTGCAAGGCTATTAATCATGGAGATAAAGATGTTTCAGAGATTAACATCAACTTTAGTCTTGTGAGAAACCTTTATTTCCTTCTATCTGTGTTAATCATCTTTTCCCTTTGGTCTTTACTTCAAATTTTGAAATGTGTGTGCCAACATGCCAGTATTAACTTACATTTGATTCTTTTGACATATGGGCTATATGAGTTTTTTACCCCTGTGTAAAGAAAAACCAAAATGCTAGTATTACACTGAGAAGTGAAGTCAGTTAAGGGTACAGTTACACACACACACACACACACACTGTTATTTAGAATGGAAAGTGGTGAAATCTGAGTTTAGCTTTCTTGATTTTACAACAGCAGATTCTAAACTTATGACAGTTAGATTTTCCTGACATTTGCTTATAACCTGTTCCATATTCATGGCTTTCAAAAGATTTCCAGCTATGTGCTTAAAATACCCATTTTATAGATGTTATTGTTATGTAAAAAGTATTTAGAGATATTTCCACTTAAGTGATCAGACTAACAGAGAAAGAGCAAATATGAGCTGTACTCTTGAGCACACACTGTGACCCAGCTGTTAGTCTTGAAGTACAGATGTGGCTGTAAAACCCTGTAGTTTGACACAATCTTTTTTTTTTTAATTAATCATTTTATTTGTTTACATTCCAAATATTATCCTCCCTCCTGGTCTCCCCTCCACGAACCCCCCATGCCTCCCTTTGCCTCTAAGAGGTTGCTCCCCAACCCACTCCCACCTCACCCCTCTAGTATCTCTTTTCTCTAGGGCATCAAGTCTCCACAGGACCAAGTGCCTCTCCTCCCACTGATGCCAGATGAGACAGTCCTGTGCTACATATGTAGCAGGAGTCATGGACTGGTTGGTGGTTTAATCCCCAGGAGCTCTGAGGGGTCTAGTTAGTTGATACTGTTGTTCTTCCTGTGGGGTTGCAATCCCCTTCCACTCCTTCAGCTCTTTCCCTAATTCTTCCATTGAGGTCCCTGGGCTCAGTCCAATGGTTGGCTGTATCTGCATCTGTCTTTGTAAGGTGCTGGTAGAGCCTCTCGGAGCACAGCCATACCAGGCTCCTGTCTCTAAGCACATCCTGGCATCAGTATAGGGGTTTGGTGTCTGAGGATGGAATGGATCCCCAAGTGGGGCAGTCTCTGGTGGCCTTTCTTTCAGTCTCTGCTCCATTTTTGTCCCTGCATTTCCTTTAAACAGGGACAATTCTCAGTAAAAAAAAATTGAGATGGGTGGGTGGCCCTATCTCTCCACTGGGGACCATGCCTATCTACTGAAGGTGGTTTCTTTAGGTTCTATCTCGCCTCTGTTCAGAATTTTGGTTAATGTTATCCTCATCAGGTCCTGGGAGACTCTTGCATCCCTGGTATCTCCGACTTTCTAGTTGCTCCCCAAGTTGTCCCTCTGCCCACACACTGCTAATTATTTCTATTCATTTTCGTGGCCCTCTGGACTTCTCTCCTGTCCCTTTCCATACCTGGTCCTGTCCCCCTTTTTCCTCCTCCTCCCTTCTCCCACCTAGATACCTCCCTCCTCTGCTTCCTGTGTGGATGCTTCTTCTTCCTAAGTGGAATTGAACATCCACACTTTGGCCTTCCTTCTTTCTAAGCTTCATGTCTTTGAGTTGTATCATGGGCATTCTGGGCTTTGGGACTAATAGTCACTTATCATTGAGTACATACCATGTATGTCCTTTTGGGTCTGGGTTACCTCACTCAGGATGATATTTTCTAGTCCCATCCATTTACCTACAAATTTCATGAAGTCATCATGTTTAATAGTTGAGTAATATTCCATTGTGTTATCATATCACATTTTCTGTATCCATTCCTCTGCTCGGATATACTTAGGGGAGGAAAAATGGGAGGAGGGGAGTAAATCCAGGTAACCATCACTGGCTGACAGTTGATCATACACTATAGCCACTTGTAAAGGGGTAGGGGGCAGAGAGGGAGGGAGGGAAGGAGGGAGGGAGGGAGAGAGAGAGAGAGAGAGAGAGAGAGAGAGAGAGAGAGAGAGAGAGAGAGAGAGAGAGAGAGAGAGAGAGAACTCATTCTCTTTGTGTGCCTGTGGGAGCCACAAGAGGGAGTTGGATTTTCTTGAGCTAGAGTCACAGGTGGTTGTGAGAGCTGATTCACATTTGTACTGGGGATGAAACTTGGGTCCACTAGAAGGGCAGTAAGAACTCTTAAGAGCTGAGCCATCCCTCCCTCCAGTCCCCAGGTCCCCCATGTTTGTCTCATAATTTCACACTACAACAAAGAACTACAATAATCTGGTATTTATAACCATATACAATTCATATAATCACTTCTATGAATAATAAACATGGGAATGTGAATTATATATAATGCATTTAAAAAAAACACTTTGCCATATAAGAAAGTCTACATATATCTTAGTTACTGTAGAATTCTCTACCGGGCAGTGAATCTGTAACCATGCTAGTATGTAGGAAGGAAATAAATTCTGAATTGTTTCAGCGTTTCATTCTGAGTCGTGTTTTCATTGCCGGAATGTCAATGTTTGTGAACAGCTGTAGAACAGATTGAAGATAACCTCACTGTTTTTACAGTGACTCCTAACTCAGTAAAACAGAGGATAAAACTACACTTTGGGGCCCTTTTAACTGCATCCTCTTGCCAGCTCTTCTCTCTCCTCACATTTCTTGTTCTCCGTGGCCACCTTTGGCAAGGTTTTAAATTTTTTAAATGAACTCTCCCATCTTCCGAGGATCCTCTCTTCTGTGTGACCCCTTTGTCTCCGTTATTTCAATCACTTGCCTTCTAAGCACACATCCTTGCAAAGGGTCTGATCGGGTCTTCAGATCTGCAGGACCACCGTCCTTCCCTTATGCTGTAAAGTCTGTAAGTCACCCAGGTCACCCAGTCCGATGGGTCCACGGCTGCCCTTGACTCTTCCCCCTTCTTCAGATAACAGCATCTCCCCTCATTCTGCAGTTTTTCTGATGCGCCCCTCCCCATTTCTCACATCATTACATCAACTGCTTCTGTTTGTTCTCATTTTGTATCTCTCCCTCTTCTTAATTCAAACCTTATTCATTATAATGGCCCTTCATGTATCTTTAGTTTGTCTTGTCTTTTGCAGTTCCTTTTGGAAGAGTTTTCCTAAAATAACTGATTTCTCCTCTTTACCAAAGGGCAGCTTTCCATTTCTTCAATATCAACTCCATGGTCCTTGGGAAACCATTTTCCCACTTCAAGTTCAAGCTACAACTTGAGGAAGGTATCAGCCGGATCACTATCTCATGAGGCCATTGTCCCTTCAGAACATGGTTGTCCTCTAAGTGTTTTTTCATGTGGCTGTCCCTTGGGACATGTGAATGTCTGGTATTTTTCAATGCTCTCAAACTTCTACCATCCCCAAGGAAACAATTAGCCCCCACATTGGGTGCAAAGCTTTCAGTATCTGCCTTGTACTTAAGAGAACTTGCTGCATAATCACTCATTTTCTAGCTATATTTTTACACGAGTTTCCAATTAGGCTCTGCCACACAGATATATGTTTAATGTAACTACATCTTTAGAAGCCTTATCTTCAAAAGCAGTTATGTTCTGAGACATTCAAGATTAGGACTTCAACAGAGGAATTCTTGGACAGGGCATACAATGAATATTAAAACTTTTTGTAATTGGGTTCTTCAAAGTAGTTAAGATAGCCAAATAATTTTATTGTAAAAACAGTTACTAATCATTGATCATTTCATATTTTAAAATAATGGCTTTGGGATAATCCCTTAGTAAACATAGTCTCCCCTCCCCCTTCTGCATATAAACCTCAATGAAGCACAAAATTTAAAAAGCTCTTTAAAGCAAATTAAGGGTCAGTATTTTCCCCTATACCTTTATTGTACACACAGAACAAAGGTCTAGGAGACACTACATCTTACACTAAATAATAAACTGAGTTACAATGTGCATTCCATGCTCACCTCAGCTCTAAGCAACTCAACTCTCACCAGCCTGGCTCTCCATGAAATTACCCGCGTGCCGTGACTATGTTAGAGCTCCCACACTGGGTGTAAATCCTTCAGTATCTGCCATGCACTTAAGAGAAGCTGCTGCGTAATCATTCATTTCATAGGCTATGTTTTCACATGAGTTTCCAAGAGCTGGCTGATATGGGCTAAATTGTGTCTGTTCCCCACCCCAGATATTCAGTCCTAACCCTTGTCACCTTTGCCCTGTACCCTATTTGTAAAAAGGGTCTTTATAGATATAATTGAGGATGCATTGCTGTTCCTCCACCTGGGAAACTTCCTTTGGCAAAGAAGGAAAAAAAGACAACTTGAAAATTACCTGGTGGCATTCTAGAATGGCTAGTAGCTATCCTGTACCTTGTGTCCATTTGTTTGCTAAAATGGCAGGTAAACACCTGGGAAAACCATGTCTAATTGCCTCTTTCCTTTCTCTTATGTACTTTCCATCTCAATTTTACAAATTTAGATTTAAGTTCTTCTGTATTGAGTTCCAAGTGTCACCCCTGTGCTAGAGTTTGTTTCACATCAGCTAACTAAGGTTGTAATGAAGCCGGTGGGATCAACTGCGGAGTCTGCCTTTAACTAGAAATTATGCCATTATTGATGTGGGAAATTCTTCACAGGTACAAACTGTCATACAGTAGAAATGAATGGGTGTGGAAAAAGGTTCCTTTTTCAGAAAACCTGGGGCTATCTGGTTAGAGTTTCAAAGCTATAAAGATATCACTACGATGATGAAACTGAATTCTAATAGGAGCCACCATGAAGCATTATGATTTTTTGCATTTGTTGTATTTAGTTCAATTTTCCATTTGTGGAGACTTATACCATTGGAGAAGTAAAAATTCATCCAAAGAGTAATAGCAATGGATACAGCCCACAGGAGGAGGGTGGAAACCACGCAACTGTTTCAGAAAATGGGTTTCCTTGGAATGTAGATGGTGACTTAATGGAAGCTGCATCAGAGGTTCACATTAGGTAAGCCCAAGTATTTTATGACTCTCTGCGTAGAATACCAGATGTAACACTAATAATATAATATGGGAGTTCTGCCTCCTAAGTTGAAGCAGAAGATTAAAAGCCAGAAAGTTAGCAAATTGTAAAAAGACATATGCACATCTTTCAATAAATACAAATAAGAGCATTTATGCTGGCACTGCAAATCATTATTTTGTATAAACGATACAAATGTGTTTACACTTCACATTGTTTGTCTTTGAGGACATTATTAAGCCTTATAAGGTTAATGTAATGCCACACTCTCTAGCCCTCCTCCCATCCTGCCACCACTGTCAAACTGGGCTCTAATGTCATATAATAATCTATTGAACAGTTTGCTTTAATCAAGTTCTAGTTTTATTCAAGTTGTTTTTAGTCACATCAGCAGATAAAGTAGTGGGGTTGACTGTCAAAATCTTTACAAAGAGTCCAACACACTGTACATATACATTAACAAGAGTGAGCAATGGGTATAAAGCTGCAGAAACTTACATGCACAATCTTAGCAAGCTTAATGTCTTAGTGGGCAGAAGTGTGCTGGGGGAGGGGCAGGAGCCTCGGCTAGGTGTGGTGTTAATAAGTGACTGTCTCTTCACAGAGGCACTAGAGAATATTAAGGAGGCAGGAAAGGTGGTTAAGAGTGCTCTGGAATGGTCACAGATGTTGGTGTTTTAGGTCCTTCAGCTGGCTGGCTTGTGGTTCTGCTAGGAGTGTGTGCCAATCTGTATGTGTGTTTTATACACCTTGTGAGGTATGTGAGGCATCACAGTGGTAGAGACTCGAAATAATCAAGCCTATGTTATTCCTTATAGGCTGCACCCAAGACTGATCAGGCTCTATGGAGGAAGCCTGGAAGAAATGAATGACTGCAAAGTAGCATGTAATTGCATATGAAAGAAGAATGTAAAGTAGAAATGTATTATGAAGGAATCTGGCATGCAACATATATACAAATAGAAAATGCATTTTAATGAAGATATCTATTTAATATAGTTAAAGTATCTATTTTAATGTAATTAAAATATTTTAATATAATTAAAATAGTAACTAGGTACTTGAAAATCTAAATAAAAATATGAAATCAATGAAAAAAATCAAATTCTGATTTTTCGGAAGGTGTTTGTCAGATCTAATTTGAACAACACTGTGCTTGCGATATCAATATTGTTGAAGATAATTTTTTAGCATTTCCTGGAACCTAATAAAACAAAACTTCTATAAAATTTCAGACTTCACAGTGATCTAGTAATATAACCATGAACCACTTAATAAAAAAGATGAACTTAATGAATATAACCACTTAATAAAAAAAATTCTTTCCTCTTAGACTACTATTCTACTACCCCACCCCATAACAGCATCTTTTGAAATAACTATATTTTAAAGCTTATTATATAGATAAACTTCTAAGTTTTATTTATAAATATACATAAAAATATATTTTTCTAACTGGGCAAAATGTGGCCCAGGAGGTAGCTGTGTTCTTTTGTACCTGAAAGGCAAGAATTGGTTCTCAGTGTAATGATCCACGTTTAAATTTCCTCAGAGACCATCCCTTGAAACTGTTGATCTAAAATGATATTGATTTCTCATCTATTAACTTTGGCATCCTCATGAAATAACTATTTGAATTTTTATGAGAAAACCATAAACATACCTTTTACACAAAAAAGTATCCCTTAAAAACATAAACATTTAATTAAATATGGTTTCTGAACACCCAGATCTAATGCTCTGTGCTCAAGTTTCAGCACTCAAAACCTCCCTCAACAGATTCAGGCAGCCCCTGCTCTCCGGTCACAGACTTGGGAACAGGCCACCCTCACAAATCAGGAAATCTGAGGGAGGGCCAGCTGGCAGCAAGCACTTCCTGTAAAGTGATCTTTCTTCATAACACTGAAGGTTGCCCCTCTTTTCCAGCACATGTTCAAAATCTGTCCATAACTTGCTTACACATAACAGGTTCAGATGAAAACTTACATTTATCACACTACATATATGAAATAAATACTACAAAATGGTTGTAATTACAGACAAATTATGTGACACCCAGGTAGAAGCTATTTCATTTTAAAATAGAATCTTGTGCAACAACATTATTTCATGGGAATTTTGGTGTCGCTGCCCACAAAACTTGATCAGAGATTTCCAGTTCCAACTGAGATTTTGTCTCTCCATTTCTATAACAGAATGTGGTGTTTTAGAGTCCTAGTTTATGTATATTTAACCAGACCAAGAAAAACAACAATATCCTAGCAGATACTCATGTTTGCTTAATTTGAAGCAGTGAATGTTTTATGAAATGTTGGTTCCTAAATCTCTCTTTGCACAATTTTCAATCACCAGTGAGCTGCAGTTCATCTTATATCAGTGTGTATCAGCTAAAGTGCAATATTTATAATCTGCTATGAGGATAAAATTCTTAAGAATTGGTATTACAAATGAGAATTTGAAAAAAGCAAATTATTCCTGGGGCTTCCTGATAAAGGAAAGACATAGATTGAGATTTTTATCCTTAAAAAAATATATCTGTACATGCACAGAAGAGTCCACAGCTGACCATTTCTCCAGAACCCACACCACTGCAAATGGATTTTGTTCTTCAGGATTTTTACAATTCTTATCTGCAGAGTGAAAGGGCTGTAGGGACACAGCCCGGTGATGCCCTGCTACCAATGGCAGTCTTCATGTCCTCTGCTTTAAAATGATTTATCCATTAGACAATCTGGGAACAGCTATTTGAAAGAGTCTCAGTGGCTTCAAAGATCGCGATCATAGTTTGAAGATAAATCAAAAGTATTTAAAGCCAACAAATTTCCATATCATGGCGACCATTTCACTGAGGTGAGCCCTCCTAGTCAGTAATACTTCATTGAAAGATCATTCCTTTTAAATCGGTCCGGCTGAATCTGGAGTTACTCTCCCTTTAAATTGTCTTCAACAGGTCACCTCTTGGGTATATCCAGAGCTTTAGTGTTTTGCTCCATTTATCCACTGACTGCTGAAAAGTCACTTTTGTGTAGTTTCTTTCTTGAAGACTTCCCCCTGCACTAAGACAGAGTATGTTTGTTACAAAATCATAAGTACACAGAAAAAGAGAAATTATCATGGATCTTATGAGAAGGATTTCCTTTTCCTAACCTGAGTCTTTTTTTTTTCATTTCTCTCAATTTCGAAGTCTTCAGTCGTCATTACTTTTGCTGTTGACATAACTCCAGCTGTCTCTCCTATTTTCTTCTTGTAGGATAGATTTGTACTGTCTTTTAAAGAATCCAGCCTGAAAACAGATTAGACAACAAGTGTCTAGTTTTGAATCTATAACAGTTACATCAAATATCTACTCAGTGTACAATACTTTTAACGTTGCCCAGGTTTCCCTAGCTCTGAAAACAGTTGTGAACAGTGATGATCAGCATGGACCATGCAGTGTTAACAACACAGGACTAATCTGTGATATATATGCAGTCCCCCACACAATGACATTTGACATTTTCCACATTTTCCCAAACAGACTCTTGTAGTGAAGTTAGAAAAAAAAATAGGTGATCAGTATTAAACATTCAGATAGCAGTGAAAAAATAAAAGAACAGTAAATATTGAAATAATTGGCTTTAGGACAATAAAGGCATTTTGAGTACTGTACTATTGGTAACTATTAAAGGCATACTGTCTATATAACACATAGAACTAGTAATTATTAAAGGATTACCTTCCACATAACACATGAAATTAATAAAAGTACAATAAGTCCAAGCAGCAAGCTGATGGTAATAATCACGATGGTGAAATGGCGTTTGGGTCTTTGATGATGGAGCCCTTCCAAGAAAACCTGTACAAATTAAGTAAAGGAGACACACACTCAGAGATAGCACTGCTGACATTTCCCTTGAAAGGCTTCCCAGGCTTCCACAGATATCAGAACTGTCTACCCTGTCCTGCTGTTGTCTCAGCCCTACCAAGCCCTGGCAACGGTTTAACAGAAACAATGAGTGGAATACTCTACAGCTCTTCCCATTCTCATCACTACCAAATCATGTCTCCAGAGAGCTCTCTGTATACTTCCCATCATTTGTGGGAAATGCTACCTCTGGGTAAAGAGGTTTTTTTTCTATATTTTTTTATTTACATTCCAAATGATTTCCCTTTTCCCGTTTCCTCCCTCTCCTAAAGTCCCATAAGCCCCCTTCCTTCCCCCTGTTCCCCATTCAACCCCCTCTTGCTTCTCTGTCCTGGTATTCCCCTACATCCAGTCTTTCCAGGACCAGGGGTCTCTCCTTCCATCTTCTTGGAAATCTATTGATATGTGAATTATGTCTAGGGTATTCTGAGCTTCTGGGTTAATATCCCCTTATCAGTGATTGCATACCATGTGTGTTCTTTTGTGATTGGGTTACCTCACTAAGGATGATATTATATGGTCACAGGGGAAAATTTCCTGAACAGAACACCAATAGCTTATGCTCTAAGATCAAGAATTGACAAATGGGACCTCATAAAATTACAAAGTTTCTGGGTAAAGAGTTAAAAGTCCTCTATGGCCTGGTGACACATTGATTCCTGACTCAAATCCACAAAAGGCACCACTTATAAACACTCTTGAACTTTTTCCCATACAGCCTTCATGCAGCACCTAAGAGAGCGGATCTTACATGGGCAACGTTCTCATCCTTGTTTAGTTCAATAACTTTTGGGTTTGGCTCTGGAAAAGCTGTTGCTTTTATTTCAAACTTGAGTGATGAGGTCTCATCCTGTTTTGAAAAGAAATCATCAACAGTTTGATTCATAGTACATGCATGGAGACATGTCAATAGAAATGCCATTTTTGCTATCTAGAATTTCTGTAACTTACTGAAATTATAATGGCTTCCTTTGGGCTCAAAGGCATAATCCTCTATTTCATGGTTGTCCTCTGACCTCCACATGTGTGTTATATTCATTCGTTCTCTCTCTCTCTCTCTCTCTCTCTCTCTCTCTCTCTCTCTCTCTCTCTCTCTCTCTCTCTCTCTATCTATCTATCTTTCTTTGCTTCAAATCACATGGAGCCCAGGCTGGCCATGTTAGTGGAGAATGACCTTGATTTTCTAATCTTATTGCTTGAATTACAAGTGTGTATCACTACATACCTAGTTCTCACACCAGTGCTCAGTGCTGGGGATTGAGCCCAGGCCTTTGTGCATGTTAGGCAAGCATTACCCCAATTGAGTTACACCTTGGTCCTTGACTACAGATTCTTAAGAAGATCTATTGTCCCTCAAATGCTAAAATCTACTGGGTAAAGGTTGTCTTTAGAGTTAGAAATTTCAAAGTTCACCTAGGCCCATAGCATTCTTTCAACAGGAGAACTTATCCTCCAGGGACAGTATGTAGTGTCTTGGGACATCTTCGCCTGTAGGGATGTGAACAGTGGCAGGAACTTCTTGGTGTGTAGGGCACTCCTAAATGCCCTGAAGTGTGCATGACTGCCTGACAACAAAGGATTTTCTATCCACTGTGTCAGTAGGGCCTTTGTTGAGAAACTTGGGGTGTATGAGAGGCAGAAATCACAGCTGAATGGCTTTGGTCTCGGGACTTTAAGCATATCCAAAACTAAGATGAATGGATTTCTCTCTCTGCTATCTGATGAATATTCCTTTGACCACTGTGTGGTAATTAAAAATAGTGCTACTGAACATGTAGTAGCTCCATTTCTTTTGACTATCATGGGCAAGTGTCAACTAAGAAATGTGAACAAAATTTGTCTCAGTCTGCAACTCCATTGGCTGGCCTTATCTACACTGGTTACTGACATTATCCATACTGGCCAGATGGAGAAACTGAATCAATGTTTTAAGTTTTCTCCTGTCATCTGAGAGCTCTTTGTAAAATGTGCTCTTTAGATGAAAAAAAAATCTAAAATACTCTTAATTCCTTTTTTATTTGAAGTTTTAAAGTTTGTTATTTTTAAAAATGTATTTTTTGTTACAGAATTTTTTTTTAATTTGAGACTGAATTTCATGTGATACAAGAGTGCCTTGAACTCACTACATAGTCCAGATAATCTTAAGCTTCTGACCTAATGTCTCCACTTTTAGAGTACTGGGATTACAGGCATGAGCCACCACACCCAGGTTTAGTTGATACAGTTTGATGTTTCAGTTTTGTTTTCTCCGAAATCAGATTTTAATTTTATTTCTTGGTTTTAGTTTTTAAATAGCACATTTTAAAGGATGATTTAAAGCATTGGCTCTCAACCTGTGCGCACCACTACCCCTTTAGGGGGGTCACTTATCAGATATCCTGCATATCAGATATTTATATTACAATTCATAACAGTAGCAGAATTATAAAGTAGCAATGAAATAATTTTATGATTGGGAGTTACCACCATAACGTAAGGAACAGTATTGAAGGGTTGCAGCATTACAACTATTGAGAAATGGAAACTTTAGGCTATGTGAACTGATAGGATAGTCATTCTATTTAATTAAGTTCACAGACAGTTGCATGATTTCTAAATGAAATCCAATGGTGCTATAGTTTATCTCTGTGTAGTAAAAGAAATTTGGGTTTTATTCTCAAACTATATTCTTATCTATGTAATTTTTTGAATGTTTCCATACTACCTGTCTATGTAAAAATAACTGGCTTTATAGATCCACATCACAAAGTTATCAATATGATTTCAGACTCACCATTTCCAAGATGGATGGCCTGCCTTCCAGCTGAATGTGAACGCTGGCTTCCTTCCCACTTTCCATTTTCCCGAAATTGCATAAGAAATCTAAACAGTGTTGATCAGCTTGCATGCAATACTTGAAAAGAGTGTAAAAGCACTGGTGTTAAAATTTTTTACATTTAAAAAATAAACAGCTGGAGAAGATGGCTCAGTGGATAGAATGCTTGCCACACAATTATGTAGATAGCTGATATACATGTTCTTATAGTCCCACTGTTTCTACCACAAAATGGGAGAAAGAATTTTTGAGAAGTAGGCTCAAAACAGCAAGGAAACTCTGCTTCAAACAAGTTAGAGGAGAGGAAGGGAAGGCTGACACCTGTGGTTGCTTTCTCAATACCATACATGCACTGTAGCATGCCTGAATTCTCTCACAAAATTATATACATATATACACAATATATATGTATATAAATATATATATATATAAATTTTAAAATGTAAAATCTTAGTGTGCCAGCAAGATGGCTCTTCAGCAGGTAAAATTACTTGCTGCTAAACGTGAGG
Source organism: Tokudaia tokunoshimensis (assembly GCA_036184795.1). NCBI lineage: Eukaryota > Metazoa > Chordata > Mammalia > Rodentia > Muridae > Tokudaia > Tokudaia tokunoshimensis. The sequence goes on along the minus strand of BTHU01000004.1, from coordinate 53,579,322 downwards.
ACCTGAGTTCAAATCCTTACAGGATGTAAGAAGAGTGTTGTCTCTTGCAAGTTGTCCTCTGACCTCTACAGGCATACAGTGACATACTTTCCTATACACACTCACACAACCGAATGTGAGGAAGTATTTTCAAATGTCCTTAGTAGCACTTAGAAAACGGTCCTTTTTATAACCATCGTCTTTCCTTCAGTACAACAAACATTCTTGTTATAAATTACATGGTGCGTTCAATGTGTAGCATGTATTTCATCATTCTTAGTAACTGAACCTTCTGGGACAGAATGAAAAGGATGATGTTCTTAATTAGAGTCTCCTCCTCTGGCTTTTTGTTGCATAACATCTCCATTTTCTCTCATAAAGTCACTAAATTGGGAGAATGAGAAGTTTGTGCTATAACTATGGCTGTCAGGTGACTTGGTGTCAAGAGGGTTCTGGGGTGATGTCTGGGTGGCACATGGGTGGTAACTGCTACATAATGAAACCCTACAGCCCATACTCAACCCTGGACCCATCTTAGCACTCCATCAGGCTAGTTCCTTACTAGAGGGGATACCACCTAGGCTTACAGCCCTTACCATTCTCCTGGCAGCACAAACCCCTGTTGAATTTGGTTTTGAATGTTTTGGTTCTTTGTAGGAAGAGAGAAATGCACATCTGAAGAGTAGAAACTTACCAGGAGTCTCTTATCAGTCTTTGATAGGAATTTGACTATATCAGTCAAGGTCCCCGCTATGCCTTTTTGCTGTGAAAATGCACACTCTCTTCCATACTGTTTAAAATGGCATTGCCCAGTAGTCGCCTAAAAATAGAAAACAAGAAAAGGATCACCTCTCTTTGAAGAGAGCTAACACAAAATGCTTTTAGAAGTTTCAATTGATTATTTTTACTAAAATACAAGAAAATCTCTGGTAAATCCTCAAATGAAACCCAAACAAATTAAAGATGGTCTTACTCTGATAACATGGTCCAACTTTCCAGAAATGGGGAAGAAAAGTGGCAGATAAACATTAGCCTAAATTTAAATTTTCTTTGGTTTCATAAAACAATGTAAACCACAAAGCAAAATATATTACAATTATATATCCTAGCATCTAAATCTGGAATCAAAGTACATTTTCAAAAAAGATTCCAAACTCACTCTAGTAGGCTTTAATTTTTATTTTTTATTTTTGTGATTGTTGTATCTTGATATTCAGAGGTAAAACAAAACAAAACAAACAAACAAAAATCTCATAAGACACTAAAATACTAGCATAAGAAATGATTCAAATGTTTCCTTAAAGAGGGCTTCCTTCTCTGTTCTTGCCATACTGGCTTCAAGCTTTATGGAATATTTTACTAACTACATTACTTCTGTGGGTTCATGTCCCAAAGAAAGTCATATAAAATAGTTAATAACAATGGAAGAATGAGGTCAGACAGAGGGAACAGACTGTTACCTGGACATCCAAAACGTTGAACAACTTATTATTTTGAGGGAGAAAAGAATTTGGTATCATTATTTTCACACTAACATTTGGAGCCATACTAATGCCAGTGTTTATAACCTGAAAGAGAATGAAAAGAATTTTAAAAGCTTTTGTTGTTGTTGTTCATAATTACAAACACAGAAACCATTGAACCTCCAGACAAGTATTCACCAGCCAGTGAAGGGTGTATAGTTGGCAGATACACAGTAAAGCTGACAGAATAGCCATAGTCAGATTTTTTTCTAGTTTAATCAGTTTCAATTCACATTATTTTAAGTTTTCGGGCATTGTTTTTTTTTATGGCTATATTTTGTCACAAAACTAGTCTTAAATAAGAGATGACAAGTTTGAGGCCATCTTGAGCTACATAAGTGAACCTGTCTCAAAATACAAAACCAAAGAGAAGTTAATATTTATTTAAAATTTTATATTTAAAGGCTGTACTGTGAGGTTGACCAGAAGTCTATTTTTAATCAGGCTAACTATGAAGCTATAATGTTTAAAAATTGGGAAGTGACATATTACTTGGCTTTAAGAAAGCACAACATGTCACTAACCCTCAAAGACAATGTAGGTGATGGGTAGGTCATTCCATAAATGTGGCAATTACAGATCTGTGAAAAGGAAAGATTTGAGACAAAAGTCTTCCTGTTTAGGAGCTTAAATATAAAACTGATACAAGTCGTAAAAAGTTGTGCCACAGTACCTGGATGAAAGGGGATGACAGACAGACCTGACGTCATGGGAATGTAGATGACATGGGTAAACAAGAGTGGCCCTGGCCTGGGAGAGCTGCCGGGCTACAGCAGCTTGAACAGAGGAACACATCACCAGAACACAGAACTACAGACAAACAACTATATATTGTCTCTCATCCCCAACAGTGGTCAGACCTCCAAGGACCCCTCTGTCCTTGAGCAGACTCCCCACACACATTCAAGCTGCAAGGGTCTCCATTTGACTTTCACTGCATCACACTTTAATTACACATAATTAAGTAGTGATTGCAAAGTAATGAATAGCTCGCACTATACAATGATCTGGTTTCTGTCTTAGTTTATCAAAACACTGAGTTCTCACGAACGTTTCTTAGGTTGAAATACAAAGTAATCAAAACAAACAAACAAAAACTAAACAACAAAAAATCTTAGGCAATGTAGATTTGATAGGATTTCATTTCAAGACTATTATTTTTTGCTTTTGTTTTTCTTTTTTTTTTTTTTTTTGAAGATCTGAGTTTCTCTTTGTTCCTTAGAACTTGACAGGACAATTGATCTTAGATATTATTCTTGTGTACCCTGGGCAACTTGTAAACATCATTGAATCCTGGTAACTGCCATAGCATTGATCCTGGCAACCGCCATTATATTCCATTACCAATAAAAATTGAATTGCTTTCAATAAACTTGACATAATCTCAGTCTCACAGTAGCTCTTCCAGTCTGTGCCTGGTTTGCATTTCTTACCTGCCTTATTGGGTAACCTTGCCCTAGCAAGGGAAAGCACTGTCACTTTCACTATCCAATCAAGACTTTCAATCTATACATTGCTATACTACTCAATATTTGAACAGTGCTTTTTCTTAAAACAATTATTTTTGTAAACATTACATCTTACCACCTGGAACACAGCCAAAACTTCTGCTTAACAGCTAAATTTTCAAAAATGAGTTTTATATTGGTATATATATATATATATATATATATATATATATATATATATATATATGTATATCTGTGTGTATATACTTATATATGAGGATAGTACTTTTGAACTAAAAAAAAGATTATTGAATACTATCATCATAACGAAGTATTAATATCTGATCCTGAAGTTTGGAAGGCAAAGAAACTATGTTGATCCTCAAGAAAGGTAAGGTGAATGCTTCCACAACTTGGTAACGCTGGGTCTGTTAAAGAGCCTGAACCAACTATAGATTTCCTGATTTGCATCCAACCATGTTCTCCTTTGGCTTATCTGCCTTGAATGTATCTCCAGAACAGTCAAAAGATTCCCAAAGTCTGCTTGTTTGAGATACTCGCATATCTTACTGAGAAAGTTTGGGACAAGAGAAATGGGAAAAGCAACAGTAGCCTAAAAGGAAAGGGCCCATTCACAATACCGCAGCCCTGCAGCATCTCTGAGGCCGAGGGACACGGTGGGGATAGGAATTCCCATCTGCTACCAACGTCAACGAAATCAGCTTCACTTACATGGAAAGTGAGGTTCAGCTTCTCTGCCATGCACGTTTCTGGCTCGTTTTCTTCACTGGATCCATACACAAATGAAGTTGGGTTCACAAACCTGATGGAAATAAGGGCAACTTGAACGTCCTGCCTTTTTGATGCAGGACCGTACATTCCATCTTTAGAGGTGGAGTACAGCACATTTACAAGGTAATGCAGAATCCTTTTGGTTTCTTGGTCAGATAAAAGCTCTAACAACTGATGGAACAGGAAGCCCAGGCGGCCACGCCTTTTCTAGCCAATATATACACTTGCCTGCCTTCCCCACACCCGCTAGCTGGTTGCCATTTGCACTTCGGTCCTAGAACAATTCATGCAAACTCGAAAAAATCTTAGCTGAAGCCTTCTCTTTGCCGCAGGGGTATGGTAGCTCCATCTAACCTGTTCATTATTTACTGATGACTGCGGGCGTGCAAAAGCCTGGTTAACAAGTCAAACACTGACTTATACAGGCAAGTGTTTGCTAGAAGGTAAGTTTTTTGACTTTTTTTTTTAAGTCCTGCAATTAGACAAACGTACGGAGCAGTAAGCATCCAGAAAGTACAGTTCAGGAGAAGTCCCTGCTCCACAAGTCACTCACAGTCAGCAGCTAATAAGAGGTAATTCCCAATTAGGGATCTAGGAAGCAGGAAAGGTACCTCCTTCTACAGTTTAATGCTTGTTATCTTTGTCCCAAATACTAACATGGAAAACAGAGGTGCTCATCAAGTGAAAAATCAAGAAGTGGGGTGTACACTTAATGCAAGGAGACACCAATCAGCTTTGATTTGCTTTACCATTGACTCTCAGGGTCTGCTTCTCTGAGAAGGACCACTCTCTCCCTCCCTCATACAACTGATAGTCAATTCTCTCAGTTACAGAAACTGACATTTAAATGCAGTTGGATGCCTTCTTCATGCATGGTCAAAATGATGAAGGGACACACTATATTTAGAGCAATACATACAATTCATTTATCCATTTTGTTCTGTAATTCATATCTTCTAGTGTGTTAAAAAAATGTGTGCATGCATCTAGTATGAAGTGGAAGGGACTCTTCCCTAATCAAAAAGCTGGGGATAGCTAAGGCTTTCTGGGGTGGGAAAGTCAGTATTTTGTGTGTGTATGGGGTGGGGGGGGTATCCAAAAACACTTCAGTGGATGGCACCACACTCAGGAGTATGTGAGCATCATAAATTGGAACTTGTGGGTTATTTTCTCTAAAGATGACATGAATTTGGAGACATTGAAGGAAGTAGAATGGATGTGGGAGGAATTAGGACTATGACCAAAATATATGGCATGAAATACTGATGGAATGATTTTTGGACATGGTAGTACATGTCTATAAACCTAGTACTCAGGACGCAGAGCCAGGATAATCACCAAAAGTTCAAAAACATCCTTCTGATCTACACAAGTTGCAAGCCAGTCTGGACCACCCAGAGAGAAACAAGGAAAAAAATGTCTAAAACACAAACTTAAAGCTTGAACACTTGCCAGTGGCTTGCTTAGAGATTTTGTCATTCCCCTCTTTCAGACTATCCACACATTTGTGTCTGAGAAGGATCCACTCAGAAATTACTAAAACCACAAGGAAAGCATCAAGCTGGCCCCAGAATTCTTACTGCAGAGCACTCTCAGAGTTCAAGAGAGAAAGCTCCCTCCTGTCTTAGTCACTGGCCACACAGTTAGATGTGGGTTCTGCACAGCAGCGGTTCAGCCAAGGGCACAGTCCTTTGTGTCACCCCCTCCCATGGCCACTGGGCACGAAGCTGCAAGCTGCATACTACTCTGAGCCCCTCGGTGGTGAGCGGAAGGACCACCGAAAGCATATTGGGGCTCTTCCAGTACGAAATCTCCAGCAGCTGGCCATGAGTTTGATGTAGCATCAGAGCAGATTACAGAGCGGATTAAAATAATGAATCACCAATCAAGCTTCTGTACTCAGAGGTAATCACAGGGACACAGTATCCTTTCCACTTAAACACGTTCAAACAGGCTTCTTTCATTAATATAAGAAAGAAACAACAGTGGGGAGAATCATCTTTAATCCCGAGGTCTCTGTCTGTACTTACCCGTGAACAGTCAGCATAACCTCATACCTTAGAGGTATCACTAAGGTCACTCTGTTGTCTGTCACTTGGTCCAATTCGCCTTCATTTTCACTGTAGAAACACAGAAAGCCCCATGGAAACCCAGCATCAGAGAGCGCTATGCAAACTATGAAGACTTAATAGAGCGCTATTTGGTAGTGATGGAGGGGAATAGGAACAGAAATGGCAGTGAGACACTGTAGGGAAGGGTCAGCAGACATTGCTCTCATTATCTATACTCTTGTGATTTATAGAAAATGATCGGAGCACAGCACCATGGAGCCCTTAAAGCCATCACCAGAATGGCGCCTGTCCTTTGTGACCATTGCTTCTTGCAAACTGAACCATACCATGAGGCATGCACGCTGATGCTGAGGTCCTCATGTACCCTGCTGAGTGAGCTCACATCCAGGAGAAAGCTAATGTCTATCTGGAAAGGAGAGAGGGAAGAGCCAGTTTTTAATATGAAGTACATTTTTATAGTTCATTTTTTTATTTCTTAAAACTGGAATATTCTAGGTATGACAGAGGTTCTACCTCACATAGAAACTGCTGGGTTTAAGGTATGAGCATTTCAATGCATCCCTTTCAGAAACAAAGCCTTCTCTGAATGTAAAGCCTGGCAGGCCCAGACGGACACCATTAGAGATGCATTAACAACTTGGTTGAGGACGCTTGCCAAAAACACCTTTTTGTGCAGCAGAGGTAACATGCCTGGCAGACAGGGCCACCTGGGGTGGGGGTGGGGGTGTTGGGAAAGAGTAAGCAGGCAAAATAAATTCTGATTGACACATTTACTTTCCTGTCTCGACATAAACAGGTTCTCTGCACACCCCACAACCCCCTGCCCCCACCCTGAACAATGAACATTGCCAAGAATATAAATAACAAAGATCAGACTCCAGGACAAGTTGATCTCACTTAGTTTCATAACTAAGTTAAAAAAAAAACACCTATTTTTAATGCAGCATAAAGGTAGAAAAACACATTCCAAATAGCCAATGAAAAAGCTAAATGCTTACCCTTGAGAGACGGTCCACATATATGTAACCAAGGCTGCAGGCAAGTTTCACTGTGCCTGAGCTCTCTGTCACTTCACAGTTAATTTGTTTCTCTTCCTAAAGGGGGAAATAAAAATAAGATAATACAATTATTTTGGGAAGAAAGAGAATTAGACATTAATAAAAATATGTTTGAGGATAGTTTTTTTTAAAACAACTATTATAGAAATATTTTCTTAGGAAACCATTATCTGCTTAGCCTGAGAATAATACTTAGAATTGTTACAGTAAGTGATAGAAATATCTATGCATAGGCAATACACAATGCTAATACCCATGTGAGTTCTCTATAAACAGCTCCTGGATGTGAACTCTCATGTTTCTTTCTTTGTCTAAGAGGGAATTCTTTGAAGCATCAGGGAGCAAGAAGGTCACAAAGTCCATTTTTCCTTCTGTCTAATGTATCTGAAATGTGTTTAAAGTATTGAATTGTAGCAAGTGCAATCATAGTAGAAATATATTAAAGTATAGGCTCTGAGTCCTTAGAATTTATCCTCCCCCATTTTGAAATAACTACTTGGTGATCTAGAGAAATGGGTAAATACCAACTTTTAAAAGGAGAAAGTTCTCTGGGGTTAACTGGCTAGAGACTAGGGAGATTTCAAGGCAAATGTCCTGGGGGCTTTCTTCTTTGTGACCCAGAATTCCTGTACCACACTTTAAGTCAAGGTTCTCAGCCCTCATCTAGTGCTTCTGAACTATTGACCTTTCTCAGTCTTGAAGTCCTGCTTTCAAGCCAGGTCCTGGAGTAGTCATGGATCTTATGTGCACTCCATGCATGAGTACATGGGACTCATTATTAAATGATTGACACATCAGTGAATTTTTAAGAACCTTCTTAAAATTCTGGGTACTTAGTTTAGCATGGAGGAGGACTATTGCTCTGAGATAAGCATCATCAGCATCTTAAAAACATGTGACAGAGAAGAAATTGTGGTGCCCAAGGAATCCTCTCCTAACACTGGAAGGAAGGAAGAAGACACCTTTTCACTTAGATCCCTTGTGTCTCAGAGCAAGGGCAGGAAGAACATCCCCAAATAACTGAAGACTGAGTGATGTCTAAACATTGAGAGGAAAACTTCAGTTGTCTACACTAAATGAGTAGAGTAACTATGGCATTTACATTTGTTTTTAAATTTGAGTATGCCCTACCATTGTGGTTTCTAGCACTTACCAGGTCTAAGATCTTAATGAAATAAAGGCCCGTGGGGAGTTGGATGTTCAGAGTGGTTTCATAAGCATCATCTCCAGCATTGAACAAGGACACATTTAGCATTATGGTCTTCATGCTCCCAACAGCAAGATAGGTTTTATTTTCATATGGCCTGAAATTTAAGGAATGGAAATAAAAATTCTCCATCCACATATAAAATATTCATGCATATAAACTGTTAACTTAGAAAAAAACACAGAATGATCTCATACAAATAGAGGTAAAGCTTCAATTTCTCATATTTCAGGTATGTTCAATCAACTGCTCCCAAATAAAAAGTTTGATACTATTATTTGTTTGATTTTTAATAAGTTATTGTAAAATCGTCTTTTGTTTTAATGCCATCTTGCTTGACTGACATTTTCCTCATTATTTTGCACAATTTTATTTAGTCTTTGAAAAGACATTGAACTAGATGCTACTCAAGCCAAAAGATTAGAAGAAGGGAAAGAATGAATAAGAAACACATGAGGATTTTAGTTAAAGTAAACGATAGAACTCCTCTGGCCTTCAGGTGGTGACACAGAGATTTGTTTGAAGGAGACTGAATTCCTGGAGTAGGCTGCCTCTGACAAGACCTAGTTCAAGTTCAAGGATAAACTGCAGAAATACTTCAATGTCATGTGAACTACAAAATGCAGGTCACTAGAGATCTGGACATGTAAATACAGGCCTTAAAAAAGCGTCCAGCCTTGGGGGTCAGAACTTCAATTAGCTTGGCTAGGTCTTGGCAACCCAATCTGTAAGAATGGTAAAATTACTCTTCAGTGAAGTTTTGGAATAAGCTTATCCCATGAAATCCCTAGAATATGGAGAACTTCAAGCATAATGAAGATGCTGAAAGGTACAGCATTAGAATATTCTAAACCTTTAAGCCAAGTGTTCATCTCTGTACAGCACAGTGTCATCTTCTCCAGGCAGGAAAAACAAAACCCTCATAACTTTCGGTTACAGTATGTTTTGATTTTCTAAGCTTTCCCTGCTGTCATCTAGTAATTCCAAAATTAGAAATAAAAAACTGGATTAATTAATTCAAACTGGAGAAGGATGTATGCCAAAGGAACCAGGTGGAGACGGTCTAACAGCAGGATGTGTAAAAGGATTCTTAAGAAGAGGTCTGATTTAAAGGGACGCTTGGAGATGGATAATCACTGAGCAAAACTGAGGGTCCCAGGCAGTGAGCCAGACAGCCACTATGCCACTTTATCACAAAGCACATTGTTAAAGTACATTTGCCCACCTCACAGAAAAAAGACCCATTTCAAACCAACTGTAAATAACTGTTAGATATACACCAGAAACATCTTGTGAATGATGAGCCCTTGGAGAGGAAGGAAAGACCTACTTTTTTGCCAGGGATGGGAAAAGCATTGCTGTTCTTTGATTTTCTATTCATGTGATACTCGGGTTTGCTACTCTTCAGGATCTTCTTGAACATACAGTCAGACAATTTTGGAGGAGTCTACATGGATTATGCCTCTGATTTCTGTTTTTACATTCATTCTCTCCTCTCACTCTGCCATTGTGCCAACAGTGCCAACTAGGCAATGGCCATGGCAGTGACTGTGACAGAAGAGTTCCTGCTTCTCAGCATGACACTGAGACACTCCAGGGCCCACCCTTGTTTCACCACCCACTGCACAGGGCATCCCTTTGTTTTAGCGGTTTTTAGCGGTACCTACATTCAAGCAGCTGCCAAACACAAGAAGCTTTCTGACTTCCTTCAAGCTCCCCTCCAGCTTGAGCATCTTCTCCTCATTATGCACCTTCATAACTTGTACTTGCTCAACTTAAATAGCACTTACTCTCAGGAAACACTGAGAAGCACATTTTACAATATCAAATCACTGTTGTCTCTCACCACCAGGCTAAATGTTCATGGAAGCAAGAGGCTGGACTATGGATATCAGAGTGTTTTAAGAGCCAACAAATATAGTTACTGTGTGTGTGTGTGTGTGTGTGTGTGTGTGTGTGTGTGTGTGTGTGTGTGTATGAGTGTGTGTTTAAAGTGAATATCAGATGAAAATGGCTGGGTTACATTCGAGAGACAAATAAAATGCCCCAAATATTATTGGATACATTATTCACTTTTAAAGATTTATGAAATCTTCAATATATATTCTGTAAAATTGCAGCGAGAGAGCATGCTTGCCTATCCTGAATGATAGGAACATTTCAAATGGCTCATTAAGCAACTCAATGTCCAACACTATGTAGTCATGTGATTTCTATCCTGGTCCACATCCAAATTTGTTAGCAGTAGCAGAGCTCCTGAAATGAGCAAATTAATGATGCTGTTCACTAAAGCAAAATCAATGGTGGAAAGGAAAAGTTACTTTCCAAAATCATTAATTCTTCTAAACACTAGAGTGGATAAACAAAGTTGTATCTTAGAGTCCTTTCTTTTCATTTAAAACCCAAATACATTTCTAAGAAGCTAAACTTCCTACTTAAAGATTTTTCTCCTGTTATTCTATCTGTTTCCCATATCAAAGCTGTTTGTATGGAAGGAAGCAAACATCCTAAGGTGCAATTCATTAACTGTGGTAAACTGAGTTCATGTAGGAGGCTGGCATGCAAACTAAGAAAGGACACCATGCACATAGACGATTCACTGGGAGCCTCCCTAAATCACTTTTAACTTTTAAAATCTACACTCGAGTCTTATCCAGTTTTGTATCTCATACAAATCTAATTAGATGCATATCCTCTGTATCTGTGGTTTTGAATGTAGTTTCTTTTATTTAAACTTTGCGAGATTAGTTTAAATCGGTGTTTGCAAATTGCTTGTCACTTGTGTCTGTGCTGTGCCCTAGCTAGTCACTTGCCTTCTGATTTGCCTGCTCAGTGGTGAGCAGGGTTTTAGCAATTGCTCATGTAGAACTATAATAGCCTCATATTGAATACATATATGTAGTTGTTCTGTGTATCATCCCATTACATTCCTTCTATCTTTCCTCCCTGTATTTCCATTTATCTTGTAAAACCCTTTTTATTTTTCAATACAAGATTAACTCCTTAAAATGTCTGACTTATTGTTTAGGGAACTAAAATATATTATACAAGGTAAATAACAAAATATACTATACTTTTAACCTAGAAAAAAAGAAAGCAGAGCGGGCATCTGGACACTGCAGCCCAAAGGGAAATCATTCCTTTGTTTTTATAAATAAGGTTTCACCAAGTCCAGCCATATTAACTTTTGCACTACAATGGTACAAATGAGCAACCGATACTGAGGGCATTTTCCCAAGAAATTGAAACTATAACTGTCTCTTTATAAAAACAACTGGGGTGGCTCCTGCTCTAGAGCCTGTATGACTGAAGAGAACTTTCAAATCAACAAGCAACGTGCGGTGTTACTAGACAACTTAAATCCATTATCTTTGCTGTTGTCTTTTGTTCTGTGTTGAACTGGTTTTTGTGGAAGAAAGTCATGCTCTACATAGGCCAAGCAGGCCTTGAACGTGTGATCCCATCCCATGCTCTGGCGTGCTGTGATTACAGGTATGCATCAACATGCCTGGATCCATTCTGAGTTCAACAGAGGGTCCTTTATCTCAGCTGGCAGAGGCTACAGGCTTTCCCTTAGAATCCATGTAGAAGTAGAGAAAATAATCCAGCCCCAAGCTTTTAACCTCCCCTGTAGCACCCTGTAGAAAAGAAGAGAGAGAAGTAAAGGATACCCTATGTGAACCGGTTCTCCTTTCTGAGCCTTGGATTTGAGAAACTGCATAGCAAACATATACTAAATAGCAAAGTACTCATTCTAGACCCTGACTACCATCTCAACCTGGAGGTGCTTCACTGAGTGGTCATGAGGTCCCCCAGCACGAAGGAGGTCGTGTGGTTTGCTCAGGTTGTAAGCCTTTGGACTTAGTCGGCATGCTTCTCCTTGGCAGCGCCTGTTAAATGGTGAATGGAGAGCCACACTGCCTTTCTCCTACCGTTCTATCATCGAGTTACAACCAAGGGAACTTGCAAGGTTCTCTAAAAGTAAACTTCAGCTTGACATTAAAGTTTAATTAAGACTTGTACAAGAGCTGCTTAGAAATAGACGTTTATAAAATATTCTGGCTTGGAACCAAAGCATTAGTCACTGAACACCTTTGGGAAAGAAGTTGGCACTTCGACAGGCAACAGAAGGTGGAAGCGCGGCATCCGCAGCCAGCTTCTGAGACAGCAGCCGATCAGAGCGGCACCAGGCTCCTGTTGTCAGCAAGACTCGTGGTTTAGTTTCCATTTTAAGCTGTTTTGCACAATTACCACAATCCCAACTCTATGCTTCTTAAAAGTGCACCTTCCTATAGATCTTCTTGAACAAGAAACCATTGGAAAGACAGCAGCCGGCATCCTACATACCAGGAAGGAGAGCCAGTTGAACATCTGGATGGGTGGCATGTCTGAACCAGCGGCTTCCCTGGGACTCGCAGTTCACTCTTCATTAAAACACGCATAATTCAGGCTTGAAATTTACAAAGCTGCTTAGAGTCCACATAACTGACACAAACCCAGGTACTGTGTACACATGGAACCCTAACTTAATAAGTGAACGAGGAGACGAGAACGCTGTAACACCAGGCTCTACATTTACTCTCAGTGAACATGACTGGATTTTACAAGATGTTCCCAAAACCTTAATATCGTCAATATATTCGTTCCTGGTACAATCAATTTGGTCTCTGAAGCTTACTTATTTTTGATCAGAATGGTAGGGTCAAAAAAAGACAGGCAGGCAGGCAGGCAGGCAGGCAGGCAGGCAGGCAGGAAGGAAGGAAGGAAGGAAGGAAGGAAACAAGAGGGGGAAGACACCAGAGCAAAATAAAATGTGAATGGTTACCACAGTTTATTGCCCAAAGACACACAGCAGAATTATTTGACAAAAGAGAAGCCTTCAGCAACTGGCCTCCACTCCAAAGTCAAATTTTATCCTCTTTTCTTTATCCTTAATATTATTATAGAGAAAATAAAACACTAAGAGATTCTTGTCTACCGGGATAGACCAATTATCTGACTTTGTTGAATAAAAGTTTAAGGGGAGAATTGAAAAGGAGCTTGGATTAGGAAGCTGGGCAGGAAGTGAATAGACATTAGTGTAGAAGCACGTGCTTCATTCTTCCCAAGCTTGGTGAAGTAAGTGAGGCCTTTATTTTACGAAGGATGATTGTATTAGATTAGCCTGTTGAGGAGTTAAAAACGTGGTGCCAGGTGCCATTCAAAACTTACTGTCTACTCATCAGTGAGTTCCCCACTGGATGCTAACAGAACCCCCGAATATTCAGGCAGTGGGCAGCACTCATTTGATATTGCAGAAGATGAGCATTTAGTTCACCTTTGGGGAATGAAGCCTGATATCTAACATGACCATAAGGACTCCACTCTCCCAGCATGGTCACAGACTCAGGGGAATGTCAAGTTAGAGTAAACATAAGAAAGGCTACTTTTTCCGAAAAGCTTTCAAAAGGGGGGAAAAAAAGCAAACAAGCACACTCTTGTTTTTGCATCCATTTTCTTTACGGGAATGTTAGCATTACAATATTATAATCATAAATAAAAGGCCAAAAGAACATAAAAGACAACCATCTATCTATGCAGGCTTTCTGGTTGTATAATAGACCTGCAACTACCATCACCTTGCAGATATTATGCCACATATATTTCTGTAAGTCAGGATTAGCCAAATATTCTTGTTACATGAAGCAGTCAGAGGAGATGTTTAACACTTACTCTAGAAACATGAAGCATAGAAGAGTAAGGCCATTTATTCCTGACCTGTATGAAAGATCTAACTGTAGATTCCTTCCTGTTGCTTAATACCTACTATTCTTGTGATTGGGATAACATGTTTGCTCGCTGTTATTTTTCTATGGGAACTTCTCTGATTGGTTCACTGTCCCAGGAATTTGGACACATAGGAGGAGGCCTCAGCCTAATGGAACCAGGAGGGAGTGTGAATCAGCACTGCTTGTCAAACCCGAGTGGTTTATTATTGCAGGCATCAGAAATTCATGTTTCTTACGGAGTAAACGCATTTACATAAAACAGACTTCTAGATCTGGGACACATAATACCATTAGTGCCAGCAGAGTTACAGCCAGAAGAAGGCATACAACATATGGCCCCAATTTGCAGACTGTTACTGAGAAAGGAGAGAAGACACCTACACGCAGAGATGTTGTATTTTTGTCTGACACAGAATAACTTACTCAAAACACAGTCAAAATCTTTCACTGTGGCTCTGAAAACTTAATTAGATGAGTTCTCATTTGCACATCCCCCAAATAAGTTATCATTAGCTCATAGAAATAGTTTGTAACTTTCCAAAATGATGCAAATGTACTGGTACCTACTGCTTTACACTGGAATGTATGTGATTCTAAAAGTAGTAGCAACTTTCATTGAACCTTCAAAGGTATCTGGCTTTGAGCTAATCACTTGTATTAAGTGTATTTTAAAAAATAAAACACCCAATAGAGAAGGCATAATTTCTATTCTTTTATAGCAAGGAAATAGTTTTCTTTTAAGGCTACTTTTTGGGTAAAATGGTAGACATAAGAGTTGAGCCAAGTTGAACCCAATCAGCTTGACCTCCCACATGAACGTCTTCACCACTGCATTGCTCTCCTGGTTTCAGAGTGATTAAGTCTTGTAGAAAATAATGGAGCAGGAGGGGTAAAATGAGGCAGGGATAAGAGGGAAAGGTACAGGTGGGATAGCACTAAAAATCGTTGAAAGGTCAAATGAAAACCTAGTATTATAGAAGTATTATAGAATTTACTGAGAGAGAGAGAGGAGAGAGAGAGAGAGGAGAGAGAGGAGTGAGAGAAGAGAAAGAGAGAGAGGAGAGAGAGGGAGAGAGAGAGGAGAGAGAGAGAGAGAGAGAGAGAGAGAGAGAGAGAGAGAGAGAGAGAGAGAGAGGAAGAGTTGAGAGTAAAGAGTTGAAATGGCATTATCCCATACTGAGGAGATAATTTCATTTGCAGATATACCAGAGACTAGCAAATAAAGCCCCAAATGATAGAAGTAGGCTATTGTTTCTGGAGTTGTTAGTCAGTAGGGTCCCTTAGACCCTAAAACATTACAGGGTATTGCCTTTACTCTGGGTCACCATCAAGAATGTGATGGTAAGACTCTATTGCTAATGGCATCACAAACTAGAGGCATAGGTTATGGAGAAATATGTTGATACCTGAAATCTTCATCTCTATTGGCTAGATTTCACAGTGATAGAAGGTGTCATGTATTCTACTCAGGAGAAAAGCAATCATTAAACTTATCCATAAGTGATCCATGTATGCCACAGTAATGACCACCCTGACAAGACATACCCAAAGATGCCAACAGTGGCACAGGTGTTATGGGAATAACCAACCATCTTCTTATTTGATATAAGACCCACTTCATAATATGGAATCTAAGCCAGGCACTGGGGCCAACAACCAAAGACCCAGGTGTATTATAAGACCTAGCAAGGAACCTATTGCTATTATTCTGCTAAATGGACAAAATATTTACCGAATTCCCACAAAACAAATCCTTATACCCATAGATCAGGACATCTCTTGATCTTCATCAGAGATGCTTCTTTGATACATAGAAACTCAGAACTGGTCTACCTATAGAGAATAATATATGACAAACTGCTCCGTCCTAAATGAGACACCTATATCACACTATCTTCTTCTAAGACTCTGAGATATTTCAGAAGAGGGAGCACAGAAACACTTTAAGAACCAGAGGCAGTGCAGAACAACAGCAGAACAGTATTTTCTGGACACATCAAAGCAATTTCGCATGTGATCTGGCTGAAGCTATGACTGCATGCACAAGAGCAAGCCAGACAAAAGTCCCAGAATGGGTGGGGAAAGTGGGCACACAAAGTCCTACCCCTAGCTGAGGAGCTCTTGGAAAAATAAATGACCGATGGGAGAAGGAGAATAAACTTTATTCAATAATGTGGGCCCTGAGGAGATACTCATGTTCCAGTAGATGAGATTATACCTAAGCACACACTGGGTACACAAAGTGAACTACATGGATTTAAAAAAGTAGAGAAGAGAGCACATAAAATTTGGAAGAAATTTGGAAGGGATAGTGGTAGGGCAGAGAAGGAGTTGGAGGAGTAGTAAGTGTGTTCTTAACCAAAACACATTATATGTATGTATGAATTCTCAATCAGTCTTAAAAAGTCAACTTATAGCTCTATTCATAGTGAAGGTTTCTTTCTTAAATCCCATGGCTATCAATGAGAAGTTTCTGAGATCCTAGGAGATAACATTTTCAATAGACATAGTAGATATTTTCCTGGACGTGACTCATGACCACATCCTAAGAAACACCACCTTACACTTGGTCAGATACTGCTTAAAATCATAGGCTTGATTTTTAATTGGAAAAACACTTCCACTTGTTGTACAATGTTGAATATCTTGCTGGGAAAGAACATGAATTCTATATCCTATTTGAATAAGTTGAAGACATTCTAAGTGACATTTTCACATAAGTTTTGAAATCTCATTTCTCATGAGGAAAAAAAGATTTGCAATGAAGGAGGACCAGGAAGATACAGAGAGCCCAAATGCAAGCACATGGAAACACTTCTGTGGCTTAGAAAATCTCCCTCTCTATAGACGCACCTGCACAGCTACTCTTTATCAAAGTCTCTCGATATACCTAAAACCTACATATCTTTGAAAACAAATCCTCAAATGGAAAATTATATCTTCTTAAACTAATAGACTCACAAAGTCACACTGTGCTCTGATATACAAAACAGGTACTCAATTACCTGAGTAAGCCAATTGAATGATTCATAAGCACAAAGTTCCTTTACCAGTCAAGGGAGCACTCCTTGCCCCTGAACTGTAGATGCCCATGGCTATGCTAGCATTGCCTGACTGAGAAGAATTCATGCTCTTTCCCAGCAAGACATTCAACATTGTACATCAAGCTTTCTGCTCTTTGCTATTCGATTCCTTGTTCCACATTTAACAGTCATATTGGATCTTTTGCTCCTCAAACTATTCCCTATATCCTCACTTGCTATCTATGAACTTGAATTTTCACAGCAACAATCCATGACTTTTCTATACTCATTTCCACAGTTGCAAGGAAGCAATCAATCATAATCACCAGCTTCGTAGCTTAAGCTAAGGAGAATCTTAACTCCTTTTTAAGGCTAACTCCTCTACTTGTAAGTCTGGAGTGTTAAGTGGTGCCTCTGTTGGAACTCCTGTTCCATTCTCAGCAAACCTCTCTTAGCTACCTCTTCTCCTCCAGGCCTTCTGTTAGGCTCTGGGAGTACAAACATGACAGCAGGACTTGCCTTACAGCTAGTTCCAGAGCAGTGTGGAGAGAGACATTCACTACAGTGTGT
Organism: Tokudaia tokunoshimensis; assembly: GCA_036184795.1. Lineage (NCBI taxonomy): Eukaryota > Metazoa > Chordata > Mammalia > Rodentia > Muridae > Tokudaia > Tokudaia tokunoshimensis. The sequence continues at coordinate 53,561,882 of BTHU01000004.1, read as the reverse complement.
AGTGTCATAGGCACTAGGGGTAGTACATAAGCCTAGGGGTAGTACAGACAGTCTATGGGTAAGGTGTTGAAGATGGACAGCCAACTCTCAGAAAGGCTGAGGTTTTAAAGATAAATGCAGGTTCATCAGGTAGAAGTGAGAAGATGGTAGATATGAGGATCTATGCCATGGTCAAGCAAGTATAAGCATTCATCCATTGATGTCAAAAAGACCTATGATAGTGGTGAGAAATGACTGAGGAGCTTAAATTTTAGGTCTAAAATGACCTACTGAATCCTTATCATTTATCAATCACTTAAGGGATCCTTGCTCTTCCACTGTAGATGTTAGATAGGTCATACTGACCATAGCACATAATGGTCAGGATACTGACAATGCCTGGGAAACCAGAATTCTAGGTGATGTAGGAAGCCTACTGGGTATCTGGTTTGGAAAAATAGCAAAGAGAAAGGAGGGGGGATAAAATGACTCTCAATGTCTGAATCATTTATCTCATTGTTTATCCTGTAAAATTTACATTTCTCATCCCTATGCAATCTCAGTAGTCTCTATTGTGTACAGAAAATTTTAAATTTGATATTGAGAGTGATTTTCAAGTAAGGAGCTATGTAACAAAGCTCCATTTTCTTAAGTAAGTGTCCTATTGCTATGATAAAATGTCATGACCAAAATCAACTTGGGGAAGAAAGGATTTATTTTCTCTTACAGTTTGTAATCCATCATCCAGGGAACTCAAGACAAGAACCTTGAGGCAGGAATGATGCAGAGGCCATGGAGAAGTGACTTGCTCAGCTTGTTTTCTTGTAGCACCCAGGACCACCAGCTAGCCCAGGGATAACACTTGTCCACAGTGAGCTAAGCCTTACCAAATCAATCAGTCAATGAAGAAAGTGTACCACAGGCTTGCCTGTAGGCCAATCTGGTGGAGGTATTTTCTCTATTGGCACTCCCTTTTCCCAAATGGCTCTTCTTTGTGTTAAGTTGACATAAAACTAGATGGCTGCATGGTTTCCTTATGTCCCACCTTTGAAACAAGTTCCTCATCCCCACTCCTGGTCCCTCTGTATCCTCATCCTTTCTTCATTTCCCATTGTCCACAGATGTACAAAGCAATTCGAATATAGGGAATCTCTACATGATGCATAATTACAGTGGTTTCTTTTCCATTATAAGTAACAGTAGACATCCCTATTTACCCAGTTCTTTCTATATGATAGATGCTATTCTAAGCACATTGTATTTTCTTCTTACTTTGCTTATCATGCCATGAATTTAGAGCAAGCTAGTTTGTTCTTTTTCAAATTTGTCAAAAATAGTATTTTGCTTATCAGTATGAATTGCATAATCCATTTTCTAGCCATAAAATACCATTGTGTAGTAAAGCTTAGTTTTTCCAGCTAAACTGTTATTACCAGGCCCTTAAAAATGTCAAAATATAATTATGACTGTAATAATGATATCTCAAGGCACAGTTAAATCATGAAATACCTTCTAAATTACAACAAAAAAACTTAAAGCATACTTAAGTATACTTCATAAAACCTTAGGTATGCTCATATGCTTTCATACTTTAACAAATTGTAATGCTCAAATATATATATATATACATATGTATAATAAATGATATAATGAATATAATATATATAATATATATAATTATATCATTCATAACATAGACAATGAATGATATAAGCATCACTCAGTCCCTCACAGCAAAACATTTTCATTTAGAAAATTTTTAAATGATGCTGACATTCAAGGATTAGCTTTTCTCCTGGAAGAAGAACCCACATGCATTTACCCTTTATGCTCTTTTGATAAAAAACAGAGTAAACTGTACTTACTTCAAAAATCCAACTTTTGCAGAAACTTGCAGATCAGCAGAACAATTTTCATAGGCACAAAACCTTGCAAAGTTTATCTGGAAATAAAACATGACAACGTTTATTTTAATTCCTATGTATTTAAAGAATACAGCACCTGTGCTTGACAAAAATAAAAGTCACACATTAAATTATAACTTATGCCTCCCCAAGGTTCAATCTGAGAATTAGTTAGGAGGTTCAAATACATAGTTTCAGGGCTATAGAAACTCAATTCTTCTGGTGAATTCCAGGCCTGAATTTGTTAAGTCAAATAAGCTTTGAGAAATTATATTAAAGACACTATATAAATATTTGTAATATTAGCTGCAAATATATTTCTAATCTTCCCTTCCACCACTTTCTCATGCTTCATTCTGATGGCAAATTCATTATGCAAAAGTAAAACATCCATTTCATTTTGGCATAGGGATGGGCAGCGACTTACATCCAAGAATGCATCTATATGTAGAAACTGAGAGGCAGAACTTTGTGGAAACACTGAACAAAATTAAATGGTAGCCTGTTGTGAAGTTTGTTCAATTTATTAAGCTCTAATCATTTAAAAGGTTCCATGTACACTACAGGGTTTGCATGTAAGCCTCAGGAAGATGAGAAGGATACACTATGTAAAAGCAGATAAATAAAAATATTAAAATAACTCAGCACAATAGGAATAGGTGACAAGGCAAAATATTTTTTTAAAGAAGAGGGAATCTAGAGAGTGAAGAAAGAAACATGACACAAGATGGGAAGTGAATAGTCATTGTAACATAATAGAGCTTAGTCCACCCACACTGGAGGAGTCGAAGTATAAATATTCCACCAAATGTTTAAGTCAGTATGATTTTCATTCTATTATTCCCAATTGGAGAGCACATGGGTCTAAAAATCAAAATGTAGATTACTAATTGCTAATATTCTCTCATGTGTGTTTACAGTATTGGGTATTTAAATTATTGAAGACATTGGAAAGTAATTGATACTGAAAACTACAGTTCAATAGAAGAATTTTTAAAAATCCCAACTGACTCCCATAACTATTGACATGTAAGGATCTAGAAATTTGCTCTTAAGTTATTATGTTAATTTGATCAAGTATCCTAGACTAGACATTAGGGATTATGAGTTTAGTTCTGCTAACATGATGTAAAGCAATTTTGCTTGGACAGGGGATGAACTAGACCTTGGACAGCCCCTTTCATATTTTACATTCTGTGTGCCAATAAGGCTTGCTTTACTGAGGGCCTCTTGGCTGTGCCCCAGTGCACACTGTTAACTATGTCTACGTTGGTAGACAGTTAAGGTTTCAACACTGGGACTGCATGAGCAAATACATTGTCAAGGAAACGGAAATACTCCAGAACAGAACAATTTAGGAAAAAATAACAGCTCACTGGCCAGAAGGCAAGGATCATCTTAATACCCAGTTGTTATTGAGATGAGGCTAAAAACATATAAAAGAATTTTTAAAAGAGAAATTTTGTCACATAGTAAATGTGTTTATATGTGACAGAACTTCAGCAGGAGAATTGAAAATTCAGAGTGGATCTATGGCCAGGGAGAAAGACACAAGAAAAAAAGGGTAAGGGTTAAATAAAGGAAGGCCAGTGCATGCATGGAATGGGGAAGACCAACGGGTGCATAGAACGGGGAAAACCAATGGATTCATGAAACAGGAAAAAGAGTGATGCATGGAAAGCGGAAGACCAGTGGGTGTGTGGAACAGACCAGTGGGTGCATGGAATAGACCAGTGGGTGAATGGAACTGGGATGACCAGTGGATGCATGGAACAGGGGAGAGAGTGGGTACATGGAACAGCATTGAATAACCAGCTCTTAGCACAACCAATGCCTACTGTGGTTTCTTTTGAGAAATTCATCTCTTCAAGGAGAGATAAGCTTACATATACTCTACATAAACGTTTGCACATAGGAAGGTAATCATGTGACTAAATGCAAGTATAAACATATTCAGCTAAATATCCCAAAGGAATTATTAAAAATATGCATACACACACACACGCGCGCACACACACACACACACACACACACACACACACACACACACAGAGAGAGAGAGAGAAAGAGAGAGAAACAGAGAGAGACAGGGACAAAGAGAGAGAGAGGGACAGAGAAAGAGAGAGACAGAAAGAGACAAAAGGAGGAGAACAGGACAGAAATATTAAATCTATTTTCATTAACTCTTATAAAAAATTCTAACAATTCAGGTACATTTCAATTAATTTTGTCCTATTTTAAAAATTCTTAACTATGTTTTAAGTATACTGCGTTTTAAATACAAGAAAATACTCAACCATTTTTCTAATAATGTCTTTTTCTTTCTTCTGCTGAAGAATTGGCTGGAGTGGTGGGAATTCCTCTGTGTTTCGTTTAGTGATCACATGATGCCCAAGGTGGTATGTAGCCTCCACATGAATGGGGGTGAGGATGTCTCGCACGTCTTTCTAAGGGAATTGAAAATCATGTGTACAAATGAAAGCAGGAAGCATGAATAGAAAAATATTCACATTCACAAAATCCTTTCCTTCTAAAGGGTCAAAAAAAGGGGGGGGAACACAAACACAATACCCACATTTTAGCAGAATTACTTTTACAACAATTGAAGCATATGTTCATTTTGTACTACAGAAACGGTCCTGTTGCTTGTGACAGGACAAAGAGTATGAAATGAAATACTATTACCATCAATCTGATAGCATTTACAGAAGTCAGAATTTCAGCACTTTCCCTTCCACAGTATTTTGTACAATTCTTATATATTGATATCATAATCTACACATTTTTCATTTACATACTCAATAAATAATTTGAAAGTTTTTCCTAACACTTCTATTTCACTTAATAGCTCCCTATATGCTTATAGAAAAATAAAGCCACTCAATAAGATTTCGTTAAATATATTGGAACACTTTGTACTCAGTTTGATTCATTCAACTTATTATGAAATTTTCTATTTTTCTATTTATCATAATGACATTTCCCCCTTACATTGTCTAACAACATGACTGGTAATACAGGAATAATGTTAGCTTTGTATTTCTGAGTCTATTGAATTTTCTTATTGTGACAGTTTTCTTTTTTGTTATGCTATTTTGATTTACACACACAAAAAAACGTTTATAGGTTTATTTACCAATCACACAGCAGTGGTAACCATTAAAAACTTCTGCTTTAAAATGTGTTTTTTTATATGTAGTGGCTTCCTGATTTCTACATAGCATCATTTCTTGTGCCTACTCTTATTGTTACATGGTCAAAAACACACCATTGAATGATTAGGGTTTTAACATTCATTTTACTATCTTTCCAATGAAAAACCTGTGTCTACTCCAATATATTATCAGTTCTTACATTTTAATCTTAATTTCTGCAAGCCTGCATTAGTTTTATTTCTTTTTGGAATATTTCCCATGAACTTAGAATGTTTTTTATTATATTTGTATTTTATTATTTACTAAACTCTTCATTAAAATTATGTCATTCTATCATCAAAACTATTTCCTGCCATATGGCACAAATGGAAACAATTTAATCAAGTGGAAATAACCTGAAAGCATTCAGGATTCAATTAAATCAGCACTACAGTATATCCAAAAGTTATTCTCAAATTGAAAACACATGCATGGGAGTGGGTAAGATATAAAGCATGGAATAGTTTGCTCACGACTCACTAGAAAGACAGATTTCCCTTTATTTCTCTTCTGGAGAGCTAATGATATCTTTACTAACAAAGCAATACTTTTATAACAGAAGTCAACTGAGCACTCCATGAAATAAAACACATTAAAGACCAATACATATGAGCATGCTAAACACAACAAAAGCTTACATTAAAATGACCTCAGAATTTGAGAGGGCTGGTTATGTTCCATAAATACAGTCCACAAACACAAGGTCCAGTTTAGAAATTCTACAGTCTTCATTTTACTTGAAATTAGAATTGTTACTACATCTAGAGATAATCTGAAGAACCAAGCACAGCTTTTTTGTGTCTTGTCATCTAAACCATTTAAATGTCAAGCTCAGATTGACTCAACCTTCCTATGTGCTTCAATTTACAAGTTCCATTTTAATAAATGCATTCAACAAGTTTCTTCTGGGCTATTGTACTGGCTGGTTTTGTGTGTCAACTTGACACAAGCTGAAGTTGTCACAGAGAAAGGACCTTCAGTTGAGGAAATGCCTCCATGAGATTCAGCTGTAAGGCATTTTCTGAATTAGTGATTAAGGGTGGGAGGGCCCCGGTGGGAGGGCCCATTGTGGGTGATGCCATCTCTGGGTTTTAAAAGAAAGCAAGCTGAGCAAGCCAGGGGAAGCAAGCCAGTAAGAAACATCCCCCCATGGCCTCTGCATCAGCTCCTGCTTCCTGACCTGCTTGAGTTCCAGTCCTGACTTCCTTTGGTGATGAACAGCAGTGTGGAAGTGTAAGCTGAATAAACCCTTTCCTCCCCAACTTGCTTCTTGGTCATGATGTTTGTGCAGGAGTAGAATCCCTTACTAAGACAACTATTAAAGAAACTCAATTAGTTTCACCCAAGACAGACAGAATTTTTAACCTGCCACAGCCTCGAATGGCTCCAAGGATAGACAGAGCTGGTTCAGTGACAGAAAGAAGAATAGACACAGAAAAGCTGGGGTCAGGTGGGCTGTGGACATTCTCATGGAGTAATGCCATCTACTCAAAAACTGGGAACCTTGGTGCTTTTGTTATGTATAGCACAGGGGTTAGCTTGTCTTGGTAAGAAGTCTCTATAAGCCAGAAGTCTCAGTCTATAAACATCCAAAATGAAAAAGTTGCTGTTGCTAGTTTTTACACACACTGGTCAACTGTTTCTAAATACTCATACTTGCATACGCTACCAACATTCATACTTAGAAAAGAGGGAGACTTTGCCAGTTCCAAGCCTGAGCTGTATGGGGGAAAGCTTTGACCTTCCTATAGTTCAGACGCATTGAATCCTTGACATGGCTGTGCCCACATCAGCAAAATACATTCACTCCTGACTTCATCTGCCTTTTACACATTCTCTCATGGCTTCTTTGTCTCCCCACATTAACCAACACTAGAATCTTGTATCTGAGCTCCTCAGAGCAGACTCACAATTCTCCTGCTGCGTTGTAACATCAGTGGTCCGGGTTTTACTTATCTCTGGGTCATTTCACTATTGGAACAGGGCTTAACGATCACTTTTTTTTTTTAACGATCACTTCTTAAAAGCAAATTAAAAAGACTTTATTTTAATGAGCTGGCATTCAATAATTGTTAATGGGTAGGACAAATCTATTATAGATCACTGCTGTGTTAGTCACATATGAAAATGAATCTAATAAATTTATAAAAGTGGCATATACTATATTGTATTTATTCAACATCCTTTTCAAAATTATAAATAGAAAAAATACAACTGTTTCTTCTACTACTCACATAATCAATATTGATATGTCATGCTTAAAAATATCTGGTATAAAGGTGGAAATTTGGTGATTAAATCTTGAGTCTGTTAGGTAGAATCTGGGAGGTAGAACTCCTGTTTGTAGAACTGGAAAAAGTATGCAAAAGGATGGGCCCAGCACTCATGACAAGATCTCAATTAAAATATCTTTGAACAGACAAACAATCATGGGATCCTCGAACTATCTAAAGCAGAATATAGATGTGCAATATGATAGCTAAATTATGATAGCTATGTCTCCTGACATTAAAATACCACTTGGTTAAATGCCCTTCATGATAGAGATAGGTTATTATTATTGTATAGAGCTAGGGTTCCAGGGCATTTTCCTAGGCATGCTCACTAATAAAGAGTTCTTATCTTGAAAGAGCCTTAGCTTCATTACAATGTCATTTATGTCTTTGTTTTGATTTTGAATAGGGGCTTTTAGAAGATCATGGGTAGCATTTCTGGTCCACCATGATTTGTGATGGGAAAAGAGTTACTCACTTTACCTTTGAGAGTCCGTTAGGGAAGTTTTCTCAGATCTCTCTTTGGAGTAAATACTTTGATTTGCTTTGTTAAGTAAACTTCTAATTAAACTACCTCTTCTCTCAACTGAATTATTTGTTTGAAGAAGACTAGAACATGGAGACCCCATAACAGGCCCATTTAAATCTGTACAACATTGGCCAGGTTATTTACTCTGTGTTTGGTTACGTTATCCGAAAATGACAAGAGTAATGATGGTGGTGATGTCTTCATATGTAGGGATGGTCAGATGACATGATGTGTGCAAAATGATGTGTGTGTGTGTGTGTGTGTAAAACTTGAAGTGTAGCTATATTAGGTAGCCAATCAAGCACTGGGATTTATTTTAATGAATGCTGAGAAGCATTTGGAGGCATAGAAAAGTGAGACTTTCTGTCACTCGGGGAACATTAAGTAGAAAAAGGTGTCGTAGTGACTATTAGATGTATAGTGATCGATGGCACCTAAAAGAACTGGAACCTGCGCTACTGTGTTCAAGATACTGGAATATGTTTTTATTCTTTCATCCCCAGATGTTCTTTATTAAATTACTTGGTAAATGATCATCTCAACAGGAAACCTTGACCATATCGGAATGCTGCAAATCAAAACCCAAATCCCAAGTTATCAACTTGTGAAAATGAAACAGCTTGAAGCCCTGAGTATTACAATAGCAAAGTTGATTAAATTATTCCCTGGACACAAGAACTAGACAGTCACTGAATGTCCCTCCACATGTCCACTATGTTAATTCTTCTCAACAAGCTTGCTTTTGACCAAATCACATGGCATCTAATTCATACTAATTTTCCAAGAGGTCTTCTCTACATCTGGTGTACATTACTTTCATTATCCCAATTACCTATTAATTATGCTTTTCTCATAATATAAAGAATGTACATGTGCTTTTGTAAAAACAAAAAAATAACCGTGCTTGTTTAATTCAATCAGATCTACCTAAAGACAGAAGCCAAAACATTAAAAATGTCTTAGAGTGACAGTAAGTATTTCCTTTATCTGCATAATCCTGCAGAATACTGGAGCTGTCTTTGCCAGCACGCTTTTGTCTCTTACCACTAGCCTAGAAACTACATGATGGTTGTGATCTTGCTATGTCTTATTCACCGATAATGTGTAAATGTCTCATACAGAAGCTGATGCAATGTATTTAATAAACACCCAATGGTACCCAGAGAACTTAGTGAAAGAGAAAATTGAGATTTAATTGGTATCCCCTAGAAGGGAGTCCTCTGAATGCGGAGTGTCCTGAGCCTGAAAAATTTGTATTTGTATTTGTATATTCATGTGTGTGCATATGTGTGTGACACATGTATGTGTGCATGTGTGTATGTGTGTGTACATGCGTGTGCGTGTGTGTGTATATGTGTGTGTGTGTGTGTGTGTGTGTGTGAGAGAGAGAGAGAGAGAGAGAGAGAGAGAGAGAGAGCGAGAGAGCGAGAGAGAGAGAAAGAGAGAAAGAGAGAAAGGGAATTTGGGGTTGCTCTCTTATGCTTTAAACTGTGGAAAATAAGAGTGCTAATGTTTCCTAATGGCAAGGGCAACCAGACTGGCAGGGGTTGAATTCTACTGCAATTCTTGAGACTCTACCTTCTGAAGTAATAGCTACAGCTCCTTGCCAGAACTCAAAGCTGAAGCCATTGCTTCGGTGGTCCCTATGTCTTTTCTGAGTTTGTTGTAAATGAAGGTTGAAGTTGCTTATGTAACTTAGGAAAGAAAAAGTAGGAGAAAACAATAACTTTTTTTAAAGCCCCACGTAGTACATATCCCATCATATCACTAGATACTATAATTAAATATTTGCTATAGTATAGTAGGACTTGGAATGCAACTAATTGCTGGAGAGTCTGCCTAGCCCACTGTCATTGCTCTCCAGTCTTGCAATAGTGATGATGATGATGATGAGGAGGATGATGATGATGATGGTAATGATAATGATGATGATGATGATGATAATAATAATAATAATAATGCATTCATGTTAGGGCCCAAAGTCAACAGTGTACCTTATTATTACAAGAGCCATGGCGACTCTGAGTGGATACATGAAATAGATCATGTAAACCTCTTCTAAGCTCTAACTCTACTCCAAATGTGCTCTGAAGAAAATGTACAATTTGGATGATCAGATCCTTTATTCATAGGAACAATGCCAGGGAACAGGACAAAATAAACCAAACTCAATTTGCTGCTATTTTTGTAACTTAAACACAACCTGTTTCCTTGAGAACATCTAATGCTGGTCCTCATGTTGCCCTGAAAATGGCCTCAACCTTTCTCTCTGTAATTGAGTAATATGTCAAAACGCATCTGTGAAGGAAGAAAATAAAAGAACCTCTTGTATCCGTACCACCTAACTGGGGGCTACATAAATACCGTTCTATGTGCTTGGCTCTGACCCATCTTACCTCTTTATTCTAGCACAATAAACCCTGTGAAGGGAGATGGGGAATTGGCCCAGGGATTAGTGCTCTCAGCAAGGCACAGTGTACCCGTTTTGTTGCTTGTTTGGCTTTCCTGGAATAAGTATCTTAGGGAATATTAAGTTCTAAGCTGAGGCCACTATTTCAAATCCCAGAAAGGGCTCCGAGGAACAGTTTGGCTTTCTTGTGACAATAGATTTTTCTGATGAAATGCATGTTTCCCTAAACCCTGGCGCAGCTTCATATGCTAAAATTTAAACAATGTGAGAGTATAATGCTCAGTTTGGGAACGAGTGTTTTAATAAAAGAAACATGAAATCCACTTGCTTTGGCAGGATTATCCACCCCCAAACCATCATGAGAGCTGTCATCCTGGCCCACAAATGATCCTTACCAAGCCTCAATCGCACAAGCTCCCACTGACACCCCAACAAAGCTGCAGAGGGGACAAATACTCCAAATGCATTCGTGCTGGTTTCTGCCTAGCTGAGGTCATGGAAAGCAAACTAACATCCCCACTACTCCAGTTCCCAAGCACACCATAGAAAAGATCTGAGGCTCTGCAGAATGATGCGGGTACATTTCCAAACAAGAGAGTAAAGGAGCAGTCAAAGGAAGAGAAAGGCAGGTCTCTAGATTCAAGGACACTGAAAGATGTAATAGAGAAAGAGAAAGATAGATCCAGAAGTGGACTCTGTATCCTCCAGGGTGATGCTGCTTCATGTTTTAACTGGGACAGGAAGCTAACAGTCCATAGACACACAGTAAGTTGCTGCCTGCCTGGACAATAGGGATGTCTATACTTCATAGTAAGTACTTTCCCTTACCCGCATGAATGCCTGGTGTGTTCTACATTTCTCTCCACTGCTTGAAACTTGTATGCTTCCTGTAATCACGTCAGAAGTCCCATTAGAGAAGAAATAAAATCTTGACGGAGACTCTGCCTTCCTGTGCACGTCCAAGCTCACATTGTAAAACAAAACTGCAGAAACAGAGAAAGAATTGTGATTAGCATCCCTTCTTAAGGCACTGAGGTATTGATAGTTACGTGTCAACCAGGAAACACCCCAAGTTCTTTCCTTGGATCGGTTTTAAGCAGCTAAACTGAAGTATGAAAAAAAAAAGAAATAAAGTATTCTTTAAAATTGTATTTAATAAATAGAAGATTTATCAACTTCTTTCCCAATTTTCTTTATTAACATCTTTAGCTACTTGCTTAGTCTTTCACATATAAGAATGAGAAAGCCACACAAGAATCATCGCTAATGGTACAGGTTTGGAGTCCTGTTTGTCTATGCATCACCCGATGACATAAATGTGAATAGAGCCCTGAGCTCCAGCATCATTCAGGATGAATATGTCTTGTGTGATAGATGACTTGTGTGGTGCGTGACTAATATACAGGTCCCTTAATTTTGTGTTTCTTATTTGAAAATGTGATATTTTTACTTAATTTTCCTATATAAAATGAACATACAGGTCATAACCGAAAAAATTTATGAAATGGCTTACTAAAAAATACACCTTCCTTTCAGTCCAATCGCCAATTATTCATTCTTTATGACCCTACATGCTCAAGAATTAATCTGTGCAAAATGAAAAGTATATAATCTTTCTTTCAAATAGTCTAGTGTTTGGAGGAGTGGTTAAAATCTGACATAGTTAATATTTAGCTGAAAAACAAGATCCTCAGATCAGAAAAGAAGAGGGGAATTTAAAAAGCCATAAAATCATCAAGGCAGATTATAGCAAGGAAGTAAGCCTCATTTCCTGACTCTAAAAGTGTTCTTCATAAAGTGACTTAAGAGCAGTCCTCCACTGAGTTGCCCTCATTGCATAGAAGTAATGATGTATAAGTAATTTTTTTAAAAAAATTCATAATTCCTGCAATATTTATATATTTTTTAAAAGAAACATACTTTTCTGAAGTTATTTTGCCCACAACGTATGCACAAAACCTATGTTATTCTTACATTCATTTTCAAATAAACATTTCAAGCATCATTTAATTTAGAAAATAAAGCCTAAATCAATTGAATTCAAAATTACAATAACTGTAATACAATTACCTAGAGACCAAGAGAGAGTTGCAACTGAAGTAACCATTTTCAAATTTATCACCTGAGTCCAAAGCAAAGGTAAAGAAGGAGGGACTACAAAAACATATTCCCATCAAGAGGCAGAGCATAATGACTTCACCAAACAAAGCTACTGTGTGGGCTATCTTTACCAGAGTCATCTGATGACAATTCCAAAACCTGTTTTATAAGAACACTGCGATTATTTGTGCTTCATATATTCATTTTCTGACATTAAGAAACATATCTGGTGCAATGGAGTTGGAAGAACAAGGAGACAGCCGTATCCACTCATGTGTATCTTTCAGATAATCCATCCGCTTGTCTATGCTAATGTGTAATTCACTCTGGGGTCACACTCCCCAGGTGCCAATAACCAGATGAGGGTTTGCCCATCTTTTTATTACTTCAGCTCTGGCCAGGGCTTTTCAAGAGCATTATTAAAAATGAGTCTCATAAAGTACAGATGCTGGGTTCATGCTGCTCACTACATAACAAAATTGCTCAGACTGGAGCCTCTATTACACATCAAAAGTTTGGCTCCTTAACAATTGGCAGCCTCTGTGATCTTTATATAACAACAGCCTATACGGTTATTGTGCAATCAATTTCACAATTGACTAATAGCCAAACGACAATAATCCCAGGTATAAGTATGACTTACTGGGGGCCATTTTTATTAGTAACCATTCTAAATACTGTGTGTGTGTGTGTGTGTGTGTGTGTTTGCATTAACTACCCTCTTGGATGATCCACACCAGTGCCATATTCTCTATGGCAGGCAATTGAAGAGTTCCCTATAAGTGGCAAAGGGGCACAGTTGTCAGAGCTGAGGGTGGCATCACATCACACACACTAAATTCAGGTCTAGCCTCCAGATAAGCATCTTCAATTATTCAAATATGACAACATGTACTTTAGAAAACGACCCCGTGCCTCCTATTCCTTCATGCCTCTGCTGTGCTCCGGGTTTTACGAGCTCAGTAGTGCTGAGGGTGTGATTCAGTGGGGTAACACCTGCACAGCATCCCTGAGGCTCTATGCTCCATCTCCATTACTGCTAAAAAGGCGGTAATAGCAATAAAAACATTTCAAAAGGAGCCCTGTGAAGCAGCAGAACTGTGGTGCCCTCTTTTGATTCTGAAGATTTCACAGGTTAAGCAGAGGCTTCACCTTAAATTAGTGCAGCAAGTGATGCCCCTAGCCGTGCCTCCTGAGATATGCACTAAGCCTCCTTTGTTCCCCATGCACTGGTTAGAACAACTTAAGAACAAAAAAGACAGACAAGAGGTGCACATCAAAAGATTATTCTATTCTGCTCTACAGAAATGTCAAACGCTCGTGGTAATGGACAATGGGAGCACACAATCGACTCCTGGATTAAAGAGTGAGTGTACACTCAAGTGTGGCATTAGTTTTGTGGGATGCACTTACCGATGTAGCCTGGGACCTCTTTGCCTTTATATGAGAAACACAGTGTAAGGTCCATGCACACAGATGGAAGTCCATTTTCAGTACAGTCAAATTTTGTTCTATTTACTGACTCAGGATGGCTTAAAGATGCTTCAACAATCACTACAGGCCTTGTCCTAAGAAAGCAATAAGATTATTAATATTAGTTATAGAATAACCTTACCTTAAAGACAGTGATTACATTTGTTCCCAACAAACAAGCAATGCTATTAAGATGCTTACTTAGTGGTATGTACATACGTGCTTGATTATATTTTGTGTACAGATTAAGAGAAGTTTTCACTTAAATACATAAAACCATTAGCTTTATATGATGGTCTGTTTAATTATATCTACACCAGGTGAGAAAAAAATACCCCAAAGTTCAATAATAAAACTTCAGGATACCGAAAGGAGCACCATCAAGGCCATTGCTTTTAAAACCTGCCACCCACTCTCTACAATTAGACCCAACTGTCATTAAGGAGTGAAACACACCAATCTCACCTTAGCAACACTGCAGAATCAGACTGAAATGCACCAACCGCTACATCTGCAGAATAATAATAATAATAATAATAATAATAATAATAATAATAATAACAAAGCAACAGTGTAAATCAATGATCACTGTTAGTTAAAGAGAATTACATTGCAGCTACAAATACTAAACTGCATATCACATTTCAACTGTATCGAAATAGCATTTACAGAAACGTAATTGGGAAAGGAAAGATCCTCAGATCCTTTTCACCACTTGTTTGAATCTATTCACTCAGAAGTAGCAGCAGCCATCTTTTTACAAGAAAGCAAAGGAACGATGCTAGAGGCTTGCAACAGGGCTGCCAAGCAAAAGATAAAGCTTTAACCTGGACGCATCCCTCCAGAAGGCTCCTTTCACATCTTTCAAAACAGATTTTCTCCTTGCTTTTCATCCCTTTTGATTGATTTCTTAGGCACTTCTTTTTTTTCTCAAGAACACAATTGTGAGTACTCTGAAGTCCTTCACACTGCCTTTCCATGTCCACACTAAAGCAGCAGCCCACAAAAGAGTTTATTTTCCCTCCCAGCTCTGAAAATGGACATATCTGCTCACCAACATATCCATTGTTGTCTGCATCAATTTGTCCTGAGATAGATTGTCCAAACATCCTTAGTGATTTGCTGATTTGACGTCCTTCGATTCTCTAGGAAAAATAAAGGGACTGTGTGTGTAATTTTGTTGGGAATATCTAATATTCCCAAGATTTTAGCTTAGCTAAATAATGGATCTTCTCAGGCTTGCCTTAGCACACTGACTAAGAAAACACACTCCAGACAAATCAAACACATTAAGAGAGGTAAAATTTCCTACCTTTAAAAAAAAACCTGAAATCTATTTTGTTACTAAAACTTTATGCTGTGAAAAAGGCAATATTTTACAGGATGATATTTAGTGTTTCCAAAACAATTATTTATTTCTTGTCTTTGAAAGTTTTTCAATATTTGCATTTACTTCCGTAATCAACATTAATAAATAGAGATTTTAGAAAATAAGATGTCTATTATTATTTATTATATATTACTATTCAGACGTGTGATGAAACCCTGCTGGTTTTGACAGATTGCTCCTTCCCATTTAAGAACAGTCCACACCTTATTCTGCTCCATCTATCTAACCTCATGTCCAGACACTGAATTAGAAATACATTGGTACTATTCACAGTAAGAAAAAAAAAATCAGTATATTTGACTAGACATATATCTAACTTTTACATTAAATTTAGAGGGTCATTTGCCCACTTTTGGTCTCACTAAAATAATGTTAGCTAGTAAATCTTTGGAAAAATCTTTTCTTCTTAGAATGTAGGTCTTTTTCTACACTGAAATGTCCTGAGTCATTAAGATACAGAACTGAAATGAGAGTTTTGTCATAAATTTTTATTAATATATTATTAGTTTAACTCGTATACATAGAAAGAAGTGTGTCTCCTGAACGCACTTTGCTCCCTGAGTTAGCTCTCTAAAGCATGAAGCTTTATCTGCAGGAAAGAATGACTGATATCCAAGTAGGCAAACTTGGGAAAGAATGGCCATTGCTTCGAAAACACAGAAAATCGATTAGAACTCTAATGGAAATAAAGGGTTAAAAGAAAATTGTGTTGAGAGTTAAAATAAGATCACATACCAATATTATATGGGGAAATAAAAATGCTAAGTATTTGAGAGAGAAAACAAGTCCACGTTACCAGTCAAATAATGAGGGTACTTTAATCATCAATGTTCCTGTGGAAGACTGAAGAGTATCTTACCTGTGAGTAGGTGGAGGAGATTCCATCTACTCGGCCATTGTAAATGTAGATGGCACCTCGCAAGTCATCTTCTTGTGGTGCGCCAATAGCGATATCTGTTGGATTTAAATTGTAGAAATATTAGAAACTCTTGATGCAAAGAGTGAGCTTGGAAAACTAGTCTTCATGATTCTGAATGCATGTGACATAATAAGAAAACTCCCTCTTAGAAGGAATCACAACCACTCCTCCAGAAAAAAAATACTAACTTCATGATCTTCATGATTATGCATAATAGTCTGTGCATGAAAATTAACAGAGTGGGTGGTTTTGCAGCACACTCTCTCATAATGGTTAATCATAAAGGGGCTGCAGACATACCTCTTGACACCCACCTCAGCTCTGTTGCTATGCCCTGCTACTCTGTATGTCCCCAGTGTTTAATCCATGTGTCTTATTTCCCCACTCATGGAATGAGATCACACAAAGACAAATGTGCTTGGTATGAAAGGATGCAACACATCAACTACATATAACAGCATTTGGCATGTCTTAATGGAAGCTTGTATGACCATAAGAATCTTAGTTTTGAACCTCTAGACTTTCCTATTACTGTAAAATGGCTTCTCAGTCCATTCTTCTTCCAGTGGTGGTAACTAGAGATACACGCACATACAGATAGAATTTCAGAAAATGCCTTGCTTTGTACAATGACGACAGAATGAATTTACTATGATTAATGTTGAATTTATGACACTAGGATTAAAACATGGAAAAAAACACCCCAAGAGCAACAAACATGCTGACTCATCTCATTGCTTATGTGATGTAAATACATGTAACATGAAGGAGAAAATTAACATTCCACAGCTGCAAGAACATATTGTTATACTGCATGATTCTTTGGAGGCATATTAATGTATTTAATAATATGCAATGTTTTTAGTTACTTTAACTGATATCTAAGTAATAGAAAGTTTATTTTCATGATATCACTTATTGTCTGAATTTTTTCACCACCACAGTGGTAATTTTGGCTGCTATTTAATGCAAACCATATTTTAATTATCAGTGACAGTATCAAGAAGATTCAATTCCAAGTAGTGAAAATAAATATTAAAAACTTATTTTCTAAATCATAGGAAGTTGTTGCACTCTGGAAAACCATACCCTCTCCTCTCACACATGTTTATGCTATGTACACTGTTTTATGGGACTAACTCCCAGTAGTAGGCTGAGAGGGGACAGGTGTAGAGGAAGGCATTTCTACAGCAAGCCTGATGTCCAGGGCAGGATGCATGGTTAAGACAGTGCCATTTATTAGTCGTGTAAATGCTTCAAGGTCAGTTGCTGGACAGCCACTACTCTGATTCCCACAGCTGCCCCTCACCAATGCTGCGACTCTGGCTGGTCTTTCCAGACCCTATAGTAAAGCAGTTCCAGACAGTGTTCTGAGCAGAGCAGAGGTCACCAGAACATGCTCCACTTCACCACCAGACTCAGCTGGGTTTGGTCAGTTTCTGGACTGTACTGGTAGTTGAATATCATGGTCCAATGACATAGACCCCTCATAATTTCTTTCTAATATCAGGATCTTTTTTTAGATAGAAAATGATGGATATCAAAAATCGATAGGCATCATTTTAGAGATGAGTAAAGAATGACGCTACTTATACTCAATGGCACCTTTAGAATCAATAAAATGCTTTGAATATCCCCCCCCTCAATTAACCATGATAAAGATCAATAACTGACATAACATTATCAAAACCTAGGCAGCATATCAGTTTGGTCCCCTTTCAACAGAAAGGCAAACAGCACAAAACTACAAGCACATTGCTTCCTTGAACTGTTTAAAATGTGGAGATTAAGTACCGAATTAGAGATTCTTAATTTACCTTCAAAGCCATCATTGTCAATGTCACCAAGACTCGCTATAGATTCCCCAAATCTTGCAGCATGCTTGTTACTTCCGACGAGCGCTCTCTCCATTTCAGCCATCACAGCTCCCTAGATAGGGATGGAAAGAAAGGTGTCATTGTAAACCGCCTGACAACTTGACACCTGATTTACTGCTATAATTGGATATGGATTTTTTTTTTGAATGCATCAAGCCACAGATAGAGCTTCAGTGCACACATCCCAGTTCAATTCAATAAATATTTATTAGGTCAACACACATAATAGCATGATTAGAGCTAAGAGGACATGGGAAATTGTCGAACTCATGATCTCCAGCTTTGAAAATCCAATAAATCATTTTAATAATTCAATTTAGCAAACACTTATTGAGCTCTTGCTAAAGACAATGCACTGGGCAGAGTGAACCAGGAAAAGGGGCAAAGGAGGAGTATATATATATATATACATATACATATATGTGTGTATATTATATATATACATATACATATACATATACATATACATATACATATACATATACATATACATATACATACATATATATATATATATATATATATATATATATATCCTCCAGGAGCCGCGGATACAAGATGGGCTTTATACAAGCGTGTGCATGACTTACAAGTACAAATTGCTTTGCACTAATGAGACAAAGAGAAAATAATTCTAACTGAAGCAAGGAAGGAATTCCTATAAGGAGCAGGAAGGAAATACGACCTGAGAGAGACTTCACAAGGCAACATGCAAGGTGGCTACTGCAAGGAAGATGGCTGTGATCTACAGAACACATGATCAGCAAAACAGCTACATGTGTGAGATATATGTTCATATCTGCCATATAGTTATTAATTAATAAACATATATAATAAACACAACAACAAAAAGTCAAATTGCTGCCTTACAGCACAGAGCAATTGGATTAAAAGGGAAAATCACTCTTTCTGAAACAAACCATAGGGAGCCATGAGAGGTCTCTGAGGTAACAGGTGATGTGACTCGAGCTACCCTATGGAAACTCACCCAAGCAGCAATGCACTGGTCAAACATCATCTTTGAAGTCGAAGGTGAGTCGTTATTGTATATAGGATGAGCTGTCTAATAATGCTGTGATAATGAGCTCTGATCATTCCAATCCCACATTTTAAAAACAAATTCCATGTAGAACTCACAGATCTTGCCATATTCTCTGGTAAATCTATTCTTTATTCCACAAACACACATTCTATGCTTTGCCAAACAAGTGTCCTACACCTTTTCTTTCATAACAGGAAATTCCTATTCTCTCTCTCTCTCTCTCTCTCTCTCTCTCTCTCTCTCTCTCTCTCTCTCTCTTATGCCTACTTTGAAAGTACTTATCACCCACCTGCCATTTACCACAATGTATTCCAATGAATCCTCCATGAATGGCATCTCGCCAAATCCTGAATTTCAGGAATCACAACTGGGATTATTTTCAGCTTTTTTTTTTTTGGCAGTATTTTCCATTCCAGATTCTCACTAAGGGTCATTTTTATTCTAAATGAATTAAAAGTTTGAGTTTATCTCTATAGATGTAATCACTACCATATACATGGAATGGAATTAAATCCAAGGACTGAAGGATAAAATGGGCTGGCTCCTTAGGAAATGACTAAAGGGAAGAGAGACAGGACTTCAGTGAAGACACATGATGTACAACCTCAAGACAATGCTGATTTAGAAGAGTTCCGGGAGAATAAGTGGAAACTGCTCCTGTTCAAGTATCCTACAGTCCTCAAGAATAGCAACTAAGTGCTCACTGAGGACCCCTGAGAGCTATTTAATAGATTAGGTCAAAACCCAAGCCCTTCAAGTAACCTTCTTTCTTTCAGTTCATTGACAATAATTCTGGAGTGTCTGCCTGTCTAGGACTTGTATGGGCCACGAAACAAGGATAAACACAGCAGATGAGTCCTCTCCCATGCTAGCACAGACACTGGTAAATGAGGAAAAGAAAATATTGTGCTTCTTAGTGGCTAGTGCCATTTCAGAGAGTTTAGAAATTGGTAAATGCAAAGAGAAGAAGAGAAATCCATGCTGTGGGATTTAAAAATGGAAACCAGTCGCTAAGCTGATCTCAGCGTTCAACAGCAGTGCTGCTGGGTAAGGGAAGGGCAGCAAAGTAAGCAGACTCATCCTTTGCTCGCTGAGCACTCCCTCTGTTTTCATATTTAGATTTTGGTCTAAGATTTCAGGGGAGGAAAAATGTTCCTTTACTTTAGCAATGATTTTTACTGTTAAACTATTTTTTAAACATTTCCTTGTTAGGAAAAATATACCAGATATTTGCCACAAGGGAAAAATGAGTCAGGGTAAGTAAATACGAGGAAGGCCATCTGTGGATGGGGAAGTATGAAATGTGTTTCCGTGCAGCTATTAATGAGATCTGAGATATGCCTATCCAGAGAACAATACATTTTAGTTTTAAGAAAGTCCAGGGAACCTCTGTATAGGTAACCCTCTAGTCTCTATTCAGAACTTCAAGACTTCCATCCTAGAAGCCTAGAAGCCTTTTCTTTTGCATTGTATAGAGTTTAGAGTGACATTGGAAATTAAAACTTATTAAATTCTCTGACAATTTGGAGTAAGCAAGGTTACAAGTGCCCTTTGGTAAATCTTGGCTAAAAGATGCTGAGTCCTAGAAAATGAACCTGTTTTCTTACAAGCTCACTCTTATTTTCAAACCAAAAGACTAAATACTGCTCATGACTTAAGACAAATGATATTCAGTAATTATCTAACATAATAATGTAGCCACTTCAGAATAAATGATGACAATCTCATATTATTTTATAATTTAGTCCAAAGGAAGTGTATAATAGTATTTTATCAACACACCTCATTTCTGTTTGCAAGTGAAAAAGTTGAAGACATTGAATGCTTCATCTATTCCTAATAACTTACTAGGTTTCTTAGTAACTTACTAAATTATGTAAGAACAATAATTATTGAGTTATACAAACATCCATTTTGAAGTACTGCAAAAACCATTCTTCCAAATTATATTTGTGTGAAAATTAAGCTAAAGGAAATTTTAATTACTAGAGTGAACTCACACAAGCTGTGTATAGTGTTCTGTCCACACAAGCTGTGCATACAGATTCCTTTGTGTTCTGTCTCATATTTCTGGAATAGCTACTCATTGGCATGCCTTATTTCATCTTCAGAGCATCAATACAGAGTAGAAATTTTACTTTGGTTCTTCAAATAAGATCAAGACTATATCTTTGACCTGACAAAAGTGCTCAGCGGATAAAAGCACTTCCTGTATGAGTCTCATGATCCAAATTGGATCCCAGGAATATGCAGTAGAAAGAGAGACCTGCTTTCCTCTGACTTCCACATATGTACCATCGCACAGATCATCGTGCATGCACATGCATTATGCACTTGTGTACATGAACACACTAATTTCAAAAAGAACCTATAGTCTCTGAACTCTGAAGAAAGAGCAGTTTCAGTTTGAATTCTAATTCATGAACGACTTCCAGTTTGGGGACTGTCAGACATACCACGCCAGAGTTGATGTACACAAATACTCTTCCTTCCTCCCTGATGGTGCTCTGCATGGGAGCTCCAACAAGGAGATCTGAGAAGCCATCTGCGTTGAGGTCCACCGCGCAGACAGAAGCTCCAAAGTATGAGCCAAGCTGTTCCAAAACAAAGCACATGCGCAGTGAGAACATGTGGCGCTCTTCACAGAAGCCCTCAGCAACCCCAGAGGCAGAAATGGATTTACCTTTTGACCTTTCATTTCATATATGATGCTCAGTTCGTTTTCATTAATGCTGAATATATACGCCTACATTTGGGGAAAGAATGCAAAGATGCTTACTTTCTTATGAAATTTTCTCTTAAATAAATAACCCAACTTACTTGTTTAATCAAAATATTAATCATTAATGACATGTAAATGGACAAACATAAAATATCAAGTGTTTAATAAAATTGTTACCACTGCAAACTTTAAGAGTGATAGGCAAGATACTTTTAAAATTATGCCTGAGTTGAAACTCTATCATCTCAAAAGTGAACTTTTGGATCCCATAGAAAAGAAACAAGAAAAGGGTTTAACAAAGAAAATTTTTTTGAGTTCCCGATATTCATGTGGCAAAGTAGAAAAATCAAGAGCTAGAATTATTCTCTTCTAATCTTTCCAGTCTTACCATGCAGCATGACCTGTCTCAACTCCATCTTATTAAATAATAACAAGTACATTTATTCTCTGGGCATCTGTAACTATACTTTATCTATTTATTATCTTATTATATTATCCATAATTTGTTATCTATATATTATCAATTTACTCATAACAAAGCCTCATTTAAATTATATGATTCCCCTTAAAATTTTCCAGCTAAATTTCTTTGAGAGCTATAAATAAATCTTGAACAGATTCAACAGATGCAATATATTGTTCATCATTTTAATCTTATTTTTTACAGTGTCCCTTTTAACACTTGACTCTCCCATATAATCTATTCAAGATGTTGTGAAGAAATAGAGAGGGGGAGGCAAGTCTTACTTTTCCTATCTGTTCGTGTTGAGGGGCTCCTCCCACGACTTCGGTAGTATGTGGACTTCGAAAATGACCAGCTCCAACTGAGTAACCTGCATGAAAGGAGAGAAATACATGAGACTCATCATTCGCAGGAGGTATATGCTTTTCTAACTCTTTGCATTGAAGTAACCAAAACTATTCAAAATGACTACTTTACGGAGAACCTCAAAAACACTTATATTAACTTAAAATGATCATTGAAGCAATTTGAAGATATATATTATAAAAACAATGATCTGGGTTTGAATTTCCAAGCTCTCAATATTGAAAATATAACCGTGACACTTGATCTGTTATGCCCTGTTTGATATGACTAGCAATGGTCTTCCAGGATTACAGATGCAACATCTGAGACTACACAAAACACTGAAGCTGTCAAACGACAACCTTTACATGCAATCTTTCTATTGCATGGACTGTACATAAAGAAATAACCTTATGTGATAAGAGACATAAGATGGATTACAGTTCCTGCAGTATTTCAAGCCAAAAAAAAAAATCTACAGAACATATGTACTTTACTGTAAAGAGAAACAATGTTACAAAATTTGTATTTTGTAGAAATATAGGTGACAAATATGATATTCTTGACTTGTGAAATAGCAATGAGGAGGAAGGAGAAAAGGATAATAAAATGGTTAAACTCTGAGAAAGAGTCCAAGATAATATTAAAGGAAAGCTTCTATGAGGAAGAAGTCAAAATCCTAAGTTTTAGAATATACTTCATGATGCTCTCCTTCAGCTAGGATGTTACTTTAAGATCCATTGGTTTTCATTTGCTAGTCTAAGAATTAATGCACATATATCCGAAGACATCTGTGTAAATGAAGGAACTAATACAGAATTAGCATAAAAACTTCCTAGGGAGTCAGAAGTAGTGACACACACCTTTAATTCTAGCACTCATGAGTCAGAGGTCAATCAGAGCTACATCGTGAGACCTTGCCTTAGAAAACAGAAAATAAAAAAGAAAGGAAGGAAGATAGAAGGAAGGGAAAGGAAGAAAGAAAGGAAGTAAAAAATAGAAGAAAAGAAGGAATTGGTGTTGAGGCTTCCTAAGATAGAGTAAGCATTCACCAGTTCCCACATAAGGACACAGGGATGACAACTATAGCTACCTATGTCAGTATAAGATACACAGCTAAAGAAATACAATTGGTTTTGTGCTTAATTGAGACAGTTTCTGATATACCTAATTGCTACTGGCCAATAGAATGCACATATAATTTCTAAGGCACAGATAATTTAAGTTGGTCAAATTTTTACAGTACCTAAGTAGCTTCCAAACTTCACTTGATTCTGTGTGTCTAGAAATGCTTTGTATTTGTTTGTAGTTATATTGTAGACAAAGACAGAGCCAGTCCAGTACGATGATCCCGGGGCCCCCATCACAATTAAATCCTGCAAGAGAAAACTTATCATTTGAAAGTTAAATCTTCCCACACCAAATCTCTTGCAAATATGCAACATTCTAGGCAAATAATCGGGAAATGCATTTTATACTGAAGCTCAAAAATGGGAACATTTTATTAATTTAAAACCTGTTAAATAGCCAGAGAAGCTAAGAATAGAATTTTGGAGAAGAAACTCTGGAACTTTGTCCACTTTTGCCAGTGCATTTCAAATATCAAAGTTAGGGCCATTAGACACTAGAATAAGCTTTGGGGACAAAGGCAATGTGGGTCAGTGAAAGACAATCATCTGTGTGTAATTCATTAGAGTTCATTACTAGGATAATCATGTGTTATCAGAGAGTAAAGGGGGCTTAATTTATTTCAATTTGCAAAAATCACTGAATAGTGTCCCTATCAATTTCAGTTCACATAATAAAAAGACTAGTGAAATTCAGTGCATATTTTATCCTAACTAGGAAGGAAGGAGGGAAGGAGCAAGGCATTGCCTCTGTTGCAATAACAACGCAAAGCAACCAAACCTAATTAACATATAGTATATTCTCTAATTGTGAATTTTCAGATACTCAGTTCAATACAGACTAAAGAAATAATTGTTATAACATGTATAGAGGAAGTGAATCTAAAATGATACAGTCTTATCCCCATGGAGTTAGAAGACATTTATAAAATTATAATGGGTATCTAAGAAAACCTGCAACATTTATTATTTATTATTATTAATTATTATTTAAACTGAGGACAAGATAGAATTGAGTTTTATGTAGTGGGAAGAGTTTGGGATTGTTTCTGATTTTCAAAGGTATTTTAAGTTTAAGCCTCACTACTATCATAATTTTGATTAAAAAGGACTCAGGTATCGCCTTCACCTTCAGCTAGGAATTAAAAACAATACACTTGGATAGATATTCTCAACTTTGAAGTTAGCAAAATAAATAACTACTTTAGATTTCCACTAAATTCTTAGTAGACAGGATAATCTTTAGTGTGAATTTTAGTTGATCCTATGTAGAATTAGCCATTTATAATTTTACAAGCTACAAAATTGCAATTTATGATTTTCTAAAATTATGTGTAAAATAATTAATGGTATAAACATGGTAATAATAGTCTACAGTTTAAGATTACTTAAACGTTACTCAGTAAGTCTAGAGAAACCCCGGAATTAAGCTTCTGCACATACACAATCACTAGAGCTAATATTAAGTTGTTACCTGTGTGTAAAAACTAGATATTCCAGCTTGACACGATGCAAAATTTTCTCCAAATTTTTTCACATAATCTAAAAGGGAAATTCAATATTTGTTTAGACAAATTGGAACTATGTATTTTGAGACAGAGTTTGGCTGTAGAGCCCAGGCTGGCCTTGAACTCAAAATCCTTCTGACTTAGTCTTCTAATTGCTCAGGTTTAATTTTTATGATAATGTCCATCCAACATAGTTGTATTTTTCTCAGAGGCCTTCACAAATATGACTCTTAAGATCTGTGTCTTATGCTTTTCTTTTGAAAATAATAGTGATCGTCATAATTTAAGGCATTCAGGTCTCCTGATTAACCTTCAAATTATCATCGTGAATCACAAATAAAGAATTTCTCCCTCTGTCTCCTCTTCATGGGAAGGATTTGCAACACATACTAAAAGTTAGAATGAACCAATGAATGAAAGGTCAAGAGTTAGAATTTCAGTCTGTATGTTCACAGTTTCCTGAGATATTGCATATATTAAAGGTGCACAACAGTATGTTCTGTGGGACACACACAGGTAGAATGGCTATTCATTCACACAACTTAATACACTTGACTGTATGTGGTCAAAACAATGGCAGTCTACCTCCATGGCAAAACCCTGTCCTGATGCATATAAACCTCATGCTGTGCATTCCGTTGCTAGATTTGATTCATTCATCTGATAAAACTGGAACTCAGTGTCCTGGGATTGACATCTCCTCATCCCGCTCCACCTCCCACATCCCCAACCACTTGGCCATCCCTCCCCCACCCCCCGTGTGATTGATTATGTGTTATTTTCTGTGCCTGGTTTGCAGAGTTCTCCATATTCATCCATGGTGTCCTAAATGGCAGGGCTTACTAAAGCTGGATGACATTCCATTGTATGTAAGCGCACACATGCGCACCACTGGGAGTCCTTTACTCTCACACTCCTGAAAGGATCATGGAGCTGTGTGGAGTTTCTATATCTTGAGAACCTTCTGTAGAGTCTTTCATGATGGTGCAGTAATTTGCACTCATGCTACCTTGGCTAACATTTACCTCTCATCTTTTTGGTAAATGGCCATTTCAAAAGATAAGAGGTGATCTTTCCGGGTTTGATTTACATCCCTCAATGGTTAGTAACACCAACCACCCTTCTTAAAACCATCAGCCGCTTCTCTGCTTTCATTGGAGAGAAAAGATCTTGGTTTTACTGACTTGTGACCAGGTTACTGGTTTTGTGGCATCTCTTTGGTGAGATTCCATATATATTTGGGGAACGATCTCCACATCTGAGAATATTTGCACATGCCTGGTCCGTCCCCCAGCTTCTCTCTCTGCTCACTTGATGACTTCCTTAGCTATGCAGAAGCTTTGCTGCTGCTCTACATGTCCCTTGTCTCTTCCCTGTTGTAGCCTGAGCTTTGGTTGTGGCCTCCGGGAAATCATTACTCTCTCCGCTACTCTTTAGGGGTTACAGGCTGAGGGCTGCACATTTAAGTTTTTGTTCCATTTTGAGTTTACTTGTATGTATTGTGTAAGAATCTAATCTCACACTTTTGCAGGTGGACATTCAGTTTTCTCATGTTAATTTATTGAGATTATCCCTTCCTTCCTTCCTGCTTTGCCTCACAGAAAGAATCAAGACCAATGTGGACCTGTAAGGTCTCTTACTGCAAAGCCCTATGCTAGATACTTTGGGGGTTTATAAAGTGACATAGCCTTGCTTCTCCTGATGCTCTTTCATTCATAAACTTATAAGAAAAGAAATATGAGGACAACTTCTTGTTGGTATCACATAGGCGACAGTGCGACCTATATGCCTGTTGCCAAGGCAACAGCCACCATATTCTCAGAATCCATTGGCCTCACCTTTACCTGCTACCACAGCACCATCCATATATATAAGGAAAGCACCTCCCCCACTCTCTTTTTGTTCCCCTCTTCTCTTTCCACCGCCACATTTGCCCTTTCCCTCCTCAATAAACCCCACGTGGAACTGTTTGGCCTGGTGTGGTCTCTCTGCAGCTGCTGCAAACCGCTTGCTGACCCTGCGGATCCTAACACTTCTTCATTTTGACAAATTACTACATCGATATATTTGCATTTCCTGTCATGATTTCCCACTCCTTTTGAGTGTGTGCTGTTAATAAGACTATACTAATACTAACTTTTAAAAGTATATAGATAGGTATATTTTAGAAAAATAACTCCTGCAGGAAAATGTTTAAATACACAAAATAAAACTATTAGGCAAAAGGGAATAATAAATATAGAGAAATCCAGACTGAGTTTCATTGCAATTGAAAACTTAATATTCATCTTTTATCTTCTTGCATTCGAAGGTAAAATACAAACAGTTATTACATGGACTTTCTCCATGACATCAGAATCCAGACATGAACGATCCTAAAATGATCAGAATCAGAAGGTAAATTTAAGTATGTGTTCAAAGTTCTGACAGGTAATTAAAGGAAGATGATAATAGTATTTTTTATCATTAGAAAGGATTGGCGTTCATCATATTTTTAGTGTTCTAATGACAGTTTTAGAGTTACTGATTGTTATAAATAGCATCTTGAAAGCTACCAACATTTGTCCCTAAATCTGTTTATATCCTAGTTCTGTACATAAATACAGATTTCCATTGAGACAGAGTTTTCCAAATTTAGACCAGTGCTTCTCAACCTTCCTAACGCTTTAATAAACTTCCTCATGATGTGTCAATCCCAATCATAGAATTAATTTTATTAGAGTTCATAAGTGAAACTTTGCTACTGTTATGAATTATAATGTAAATATCTGTGTTTTCTGATGGTCTTAGGTGACTCCTAGGAAAGTGTTATTTGACCCCAAAGGAGGTATGATCCACAAATTGAGAACCAAGTGGTGCTATAGACACTAAAGCCTTACTACTTCAAGGAATACATATGAGCTGGAGAAAGGGAAGTGGAAAGGCTTTGCTTTTACTAATGCCTTTAATCCTTTTAAAAACTCCTATAAGCCTCTAGTAAAACAGAGAATATAGTCATTTTCTTTATAATAAGGATTTTCTATGTAATTTCATAACTTTGATGATTCTATGATTCCCTGGCATTAGATGTGCTTATAGATTTGAAAATAAATTTAGTATAAAGTTGGATAGTTGCCAACTAGCTTCCACAATTATTCAAATGAAAATGAAGAATTGTATTTTCAAAAGCAGGGAATGTTTGTATAAGGTATCGCTACTACACCGAGTAAACAAAGGAAGGATACTGTAAGTTAACAATGGACATATAAAACATGTGCTTCCTCTTTGAGCAGGCAAAAATGCAAATGCAAATGACTGAAAGCCTTCATTTGCATCTAGTTTGGTCATGTCCCACTTACCTTGGTAACATGGGGCCATCCTTTTACTTAGTTTCGTCCGCAAATCAGAAGGCATGCTGTAGCAAATGCCAGTGGGCAGTTTATTATCATTCTTCATGTAAAATATATTTTTCCACCTGTGCCCACAAGTCTAAATAAAACAAAAAGTCAAACAAAAATATGAAAGTCACACCTAGAAGGTCTGACTCCAGGACTTGTCTTGGTTGGTAGACCCACTTCAATACCTACCACGATAGACCCATTTTCTCCTGGTTGTCTGGAAAGCGTTACCCCCAGCCACTGGTTATCTCGCTCTTCCGAGCATGTCTTCCCACAGGGCTCTCCACTGGGGCTACCTGAAGCATTTGGAAAAAAAAATCTTATCAGTTTTGTTGAAAAACAATGTTTTTCTAAAGGCGTAGAGTAGTTAAAGCTAGACCCTTATTTCCAGGGTTTCTCTTCCCCCAACTTTGACTCATCTTATATTCAGTTCAATTTAGGAGTAAAGGTGAGTTGCTTTCTGCTGACATAGTTATTCTCTACACAAGTTGAATCTTCTTTGCTGAAATGACCTCGGAGCGATGTTGTAGAGGCCAGAAGAAGTGGCCTCAGTCGTATAGGAGGTAGGTAATTAACCTGAACAGTATGAGGAAGTTCCATTTGATTCCAAACAGAGGCTGATGTTTCAAAAAGAATTTGTGTTTTGCCTTCCTTACCCATTTATTAGCATCAGCAGAGCACTTCTGAAAATGACTGCATAGACAGTGGAGTATATAATTAGCGTACCAATAATGTATAGCCTTTTAAATAAATGCCCTATGGTTTAGGCTTAGTGGAATGACTGGTGTTTTCAACAATAATAAAAGTTCTTTGAAAACAATACGGTGTTGGGGGAAAAAAGGTCAATAGGTCCACTTGGGCAAATGCAGAAATTGTAGAAACAGCCCAACATAAAGGAACTACTCAGATGGGACACAGCCCTGCTAAAATGTACAGCAGTCATCTTTCTGACAAGGATCTTTTATTTGCCAGCACAAACCTTTAGCTTTTGAGCAGGAGCCCCAGTGAAATTCTGTGTTAAAGTGATTTCACATCACTAACTGGAGGAAGACTAAGATAAGATGAGATCATAGATTCTTTTTGCTGTCTTTACATTTTGTCCTTGTTAGTCAACACTTGAATATTCTGTGCTCAGTTCTGACAGCAGAAAAAAAAGAATTAGCATTGATTAGATGAGGTGAGTGTACTGGAAGCTGGAATTCTTTACTTTGAACACTGGTCACAAGTTTTTATAGTGTTATAATAAGATGTCCCACATGCTTCTTTGTATCATTAACTACATGTTTTCCTCTCTAACCTTAACCCTAGGTAGAGTTTCATAAGAATGCTCACGATGTCTACATACATAAAGATAATGTATTTAAAAGGAAATAATTTGTATTGACTTTCCTGAGTCATACAGATTCTGTATAAGAAGTGTAGGAAGATAATTTATGAATATATTTGTGAGTTTCAAAACATCGTTCACAGAAATACCTAATGTGTTAACACAACCAAGCATAAGGGAGCTTCCCAAACTCTTTCCCTGAGTCTTATTCAGTGGATCCAGCCAGCCCTATCTGTTCCAAGGGTTGCTTCAGATAAGGTCAGAAGCATGGTTAGCATAGAACATTGATAATGCTTTGTTGGCTTGGTTTCCTGGAAACCGGTGATGTCTTCTACTACTAATGGATAGTCTGGGAGAGATAGACTGGAAAACGAGGCAAACAGACCAAGAGAAAGTACACTGCTAAGCAACAAGAACAGCTCACTGTGGCCCAAACCCTGATAAAGAGTAGTCCTGATGTACACAGAGCTTCCTGTGTGAAAATTATGAAAGAAAGAAAGAAAGGCTGGAGAGAGAAGTAAGAGGAAAGAAAAGAAAACCAGGAAATGAAACATGTTTGTAATATGTTCCATTATACACTCCACTTTGTACACTCTCAGCCATCATCTTCCAGCTCCAATAAACTCCACTTTAATTGCTGAGAAGTAGTCAGTCAACAGGGTTAGCAGTCTAGCACAGGGAGCTACTAGGACTACATGATTCCATACAATACAGGAGAAGTAAGAAGGGAGGCCAAAAGATAATTTAATTTTCATTGGAATGCAGTTTTCAGTCATAATTGTCTTTAAAACTACCAATATTTTAAAATTAACATCAAAAACAGACCTCCAAAGGTAGATCCAGGCTATGTGCAGTTGAAGCTCTGTTACCATAAGAATAAGTGACATATAATGAAAAATACAAAACTATTTTTAAAATTATAGTCAACACCAGCCAATCCACCTCCAGTTGTCATTGTTAAAGATAGGAGTGCATGGGCCTCTGAATGCTACCTTCCCTATTTGCATGTGGATGAAAAATGGATGTTTTCCTCAAGATTAGGTTTGGTATTTGCAAACAAATGTTCTCTTCTATAGTTAGTCACCAGAAGTTTAAAAACAATGAACACAGTGCTTTGGAACCACACAAATAATATCATGCGAATTTGCTAACTGAACATGGCCCAGAAGTTCATATGTGCAAGAATAGCATGCTGCATGCAATTATGTGTTTCTTAGCTGAGCTGTTCCCTAAGTTTTTAAATGAACATTAGAGACACCTTTGCCAAGTTAAGCTGTTATCTGTTTCATCCAAGCTGCTTCCTGCGCAGTAGTGTTAGCCCTGCAGAAAACAGTTACTGCTGCTAGTGCCTAGCCTTCCTGTTCTCTGTGCCCCTTTCTTATCTTATTTCAGCCCCTTTCTTGTGCCCCTTTCTTATCTTATTTCAGCCCCTATTTCTCCATTTCTGAGTCCTCCAGAAGGACTTCTGAATGGCTTCTTGTTTAGAATGACTTGTTTAGAATGACATCTCTGAGAGTCCATAAGGTTCTAGGCTTTTATTTCCTGTGTCGCCCAAGCCCCACTCTTCCCCTACTCTTAATTCTCTGGTTAAAGCAATGATTCTTAGAAACAGAACAAAGAGCCCTCCAGAAGCCACAAGAAGAGATGTTTACTTTGACATGAAACATGGTCAAAGTTTCTCAGGATTCAAGTGGTAGGCTAAGTTGCTCTTGAATGGGGGATGTGGAGGCTGGGGTTAAGTAAAACTAGACACTGTCTTTCACGTGTGTTATTATGTGGTCTCAACAACAGATACTTTCTAATTTATAGGTCTCTGATGTATGGTAATTAAAAATATATATTTACATATTATGTGTATATATTAAATGATATAATGTATGTCATTTATCTACTTTACAGAAAAGACTCTCAACCTTAGAAGTCAAGGGCTCTTACTGGTATAGATTGCGATCACTGGGAAGAAATTATGAGGATTCATTAATCAGTAGGAAGGAGGACTTTGCTTTGACTGGGATTGGCTGCATACATTTGTTTGCAGCTGCTCTGTTCTGTTTCTATGGTTTAACACTGACCTTATTCATCTTCATCGTGGCCAAACCGAAACCTTATTAGTCATTATCCCATCCCAACACAAAACCCAGAAATATGTGCTAAAAATTGAACTCTATAAATGGAAAACAATAACCAATCTTCTATTTGTGCTACATGTCTTGATTCAAAATAGGTTAAAAGTATGACTATGAAGCCATAAAGACAATTCATAAAATAATAAAATTGTGAAGAATTATTTTAACAGGCATATACTTACATATACACACATACTCCTCCCCATACACGCTCACACCCCCACACATACACATTGTGATTATTTCTTCGTTTTGCTTCTTGACATTGCTTCCCACAGAGACAATTCTCAACTTCAACCACAGTACAGAAAGGCTTTCAGCACTTGTTATTAGGCAAAATTAATCCCAGGAATAGTCTGCAAGTCACTACACCAGCTCTGGAACTTCCTTGATTTCTGCAACACTTTCCCCTTCTCTTTGGGAATGCTGGAAAAATCTCAGCAGAAAAGACAAGATGGCCCCAATTTATGCTTTTCTTAAACCTCTGAGACTTCCTTCCCTCAACTTCCATGCTTCTAAATCTACTGTTCCTTGTGAAGGAGGTGAATGGTCTTGAGATCACCTAGAAGAGTTTTAAACAAATACCAACCACTACCTGTGCCCCTCCCCCACCATCAGTACTCAGAACACGCTGCTGCTGGGGGGGTAGGGGGGGAGACCTGGCCATTAGCATTTAAAAATATCACCCAGGTAACTGTATTTGGGGGTTGAAGCTGGGCTTAAGAACCATTTCAACAATGTAGATGGGTAGGCCATTTCCTGTATAATTACTGGGAAACTTGTATTGCTTTCAAAATAGTAATGGAAGATCTGTCCTATTGGGTTTCAGCTAGGTAATAAGAGTAGGCAATTAAATACTAACCATATTTTCTTCATGAAAAAATTTGGTATTCATTTGGACAGAGGTGACATTTGCAAAGACTGTCACAAGAAAGCTAATTTTCACAAACGTCCTTGACAAGACCATAATAAAAAAAATCCATATTTTATTTTACCCAGTGTCACGCTGCAATGATCTATAATCCCATTTTCAAGTCAGCTTATACATTACTAAGCTAAACGTTTAGCAAATCAAATCAGTTCCGTGATTGAAGAAGTATTTTACATGGTTGAAAACAAAAGAGGTCAGCAGAAATTAGCATCTGATATTTTTCCACTCTTTTGCACTAGAATGGCTAATTTGTGGCACAGTTGAATGCATCTCCCCGGTATAAATTAAGGAAAAAATAAATATTAAAAGCCATCCCCCTTAGTCTAAGAATTAAGCCCATTCTTACTTTTTTCAAATTGAGGAAGAAAATAAGATTTTGTGTGTGTGTGTGTGTGTGTGTGTGTGTGTGTGTGTGTGTGTGTAGCTACTTATTTCTACCAGTATATACAAATCCATGTGTAAACGAAAATTAGAAATTTTAATGGGCAAAAATAAGATTGCTAACTGGGTACTCTCCTTAAATGGACCTCTTCCCCTTACTTTTATTTTGCTGTTCACTTCCTTGTATACTATCAATACTCCAAAAATCTAGCTGGACAATGGAGGACTAGATATTCAGTCTTCTTCATCACCCCAAGGAGAAGAGACTGCCTGTGTTTTGACAAGAGCACTCTGATAGCATAGAACACTGCTGCTCACATAGCAGGAAAGTACTTGATACATAGCTGTAAAAAGGGATTTTGGAATATATTATGCCACCATAAAAATCCCTTACTAGATATAACAAAAGACCATAATATTTTCGCCAGACTCAGAGGTAGTAGAGTCACTTTGTTTCTGTGCCCCCTAGTTTTCTTCCACAATTCTGTTTCCTTGAATTTTAAGACATAGTAACAAATAGTGTGAAGGAAACAGCACTTGAGATTAAAGATCTTTCCAAGTGTGACTAGGAGTAGGGAGACTTAAGATGGTAGGTGAATTGGGACCTCTGTATTCCCTACAGGAACAAGACAAGTGTGATGTATTTGAACAAGAACAGGACATAGAACATATGTGAACACTAGATGATGATATTGTCAATGTTATCTTAAGGATTTGGTTAAACACTAAGACACATGTAGGTCATAGCATAATCCTCTTGTATACATAGCCCATCACTTTATAGAAAGCCTCAACATGAGCACTGTTTTAATGTCACAGTAAGACCAGAAGACTGCATTATTAATCCCTTTATTCACAAGAAAACTGATTCACGTGAATGTGTAAAATCATGTGTGTACAGGTGTGTGCACATTGGTTAATGCTTATGTGTGTTTAGAGGTTCACACAGGAGGAGTTTCAGTTGCTCGCTGCTGTATTTTTTGAGGTACAGTCCCTCACAAAACCCAGAGTTCATCTATTTAGCTGGACTGGCTTGTCAGTGAGATCCACGGATCCTGGCTCCACCTCCCCAGTGTTGAGATCAGAGACTTGTTACCATGTCTGGTTTTCACATGATGCTGGGGGTTGAATTCAGGTCCTCATGCTTGCACAGAGCACACTTTGCCATCTGATGCCACCTGAAACATCTCACCAGACCCCTAAACTGAGTCCCCAAGTCTTAAACTGAGTCAAGAATCTGCCTACATTTATGAAGCTAGTAAGTCAAAGATAACAATTTTTAAAAATTGATATTTAATTTGCTTCCCATGACTCTAAGGCATTTACCATAGAACTGTACAAATGTTCGGCTATATGAATTAACTGAATTCAATATCACATTCTAAGTCTGTTTTTCCATCTGAGAGTGGGTAACATATAACAAATCTGCTCAGATTGTAAAATCAACTTTTTTTTTAAAGTTAGGGTCTCACTCTAAGTCAAGTTGGCCTGAAAGTCATCATATAACTCATGAAAAGCCAACTTTGTGTTGCTCATTCCCTCCATGTTAGTCACCTTCTTCAGTATTGGGGCATTTCCACTGAAGAAGCAAGGGCTCAATGGAAAGGTCAGCCTTCCTACTAGACCTTTGAGGACTTGAGTGATGTACTCTGCACTGGGCAAGGCTGGGACTTTTTGGTGAAATGGTATGTCTGGTTTATCCACCTGCATCACTGTTCTGTGGATTCCCCAGCAGACATTTGGTAGAGACACTCAGTCTGGACACTTTCTGGACTGTAAAACAAGTTCGTCTGTTCCTTCAAGCACTGCTTTCAGGTTTTGGAAAAATAACAAAAGCTCTTCCTTTAAAAGTTACTTTTGGCAGGAAAGTGGTAGTGCCCGCTTTTAATCCCAGCACTTGGGAGACAGAGGCAGGTGGATTTCTGAGTTCGAGGCCAGCCTGGTCTACAGAGTGAGTTCCAGGACAGCCAGAGCTACACAGAGAAACCCTGTCTCGAAAAAACAAAACAAAACAAACAAACAAACAAAAGTTACTTTTGTCTTTTAAATTTGAAGTTCTATTCTATTGCAAGATAAATATACATTTAAAACTTGCCTGTTCTAATTAATCATAGAAGATGAACAGCTCCTGCTTTGTCCTATTAATTTAAGGTAACTTTTAAAAGGAAGTAATAAGTGCTGAGTGAAAATAAGTCTTAAAAATTCCATTATCTACATAAATTCAGACTATCACAAAAAAAACACCTGGAACTAAAGTGACAGATGAATTAACATCTTGTAAAACGCACCAGTACATACAGATGAGTATTACAGAAACTTATGCCTGTGCATACAAGGCTGCCTAGCCCCTAGTAGGAGGTGTTCAATAAATGGCAAATGCTTCCACTCAAGGAACAAGTGTTCTGCTAATTTCGATTTAGACACCAGAGGGCGCCCGCAGTGCCATAAGATTCAGCAACAGCCTCTAGCTCTAACCCAAAAGGCCCTTACGTTTAATTCTACAAAACCATAAGTACTAATAAGTCCATTATATTATACATTTTATTATTAAAACATGCAGTTTTCTCACACATCAAATTAAACAAGGTGGCGATCCTTCTAAAAGATAACAGTGATGTGGGAACTCAATAGCAATTTGTATTGTCAAATGATGAAGAGAAATGGAAACCATAGCACTGGCATTTTGAAGGTGTCAGAGGACATGAAAAGCATCAAATGTCCAAGATCCTGCAAATTTAGAGCCAAGCAAGAATGAAAAGATAACATTAAATGTCAAAATGAGAAGACACTTTCAAACGTTTTCCTTTAGTTAAGAAGAGGTCTTTAAATGTGATCTTAGGATGGCTAGCAAAATCTGATATTGGCTAGCAGGCATGCTTGATATGTATGGAAAAAAATTATAATCCACAAAAAATGTGTAAAGTCAGATACTACAGTTCTCTGACTCTTCACTATGCTATGCTATGCTATGCTATGCTATGCTATGCCAAGCCATGCTGTACTATGCTATTCCATCCCATCCCATCCTATCGTATCCCTATTCTAATTCTGTTCTCTTCTGTTCTGTTCCTATCCTATTCTGTTCTAAAGGTTTCCCATCATAGTTGCTAGCACCACAATGTAGGCTTGAAACTTCATAGATGTGACTTGATCCTGAATCATTCCAAAGCTTCAGAACTGTAGAAAACAAGGTGACTTGTGGAGCCCTCATTCTATGATCTGGGTCTCTACAGGTCTTTTAATCGCAAGTTTCTTCAAAATCCTGCTTGTAATAGCTAAAAGGGAAAAATGTGCTCCAATAGGTATATTTGATAAAAATAACTTAGGAGAGTTACTTTCTTATTTTATTTACCCCATCCTTTTTTTTTTGCACCAGCATAATTTTAATAGCTATAAACACATGTATTAAATTTTCAAATTATTCATGAAGTAGGCATTATCATAAATATCAACATCAATATGAAGAGACTTTAACAAAGGGAGACTGACCATTTGTTGAAGAACACAAAACTAACTCCTGGTGGGTATATGGGGATCAATACGGAAAGGGTCATCACAAGCAACCAGATCTCCAAGTTAGCCATTCAAATGTTGGCATTACTAACAATCTAATTCTGTACTAATTCTATTTTTAAAATAATTTAGTGCTAAAATTTGGTGATTTTTATTTCCAACATTAGAAAATAATAAAGGAAAAAAATTCTACTTTGATAGTTTTCAGGTAGTTTCTAGGATTTAAAGATTCATTTGGAAAACTAGTATGAAAATTGAATAATTAAAATTTGCATGTATTTATTTATTTGTGTATGCCTGTATCTGTGTGTATACATATATGTGTGTGTCTGTGCGCCTGTATGTGTCTGTGTGCATGTGTGTGTGTGTGTGTGTGATGTGATGTGTGTGTGTGTGTGTGTGTGTGGTGTGTACACATGCAAATGTTGTCCCAGGAGCCCCCATCTAGTTATCCTGTCTCCACCTCCTGTTAGTCAACACAAAAAGCGCCTTTACCCACACAAGCAAGATAGTTCAAAATTCTAAATAGAAAATTAATCTGGGGAAATATGCTTGCACTTAAAACTAAAGCAGCCAATGTTGAAAATGTCATGCTCCTATTTTACAGTTCACAGATAAAATAGGTAGAGAACAAAACTATAGCTGGTCAGGAAGATAGTAAGGTTTAAGGAAAATCAGTGAAGACTTGCCACACTGTCCTCACCAGTGAAGGCACACACTAGGATGAGGAGTTAAAGATATCAGGAGGCATTTCTCTGCAGAAAGTTGAAAACGCTAGATAGAATAAAGCATTGCAGAAACCATGATTGGCACACAGAAGTGATCAAATTCAATGCCCAGTAGAGAACATTTGCGGGAAAGTAGTGCCTGAGCCAAGAGTAAAGCCCTGCTATAGAAGATTCACAGGTGTTATAAAGTGACACATTTTCTACATATCAGCTATGATTTGAGCCTAGTCACCAAGGACTGAGACATCTCTCTAGCCCAAGGTGTAATTTGAAAAGAATATAACTAATTCACTTCACAAAAGTAGACACCCTCCCAAATAAAGGTGTCTCAAAATAGGTATGTTTTATTATTTCTGACCATATTCATTATGAATTACAGTGTTTGAAAATTGAAAAAGAATGCTCATAATTTTAAAAAGTAGATATAAACTAAAGACATCAAAACAAACATGGATATTACTGAGCCAGGTCCTGTCACATATAAACCCAGTTCAATGTTCTAATTCCCCACAATGAGCTATTCATGAAACCTTTTGCTTTTTAAGGCAGTCACTTCCTAACTACTACTGATGCAGTTTTCTTGGGGGAATCCTGAGATAGGCAACAAAGCCTGTAAAATCCCACTAACTCCATTCATTTGGTTCATATTGCGTTCTTCCTGTGTAATCATCAAAACCAATGAAAACCGGCTTACTCTTTGGCTCCCCCCATTCCAGAAAGCCTATCAGATGGACCTGACTTTGTCCCTGCCAATGTATATCTAACACCATGAATGAAACATTTATCC
Organism: Tokudaia tokunoshimensis; assembly: GCA_036184795.1. Classification (NCBI taxonomy): domain Eukaryota; kingdom Metazoa; phylum Chordata; class Mammalia; order Rodentia; family Muridae; genus Tokudaia; species Tokudaia tokunoshimensis. Next base: position 53,523,457 of record BTHU01000004.1, on the reverse strand, counting down.
CACCTCTCTTGTTACCTAGACTGAGTTCATTGAGAATTTCAGTCTTATTTTTTTTTAACTTTATTTCTTAGATATAGCATGCTAAAGGGTTGAAGGAAAAACAAGTGGGAAGGATTATTATCTCTTGCTCTCATTCTAGACTTTACAGTCTTCACCAGTTAAGACTAGTCTTCCCAAAGTTATTGATGAATTGATTTTCTCTAACTCAGCGAAGCTACCTGTGTTCTTACCTTGGGGATGTCTAGGGTCTTTTAACACTTCCATGTCACTCGCCCTTTCTCTAAACCCTCTCATCCTCTGACTTCCATGATGCCAAATGCACATGGTTTTCTTGCTGCCTCCTTGGCTCTTTCCTTCTTGTGTCCCTTCCTATCTTCACCAGCAGTCCCCAACCATATATAAACCTTGGAATCATCTTTGGACCTCTGTAAACAATTCCTTCCTTTCTTGGACAGACTCCTAGACATTTTATTTGATGTAGGGCCATTGGAGCTGGTATTCTTAAACACCCATGGAAGGTTTAAGCTGAAGTGGAATTGAGTAACCCTATTCTAGACTCTTCTCTAATGGAAGAAAGTCTCACTTCTATCCTTTATCCTCTTACCCTACAGCTTGCAGGTTGAGCTCATTCACCCCTATGGCTTTAACTGCTCCCTCCATGGCAATCACTCTTGACTGACTTACTGAAATGGACTTTTCTCTGGTCATCACTCACTGATATCTATTTCTCTATAGAAGTAGATTTCACACTAATGAAATACAAGGCTTTCCCAGAATACCTGCTATTCTACTCCTTTGATGTACACATCACCATTGTCTATCCAATAACCCCAAATTGTCCTTTAGTGACATCCTTGATAATTTCTTCTCAACCCTATTACTTATTCAAACTGTTTCTGAATCTATTCTCTAAACTTTTTCAGAACCTGTCACTGTCCTAGTTAGGAACTTATCTCAAGTAGCTACTATCTCAGCAGAATTTGTCTATATTTGTTACACTCCTCTTAGTCTTGATCCATTAATTCAAAAGTACCCATCACACCATCACTATGTGTCAAATACACAATCTGAAGACATCAATTCCCAGTTTTAAACATCATAGGATCCATTGATAGCCACAACTGGTTCCAGAAATCATCTCTGTAATTTCCCATTCACACGTCTCTGCACAATCTTACAGAGTTTTCAGTTCTTCCAAGGTACTGTGTTCTCAATGTCCTTGGCTTTCTATGGCAAATGCTCAATCTGTCTGGCATATTTTTTTCTTTCCTTATTCTTTGAGAATTTTGTACATGTATGCAATGAACTATGACCAGATGTACCGCCATTTCCCCCACCACCTCCTTCTCCTCATTTCATTATTTTCACCTCCTCCTGCCCCTTCTCTTCTTTAATAATCCATCAACTCCAGTTAGCTGCCTATATGCTTTATATGCTATAAAGCTATGGAGCCAATTCACCAGAGCATGGGAACTTCACAGTGGTCACACACTCAATGCCATATTATTTTTATAATCTCTTCCTTTACCTGAGACTCACTCTGTCCCCACATCGGTCTCAGTTCCTCAATACTTTGTTCTTGCCATTTGATCTTTCCATCACAGTTTTGTACAAAAATGAGCACATAATTGGGAAAACTGCTATACAAAGAATTTTGTGCATTTAGATCTGGCCCTTGGACATCCCTCAGCTAATAACTAAATGAATATATAAAGCCATATGCATAATGGACTACTAATACCTGGCCCCAGATCTGTCACAAAAGAAAAGTATCTTAATCATTAGAAATATTAACCAATGAGCATACGATTTTATGTTAAAATGAAATGTATTTAAGAAGGCTTCATCTCTCTAATTAGGGAGACTGGAGAATGTCTAACCTTTTAAAATACTCATTTTTATTTTTTAATTTTAATTATTTTATAATTATATATGGTTGTGGGCTGCTTGGTGTGGCTGCTGGAATTGAGCTTGGGTCCTCTTCCAGGGTGATACATACCTTCAACAGCTAAGTAATTTACCCAACCCCAGCTTCTGCCATTTAACCTGGGGGTTGATTAATGGCATCTTCTATCATGATTTGTGTCCAGAGTAGCCTGTGTTTGGGGATGACTTTTCAAAATGATGAATCTGTTTTAATTTCAGCTTCATAAGCTACAATTTTACGCTTATCGCAAACAAAAGAACATTACCAAGAATATATCTGAAACTTTAACAGTTAAGTGTTTGCATTTTAGTATTACTAACTCTTGCCAATCAGGCGGAAATGATGCAATACTTAGAAACTTGACCCCTTCCCAAATAGAGTATGAAATATAAAAACAGGAGATTTCCTAAGGCAATGTTATTTCCAGAAATACATTCAAAACCATTAATGGTGACCAAGTTTCTATGGACCATTGGTTTTTCCAGGAAGAGAAAAAGAAGTCTAGGCAGGAAGCTTAACACAGCAGCCAAAGCTCTGCATCTATAAGGAGAAGAGAGGGTCCCACCCACTCAGGCACAGAGGCAGGAGAGCTCCCATCAAAAGGAAGTTGTAGAGAGTTAGTGCTGTTCAGTAGAAATGTGCACTCAACTCTCATTTTTAACTAAAGGGTTGTCATATGACAAAGTAAAAAGAAGTATTCAATCAATTCAAAAAATACATAAGTTATTAATATTAGTTTAAGATATTTCTTTCATGAGGTAATCAGAGCTTAGTTTTGAACTGTCTTAGATAGAACTTCTTACTGTGGACATTTCCTGTCCTCAGAAGCCACATGTGGCCAGTGGCTAATTTATTGAACTATATAACTGGGTAACTTTAAATTCTATTACCAGTAAAGACAGTCATTCAGAGCTGAAGTGCCTCTCTCTTTGTCTACACACACACACACACACACACACACACACGGGAGTAAGGGAGTAAGGCAGGAGAAGGAAAGAGGGAGAGGGGAAAGGAAGGGGAGAGAGAGAGAGAGAGAGAGAGAGAGAGAGAGAGAGAGACTATTCTATATTCTATTTTAGTAACTATAAGCTATTAAACATCCAGAGTGTCAAGCTAGAGAGATGGCTCAGTGTTTAAGAGCACTGACTGCTCTTCCAGAGGTCCTGAGTTCAACTCCCAGCAAGCACATGGTGACTCACAACTATCTGTAATGGAATCTTATCCCCTCTTCTGGAGTGTCTGAAGAGAATGACAGTATACTCACAGAAAATAAATGTCTTTTTAAAAAAATCCAGTGTCTTGATAACCAAATACATTTTATACCATTTATATAGTGGTATGTTCTGTTTTGTTGAATACTGGCATTTCAAGCACAGATCATGCTTAAATGTATTCATGGAGTTGTCATTTTTATCATCCTGACTCAGGAACTATCAGTGACCAAATAAGCTCATTAAACAACCCCTAGTAATGGCCCAGAGTAGCCGACAAAGAAGGTAAATGTGGAAATCACCAAGACCTCCTTAAACATTGTCTCCACAAGTAGGTGGAGACTTATATAAGTCCTCCTGAGGGGAGACAACTTTGTTGTTCATGGAAGGAAATAGCAAGAAACCAAAAAACCAACAGAGGCAGGCAGGGTGCCAGAAGGAGACTAAGAACACAGGAAGAAAACACCCTCAGGGGTTCATAAGCAACCCCTCACCAACACCTCCCCTGAGCATGGTAGATAAAAGAGTGCTCCTGCTCAACTCTGATTATGGTTATAGTGAATACAGCATGGTATCCAGTAGCATCAGCCATAGGTTACACTAGGGTGGGAGAGCATTTATCTGACCTACTAGGGAGACTTGGAAACAACCCCAGATGATTATTTGGAACTGGGGAGTCAATGGACAGTTTTACATGACTGGACACTTTACGAACCATGATAAAAAGTAAAGTTATTCCAGAGGCAAGAGGTTACTTATTGTCAATAGCTCTATGGTAGTATAACTATTTTGATGGGCCAGTGACTTCTTTTTTATTTTGTTTCATTGCAATTTGTTATATTTTTGTTTATACAATTAACATTTTTATTTAGTTTATGAATTGACCCTAATTACTTATTTTGATAACATTTTATTGCAGATGTCACATATAGTCTTCAAAAGATAAATAAAGAATAACTAATTTTTGAATGTCTGATACATATTTGATACTGAGCTAAGTATTTGGGGTGGGGGTGGGGCAGGGCTTGAGACAGGGTCTCACTATGTAGGTCTGGCTGTTCTGGAACTTGCTATGTGGACCAGACTGATCTGCAACTGAACTCACAGAGTTCTACCTGGCTCTGCCTCCTGAGTGCTGGGATTGAAGGTATGTGCCACCATTCCTGAATAAGCTAAGAAGTTTTGAACTTTAGAATATAATCAACCACATTATAGATAAGACAATATATGATTATAATTAATTATATAAATAATATCGCTCAGAACATACAGAAGACTTTGTGTCTATATAGGTAACTTTCTCCTTCATCTCTTTATTAATAAACATACATACATAAAATATGTTCATAAGTAATGGTGCGTAGTCTACAAACTTTGCAATCCTAATATGTTTCTGCTAATCAACTGGTGATTTTTAGCTTTCTTTCTGGACATTAGCATCAGTATTTTACCTTCTAGACTTAAATTACTTTTGAATTTGTTCTCAATAAAGGAATAATTTTCTCTGTAGAAACTGAGAATATATTGTCCAGAATGTTCACTGAGAAGTAAGTTCGGGTAAGTCCCTTACGAAACTCTTCTGAGTTTTCCCATAGCCCATGCTGTAGCCATTCAGTTGACTAGGACCTCAGACTCATTTCTGTCATCTCAGTATTTTTGTTATTGATTCAAATCTTGAAGGTAAGAAATGTCACTTTGGCTTACCATTGCTGACTTTTGACCCAGCAAACAAGTTGATCACTATAAAACTTGTCCTTTCCCCTCACCCATCCATCCCATAAGTCTTTATATCTCTTAAGTATCCACTGTACTTAAATGTCTTGGTGGTGAATTCTGTACTCCACACCCCCAGCGAATTTAGGTTTTCCTTTAATTGACAGTTGCTGACATCTAAAAGTTTATATAATATATCCAGGACACGAACACCCTTCCAGTTAAATACAAACATCCAGAAATAGATCCAGTGCCCTCCAGGCAGGATGTAGCCACCAGTATTTGAACTGTCATGGAAAGAATGCCAGGACCACAGAGGAGAAATTGCTCTCTCCTGAGACCCTGTGAGGAATCTCTGTCAGATCAAGGCTTTATTCATTGCACAACTCTCAGGCAATGAAAATACTTTAAAAAAAAATTCTACATTCGCAAGTCTATGAATCTTCTATGAACCCCAGTCTGTCCCTTGGAAGAAGGGATGCTCAGAGGCCTATCCCTCTTTTATAAAGAATTAAGTTTCATAATAGTTTTTTTTTCAGAGTAAAATTTGTTTTGTGGTTCTTTCCCTCTTGCCTTTGTCCTTCCCCTCCTCCTCCTCCCCTTCTCCCTGTGTTTTCCTACTCCCAGAATCCTTTTTACTTTAGTGTCAGCTGTAGCCTAGTCCAGTAGTCCAGTGCACATATACCTCCTTCATTCTTATGGGTGCTGGGGTAAAAATGCAAAGGAAGAAACAGAACAAAACAAGCAGACAAACAACAGCAAAGATGAATATAAAAGGTTTATGACAAAGTAAGGTATTCTCAAGTAGTCCATCCACTTACAGAGAAATATAAAAGGTAGCAATTCTGGCCCATAATTCATCATCATCGATACTATATCATATCTACAGACAGAACGCCAAAACCCTTCATTTAGTTTTATCTTCACTGAAGATGTATACCTGAAGTGGTAACCGAAGTCTACGTAAGTACTTTTGAAGAAGAAACCTACAGTTTTCTGTGTTGGAGTCCTGCGGAAGCAGAAACAGTACAACCATAAACTAGAGTTGCTTCGAGGGGAAAACATTTAGCAATATACACAACGGTGCTTAACAGCACTGAGAGCAAGATAGATCTAAATTAATATTAGTTCCCCTTTCTTTCCCCATGCATCTGTGCGCAGCAACTTTGCTTTTGACTTTGAAACATGAAACTTGTCTCCTCTGCCATCAGTGCACATTTCTCAAGTTGCTGAAAACCTAAATAAAGACAGAAACGAGGGCTGAAAGACAGGCCTGCTTTACAGGAGAATTTGAGGGGAGGAAAATTAATAATTATATGTTAGACCTCCTATAGTTATGATTTTAACAAAAGGCAAGTCATTTTTTTTCTTCCCGTTCTTTTATTGTATATATTGTCTTTTTTAAAGGAGGTGGAAGAAAAACCTCTGGGCTGAATGGTGGGATATAGGCTCAAAGTTTCCTTTCCTCATGTGCCACTCACACTAGAATAAAGTTGAGAAGTCGGAGACAGAAGTACAATCCTTAAAATCCCTCTCTGGCTGGGTTCTCTAGCTTTGGAGCATATTTTACACATGGAGGAGTTATAGGACTGATAGAAGGCATCCTTTGAGACTTTCCCTTGAAGAGGTTTGCTAGATACTGAGATCATCTACAGCTGCAAGCAAAGGAGAGGAAAATACCCCCGGAAGCAAGCTGGCATGGGGTTAAAACTGAAAAGCTCGCACTTTAAACCAGAAGAGACTGGCATCATGATGTCTTCCAGGACTTGCCCAACAGTGGGCCCACGAGGGGGAGAAAGCTCATTATTTCTTAGTTTGGGGACCCAACTCACCCAGCTGGAGCTGTTCGCAGGTCTGGTTTGGATTCTTTCCGATCCTGCATCTGTAAATCGCCCCAGGATTGACCACCGAGGCATTGGAGAGCCAGCTGGCAGTGGGCGCCCCCACGATGAGCCTAAAGCAAGAACCATGCAAGTTCGCTCAGACGTGAACCAGTCTGCACACCCACCCTGCCCCGTGTCGGCTTGTGACAGCTGTGCAGTGGGCAGCAAGGGAAGTGGCGCCCACCTCCTCTGTCCATCACTGGAGACTCAGGACTCAGGAGCCAGGTACCAGGAGCACCCTGGGGACTGCCATCCCAAGATAAGTTAGTTCCAAGGCTCTCCCCAGTAAGGCAGCTGGCTGAAGCCAGGTTTTTCTCTGGCCTCCCAGGAGGACGGAAAGTTTGATTCAGACAAGGAATCCCAGAGGCGGAGGCTCTGTGACATGCCTCTTGGGGAGGGCGCACTCACCAGCGCTTCGTCCCGTGTCTGTGAAGCACCACCGAGTAGCCAAACAGCGTGTTCGAAGGGCCCCGGTACAGCAGTGCACTCTCCAGGTCCAGGTTGTAAGAGTGCCCGGTTGGCACCCCGAAGTACAACAACAGCATCACCGCTTCCCGGAGGGCGACCCCTCGGGCCCTCGGTCTGCACCTCGCTTCCGCAGCCATGCACTCTTGGTGGGGAACATTCAACACAAAACGGCCACTGACCAGAGTTGCACAGGATGCGATGGTTGGCCAAAGCGAAGAGCGCCCCAAGAGATGAAGTGCAGCAGATGAAGTGTGTCCGGTGCTGGCAGGCGACAGGGGCGGAGAGAGGGACGCCAGAAGAGGAGGGGAATTGGTGGCCACAGGCGGAGCGATCGTGGTGGCCAGGGATGCTTCAGGCTCTGGCCCACGCCCCGTTTCTGTGGCCCGAGGGCCAGGGGCCGGGTGCTCCTAGGATCTGGGTGGGGTCCTGGGTGTGGTGCAGTGGCTCAAACAGCCTGGCCTCCCTCTCCCCAACCCGATCCCCATCCCCGCCCCACAGCAGCTGTAGGGGGCGCTAGGGGACCTAGGTTGTGTGGACTCACACCCTGGCCAGGTTCTGGCAGACATCACACACAGGATGGCTCTGGCTTCTGGGGCCCAGCAGAAATAGCCCTTAGGGGAACATAAAACAGGTCAGGGGATTCCCTTTTGAAAGGGCTTGATGCCTAGCCTTGGGGCACTTCACCAAGTGACTGGCCTCCATGGCCAGTCCCTATGACCAAGAGTGGTCCCCCAAATTTGGGAACTAAGACTGTGGAGAACCTTCCAGGACTTCCTTTGCCAGTTAAGTGCTGTGTAGCATACAGAAATTACACAGTTTGCAAGGAACCAAAACCACTGTTTCCCCCCCCCACCCCGCCCCCCAACCTAGGAAGCATTTGGTGACAAAAGTATATGGCTAGTCTCTTCAAAACTCCCAGGCCTGCAGCCTTTTATGCTGGCTTCCTTCCTCTCCACACTTCCTCTTAAATAGAGTCTGTATGCATGAGCAAGCCAGGCACTAGCCTAGCCTGAAACCCAGGCTAGCAAAGGAAATTCTGTGACTTGCCTCACTTAGCAGACTCCGCCCCTTGCTCACTTCTTCCTAACTAGTCCCCGTGTACACAGACTCTCAGTTACCCCAGAACACACCTGCCACCAGAAGTCTAGACACAGCGTAAGACAAGGTCATAATGGGCTTCTAAAAAGCCACCAGAGACCAGAGTCACAGCACACCTGAAAGAGGTGATGGGCCTCTGCTGAACATACTCCGTGCGTGCTGCTTTTCACGCTGGAGCAAGCAGCAAGTGCTGGTGAGAGTTAGCGGGTGAGATGCTGGCCCTCTTACCTTTGCTGCATGAAAAGACAAACGAAAACTAAATGCCCGTGTCTGCCAGTTACACCAACGGAATCGCACACCCTCAGCTGTCACTGTTCACTGAGTCAGATCATGTCATGCAGCGGGAAGCGCCCATTCCTCTGAACACTACCACAAATCAGCAAGACGCATGGAGAAGCACCCAGCAACATTTTTGGTCAAATGGTAGAAAAAAAATTTTTTTCACCATTCCACAAAGTTTAATTGTTTGGGGACGCTTGAAGAGAGTTGGAAGGCAAGGATCGTTGAGTTGGGCCACACATTTTGAGAAGAGGTACGAGGGAGGGGGCTGTCAGCCTGGTAGAGGGACTGAAAAAAAATAGCAGGTACCCCCTGAGCCCCATAGGCAGGGAAGGAATGGTTAAACTCTGGTCTGTGCTGATAGCTGTAGAGTGGCTAATGGGCAGGTCCTCACTTCTATCATTCAGATTACAATTTGCTATTTTTCCAGAAGTACTATTCGACATGCTATGTCAAGCCTCCTTCCTTCCCTTAGGACTAGAAAATAGCTCTGTTGCTAAAAAATCCCCTCCCATTGGTGAGATATAAACAATGTCTACCCCCTTCTGCTAACATCTCAATGGCAAACCGAGGCATGGTTCTGAAATTCCTTTCCTCTAGGGAACTGTCTTAGTTAGGGTTCTTATTACTGTGACAAAGCACCATGATCAAAAGCAACCTGGGGGAGGACAGGATTTATTTGCCTTAGATATCCTGAATCATAGTTCATAAGGGGAAACCAAAACAGGAATTCAAACTGGGCAGGAACTTGGAGGCAGGAGGGGATGCAGAGCCCTGTCTTGCTTCTGGTGACTCACTTGGCTTGCTTTCTTATGGTGCCTAAGAACACCAGTCCAGAGTGGAGGTGGTGCCACCCACAGTGGGTGGGACTCTCCCACACTCTGTCACTATTGGAAAAAAAAAAAGCCCTACAGGCTTACTTGCCTACAGCCCAATCTTATGGAGGCAATTTTTTTGATTGCGATTTCTTCCTCTCGGGTCATAGTGACATACCCAGCCCAGGAATCCCTGTGTTCCTTGTGTTTCTTACACAGCACAAGTGAGGGTTACTTACTAATATGTGGGCTCTCCTTCCCAACAGGCTCCACCTGGAAAACCATCAGAAATGAGGGTTTATTTTTTTTTTCGTAGAGGCATAGATGGAGCCCCATCCGCAGTCTTCTTGTGCTTACATAATCCAGCCCCTCCTTCAAAGGATAGCAACTAAAGCAGGCTTTCATACACCAGGTGGTGGGGAGGGTCTATGACCCTCTCACTTCTCCATGTGGTGTTTAAACAGTCAACAGGTCCATCTGGGATAACCATTTTGCAAAAGGGACAAGCTGAGCTTCATAAGATGGCAGTTGCTAGGCTCAGAGGATAGTTACATACAAGCCCCATTCCTTAAGTAATAAAAGGTCCTTGACACTGCTTTATAAAGTCCAAAATTAATGTTCTCTTTCCTGGGTGGCACTCTCCTTTACTGACTCTTTTTCTTCCTTGTGATATAGTCCCAGACTATGCTGAGCCTGTCCCTTCTCCTTGGACCCGTTTGCTTAAACCATCTCTGCTCTTCCTAATCCCTTAAGTCCCCAAGGTCTTTCCATCATTCTCCATGTCTTTGAATGTCTTGCCCCTCTACCTGGGCACACAGCCATTTTCCGACTTCATATGGCTTTTCCTTCCCTTCCTCTTCCCTTCTTCCCTCTTTCTCCCTTTCTATAGAGATTCTTTTTCTTCCCATCCAATGTAAAGCCTCCCTGTTCTGTTCATTTTCTATCGGAATCTCCTGTTTTATTTCCCTTGTGCCTTTGCTAGAATGAGAAGAAGCTGAAGCTGTGCCTGCTGTTCTGGTGTCATAGCGGCTGCTGTCATGGAGTAGGCACCCACCCAATGGCTATCTTCCGGTGTCCCTTACGTGAGCATCACTAATTCCTAGTGGAAGGGACTCGAAGTGTATAAAAGAGGATCCTAATCTCAAACACTTTATAACAGAAAAAGAACGCATATGTTTTGGGGAAGAGTGTAATGTGGTCAAATGGGACCGGCATAGTAGATGGGCTAAGGAGAGGTAGTGACCACATAATACAGACCTAAAAATCAATTCTGAGTCCTACACGTGAGGCAGGGAAAATGAAAGAGTAGATGGAGGACATTAGGGGTGTGTGTGTGTGTGTGTGTGCACGTGTGTGTGAGTGATGCTGCAGTGATATAATGTAACATAGAAAGATAAAGCAGGACTGGTACTTTTAGTCTCGGTGGTTGAGATAACGGCACAACGGAAAACAAAAAACTGTAGAGAGAAGAGGTGGAATGGAGCAGGCTAGACAGAGAAATCTTCTTTGGTGATGCTGGCTGTGTTTTACATTGGTACTGTTGGAGCATTCAGCAAGACATAGCTAGCAAGTGGTGGCATAAACAGTCTTTTATTATATGTTCTCAATTGCTATGTAAAATAATAATATATGCATAAAAGAAAAATTTATCATCTCTCTGCCTACCTTTAATCTACCCTTTGAATGTGTCTCCTTCCCCTCAGTGAACTGTGTGTCCAAGTGTTGGTTCAAGGAGCGCTCTCGTGGAATCACACTGTGGGCCTTTGTGCCCCATGGTGGGAAAGCTCCCAACCAGAAGCAAGAAGAGCTATTCTTTCATCTTAACAGCAACGTTAGGCACTGTTTCCATGCATATTTCCTGTTTATTTATTTATTCAGTAGTGTGGCAAATGTTTAGAACATTAGCTGTGTGTTACTGAGAGATAGCAATATGGAATGATAAAGGGCAGAGGGCACTTATTTCCTTTATTGTGAATTTCCATAGAGCAGTCCAAGAGTAAATACTAAGTATTTCCTGTTTTCAATTTTTCACTTTTTGGTACACTGATATGTATTTAAGGAAATAGTTTTTCGGGCATTACATCATGAATATACTCTCTACCTCTGATACTTCTACTTGTTCCTCCCACAAATCAACTCAAACTCCCATTAAGTTCCTGCCTGAAACGTAATGCCTTCCATGGTGGGTCTTACTCAAACTAACGTTTTGCGCACATCAAACATAGCCAATATTTTTCCTCTTATCATATTGCTATAGTTTGGCTGAGCTCAAGTAATGTCCCCAAACAAGGAACTACTGGATGCCAGGCAAGAAGGTGCAGACAAGACATTTGACTGAAGGAGAGGTTTCTTCTGGATAAATATGCTCAGAACAACTTTTCTGCAATAGATGGGTAGTTTTAAATTTTTCATATTTTATCACTTTTTCAAAATGTAAACTCCAGAAACTGCTTGATACTTGATAACTTCTTAAACCAAGTCTGTTTCATGCTTGAGTTCACATGCAGAAACAATTGCTTCTCTTGTTACAGTGTATAAAGGACCTTGTGTAAGGCCATTCCTGTCTCGGAGCACATGGTTATTATGTGACAATGTTTTATCTCATAAGTAATCTGACCTGGAAGATTGGATTTATGCACTGGAATGATTTAACAACTGGTTCATGTAAGATGCCAACAGTTCACAAGACACAGCTCAGAGCATCCCCCTCTCCTGCTATCAGAGGGCAGAGACCATGAAAATGTATTTTGTGCAACACTGTCTTTATCTCAGGACTCTCTACATATGACCTTGGCTGGAAACGGAGTTTATAGGAGTTTTAGAAAAGGGAGTGGAGAAAAAGTATAAAGAGAATTGTTTGCAGATAAAATGATATCATACAACAAGAATTTATTTACATATATTCTAAAGACTTGGAAGACACACACACAAAAATAATCAAGGATATAGTACCTAGAAAAACAGGATATATGAGTTTGAAACCAGAAAACAATTTCAAAGGGTCCAACCCAGAAGATACATACATGTTTAGCGCCAAATAATATACAGTATTGTTGTCAGGAAGCATTTAGTTTAATCCTAAATCAACTTCCTTTCCTCTTTCACTTTCTTCTGTTTTGCCAGACCAAATTGGAGACACACACAGATGAGTTCTTGCAGACAAGAAGAAAGAGATAAGAGCACACCAGGGACCAGAATATCAGAGACAGAAGAGAACAAGAATGTAAACTGGAACAGAGGCCTCAGCTTTCTAGGGACAGAAGTGGGAAAAAATGCTACTTTCCCGAGATGCTTCAAATCCAGAAGAAACTTTATATTTTAGACTAATAAAATACAGTAAACCTTACTAATGATATTTCCCCTGTTTATGATTAATATGAAAATCTACAGCTTTCTCGGCTAAACAGGGATCTGGGAGACCCAAGGTCTTCAATATAGAACTGCACACATAGTTTTAAAGTTTTTTTTTTTTGTACAAATACAAAAGTAAAGTATCTATTTCCCATCATCATCTATGTATATACCTCTTGTTATCTCTGGCTGAGTGTCTGTAAGTCCAGTAACAGGAGTAGGGCTGAGAGACAGGAAACTCCCTGGAGTTCATTTACCTGTCAGCCAAGCAGAATCAAGGAGCTCTATGTTTAGGGAGAGACCTCGTCTCAAAGAATGCTATGGAAAACAATCGAGGGAGACATACCTGGTTGACCTTTGGCTGCCATATACACACAGACACATGTGCATGAATACATACACATGTTCTCCCCATGTTCACACACACACACACACACACACAGAGAGAGAGAGAGAGAGAGAGGGAGAGACATAAATGAGATAACATGAGGACATAGAGAGAACGGAAGCAGAGGAGCCAGGTCAAGAGGGTGAGAAGCATTAATGGCCACATGTCAACTTGTTGGCGTCTGCCTGCAGCTCAGAGAGTATCACTGTTTCTCCAGGAAGCAGAGATTGCAAATTGATGCCAGAAGTCTGCAGTGCATCTGGTTCTTAATAGCAGAACTGTAAATTGCATGCGTATAGTTCTCTGTGAATTTAGTCAGTCTTAGTTAATGCTTTTGTATAATTTGTATTTTCTTAAAATTGTTTTAATACAATATATTTTATCCTATTCTTTCCTTTTCCTCAATTCCTCCTCCATCCTCCTTACCTCCTTACCTACCCAATGTGTTCTCTTCTCCTCTTCCTTTATCTCTGACTCTCTCTGTGTATCTCTCTCCCTCTCAAAAATGGAAACATACCAAAAATTGAAAAGTAAAACAAACAAAACAATAATGAAAAAACGCAAAAGACAAAGAGTACGCAAACAACATGACATAGCAATTGAAAGATGCTCTTATGAAGTATTGAGATTGTGTTTCTTTATATGTAGAGTTCTGGCCTAGAATCAACAAAACTAAAAGTTGCCTTCAGGACTCTGCTATCCAGAATTTGTCTGGATAGCAAGAAATGCTGTCTATAAAGGAGTTTCTTCAATGGCTCACACAGTTACACTAACTTCAACTGCTATAAAATAAAACATTAAACACAATTCTCTACTTTATTTACAAGATGTTAACTGACTGCTGGTATATTCCTGCTCCTCACAGTCCACTCAAAAGGACTGGACTGACATATCCAGAGAAATAGCCATCAAAGAAGTGGCAAGTTTCAGGTCTCAAAACAGAAGTGAAGTCAAACAGGAATAAGAACCTCTTGTAATTCATGAAACCAATATCAATCCATTCAACCATGGAGCAAAAGTACAAGACCAGAGGCAAAACTGAAGCTCAGGAGCTAGGCAGAAAGCATTGGGGCGGGAGGTGAGCAGAGTGGCCCTGGGCAGTAACTGTGAGTTAAAGATTTTATTAAAAATAACTTCTAAGGCTCACTGATCTGTTCAGATTCAAGTATAAATACCAAAACAAAAACATATTTCAATATTTTTTTCAGAAGGACTTCCATTTTGCTCACTCTTGAGACATAGTAACATGTATTGATGACAATAATTGTGAACAGGTTCTAATAAAACTGACTAAAATCTCCACAAATTAATAATTTAATGGCTGTACTTTAAGGCTTCCGAGCTTTGAAGAATTCTTTGGGGTCAGTGATATGGCCAAGTCACAGAGTCATGGACCTTGCAGGAGACAAAGCAAGGCATGATGGGATATCATCATTTTATACAACCGTCACTTCCACAAGACTCATAATATGTTTAAATGGGTGAAGTGGAAGTACCTATAAATCTCTTGAATTCCAGTTTAACTTCCAACTAAGTATCAATAGTTCCAGAAGTGGGTGAAACACACTTTTATGAAGTCTAATGAAATTTAATTGGCTCTACTGAAGTGAATCCTTATATTGGGGTCCATGCTGTTATGAATGACAATTTCTGTCACTTTGAGTCTCACCAGCTATTTATAATCTAAAAACCTGAAGGTAGAGGTGAGATTAATGTTTTATATCTCATGGCAGACTCTCTGTCCAGACTATTCACAGCACTAGGCTTCTCTTAAGAACTATACTTAGTAGAAAATTCTTCCAGATCTCAAAACGTCCTTTGATAATCTTTCGCAGACAGAATTTCTAAATGGGTTTTAACTCCAAGTAGGGGGATTCCTTATTTTTCACAAAAGAAGTCAGCAAAGGGAGATGAGGGGGCTTTAATAGTCTGAGGACATTGCTTGAAGTTGAGATGGTACTCTGACTTGTAAACAACAACATCAAAAGGTCTTCTCTGTGGGAATTACCCACCAGAGCATTTGTTGCAGGATAAGCCTGGTTCCTTCACGTCATTCTGTATTTGTAACTTTGATGTCTTTAACAGATCCAGTCCAACTTCTTGTCTCTTGGAGCCATCTTGACCACTTGTTTAAGCTGAGATCTGAGGCCTGTGATCTTCCTTGTGCATGCTCCTCCATCACAATACAACGACTCTGACATCACCCCATGAGCCTAACGATGAGTGACCATTACTTCATGAGGAATTTCAGTATCAAAATGGCTTTGACCTGATAAATGTATTTCAGGCCTTGGCAAGAAAACTGCAGATCAGCTCTGTGGTCTGAATTTATTCCATACTTAAATGTCTGTCTTTCTCTCGGTGAATTCTTAGTGACATACCCCTTAATCAGGAACTCTGTTTGTTAGGATCAAGATATTTATAGTATGCATAGAGAAACTGAAACAAAACTAAACAGTGGCTGTTCCTTTAAGATGCAAGTTGTACCTAAGAATAAACCTAAGAATAAAGTGGTAAGAAAACCATCTTCCAAGGGAAGAAACTTACCTTGAATCTTCTAGTCAATGTTAATAGATAGGAATAATTGCTCTTGTATCTCCTGAGCAATGTCTTAAGTAATGGAGACTAATCTCAGACTTACCATGTACTACAGTATGCACCTCTGTGCTAGGGATGCATTCTGCTTAGCCCATAGACATGGTAGAGTAGAGGACCAGGAAACATGAGGTCCCAGAGATCATTTAGAATACTTTACACATTTGGTATAGATCATATGGTGGTATGAAAAGCCAAAGAAGGAGGCAGGATATAGATAATGAAAATAAGGTATAAAGTATGCCAAGCTAAGAAGGATGGATTTTTATTGCACTCTGAAAAACAATATGGTATGCAGCAGAGTAATATGACTATACAAACTCACATGATGGAAATTAGAGTCTAGTTAAAGGACTGATGTACAAATGCAGGAAAAAAGATAACTAGAGTTCAAAGTAATTGGGTCTTAAAGAGCAAAAGAGAAAGGGAGGGGTAAGGTCAGAAGAACAATGTGATGCTGCTCAGAGATACGGGCAACTTGCACTTGTGATAAGCTGCATCAGTGGACCAAACTGGGAAGATACTTTGGGACATTATGCTAAATGTAAATTTTCTGAGAGCTATGTAAGTGAAGTGTCACATGTATATGCACATGTATACACACACACACACACACATAAACACATACACACATACACATGAGTATAGGATTCAGGAGAGATACCTGTGCTAATGATATTGTTTTGGTAGCATTACTAATCTGTAGGGGATGGTGAAGAACATTTTTCAGAAAACAAAAGGAGAACTATAAAAAAGTAAAAAGAGTTCTAGATCAGCATAGGGAAAACAACCCATAATTAGGTCTAAAAAGGATCATCAGATTCAACCAGGGAAAGGTCTGTGCAAATTGAGAGTAGAGAGTAGTTAAAGGTAGTTTACATGTGGAACATGACTGACAGACAAGGTATCTGGGGTTAGTTGCCTGAAGTTCTTGGATGGCATACGATTTGTAAAACTGTGTGCAAGGAAGATAAGATGGGGTTGTAGGTGCTCTGTCCACAGAGAAGTCCGAGTGAACAATCCCTCACAGTTATATCTTCACTTTTAAGAGCAGGACTTAAAATCAGTCCGGAGAAAGGAAGTCCCCTGACTCCTTCTTCTCTGTAACAGAAAAGGCCAGACATTGCCTCTTCTATTAATACCATGAACCCAACCCCTTTTCAAACATCAGTTCCATTGGCTCAGTCTTAACATAATTCTCCTTAGACAAAGCTGATAGTGATTAGCTTCATTGCTCCAAATCACTGCTACCTTAACTCACTTCAAATTTAGGCATGATAGGGAATTCTTTAGAAAAGGTAATAGACACATCAATCTTAGTGCTTGAAAAGCTCAATAGACACATGCTCTACTATGTTCATAGTAGCCTTATTTATAATAACTAGAAGCTGGAAGCAACCAGATGTCCCTTGACAGAGGAATGGATACAGAAACATGTGGTACATTTACACAATGGAATACTACTTAGCTATTAAAAACAATGACTTCATGAAATTCTTAGGCAAATGCATGGAACTTGAAAATATTATCCTGAGTGAGGTAACTCAGTCACAAAAGAACACACATGATATGCCCTCACTGATAAGTGGATATTAGCCCAAAAGTTTGGAATATCTAAGATACCATTCACAGACCATGTGAAACCCAAGAAGAAGGAAGACCAAAGTGTGGATGCTTTGGTCCTTCTCAGAATGGGGAACAAAATACTCACAGAAGGCAATATGGAGACAAAGTGTGGAGCAGAGACTGAAGGAAAGGCCATCCATAGACTTCCCCACCTGGGGATCCATCCCATATACAGTCACCAAACCCACATGCTATTGTGGATGCCGGGAAGTGCTTGCTGACTGAAGCCTGATATGGCTGTCTCCTGAGAGGCTCTGCCAGAGTCTGACAAATACAGAGGGAGATGCTCACATCCAACCATTGGGTCTAGCTCAGGGTCCCAGATGGAGAAGGGACTGAAGGAACTGAGGGGATTTGTAGCCCCATAGGGGGAGCAACAGTGTCAACTGGCCAGACCCCTCGGAGCTCCTAGGGACTGGACCACCAACCAAGGAGTACAAATGGAGGGACTCATGGCTCTGACCAAATGTGTGGCAGAGGATGGCCTTGTTGGACATCAGTGGGAGGAGAAGCCCTTGGGCCTGAAGGTGTTAGATGCCCCAGTGTAGGGGAATCCCAGGGTGGGAAGGCAGGAGTGGGTGGGTGGATGGGGGAGCACCCTCATAGAGTCGGGGGAGTGGGGATGGGATAGGGGGTTTCCGAAGGGGAGACCTGGAAAGGGGAAAACGTTTGAAATGTAAATAAAGAAAATATCCAAGAAAGAGAGAGAGAGGGAGAGAGAGAGAGAGAGAGAGAGAGAGAGAGAGAGAGAGAGAGAGAGAGAGGAAGAAGAAGAAGAAGAAGAAGAAGAAGAAGAAGAAGAAGAAGAAGAAGAAGAAGAAGAAGAAGAAGAAGAAGAAAAAGAAGAAGAAGAAGAAGAAGAAGAAGAAGAAGAAGAAGAAGAAGAAGAAGAAGAAGAAGAAGAAGAAGAAGAAGAAAAAGAAGAAGAAGAAGAAGAAGAAGAAGAAGAAGAAGAAGAAGAAGAAGAAGAAGAAGAAGAAGAAGAAGAAGAAAGGAAGGAAGGAAGGAAGGAAGGAAGGAAGGAAGGAAGGAAGGAAGGAAGGAAAGAAAGAAAGAAAGAAAGAAAGAAAGAAAGAAAGAAAGAAAGAAAGAAAGAAAGAAAGAAAAGCTCAATAGAGAATGATGTTACAAGGAGAAGGAGCGGAAAGGGGCTGAGAAACAACTGTCTCTGAGTCATGAGAAGGAAAATGCTTAGGCTCGGTAAAGAAAGACTCAGGCAGCTAAGGCTATGGTGACTCTTGGATGGGACACACCTGATCCTTGTATCTGACATCAGTCATCCTGGTTCCATCCTCATGGTGCAGGGCTGCTCTGAGCAATCAGCATGGAATTACAGAGAGTGGGGTAGAGGTCAGACTCTGAGACAATGGGACGATCTTGGATTTTAACTGAGTTCCTTTCATGGGAGCAATGTGGTGAGATGTTGCAGGGCAGATAGAGTTTGACATATATTTGAGGAGTTCTTAAACACTCAATTGAGACCCTAGGGATCAAATATCTAACAGAGTGGGGATCTTGTTCTTGAGAACTCAGCGGCTGAAAACTGGTGGCAGGAGGAGTGATACAGAAACCCTAGAGACTGTCTTCTGAGACAGCACTTCTCAAGATGAGAGGTATGCATTTATCAGAGGATAAAATGCAAATCCTCACTTGGGAAGTCAGGGGTGGGTCCTGAAACTCCTTCTGATTCGGTTCTGACGTAGTAGGTGCCCACTGTGGGTATACTCAGAGAAGAACATTTTGGAGACAATACTCGTCGTTGAGTTCCATTGCAAATTCGTCCAGAGAAGTATAAAGCCTGTTGTCAGAAATGGTGGGGGGAAGGGGAAGGGAAGATTAAAAGAAAAGGAACCGAGAAGCTTGGCATGAATTGTTCCTTTCTGCCAGCATCTCATAGCTGAGAAATTGAATTAGATTATGTAACAAAATTTATTTTGACATTTAGTTATATGCCATATTAATCATTTTTATGATGAAATAAAAATTCACAGCTTTGAACCTTTTAAAACCAGAGTCAATGAATTGTCTTAAAATCCTGGTTCTGGACAATGTCACAATAAAATGTCTAGTGTAGTTTCCCATTTTTAAAGTTGAATGCTTTTTTATCATTTCCTTTCTCTCCTTAACTCCTTTCCTTTCTTCCTCCTTCCCTCCCTCTGTTTCCCCCTTTCATGAAGGAGAAAGTGTTTAAGGGTTCCCATAGAAACTCAAGTTTATAATGAGTTTAATTAATAATAAAAGGGGAGCTCGAGGAAGAGATTTTCTTGCTGTATCTTTACTGGATCTTGAATTTTAAAAACTCTGCTAATCCTTGATGATAAATAGGACTGAGTATTCAGATCTTAACATCAAACATTTACTTTAGTAGATTTTCCCAAGTAGTTGATCTTTCTTTTTTCTTTGTTTTTTTGTTGTTGTTGTTGTTTGTTTTTATTTTTTATCTCAGGCTTCACCACCTTCATCTTTAGATGTTTGCAGCCTGCTGTGGGCTTTCTAAGCATGTTGCAGATGTGACATGATTTTGAAGACTGTTATTTGATGCTATAAAATTCATTGCTTTGGAGGCAGGCTATATCCCATAGGGGAAAAGGCAATAGTGTGGTGTCTGGAGGCTGATTCCTAAGGAGAACATTTATACCATACGACTTCATGTCACCACAGTGACACTCAGACCTTGCTAAAACCACCTGGGACAACATCCAGACTTAGAGGATACACTGACCGTCCTCTGCTTCACTGACTTAGAGGATACGCTGACCAGTCTCTATTTCATCGACTTAATGGCATCTCCCTTTTGTTGGCCTTGTACAGTTGTTGCTCCCAGAAGGCATATGTCAAAGACATAATGACAAAAAAGGGGAGTGGACTCTATTTCCTACTTGGATCCCGTATCGGCCTCCCTACCACAAAGTTTTCCTGGAAAAGGTCTGTTCCACCATCCCTAGAGGCATGACTGACTTCAAGGAGCTCACATTCTTGTGAATTAACATTTTGTCATAATATAATATTTCTCTATGGCTTTTGGGTTCTTCCGTTCTGTACTCAAGGCTCTCTCCCCATCCTTTGCTTTGCCACACTGCTGGGTTCTTTCTCTGACAAAGATGACAACCTGAAAACACTGTAAAGGTTTGGCCTCCCTGATAACTTCCTGCTCCCTTCAGCCATCTCTTGTCTGCTGTGACCATCATGATACTCTGGAGACTAGTTCTGTGAAGCAGATTAACACTTCCCAAAGGGGAGTTCTGTTGTCACACAAGTCAGAGAAATGTAGGGACTTTACTTCCCTATCTAAGTAAATAAAGGCCATTAACATTTGAAAAGTAAATGACCACAGAGATGCTCTCAGAAATGCTTGTCCACCAGAACATGCCAGTTTTATCCAAGAGCAGAGCTGGACAAAATGTCTTCCTTTTTATCAGCTAGAAAGCAAGAGAGAGGCTTTGCAGACTTATCCCAGCTGCCTTTCTGAGAAGTCCTTTTGGACAACCAGGACATGGTGAGCAGCGTTGGATAGCAAGCAGGGGCAGGGGTAATAATGGGAATGGGATATCGGAATATAGTTGGGCCAACCTTGATTGTCAACACATCATGTGTAAGGACTGAAGTGGGGGAGGGTAGCTTCTAGGAAGGCAGCTAAGAAAGTCTGCAGGAGGCTTTCACAAAGAAATCACTTTCACTGCCCTTGGACTGGTCCATGTGACCACCTTTTCTCATTTCAGGAAAGTCTTTTGACTGATGCCTCCTTTCCTTTGTCAGTCCTCCACACAGCTGCTGGGATACGCATTTATTAGGGTAAATCAAGTCATGTTACTTTCCTGCTCAAACCCATTCAATGCCTTCCCCTTTTATTTAACTGCATCCTACCTCTTTGGTCACAGGTAAAAGATTCTGTGCATTTTTACAGCTTTGACTCATGCTTTGTTTCTTTCTAGTCCTAGCTTTTCTACATTTCTGCACACACACACACACGCACACACACACACACACACACACACACACACACACACACACACATCTGACAAAATATGTTTCTTAGAACTCTGTTTTCTGCCCATGCATCTTCTTCGTACCTTTCATGCTCCATGCCCTGTGCTACGTGGGACCTCAGGGTTAGCCTTCCTGAACAAGCCAGAACTCTGGCTCTAGTGTTCAAATAGGATTTCCTGTCACATAGTTTTTTGTCTTTATTTTGTGCTACTTCTACTAAAGTGGCAAAGTGTGTACTATCCTTGTCTTTGAGTGCTCAGTACTTAAAATAGATTCTTACATATGGACTTGACAATATTTATGAAACAAATGAATGGGAGCTATAAAGTTATTCATTAAAAGAGAAGGTGATGTGTTGTTTATAACAAACATTTGAGTAGTAGAAAATATATGAAGATGTCTACCAGAGAACTGTGATTAACAAACACCTCATCGGAGTTTTCCTTTCTCTTCTAAACCTGAGAATGAGGTTGAGCCTATTGTCAACAAAGCAAACCAAAGAGAAGTTGCGAACCTTCTTTTCAAAGTTCTGTGCCTTCAATCCTATTCAGACCCCCAAAGGGTCTTGCTGAAATGAAGTCTTTGCTCATATCTGTAGCATTTACTTACAACACTGACCTATGTATGCTGGCATAAGAGATGTTTTCTACATTGGTACAAACAAGGAATGTCCTACAAAGCCTCAGCAATGGAAGACTGAATCTAAAATTATATCACACATAGAGATGGGCAGAACACTGAATTATAAGTGGCTGTGCCTTTCAACTACTGGATTTTGAATTCTAGTATTACATTCCTCCAAAAATATTCCTTAGAAAACATCTTCTAAGACATTAAAATTCAAGTCTAGATTATTCATTAATTTGCCAGACAATTTGTCTGGGTTCTGCATTGTTTTATACACAGTGAGCCCAAACTAATTTTCCTTATGTGCATTTGAGTACAGATGATATTGCCAGATCTTAACACTTAGTTTGAGTTCTTTTCTGCTTTTAAAGCTTACTTATCTGTCATACTTTGTCTTTTTGTTCTATATATCAAATTAAGGGAGCATTATTTCCAGTAGAAGTTAGATTAAAAACTTGGAACTAATTAAAGACACCTACTTTTCAGTTAAAGCCTTACTTTCAAGCTGCTAAAAAATTGAATTCAAATTAATACATGAGCTTGTTTTTCAAAAGTTTGTAGTTATGTCAAGCCTGACGATAGATGTTCAAGTAAGATCTGTACCATGAATAATGCTTTATAGAGCTGGGGAAATAGCTCATCTGGTAAAACACTTGCTTTGCAAACACAAGAGCCCAAATTCAATCCCTAGAACCAAAGTAAAAAGTCAGGAGTATTGGAGAAGCAGAGGCGAAGAGTTCCCTAGCTCAAGGGCCAGCCAATTCAATTGCTGAATTTCCAGTGATAGACCCTCCCTGTTGAGAGAGAGAGAAAGAGAGAGAGAGAGAGAGAGAGAGAGAGAGAGAGAGAGAGAGAGAGAGAGAGAGAGAGAGAGAGAGAAATGGCATCTGAGATTATTCTCTTGCTTCATGGGGTGGGGGTTCCCTCGTCCTTACCTCCTCTTTGGGAAGCCACATGGGCATGTACTCTTCTCTGGTTTCTTCTCATGCTCCTGGCTTTCTTAACCTTCCCCTCTGGAGTATTGCTACATTTACCTTTGGCATCTGCATCTGGTTCTTTAAAAAGGCTCTGATTAACTCAGGTTTTCAAATGCTCCTGACATTTCTTCCCTTAACAGCCTTTATTTTTCCCCAAGGATTGAGTCGTGACCCAAATCCATGATCTGGAGGAGTTCAAAGATTTCCCCAGGACCTGTCTAAAATATTATACAATGCTAGCTTTTTCATTTTTGCATACAAATAATCTTCTTCCCTGCAGATTCTCAGGCTGTTCTAAGTGCAGAATCCCCTTTCAAAACACAAAAGGAACAGAAAGGAATCTGAGCACTTCAAAAGTCTCTTTGCAAATCTGGTTACTAAAAGTATGAACTTATTTCAAATTTAACCTGAAAAACACACTTATACTTTGTTATTCCTGACAGTCCTGAACTAAATAAATAATTAGCAATTACTGCTTGCTCTTTGCAATTGAATCTATGTTAAGTAGACTATGTGACTTAGCAAAGGTCTCATGCATTGGATTGCAACCTTAGGCTGTCCTACTTAGCTGGTCCTTGCAAGAACACTGCCCTGTCTAAAGCACTGTTCGAAGACTCCTGGCTCATGTTCTCCCAGCCTCCTCATTCTCTGAAGCGCACTTCATGGTGCTCTTGCAGAACTGAAAACTGTAAGTGGGATACGAAATATCTTACTAGTTCATGGTCTGCTTACAAACAAACAGGGCACATAGTACAAAGAAATAGAGCATACTAGTGCTTTTGTTATAACTCTTGTAGTGTGGTTTTATGAAATTTTAGTTACAGTTCTATGTAAAGTTGAGTGACTCGGTGGTGCGGGTGTTGTGTGTGTGTGTTTTGGTTTGTAATGTAAAGTGCATTTCTATTCAATATAAGATTTTAAGAGTTGTGCTAGTCTCTCACCCCTCTGTGGAAGCATGACAGCTTCTCTGAATGGATGTCACCTACTGCTCCAGTGTCACGAGTCCCCTAATTCAACCTTCATAGAGCAATAATGCCTGGAATAGTGAGACATACATTTTTATACTGCCAGAGCCAGAAACATTCTTTTGCAAAATTATTGATTTTCTCCACATTCTGTAAAGATGAAGCCCACAAGATACAATGTTTCTAGAGCCCACATAGAAAAACTGTGATGGAAAAAGAAAAAAGATAGTCCCATAACATGATTTGCCTGTGGTCACTAACCACTTTGTTGCAGATCGGTTAAATAAATGGCTCTCTGATTCTTAATCAGAGGCAGATCTAGGCTGCTATTTCTCAAAGTACCTACAGACCCTTTCCAGGAAAGCATCAAAGTACAATTTCACCCTTTAGAGCCTGGCTCTTTACTCTGTTAGAACAAGCTTATCTTGGCCAAAATCTAGTTGTACATTCTGCCAAACAATAGTTTGGAGAGGGAAAGAGGTTAGAAACTAAGTGCTAATTTTAAATTTTAAAATAAGTTTATCTGATAGTGTAAAAATAATTTACATAATACATTTGGAGTTTTGATATTCAAATGTAGTAATTTTGATATTTACAAGTAAGTTACCAGTAAAATATAACTTACCAGTAAGCCAGTAATTTACATTTTTTATTATTTGGCTAATAAAGAAAATGGTTTACATAAACATTTAGATTTTTGATATTCAAGTACAGTATGGCATAGTATTGTTAAAAGTCAAGAGGCAACATTTGTTTAATTGTTTCATATATATACACACATAAATCTTGATATGTGAATCAATTTATATATATATCGATATATAAATATATATTAAAATCTATAAAACATTCATCAACACACTCAAAAACATAAATCGAGGGAAAAGAGAAACTCCTGACTGATTGCTGCAGTTCAAAACCCTGACACAGTAGTTCATCTTACGAATGATCATATCCAGGCACTGAACTAAGGACGTGCACCATTGCCCATGATGTAATGCAGAGAAAAGCTGAATATACACACAGTCAAACAGTGAGCAGAGGAAGATATTTGTATTTCTCTGGGGAAAAAAAAGGTTTAACTTTTCAAGTCTCACATATTTTTCTTTTCAAAATCAATCCTCTGGCTTCTGGTTTCCTTCTGAGCCCAGAGCTGATCCTGTACCCCAGCACTCCTTACCTAAATACCGCGTGGAGAGAGTGGGTCTCCAAGGAGTACTGACAAGCTTGTAGGCACAGGTAAGACTACTACTTCTGCTCAAATTCCTGGCCCAAGTGGGACCTGACCAGAGTCATCAGGACCCAGGCACCAAGGAACATCCTGGGACATGATTCTTCAGATTTCCATCTGCACCCTGGAGCTGACCCTGTGCTACAACTCACCATATCCAAATTCCTCCTAGAGACAACTGGTCTCCCAGGAGTACTGACATACAGGCTTGCAGGAGGGACAAGCCACAGTCAGAGACAGCAAGACCAGCTAACACCAGATATATGCAGATGGCAAGAGACAAGGGCAAGAACATAAGTAACAGAAACCCAGGCTACTTGGCATCATCAGAACCCAGTTGTCTCATCACAGTGGGCCCTGGATACCCCAACACACCAGAAAAGTGAGACTCTGATTTAAAATCACATCTCATGATGATGATAGAGGACTTTAAGGAGGACATAAATAACTCCCTTAAAGAAATACAGGAGAACACAAATAACAGCTAGAAGCCCTTAAAGAGGAAACATAAAACTCCCTTAAAGAATTACAGGAAAATACAACCAAACAGGTGAAGGAATTGAACAGAACCAACCAGGATATAAAAATGGAAATAAAAACAATAAAGAAATCACAAATGGAGACAAATCTGGAGATAGAAAACCTAGGAAAAAGATCAGGAGTTATACATGCAAGCATCACCAACAGAATATAGAAGAAAGAATCTCAGGTGCAGAAGATAACATAGAAAATATTGACACAACAGTTAAAGAAAATGCAAAAGGCAAAAAGCTCCTAACCCAAAACATCCAGGAAATCCAAGACACAATGAGAAGATCAAACCTAATGATGATAGGTATAGAACAGAGCGAAAATTCCCAACTTAAAGGGCTAGTAAATATCTTCAGTAAAATTATAGAAGAAAACTTCCCTAACCTAAAGAAAGAGATGCCCATAAACATACAAGAGACCTACAAAATTCTGAATAGATTGGACCAGAAAAGAAATTCCTCCTGACACATAATAGTAAAAACACCAAATGCACTAACAAAGAAAGACTGTTAAAAGCAGTAGGGGAAAAAGGTCAAGTAACATATAAAGGCAGACCTATCAGAATTACACCAGACTTCTCACCAGAAACTATGAAAGCTAGAATATCCTGGGCAGACGTCATACAGACCCTAAGAGAACACAAATGCCAGTCCAGGCTGCTATACCCACCAAAACTCTCAATTACCATAGAAGGAGAAACCAAGATATTCCATGACAAAACAAAATTTACACAATAACTTTGCACAATTTCAGCCCTACAAAGAATAATAGATGGAAAATGTCAACCCAAGGAGGGAAACTACACCCTAGAAAAAGCAAGAAAGCAATCTTCTTTCAACAAACCCAAAAGAAGTTAGTCACACAATCATAAAAATAACATCAAAAATGCAGGAATTACTAATCACTATTCCTTAATATCTCTTAACATCAATGGACTCAATTCCCCAATAAAAAGACACAGACTAACAGACTGGATACCTAAACAGGACCCAGCATTTTGCTGCATACAGGAAATGCACCTCATTGTCAAAGTCAGATATTACCTCAGAGTAAAGGTTGGAAAACAATTTTCCAAGTAAATGGACCCAAGAAAGATGCTGGAGTAGCCATTCTAGTATCAAATAAAATCAACTTTCAACCCAAAGTTATCAAAAAGAATAAGGAAGGACACTTCATACTCATCAAAGGAAAAAAATCTACCAAGAAGGAATCTCAATTCTGAACATCTTGTTGTTTTTATATTATCTCTTTTGCACTCAGATCCCCCGGTTATTTCTGAGTCATACATATTTAATATAATATAATAATAACAATAATGAATTTAACAGTTTAATATGACCTAAATGGCTGAAAATGATTTTTATTAATGACTATTAACATTAGAAAATAATCAGAATACATTACTTACAAGTGACATATTTTTCCTGTACAGAAAACTCATTTAAATAGTCATTTGCAGGAAAATCTGCCATAACAGTCTCCCAAGTAACCAAAGTCATTAGTTCCTAGATGTGAAAAAACAAATACTTGAAAAGCTTGCAATTTATATTTCAGATTACTTGACTAATAAAGAGAATGGCTTACATAAACAATTTATCAAAGAAGCATTCTCACTGCATACCAAACCATGAGAAAATATTGTCAAAAATGGTGTCTGCCACTGGTCTTAGCAAAATCCTGTAAGATAAAAACTGAAACTCACTGCTGAACTAGCAATTAAAAATCAGTTATGGTGTGGAATGAAACATGATCACCTCAGCCGCCACCTCTAATACTTTCCATACAGCTATTGCTTTGAAGGGTTTTAAAACTAGGGCTCCACAAGACATCACTGAGAAACACTAATGCTGCATCCCATTTACTTGAAAAAGTAGAGACAGCTAGACTATGTATTAGTGGAGTTCTGCTTGTATTATTTAGTGTTTACACCATGTTTACAATTGAACATCAAATGGATTGATGTATTTGACATAAGTTCTTAATAATGTTTCCCTGTAGATATCCTGGAAGGGATAATGCCTTGAAAGGTCTTCAAAAGTCTCAGCTCAGCCTGTAGATAGTAGAAAAGTCACTCATGTATCCTCTGGAGGGCCATTGCCTCTGGAATTTCTTTCATCTGACAAGACCCTGGCTTATCCAGATTCTTTTTGCAAGACACTGTGGCAACATACCCATGACATCTTCGTCTCCCCTTGGCTATTACCTCAGTGAGGTAAATGCCATCTCTTATTACCTCTCACTAAATCCTACATCTGCAGCTCCACAGCTGCTGTTTCCTACCAGAATGGGCAACTTTGCTTTTTAATTATCTCCATACTTTAAAATTCACTCATTTCACATGCCATAAAACACTTTAATAAGTTTACAGTTATGTAGTGATATCTGCAGTCTGATTCTTCCTAACATTTTCGTCACCTCAAAAAGACTCCTTAGTTTAAATTTTTAAAAAAATTAAATAAATAATTGTCATTTAATAATACAGTGCAACAAATAATTACAAAATGACTAATACAAAGTTTATTTAATTTGTAGATTTTGTAGTTAGAGTAATATGCCGACAGCTTGGTTCTTACTGAGTTGACAACCTATTGGGATGGAATGTACTGCTCAGAGTTTATTTTTAAACCATGGAGATGATTAGAGTTTTGACTGAATTATTTTTGTATTGTATCAGAATGTCTGAAACTAAACAAGATTTTTTCCTACAAGAAGAAAATTCATATCTGTACAGAAAAATTGTCCAAGCAGACTTTTAATAATGCTGAAAAATTAGGCTATTTTTTTCTGACCACTGAGGAGGTCTATTTGGATATGTACTCAAGACTGAAAGACTAAAACAAGCTGATGAACAGAGACCAGTGTCCCGATGGGAGCCTAACTATCAGCTCCAGACCTGGAAATGCAGCCAATTAGGGCAAGTAACATCCTGAAACCAGATCATGACTTCATAGAGAAAGAGAAAAAAACTCTTATGCTTTCTCTATTTGCTTTCTTTTTTCTCTTTTTCTTTTATGCTCCAGCTCACTATGTAGATCATGCTGGCCTCAGCCTTTGCAATAGTTCTCCTGCCTCAGCCTCCTAAGTGCGAGGATGACAACCATGTATGTGCCACCTGGATCATACTATGCACTTGCAAATATCCTTAGCTTTCCAGGATTTTCCTAGCAAGGTACTCAAAACTCATGTATAAAGGAACTGAAATATATTCTTCCACAGCTTTGAAGGTAGAATTCTGAAGTTGAAGTGTGACCCTGGTCCTGTTCCTTCTGATTGAAATCTTTCTTGCTTCCTAGTTTCTGGAAACAGCAGCTGGAACTCCATGTTCAGCAGCAGTGTGTATCTGTTTTCAGACAGCATCCCCAGGTCGCTCTATGAATTTTTCTAATCTGACTAAGTATACCTTTTATCAGAGGGACCCACACTCAATGTAGGGAATAGGAAGTCCACATACCTGGTAGGGAAGTGGCACTCACCCATAATGCACCTCTTTAGGAATCATTCATCTTGTCCACGCTCCTCTGTTGAAGAGTGTATGGACTTCCCTATTTCTAAAGGTCCTTCAGGTTTTCTGTTCAGTAAACTGGGTTTTATGATGCTAGGTTTTGAGATGGCTGTGTGATGCAGCAGCAAATCATTTGCCTGTCATTCTCACAGCTGTGTATGGGTTTTACCTCTAACACTGCAAAAGAAAAAAAAATTAGAGCAGTAAGGAAAACGAACTTTCAGCATAGAAATAATTTTGTAGAATATATTTAATATGTACTCTCATTTGTGTTCTGGTTTTAATACATGTGCAAATGTTCTGACATCTATTTTTTGACTTATCTCTTCCTCCTTCAGTAACATAACAGCTTCATTCTGCCTTTGAAGATGATACATAGTTTCTATGGAAACAAGCGCCACAGACCTGGTTAAATGAAGGTGTGCACGTCCTGTGTACTCAGCTTTGTTATCCCACTTGCCATAGTTTTCCACACTGGCTTTCCTCCTGTGAGCATTATTAAACAAGATTTTCACAGCAGCCTAATAGTGATGCTATGATTTTTGGCAAGTGCCTAAAGTATATTTCTCTTTTTTGTTGTAACAGGATGTTCAGTGGGGGCTTCCTGTTTGGGTTTCAGCTACACCTGCACACTGTGTAACTGTTTGAGTGCTAACTGACTCCAACTAGATGAGTATAAGATCAAGTCTTTGCCACCCTTAGCTATCCACAGGACTCTCTTTTATCAAGAAGTTCAGGAACCTCAAGAGAGGAAAGTGTTGTTACTTGAAGATTCTCTAGGGAAAGTTGTCATAGCCCACTGGTTCTCAATCTTCCTAATGATGTGACCCTTTAACCCAGTTTCTCATGTTGTGGTAATCCCCAACCATGAAATTATTTCATTGCTACTTCATAACTGTAATTTTGGCGCTGTTATGGATTGTTATATCTGATACTCAGGATATCTGATATACAACCTCTGTGGGAATCAAGACCTCTATAGAAGTGGTTGGTTGTAAACCACTTCTATAGAGGAACTGAAATGTTCATCTTTGTTACCCCAATGTTTTAGTTAGGGTTTTACTGCTATGAAGAGATACCACGACCAAGGCAACTTGACCAAGACACCATGATAAGGACAACAATTAACTGGGGCTAGTTTACAGGTTCAGAGGTTCAGTCCATTATTATCAAGCTTGGAGCATGGCAATGTCCAGGCATGCATGGTGCAGGAGGAACTGAGCGTTCTATTTCACTTGAAGGCTGCTAGGAAAAGACTGGCTTCTAGGTAGCTGGATGAGGGTCATAAATCCCGTGTCCACCGTGACATACTTCTTTCAACAAGGCCACACCACCTAATATTGCCACTCCCTGGGACAAGCATATTCAAACCACCGCACCCAAGTAAAGTATTAAGGGTTTCAAGGCAGCCATGTGGTCTCTGTGTGACTCCAGATCTCTTGAGCATGGTGGGGTACTTCAGTCATAATATGCTGGGGGCAGGTGGCTGGCTGAAATGACTTGTGGTGACAGAGAAGGGTGCTACTCTTAAAGTAACTTTATGGCCTTTGGTGACAGGAAAACACACAAGAGAACCACAGGGAATCTGCCTGGTTCCTATACAAGAAGGCTGCCAAGGGTAGGGTCGGGTGGGGTCAGAAAGGTCTCTGCAGAAAAGTTTCATGTACCTGCCTAGATATGTAGGGGCTAAAGGGCAAATGACAGGAGCCAGCTAGACAATTGAGACATGCAGGAGAAGTCTGGTGGTGAAGAGAGTCTCTGAATTGCCTCCAGAAAGTGCTCACAAAGGAATGAGTCTCTTCAATTTGAAATGATTCTGACCTTCTGGCAGGAGAGAAGTGCTAGTCCCACAAGACAGCTCCAATTGTTGCGAAGGGAAAATAACCAGTTGTTTTCTTATTTGTAAATGCCTTTACTGTACTTTTTGCAGGTACTAGGCATTCTTGTGTCAGGTCCTAATTAAATTCTTGTCATGAAGAAAGAGTGTGTAAAGGTCATTTCTGTGTCATGGGTGTCATGTACACAGTCACAGACCATCAACACTTAAGTGAGAGGAACATTATGCTGTCTATTTAAAGCAACCTTTCAATTAATAAATACTGATTAAATGGTGCCACCCCTGAGCAGGTCGTCCTGAGTTGTATCAGAATGCAGGCTGAGGAAGCTATGAGGAGCAAACCAATAAACAGTATTCTCTCTACTCTAGTTCCTACCCCAAGTTCCTGCCCAAACTTTCCTTCTAGATGGACTGTGATGTAGAACTGTTTGTAGAAACAAAATCTTTCTTTCCCCAAGTAGCTTTTGGTCATGGTATTTTCTAGCAGTAATAGAAACCATGACCAAGACATCAGAAATCTGAGAATAATATGAATTTCAAAACTCAGAGCTAAGCAGGCTGAAATGTGGCCTTCTCTTTTGTGTGCTAAATCTCTGAAGTTCACTGCCCAGAAGACAAACAAGAACCAGCAGGGATTTGGACTTTCGTGGCTTGCTCTAGAGTAAGCCATCTCATCAGAAAGCAGTCATATGTACCTAATGTAGCTTATGCCTCTAACTGCCCAATAGCAGCATCAGTGGCTTCTAGGAACCAGTATTTAGGCAGCAGCTCATACAAAGAAACCAGGTCATTGAGAGCAGTCCTTAGAATCAGAGCCAGGACACATACTTTGGGGTTACCAAGAATTATTGTTTCTTGCGCAGCCATGATGACACCTCTGTTCTTCCATTCTGTCCTTTAGAAGAACATTGGTACCAAGATGCTGTGACCTCATTGTAGCCTTTCGTTTTCTTGATAATTTTCCTTTAAATAAATTCCTCTTTCTGACTTCTCTATTCTAGTAAAGAGTAGTGTTTCCCTTAGTTACTAGGGATCTCAATCACAGTTTTCTCATTTCCCCTTCTGATGTGCCTTTAAAATCTACACTCTACTCCTGTGCATTTCCCAAGCAGCTCCCATTCCCGACCTGTCTCTGCAGTCTTACAAAATTCTACTCTGCCTGGCTTTGTTATTTTTCCAACCTCAAGTTCTTCTCTCTTTCGGTTTGACACACACACACACACACACACACACATACACACACACATACACACACACACACACACACACACACACACACACACGGCAAACATCTCTCTCTAAAACAACTTCTGCCCATCACTCTGTTGTTTATGAACATTTTGTGGCTCACCACTACCCCCAAAATAAACATAAAACTCCGGGTGGTGTTATGATGTGATCTGTGTATGATGCAGACAGTGTCTCTGAGCCCTGCCCATTATGTACTTTACATTGTAAAGTGTCTTCCTATTCTCAAAGGTGATTTCACTTACTCATTTGAAAATGCTTGCAGCGTCAATAGATGTCAGGGACACCGCAATGAAAATGAAAAATACCATCCTTGAGCACACAATATTTAGAGTCCAGAAAGGTTTATAAACAAACACATTTCAATGAAAATCACAATAAGACAGGAATAAGCTTGGAGTTTGAAAGGAGATGCATCTCAGGAAATGACATTCACAGAGACATGAAGGCAACATGAAGAATGGATCAGGCAGGGGTCAAGTAGAGTGTAAAGAGTATGAACAAACCCATGGGTGATGATGAGCCTAATTTATGTAATTAAAATAAATTTTGCTCTGCAGGAATGGAGTATGTTGGTATCTAATAAATGGCAGGACAGAACCTGTGAATTAGGGTGAGGAATTTGGATTTTGGAGGGGCGGGGAGGGGCTAACCCAAATTAAAGTGATATGAAAAATCCATATGGAAACTTAAAATTTTTATGTCTGCTTTAAAAATCAAAATTAACAAAGCAGTTTGAATGGGAGCATCCTTCATGGCTGAATAATGCTCTTCCCAGAAGACTCAGGTTATCACATGAAAATCCTAGTACCATGTGTGTGATACCTTCCTAAAAGCTATTGGTTAGGGAGGCCTCAAGGCTCCTGAACAATGCAGGCTATTGATTGCCAAGTCCTTGTGTGTCCAGCAGACCAGATGATTAGACCGTAGGTATTGTTGGATATATGACATTAAGAAATGAAGGTAAACTGGAGCCAGAAGCTTCTTGGCTAGCTCTCACAGTGCCTGGAGGTGTGATCCAACCCGCTGAAGCAGAAGAGCCATCACTGTTTCTGCTCATTTGTAGACCACAAAAGCTACAGGAAGCTACCTGGCAAGATATATACAGGGATGTAATAGTGGTATGATTATTACGGGGGTAAACAACTCCCTTCTCATTGGAGTTGAGGCCCATCCCACAGGAAGGAATTTATGCCTTGTACTGTAAACCTAGTCAAGAAACTGTGGCTTGGAAATCAAAGACCCTGGGGGAAACTAACATGTTCTTTTGCTAAGTGGACAGAGTATCAAACTTCCTTCAAAGTGTTTATGTTTATAACCGTAGATTAGGACTGCTCTCAGGCCTCATAACAGAAGCTTCCTTTTACAGTGAGCAAGTAAGTGCAGAAACCCACAATTGGTCACAATGCAGAAAATAAGTGACTGTGGAATGTTCGTCTCTAAATAAGACATCTGTATCACCATTCCGAGGCTTAGAAACATCTTGGAAGAGGGACACAAATATATAAGAGCCAGAAGTTGGGGAGGCGTCTGCAAAAGAGTATTTTCTGAACATGTCATAACCATTACACTCATGAATTCACTGTAACTATGGCTACCTGCACAAGCCCTACATGAGAGACAGCCAGATTCCATTTCACTGTGGATAGAGAAAGATCTCACGAAAATCCACCTCTTATTCTTGAGACTGTGGACAGTAAGTGTTGGGTTGTCATTTTCTTTAGTGGTAGAGTCATGTATAAGCTGCCAGTGTTCTAGTAAATAACCCACTAGTCACACTTATGTGAGCAACTTTAATTAAACTCAGCTTTTAAAAAGGGGATAAGAGGGGTATTGGTGGGTGGGCGAGGAGTTTTAGCAGGAGATACAGGGGAATGAGAAAGGGTAATGGGGAGTGGGTGAGGAGAAACTGTGGCTTGGAAGTCAACCTAACCTCAGTCTATACGTGATCATTCATGTTGCTAATGAGAATCCTCTCTGTTATGTGGCAAAAGCACCACCAGATTAGAGATAGTTTCACAATATAAATGAGAGATAAAACAATTAAAAAGTAAACTATACCTTCTTTTTTAAGATTTTGTTCTTTTTCTAAAGATTTATTTATTTTGTGTTTGAGTGTTCTAACTGCATGTATACCTGCATGCCAGAGAGGGCATCAAATCACACTATAGATGGTTATAAGCCACCATGTGGTTGCTGGGAATTGAACTCAGGACCTTTGGAAGAACAGTCAGGGTTTTTAAATGCTGAGCCATCTCTCTAGACCCCAAGTAAACTATACTTTCCATGAAGCTCCCTATTAAAGGATTAAGAGAATAGAGAATCTCCACAGACTAAACATCCAGAAATGTTTTTTAAATGTTTCTATTGTAAAGACTGAATTATTATATTATCAGTGACACTAATAGTAGAGAAGAAAGACAGGATATAGCAGTAAAAGAAACTACCAATTGAGATGTGGTCCCCTATGTAGCAAAGAAAACACGGAACCTCAGGTGAGAAGCTTATTTTAGACAAAACAGACACCTCCTTAATCACAGGAGGCGAGTGTGTATGTTTGCCATGGAGGGAATGTGTATTCAGTGGGAGAATTAGTCTGTTCCATTTTTGTGGCTTCTTTTCTCTTTGGAAGTTGAAAGCAAGTTTATCTGATAAAAGTGAGAGTCAGGAATGTGGTTGGAGATTTCTTAATAAAATATAAGCTGAGCCGGGCAGTGGTGGCACATGCCTTTAATCCCAGCACTCAGGAGGCAGAGGCAGATGGTTTCTGAGTTTCAGGCTAGCCTGGTCTACAGAGTGAGTTCCAGGACAGCCAGGGCTATACAGAGAAACCCTGTCTCAAAAAACATGTGTGTGTGTGTGTGTGTGTGTGTGTGTGTGTGTGTGTGTATGTGTACTGACTACTTAAAAAAAAGAGTTTTAGATCTCTGTGCCCATCCCCTACCATGTTTGAGAATTATGCAGTTAAGGCTACCCACTAATGAGCAAATTTCAGTGATATTTCTCTAGAGGCCTTTTAACAGTATGGGTGCTGTCATTTAAGAAGATATAGAATTATGCTGAGTTAAGCCTGTCTTCTTCTAAGCCCCTTACTCTGAATAACAGAAGAGCTTCAAAATTACTATAAAATATTTTAAAAAGTTGGGTATGGAATATGATTTGAATAAAGATGGTTATGGTGGACAAAAAGAGGGTAATTAAAGAGATTAAGTGTCCCCAAAAGGCTCAAGGCAGATGTCAATGGGCTCATGAAGTGGGAAGCTGCAATTTAACACTACAGTTTAGCTCCCCTGAATACTCACATGGCCCATGGTGGTGTGAAACTGATGGACATGAGACTTGCTGCATGGGATGGTTGCCATGGTGATGTCATGGCAACATTAGGGATGTCTTCTGCTCAGACTCTAAATGCAGCTGTTTTTAGTGCACATTGTTTATAATACCTCATAAGATACATAAACTGAGACGTGTCTTAAATATATTGGCATGGTCTTTAAATACAAAAGGGTATGCTTTTGTCTAAAAGCAATTCCCAGGGTGTGACTCAGTCCTTCCTTTAGACATATTGGCCATAAATGTCTTTCCAAAAGGGAGTTTCTTAAAGTAGCCAGGCTGCTCAGGAAAGTTCCTCACTTGTCTTTCTAATTATACACCACAGAAGAAAGGCTTGGACTGAAGTTTTAGTTTCTCTCAGCTACACAAGATTCATTTCCCTATGTGTGACCCAGTATTTGACAATTGCTAAATATTTGCTTTACTTGGGAATTTATTTTGAGTACAACACAATTGCAGCTACTGTCTTTGCATGAATCTTTGAGGAGTTGGCATGCACTCATAATATTTAACTAGAACAATGAGTGATTTTAAAAATAGAAGACGCGTTAAAAAATATAAAATGCACAAATTGCTCCTTGGAAGCACGCAAGCTTTGACAGAGAGTGGAATGGAAGTGGTTGTTATGTAAAAAGCTTTGGTGTAATTTTAAAAACTTTCATTTTTATTACCTTTAAAAATATTTAGCTCTTTGGTAGGATAGCCTCAGAATACATACTCAAAATCCAATATTGTTTCTCAAGCTTATGGGTTCTGATTCTTTCTCGTGAAAACATAATAAATAGCTTGTCACACAAATAATGATGATTAACATATTAAAAACGTATAGGTATGTGATAATAATATATATGTACTGTGAGTACATATATTTTCATGGGAATGGATATTTGTGGGAAAGCTATCATGGATCTGTTAGTCTGAATGCATTTTCTTGCTCAGTCCATTTGTGACTAGTGAGTGACAAGGGGGATAGCTTTCTTCTGGCAATGATATTGAGATGAATGAACATGAACTTGACCTTATTAGCTCATAATATGAATGGATTGAAATGAGTGTTCAGTCATTCATAAAGTGTTTATGGAGAGCCCATTCTGTGTCAGCCACTGAATAGCAAAACCCAAAGATCTATATAAGTTGGTCTTCTAATGATTAGTTACAGTTAGTGTGCCGTATAGTGCCTGTGGAGGTGATTCAGGTCTCTACTGAGAAATAATTTTATAAACCAATTTGTGCTATTCCCGAGAACCTTTAAATTCCAATAATTTGGTTATAGTTTATGCTAATTCATATGTATTAGTTCTATTTATATAAAAAAATGGAATTCCCACATGTTGGCCTTTTACAAGCTGAGCTGGAGTATGTATTGATATATGTGTTTTACAGATTGCTATTGCATTTCTTAGCATGTCTTTTGATTTATGAGAAAAAATAGTAATCACCAATATAAATATAAGAACCCATGTACTTGTTTATAAGGAATTATAAATAATAGAAGTGTCAGAAGAAAACATTAATATTCCAACTGTGCAAGTTCTATTTATTTTCAGGTTTCCCTCTAAATAACACTGTAGCAAGCAATCAAACTACTGAGCACTTGTTTTCCTTCCTTTCACAGCCTGCAGCGCCCATTTACATACAAATAATCTTCTGTAATGACTGTGTTCCAACCATATGTAGAAAAAATTAGGACAGACATATTGTAATATTCTTGCATTAATAGAATTTATCAAATACCGAATTAAAATATAGCTATTTAAGGAATATTTGAAATAAATAAGGATTTCTCATGTTGGTTGATTTTGAAAATTGTTACTTTTCAAATACACTTATAAAATGTTAAATCTGGTTAAAATACCCAATCATATATATTTTTAAATACTATACATTTTTTTCATTTGTATACTCATTTAAACATTTATTAAAGACAGTATTTCAAGTCTATTCACAGGGTATGAATTGTAAATAAAATAGAGTACAGACTCCAGACTTGATGGCAAAAAGGACATTTCTGGGTTTTGTTTTTTCTTCTTTGTTTTTTTGGGGGTTTTTTGTTTGTTTGTTTGTTTGTTTTCTTTTCTTTTTGTTTTTTCTGAAACAGAATCTTTCTTTGTATCCCTGGCTGTTCTGGTATTTGCTTTGTAGATCAGGATGGCCTAGAAGTCAAGAGATTTGCTTGCCTCTGCCTGGAGGGCTGGGATTAAATGCATGTGTCACCACCACCTGACTCTTGTATTTTTCTAAAGCAAAGATTTCTGGGCCACAATTTAAAAGATCCAAAAAACAGTCTTAGAAATGGTTCTCAAAATAAGCTGTCTGAAACAATTGTGAAACCTGTTCTCTGGTCTCGACTTGACAGTCCTATACTTTTATTTAAATGTGTTTTTCACATGATAACTTTTCTCCTAAAATCAGCTAACCGCTGCCTTCTGAGAGCAGGCCTCTAAGAGACAACAATGATAAACTGTTGTTCATGATAAATCAGAACACAATACCACAAGGCAAAAGCCCTCATATGGGGGCTGGACAAACATCTAGTAGGAGGAGAGAGTGCCAAGAGCAGGCAAAAGGAGTCTAGAATATGGAGGTGAAGGTTCCATGCAGGCACCAGCTTGATCCCTCTATATTCAATGAATGTTGTCTTGGCAATGGGGTCCTATCATCCATTTTTAGAGAACAACCTTCTGTCTTCACATCAGCCTGGGCTATTAAGGAATCTCCATGGGATCCTCTTGGCCAACAACTCAACTGAATGAAACCTACTCCTACCACTGGAAGCATTGCCTGGCTACAAAAGATGGCCAGTTCAGACTCCATATCCTTTATTACTAGGAGTCCTCACTAGGATCACCCTCATAGATTCCAGAAGTTTCCACGACACTAGGTTTCCCCATCAGCCCTCAAATGCCACCCAATTCCAGTTGTCACTCCCTATACTCTCTCCCTCCCCCTACCTCTGATCCCTCCTGCAGCTTTCCCCATCTGTCCCTAGTCAACCTGAAAAATATATTCTATTTCCCCTTCCCAGGGAGCTCCCTAGAATCCTCCTCTTTACCTAACCTCTCTGGGTCTGTGGACTGTAGCTTGATGATCATTTACTTAACAACTAATATCCACTTATAAGTGAATACATATTATATTTGTCTTTCTTGGTCTTGTTTACCTCACTCAGGATAAATTTTTCTAGTTGTATCCATTTGCCTGCAAATTTCATGATGTCATCTTTTAAATAGTTGAGTAATAATTCTTGATACAATTTTCTTTTTAGTTATAGCTCTGTCTAGATTTTCCACTCTTTCATGACTCTGTCTTGGAATGAACAATGTTTCTAATAAGTGTCAAATTGCTTCTAGTAGCCTTTTTGATTTCTCTGGTGTTGATTATGATGTTTTTATTACTGATTTTATCCATTTCTGTCTTCTAGATTTTTGTTCTAATCTAACTAGATACTATCAATCCTTTCAAGATTAATATTATTTATTATGACTTTAATCTTTTCAAATATCAACTCTTATATTGCTATTTTTCTGTTTTAAAGTTCACTTCTGTTCTAATGTGTGGATTTACTTTCGTTTGCTAATTTTGAGCTTGACTCATTCTGCTGGTTCTTGGAGGTATAAAGTTTGACATTTTCGTTCTTTATTCAATCATCAAAATACTTGTAAGACACAGCAGTAATTCAGAGCATGCATGTACTGTGTAATGATCAAGTCAGGATTCTCTTCATTTTTAATTCAGATCCTTACCCTTACATTAGGGTCCCTTTTAGTCCTGGTCCACCTGCATCCTGTCACTGTTATGTTTCTGGTTTCCATGTTTATCTAATTTCCCACTTGTTTACCACTTTGTTACTTGTTTTGTTTAGCTTCAGTGTATTTGTGGTTGGGTGTTATTTTTGCTGTGTCTAGCTTTATTCTATTTTCATTTGAATGAATATTTGATATGATTTCAGCCTTCTTAAGTTTTGAAGACTGTAATACATTCTGAAGAAGAATGTTCAATATATATTTGAGAAGAGTGTGAATTCTGCTGCTTTTTGGATGGAATGCCCCATGTATGTCTCTGAGGACATTTAGTATACAGTGTTAGTCAAGTCTGCTGTTTCCCTGTTTGTTTTTCTATCCAGATGCTCTATACATGAAAGTGCGGTCTTGAAATCCCTTGTTGCATTATTACATTGATTTGCATCACTCTCTTAAGTTCTGTCAGTGCTTTCTTTAGATATTTAGGTAGTCTTCTGCTGGGAGCTATATAGTTGTAATTGTGATGTTTTCTTGTGAATTAACCTTTTTCTCACAATATAATATTTCTCTATGTCTCTTGTGACTTTTGAGTTGAAGCCTCTCTTGTTTGATACATGTATAGTTACCTCTGTTCTCTTGGCTAACATTGACATAGAATACCACTTTATATACCTTTAACTTCAGCCTGTAGATGTGTTAAGTATAAAATGATTCTTATATATAACATACAATTGAATTCACTTTTCCTTTTTCAAAATATGTTCAACTGCTGTATATCTTTTGAGCAAGGCATTTATTTAAAGTACTTATTGGTAAGAAATAACCTAACTTTTTTAGATATTTTCTCTAAATCTTATAGCTCTTCCCCAATTTTTCCTATTGAAATTTTAAATCTAACCTATCGTTTAAACTATCTCAACATTCTATAAATATTCTAGCTTCATTTTGAAAAAGCAGTATACAATTTATATAAATTAAAATATACACATATACTAGCTTCATTTGTTTTATATATATATATATGTATATACACATGAATAATTGATCTAATTCTGTGCATGTATACTCAGTAAATACTTACATTAAGTTCATTATAACTGAAATTATTTTTTATAATAAAGACTTAACATTTTATTTTTATTCTAAAGCATCACATTTGGATAATTTTCTATAATATTATGTTTACACTGTTACTTACCAGTACCATGATGTCTAAACTTAATTATTTGATATGTATGATTTTGAATATATCAAATAATAGATTATAAGCTGGGTAAAATAAGAAGAATATAGTTGAAATTAAAACTATTTGGTCTCAAGACAGGCACAATTGCAGAGCTTTAGTTCCAGCAGTTGGTGGATGAGACAGGTAGACACTTTTGAATTTCAGGCTAGCCTGTTAAACACGGCAAGTTCGAGGTCAGCCCTAGTGACATAGCATAAAACTATCTTTAAAAAATAGTGGCCTATGTATATAAGTTGAAACTTACAATGTCCTGATGATTATATTAGAAAAGCATATCATCTCTCATGAGTAGATCTCTCTTGAGAAAAGCAAAGGCTAAGAGATAATCTTATGAGACAGTGATTAAACAGCTCTGTAGATCTTCCATTCAGTGAGTCCACCAGTACTTCCAGTACTTGCCATCCATCCTTTAACAGCTATAGCTACAACTGCATTAGATTAGTGAATGCTTTTACCATCCTAGGAGCCAGTGGCCTATGAGTGGGGAAGGGAGCACTTTATGATTTCCTGGTCTTTATCTACTTCAATCAACCAATCAATAGCTATTAATTATTCATTCAGGATTACACTAATGACATTCCAAGGTCCTTACTATTGCTTGTCAAATTTGTTTTCTAATCATAAGGGACAGGCCATATGAAAGTAAGGAAATGAACAAATGGGGAGAAAATCGAAATCAGTGATGTAGTCACTGCATGAATTCTGCTGTTCTTTGAATAGTCTTCTGTGTGACTGCATGCACTTCCCCTTCCAGCTGCTAGAGATGCAGAAACCCAAATCTTCTCAAGTTTACTACTTTCTGCAGTGGCTCTTGTTGGCAGGATTTTAAAGAGTATTCATCTGGTACTCTTTCCTATGACCATTATTTGTTTCAAAAGAAGTACTTGGTGGCCTTTGTTCTAATCAATTCTGGGGACCATTGACAACCAATACCCCCTTTCTGTGGCTCAGTCAGAGCAACTCATCTCTTGACATGGATATTTGTAATTACTAGCCTGTGTTCCATGATTTCTCTGGATATAATTCAAGGTCATAAATTACTAAATTTACTAAATTACCTTGCATGCAAACAAAAGGATTTTTGATTCCTGAACTCATCCATTCCTCAATAGTGTGCTCATTTGTAAGGAGATATTCATAGCATACCAGTAGTGGTCTCTGAAACAATAATGTGTTTGCCAGTGTTTGTTATTGCTCCTACATGCAACCACCAGGAGTTACGTTTGAACCGGTTATCTGGAAGCGAAGCTGGGGATAGATGGGGAGGTGGTGAAGAGAGATGAAGACTAAGACAACATGACTGTTCAAAGTCTTGTGTTTTACTGGGGGACTGAGGATTTAAGGTTTCAGGAAAGACCCTTCTTCCAATTTCTAGGGTGTGTTCCAGAGAACTGGTCTGGCTGTTCAGTAGGCGTTGGCTCCACTGCTCGGGCAGCTGGGCAGGTCACCTGCTTAATTCAGGAACTCATAGGCCAGGAGGAACTAAGAACTTCACCTTCACTCCACCCTAGGTGTCGCAGGATTGTGACTAGCACAGAAATTCTTTGCTCAAAAGCTGGGAGAGGAACTTCACCTTGGTCAATGTCAAGTTCCTACCAAGTGACATGACACCTCAATATGGCTCTCTATACCTACAGTTCTCTAGACTGCAATTTAATAATTAACTAAGAGTAGGTAAACCAGTTGGCCTATTCCTTTTAAGTGTCCTGAAGGTGATCTAACACCTCATTCTGGAATGGGCAATCCTCTTCTGCTTACTGTTTTTCAAACACAGTTGAGACTTAAATAATGATTATAAATTTAAGGTTCTACAATTGTGCAGAAAGTTACAAGAAGGTACAATGACAGAATTACTCAACAGAGCCTTTGAAATGTCTCTTCTGAAAGGTTCTGTGAAAATCAGAGATGAGACAATCTCCCAAAGAGGAAAAGCTATCAAGATCTTGATGGAGAAAAGGTAAAGTGACACACAACAGACAGGAGGTGAGTGTACATAGTGTGTGGGTGAGGAGGCAAAGGGATAAGAAAGAGTAAGGTGGGCGTGAGCCTGAGTGCCTCTGAAAGGAAGGAGAACGTATCTTAAAACTTACAGATTAGAAGTTGGAAAAATCAAGAAACAAGGACTCAAATACCAACAGAGGCCCACGTGAAGCCACTGTTAGAAAGAAGGAAAAGTAGCAAGAAAGTGTGTGACCCTTACTGAGGAAGCAAAGGATTACAAATAGTCATCTGTGCTGTAGAATGACTTCAACTGTGCATGGTCGCCACATGACATAATGAGGAAAATAAGGATCTGTAGTACTGGCTGCTCAGATGTGGATTGTGAGTATCAGGGGAGGAGTCATGCTCTCTGCAAGCTGCTCTTCTTGATACAGGAAATGCCTGTAATGGCACTACAAGTGTTCATCTATATTTGGTAAAATGAGTCATAAGTCAGGCTCTAAAGACATGTCATCAAAAGGAAGGAACTGGGTTTGATTTGCCTAAGAAATAGAAGTTCAATGAATAAAGAGGAAGTCATAAGATTCCGTGAGTTCAAGAGGAATCTTCTTTATTTATTTAGATTGTGGCCAAACAAAGGGCTTGAATTTCTAGAAGTACTCAATGGAACTGCGAGAAGAGATGGAACACAGAAATATGTATATTAAACATGCTGTGGACACTGATGATGAAAAGCACAGGCTCAGAAGGCAAATTTCCTCAACTGAACTTGGTTCCCAATGTGGACTTGTGTAACAAGCAAGCCACAAACTCTTCTGTGCCCCAGTTTCTTCCCTTGAATGTGATTGATGATGTTCTGTGCTACTTAGATTGGATAAAAGTTCAGTGAGTGCACACATCCAGACTATATAAAAATATGAGTTACATTGAATATGGAATAAGGTAAGTCCAGTTATCAACGACCCTTCAGACCTTACTGGAATGGTTTCAGAGGGTGCATCTGTTGGAATTGGAACCCAAGTACCCTTTTCTTTGAAGACATAATATGTGCAGAAGTAGAGATGCATCATCTCAGAGATGGAATTCAACAAGAAAGGAGGCCCACGCATGACAGTGTGAAAAGAAACTAAAACATGAAATAGGACAGCGTTCACCTAGGATCCCAAGAGAATTATCAAGTAGAAGATACAGTAAAGCAGAGAACTGGTAGATGCTGAGAAGATCCACTAGGGTAGGAGCCACAGGATAAAAAAAGAGACAAAAGATCAGTGAGTAGAAGAAAAGGTATTCAACCCTTCAGTATACAGCTGACAGAAACCAAGGCAGTGAGGATATACACAGGGGGCAGGTGGGAACAAAAGGAAAGGAAGAAAGAAATCTAAGTCTTCTGAGACTAGGAAATAAGCAGTTTGAGCCCCCATTGTAAACTTCAGAAGAAAGGAGAAATGATATGTGGAACCCTATGGACCACTCCCATCAAAAATATGACATTTGGCATGGTAGCACCTTAGTGAGGGTAAAGCCAGACTATAGGGAAGTTGATTTTATTTTATATTTTTCTCAAAGAATTAATGGACTCAAGGATTAATGTGGAGATGTTATCATGGACAGAAGCTTCTGATATTTATCCTAAAGCCAGACGCACAAACCAAACAAGGCTTTAAAAATGAGTAAGCTAGGATACAATGTCAAGAAAACTTGTCTAATAATGTCTGCCATGTCTGTGTACACTCAGGTTTAAAATGACCCAAGTGAAAGATCCTGGCTAAGTGTCTTTCACAGCTGCTTTGCCACATAGAGCACCTGCTGCTGGTGGGAGTGTGGTATTCACACCCATGCCAATGGGGGAATGCCCATCAGGGCAGGATGTAGAGAGCAGACTCAGCATGGGATGCAGTGAGAACCATGCAGAAGGACAGTCTTGCTTCTGAATTGAGAGCCTTCAGAAAAAACTTGAGAATAGCTAAGCAGAGATAATAGAAGTATGTTGTTATAGACATCTCTTCCTCTTCCTGCTGAGGCATGAGTGCCCAGCAGTGTTTAACTTACTATAGATTGATACATATAGGCAATGTAATTAATATAAGTACCTTCAACAGAACTGAACTAATATACTGTATTAAAATCAATAGATAGTGTCTGTAGCAGGCTAACATTTCAGTACATACCTATAATGTGTAATGATTAAGAT
Source organism: Tokudaia tokunoshimensis (assembly GCA_036184795.1). NCBI lineage: Eukaryota > Metazoa > Chordata > Mammalia > Rodentia > Muridae > Tokudaia > Tokudaia tokunoshimensis. The sequence goes on along the minus strand of BTHU01000004.1, from coordinate 53,478,747 downwards.
AGACATATCCATCATCCCAAGTATTTATCTTTTTTTTTATGATGAGGACATGAAAATCTGTTGTAGTAGTTATTTTTTGAACTATACAATTAATGGTGGCCAGCCAAAATTTCCATATTATGCTATAGAACATAAGTTGCTATTCCTCATTAAGCTGTACACACTAACAACACACTCTTGGCCCATCCTCCATACTTTTTCTAGACTCTGTGAACCACTGATCTTTCTATCTCTGTATGATCATCTTTTGATCTCTACATATAAGTTGGGATGCATAGTTTAATAGAGACCTGCAGGGAACAATGGGAAGAGGAAGGCTGGTGACTGCTAAAATCACCCCAGTTTTGCTCCTTGTTTTATGGTCAAGAAGACAGATCCTATTTGGAGTCCTCTGGAGGCATTTGGAGCCACAACTGAATTTTTTAGTGGAGATGAACTGAGAAAGGAGCTCACTAAGTAATGGTGGAGAGAGAGAAAGAAAGAGAGAGAGGTGGAAGCTGTATGTGTTCAGAGAGGTAAAATTCTCAACAAAGACAGGGAAGAAGACAGAGGACCCTTGAATAAGTAGGAGATCAAACTAAAGCCAAGATCAGAATGGAGGGATCAGTCATCAAGATTGGAGGCAGAGGAATGGGAAGGGCAGGGCTGTGAGAAAGTCACCTGATGTACTGGAGAACCTCAGAAATGTCCAAGGGTTACCAGCCTAGTGATGGAAACAGAGCAACCTTGGCTTGAATCACAATGAAGAAAACATGGCAAGAACGGCTTGGGATCAGAATCTTGAACAAAATTAGAATCAAGAAGAGGGTCATTAAGAATGAATAACTAGTTCATCGGGTCTGGTTTACCTTGGGCACAAACTTTCCAGCCAGTCTCATAACACCCAGAGCTCCACTTTCAGGTGCCCTAACATGCTCTAACACTCTGATCATAGGATCAGAGGAAAGGAAGGCATAACATCTGTCCCAACACTACCAGGCATAAGTGGAACCAGCGGGATCCAGGGACACAGGAACCCTACCCCACTAGTGGCAAGGTACCTTGTGGTCTAGACTGGTTTACCTTGGGCGCGAACTCTGCAGCTAGTCCCGTTAAACCCAGAGGAAGCTCCACTCCTAGGCCCAAAATCACAGAATCACAGAATCCCAGGAGCTTGGTCACACCAGGATCTCAGGGCTCCAGAGGCAGCTTGACTCCCAGGAGCTTAACACCCAGAGGAAACTCCACTCCTAAACCCTCTAACACGCCCAGGATCACGGAATCACAGGATCCCAGGAGCTTGGTCACACCCAGGATCTCAGAATCACAGGATCCCGTAATCACAGGACCAGAGAGACAGCTGGACTCTTAGGAGTTCTGACACAACCAGGATCACAAGAAGAACAGTCTCCAGACAGATATATTGAGGGCAGGTAGCACTACAGATAATCAGATGGCAGGAGGCAAGCATAAGAACATAAACAACAGACACCAAAGTAACTTGGCATAATCAGAAACCAATTCTCCCATCCTAGCAAGTCCTGGATACACCATCATACCAGAAAAGCAAGATTCAGATGTAAAAGCACTTCTCATGATGATGATAGAGGACTTTAAGAAGGACATAAATAATTCCCTTAAAGAAATACAGGAGAACACAGGTAAACAGCTAGAAGCCCTTACAGAGGAAACACAAAACTCCCTTAAAGAATTACAGGAAGCCGGGCGGTGGTGGTGCACGCCTTTAATCCCAGCACTTGGGAGGCAGAGGCAGGCGGATTTCTGAGTTCGAGGCCAGCCTGGTCTACAAAGTGAGTTCCAGGACAGCCAGGGCTACACAGAGAAACCCTGTCTCGAAAAACCAAAAAAAAAAAAAAAAGAATTACAGGAAAACAAAATCAAACAGGCAAAAGAAATGAATAAAACCATTCAAGATCTAAAAATGGAAATAGATACAATAAAGAACTCACAAAGGGAGACAACCCTGGAGTTAGAAAACATAGGGAAGAGATCAGGAGTCAGAGATAAAAGAGAATCTCAGGTGCAGAAGATACCATAGAAAACATTGACACAACAGTCAAAGAAAATGCAAAAGGTAAAAAGCTCCTAACCCAAAACATCCAGGAAATCCAGGACACAATGAGAAGACCTAAGGATAATAGGTATAGAAGAGAGCAAAGATTCTCAACTTAATGGGCCAGTAAATATCTTCAACAAAATTATAGAAGAAAACTTCCCTAACCTAAAGAAAGAGATAGCTATGAACATACAAGAGACCTACAGAACTCCAAAATAGACTGGACCAGAAAAGAAATTCCTCCTGTCTCATAATAATAAAAATACCAAATACACTAAACAAAGAAAGAATATTAAAAGCAGTAAGGGGAAAAAGTCAAGTAACATATAAAGGCAGATCTAACAGAATTACACCAGACATCTCACCAGAAACTATGAAAGCTAGAAGATCCTGGACAGATGTTATACAGACCCTAAGAAAACACAAATATCAGCCCATACTACTATACCCAGCAAAACTCTTAATTACCATAGATGGAGAAGCCAGGATATTCCATGACAAAACAAAATTTACATAATACCTTTCCATAATTCCAGCCCTACAAAGGATAACAGATGAAAAATGCCAACACAAGGAGGGAAACTACACCCTAGAAGAAGCAAGAAGGTAATCTTTCAACAAACCCAAAAGAACATAGCCTCACAAATATAATTCCACCTCTAACAACAAAAGTAACAGGAAGTAACAATCACTTTTCCTTACTATCTCTTAACATCAATCAACTCAATTCCCCAATAAAAAGACATAGAATAACAGACTTGATACGTAAACAGGACTAAGTATTTTGCTGCATACAGGAAATGTCCTCAGTGAGAAAAACAGACACTGTCACAGAGTAAAATGTTGGAAAACAGTTTTCCAAGCAAATGGTCCCAAGAAACAAGCTGGAGTAGGCATTCTAATATCGAATAAAATCAACTTTCAACCAGAACATATCAAAAAAGATAAAGAAGGACACTTCATACTAGTCAAAGGAAAAATCTACCAAGATGAATTCTCAATTCTGAACATCTATGTTCCAAATGCAAGGGCATGCACATTCATAAAAGAAACTTTACTAAAGCTCAAAGCACACATGGCACCCCACATAGTGGGAGACTTCAACCCTACCCCCCTCACTCTCAACAATGGACAGATCATGGAAACAGAAACTAAACAGAGACACAGTAAAACTAACAGACGTTATGAACTAAATAGATCTAACAGATATTTATAGAACAGGTCATCCTAAAGCAAAAGAATATACCTTCTTCTCAGCACTTCATGGTACCTTCTCCAAAACTGACCACAAAACAAAACAGGCCTCAACAGATACAAGAATATTGAAATAATCCCATGCACCCTAACAGATCATCACGGACTAAGGCTGGTCTTAAATGCCAACAAAAATAATGGAAAACACATATACACATGGAAGCTGAACAATGCTCTACTCAATGATTCTTGGTCAAGGAAGAAATAAAGAAATTAAAGACGTTTTAGAATTTAATGAAAATGAAGACACATCATACCAAAACTTATGGGACACAATGAAAGCAGTGCTAAGAGGAAAACTCATAGCTCTAAGTGCCTCCAAAAAGAAACTGAAGAGAGCTTACACTAGCAGCTTGACAGCACACCTGAAAGCTGTACAACAAAAAATAGCAAATACACCCAAGAGGAGTAGAGGGCAAGAAGTAATGAAACCCAGGGCTGAAATCCACCAAATAGAAACAAAAAGAACTATTCAAAGAATCAATAAAATCAGAAGCTGGTTCTTTGAGAAAATCAACAAGATAGATAAACCCTTAGCCAATCTAACCAGAGGCCACAGAGACAGTATCCAAATTAATAAAATCAGAAATGAAAAGGGGAACATAACAACAGAAACTGTGGAAATTCAAAAAATCATCAGATCCTAATACAAAGCTTATACTCAACAAAATTGGAAAATCTGGATGAAATGGGCTATTTTCTAGACACATACCCAGTTACAAAGTAAAAGAGGACCAGATAAGCCATCTCTACTGGCTTGTTTTGTGTATCAGCTTAACACAGGCTGTAGTTATCACAGAGAAAGGAGCTTCACTTGAGGAAGTGCTTCCATGAGATCCATCTGTGGGGCATTTTCTCAATTGACCAAGGGGGAGGGCCCCTTGTGGGTGGCACCATCCCTGGGCTGGTAGTCTTGGATTCTATAAGAAGGTAAGCTGAGCAAGCCAGGGAAAGCAAGGCAGTAAGTAACATCCCTCCATGGCCTCTGCATCAGCTCCTGCTTCCAGACCTGCTTGAGTTCCAGTCCTGACTTCCTTTGTGACCCGTCCAGCAGGTCTAGTTATTCAGGGTCCCGAAGAGGCGCTACCTGAGGGTCATGGCGGGGGAGAAAGAAAGGAGACCAAGCAAGATTCCATTGTCAAGGCCTCGTTTATTGTCACACAGTGTTGGCAGCCGCCCATACCGCGCCCAAAGATGGTGCCGATTTCCTGTGAATGAGTCAGCAAGGCATAGCTGTTGTCCACCCTGAAGGATGCAGTGTGCATGAGCCAAGCACGTCACAGCCCGCTCTCGGGGCATGCAAATTGGGCCTTGGGGCTTGCACCAATCAGGTAGCGACACGAGTCTCCTAAGCGTATATAAGCAGTGCCTCTTTCTCCTTCAGCAAATCCTACTGGCGTGCGCCACCACAACCAGCGATGTTGGTTCCCGGGTTTTGGCACCACTTGTCGCGTGCCTAACGTCTCGCCAGCAAGAACGACGCCACAGGATTCTTCTGCGAACAAGCCTTTATTGTACAGCTCTCTTGATCAGGAACGGGGGACCCCGAGGGAGAAAGAGGCACTGCTTATATACGCTTAGGAGACTCGTGTCGCTACCTGATTGGTGCAAGCCCCAAGGCCCAATTTGCATGCCCTGAGAGCGGGCTGTGACGTGCTTGGCTCTTGCGCACTGCGTCCTTCAGGGTGGACAACAGCTATGCCTTGCTGACTCATTCACAGGAAATCGGCGCCATCTTTGGGCGCAGTACGGGCGGCTGCCAACAGCACAGGCAGCACGTTTTAAGCAGTAGGGATGAGGAAGTTGGGAGGGGAAACTATGGGGAAGTGACCTATGGGCCAAGCCCTGAATGAGGAAGTTGGGAGGGAGAGCTAGGGGGAAGTGAGCTATGGGCCAAGCCCTGGGCTGGGTGCCTGGGACATTCTGCGGTTTTTCCCGCGAAGGTCACAGATTTTTATCTTGGTCTTGATGTTCCTTCAGGAAGGTCAGGAGTTTCACACGAGGGGAGGGGCGGCCTGTCTATGTAGCTGGCAGTTGGCCTGTCGGCCCCAAACATGTCCCCCTTCTTTGTATAATTGATGGAGAGTCTGTCTTAAGCTACATGATGTGCACCCACAGCCAGCACCTAGAAGAGAGGGGTAGAGCCTCTGTCTTAGGCTACGTGAGGTGCCTCCATGCCCAGAACCCCCAATAGGAGTTCGCTCCCTGGGCAATGGCCTCACGCTACTCCCATCATGGAGTTAATCTACAGCCCTGGGATCATGCTCTACCGACTGAGTTAGCCAGGCTCTCAGGTGTGCATCTGGCATGTGGCATCATGATACTCCCGTCATGGACGTCTCCATAGCTTTTTATACCAAGGGTTTCGGTAATCTGCGGCCAGGATCGAGAAATCGAGGCCAGCAGAGGGGGTGCCCAAGGGCTCCTCGTAGGCACCTGGGTCATAATCTCTGACCTCTAGACGATGGTAATGCACTGAAACCAGCTTGTTGGTGAAAGCGGCATCCACCTGTGACTTGACAAAAAGAGTTAATTTTTGGAAGGCCCACAGCCCAAAAGAAATGAGCATGAGAAGGCCCACCAAAGGTCCCAAAAGACTAGGTAACAGAGTAGAGAGCCAAGGGGATGTAGAGAACCAGTTTTGATACCATGATTCTTTTTTCTCTCTTTCTTTCTTGCAGTTTTCTAGACTTTCCCTGACCTTTTTAAGGCTATCTTCAACCAATCCTGTCTTGTCTGCATAAAAGCAGCATTCTCCTTTAAGGGCAGTGCATAACCCACCTTGTTGTAAAAAGAGCAAATCTAAACCTCTTCTGTTTTGTAACACTACCTCAGAGAGGGATGTAACAGAATCGTTAAGATTCTTTAGTCCTAACTGTAGCTCTTGTAGGTCTCTATTGACCACAGAGCTGAGCTGCGCATACTGCTGACTGGAAGTGACCAAGGAGGCAATTACTGTTCCGGCCCCTGTGGCTCCCAAACCAAGGAATATAGCCAGGGTGACTGCTGCTATAGGTTCTCTTTTGTCTGGACAAATGAGCTCCCCTTTCCCAAAAATTAAGAAGCTCATCAGAATCATGAATGGTCAATCGAGGGAGGAGCTTGATAAACACACAATATTCTCTATTCTCTAAAAAGGCAGCTGAGACTATAAAAGTGGTCAATCCCGAGGAGCAAGCAAGATAGGAATCATTAGAAACAACAATGTATTGAAAGGAAGCATTAATTACAATAGTTTGATTACAAACCTCAATCAGGGCCTTGGGGGGCAGCATATCAGGTCCCAGAAGGCACATGCTTAGGCCAGAAATTTGGCCAAGGGTGAGTCCTTGCTTCTCTGGAGGACTCCGCCTCAGAAGTGAGGTATCATTAGTGGGTAATAATTCTCCAAAGCTTGCAATCCGTTCGTAAAAGGGCGGGGAGGGTGAATAATAGACCAAACATTCCTCTAAAATAGCTTCATGTATGTGGCTTGTATCGAAGCATTAGCTAATGATAGCACAAGCTCAGTAGACGAGGGAGGACCCATAGGTAGAGTAGGCTGAAACAAAGGATTGGGTGTTCGGGTATCTGGGATAGTGGGTGTTGCAGGGACCTGGTTTCCAGATACTCACATGCTCGGGCAATGGAGCAGTTGTGATGACCTCCTGGGCAGACATAAAGTTCTCAGGGAAGGAGCGTTAAGTGTTTTCACCTGCCTTCAGTGGAGCACCGGGGGACCAGTTAGAATCCGAAAGCTCGGGCGTGCTTTTTTGGGGGACAAAGGTGTCAGGGGTACCCCAGTCCGCACTAGCTCCAGAGCAAGCTGGTGAGAAACCACTTCATTGGGGCTACACATCATTATCCCCATTTGAGAGACAATGTCTCTCCCCCAAAGACTGACAGGAAGGCCCTCAACAATAAAAGTCTGCACAGTGCCCGAATTCCCCTCTGAATATTTCCATGTCAACAACTTTGAACTTTGTAAGGTATTTTTAGACTGGCCAATGCCTTGTAAATGAGTCATCGAGGGCTGGAGAGGCCAGGCAGAAGGCCAGGAGCTCAAACTAAGAACTGTGGTGTCAGCTCCCGTATCTATAATGCCATCAAACTTTCGCCCATCCAACGTAAGGCACAAGGAGGGGCACTCCTTAGAGAGTTGCTGGACCCAGTAGACATCAGAGGAACCAGATTGGCTATCTCCTCTGAGCCCTCCCATGTGAACACCAGAGGAATCAAACAGGAGAGGGAGCGCCTGGGCTACTCTCTGACCAGGGAGAATGGTGACCGGGCACTTTTCTGCCTTAAAACTTTTATCTCTCCAGTACAGTCTGTGTCCACAAGCGACAGGTGGACACTGAGTCCCTGCATAGTAGCTGAGGCATGCCCTATAATGAGAAAAAATGTGCCAGATGGCGGGGGTCCAAAAATTCCTGTGGAGAGAACCTAAACACCATCTTGGGTGTTTAAAATTGTGTGGGAGGAGGCACACAGGTCCAGTCCTGCGCTCCCTGCTGTTGCCCTAGATAAGCTGGTGCCGCAGGAGCTTGGTGCTGTACTTGGGGGGGGTGTGATCATCTGTGGGTAGGGGCCCCACACCGGGGCCCCTTGGCCGTTTCTCTGGACCGCAGGGAGGGCTTGCCCATTAGCATCAGTTCTAGACCGACATTTTTTAGCCCAATGGCGGCCTTTCCTACAGTGAGGACAAACTCCCGGTGCAGTAAGCTTAGGGGCCCCTTGGCCAATGGCAGGATTAAATGGCTGGCTGGGGTTGAGAGCGCTACATTCTCTAGCAAAGTGACCAGGCTGCCCACATCTAAAGCATGTTTTGCCTATAGGGCGGCCAGAATCTCCAGTTTTTTGGAACACAGCCCCAATAGCTAAACTGATAGACTTGGACACTTGATGTGAGAAGGAGTCAACATCATTGCAAAGTTTAACCATTCCCGTAATATCAAGATCTTTGGTCTTGCCTCGTAATGCGGCTCTGCACGCCGAGTTAGCGTTTTCAAGAGCAAGCTGCTTAACGAGGAGCCCCTCACTTTCACTTTGACCTAGGATTCTTTCTGCTGCTTCTTGTAACCTCCCCACAAATTGAGCATAGGGTTCCTGGGCCCCCTGGACTATTTTAGTTAAGGGGGTGGTGAGGGCTCCTGTAGCAGGAACCACTCTCCAGGCAGATAAGGCGGCCTGTGCTGTTTGAGCGAGTATGCCCGGGGACAATCCTAATTGTTTTTCCTCCGAGGCAAATGGGCCCCTCCCACACAACTTGTCTGCCCGCCGTCCAAGAGGCGGTCCTGCCTAGAGGGTTTTTTCTGTTCCTAGCGGCCAGACTTTCGGCCCTAACTATGAATTCAGATTTCCAAGTTAAGTATTGTCCTCTGGTGAGGACAGACTGCACCACCTTAGTCCATTCACTAGGAGTCAGATATCCGGACCCCGAGAGTCCTTCTAAAACGGACAAGGTAAAGGGTGCAGTTAAACCATAATTTTTTTATTATTTATTTTATTTTTTTAATTTACATTCCAAATCATTTCCCCTTTCCCGTTTCCTCCCTCCCCGAAAGTCCCATAAGCCCCCTTCCCTCCCTCTTTTCTCCATTCAACCCCCTCTCGTTTCTCTGTCCTGGCGTTCCCCTACATCCAGTCTTTCCAGGACCAGGGGTCTCTCCTTCCATCTTCTTAGAAATCTATTGATATGCGGATTGTGTCTAGGGTATTCCGAGATTCTGGGTTAATATCCCCTTATCAGTGACTGCATACCATGTGTGTTCCTACCTGCATGCAATAAGGACACATGCTCCACTATGTTCATAGCAGCCTTATTTATAATAGCCAGAAGCTGGAAAGAACCCAGATGTCCCTCAACGGAGGAATGGATTCAGAAGATGTGGTATATCTACACAATGGAATACTACTCTGCAATTAAAAACAATAAATTCGCGAAATTCCTAGGCAAATGGTCAGATCTTAAAAATATCATCCTTAGTGAGGTAACCCAATCATAAACCATAATTTTTAACAGCTGAGTGTAATTCTTTGATATGTCTAAGTTTAGGTTTCTTGTATACGGGATGCGAGGTCTCGTATTCGGGTCACCAGCTTTTAAAAGCTTATTAATATCTTTACCAACCTTATTCCACATAAGTGGGTGTATATCAGGACCGCTTAAAACCAGCTAATGACATTTTTCATCAACAAAACAAAAGAACTTAATTAAATTTTTTTTCTTAACTCTTATTCCTCTCTCCCTGAGCAAACGCTTGATTTCTCCTATAAAACAAGCTTCCTTAGACAATTGTTTCCCCATGACAATAGGACGACAATTATTTGGCCAAACTCACCTCCCTTTCTAGAGACTCAGGAGCGATGCGGCGTGAAAGGTCCTCAATTCCTTTTCCGGGGGTTCCTCCGTAGTCCGGTAGTTGGCCGTGCTTTGGGTTCCTGTTCAGGCGCCACTTGACCCGTCCAGCAGGTCTAGTTATTCAGGGTCCCAAAGAGGCACTACCTGAGGGTCATGGCAGGGGAGAAAGAAAGGAGACCAAGCAAGATTCCATTGTCAAGGCCTCGTTTATTGTCACACAGGCAGCATGTTTTAAGCAGTAGGGATGAGGAAGTTGGGAGGGGGAACTATGGGGAAGTGACCTATGGGCCAAGCCCTGAATGAGGAAGTTGGGAGGGAGAGCTAGGGGGAAGTGAGCTATGGGCCAAGCCCTGGGCTGTATGCCTGGGACATTCTGCGGTTTTTCCCGCGAAGGTCACAGATTTTTATCTTGGTCTTGATGTTCCGTCAGGAAGGTCAGGAGTTTCACATGAGGGGAGGGGCGGCCTGTCTATGTAGCTAGCAGTTGGCCTGTCGGCCCCCAACACCTTTGGTGATGAACAGCAGTGTGAAAGTGTAAGCTGAATAAACTCTTTCCTCCCCAACTTGCTTCTTGGCCATGTTGTTTTCTGTAGGAATAGAAACACTGACTAGGACACCATCTAAACAGTCCCATAAACCCTAAAGAAATAGAAGCAGTCATTAATATTCTCCCAACAACAACAACACTAACAACAAAATTCCAGGACCAGATGGGTCTGTCAGACCTTCAAAGAAGACCTAATACCAATACTCTACAAACTATTACACAAAATTTAAACATAAGGAACACTACCCAATTGGTTCTATGAAGCCACAATTACACTTACACCTAAACCACACAAAGACCAAACAAAGAAAAGAACTTCAGACAAATTTCCTTATGAACATTGATGCAAAAATTCCCAGTAAAATTCTTGTCAAGTGAATCCAAGAACACATCAAAATGATCATTCACCACAATCAAGTAGGCTTCACCCCAGGGATGCAGGGATGGTTCAATATATGGAAATCCATCAATGTAATCCACTACATAAACAATCTCAAAGAAAAAAAAAACACATGGTCATTTCATTAGACGCTGAAAAAGCATTTGACAAAATTCAGCATCCCAAGGCCCATACCTAAACATAGCCAAAACAATATACAGCAAGCCAATAGCCAACATCAAATTAAATGGAAAGAAACTTGAAGCAATCCCACTAAAATCAGGGACTAGACAAGGCTGCTCACTCTCTCCCTATCTACTCAATATAGTATTTGACGTTCTAGCTAGAGCAATTAGACAACAAAAAGAGGTCAAAGTGATACAAATTGGAAAGGAAGAAGTCAAAATATCACTATTTGCAGACAATATGATTGTATACTTAAGTGACTCTGAAAATTCCACCAGATAACTCCTAAAGCTGATAAACAACTTCAGCAAAGTAGCTGGATATAAAATTAACTCAAACAAATCAGTGTTCTTCCTCTACTCAAAGGATAAACAGGCTGAGAAAAAAATTAGGGAAACAATATCTTTCACAATAGTCACAAATAATATTACACACATTGTTGTGACTCTAACCAAGCTACTGAGAGATCTGTATGACAAGAACTCCATGTCTCTGAAGAAAGAAATCAAAGAAGATCTCAGAAGATGGAAAAATCTACCCTGCTCATGGTTGGACAGTATTAATATAGTAAAAATGGCCATCTTGCTGAAAGCAATCTATACCTACAATGCAATCCCCATCAAAATTCCAAATCAGTTCTTCATAGAGATAGTAAGAGCAATTTGCAAATTCATTTGGAATAACAAAAAGTCCAGGATAGTCAAAACTATTCTCAACAGTAAAAGACTTCTTGGGGAACCACCATCCCTGACATCAAGCTGTGTTACAGAGGAATAGTGAAAAAAAAAAAAACAAAAAAAAACAATGAACAGCTGTATGATATTGGTACAGAAACAAGCAGGAAGATCAATGGAATAGAATTGAAGAGCCAGAAATGAACCCACACACCTACGGTCACGTGATATTTGACAAAGGAGCAAAAACCATCCAGTAGAAAAAAAGACAGCATTTTAACTAATGGTGCTGTTTCAACTGGCAGTCAGTGTCTTAGTCAGGGTTTCTATTCCTGCACAAACATCATGACCAAGAAGCAAGTTGGGGAGGAAAGGGTTTATTGAGCTTACACTTTCACACAGCTGTTCATCACCAAAGGAATTCAGTACTGGAACTCAAGCAGGTCAGGAAGCAGGAGCTAATGCAGAGGCCATGGGGGGATGTTTCTTACTGGCTTGCTCAGCCTACTCTCTTATAGAACCCAATACTACCAGCCCAGGGATGGCACCACCCACAAGGGGCCCTCCCCCGCTTGATCACTAATTGAGGAAATGCCCCACAGTTGGATCTCATGGAGGCACTTCCCCAACTGAAGCTCCTTTCTCTGTGATAACTCCAGTCTGTGTCAAGTTGACACACAAAACCAGCCAGTACAGTCAGCATGTAGAAAAACATGAATTGACCCATTCTTATCTCCTTGCACATAATTCAAGTCCAAGTGGATCAAGGACTTCTGCATAAAACCAGATACACTGAAACTTATAAAGGAGAAAGTGGGGAAGAACCTTGAACACATGGGCACAGGGGAAAATTTCCTGAACAGAACACCAATGGTTTATGCTCTAAGATCATTAATAGACAAATGTGACCTTATAATACTGCAAAACTTCAGTAAGGCAAAGGAACACTGTCAATAGGACAAAACTGCAACCAAAAGATTGGGAAAAGATCTTTACCCATTCTACATCTGATAGAGGGTCAATATCCAATATATACAAAGAACTCAAAAAGTTAGACTCCAGTGAATCAAATAACCCTACTAAAAATGGGGTACAGAGCTAAACAAAAAATTCTCAACTGAGGAATATTGAATGACTGACAAGCACCTAAAGAAATGTTCAGTATCCTTAGTTATCAGGGAAATACAAATCAAAACAACCCTGATATTCTACCTCATACCTGTCAGAATGGCTAAAATCAAAAACTCAGGTGACAGCAGATGCTGGGGAGGATGTGGAGAATGAGGAAAACTCCTCCATTGCTGGTAGGATTGAAAAATGGTAAAACCACTCTGGAAATCAGTATGGCAGCTCCTCAATAAATTGGACATAATACTACCTGAGGACCCAGCTATACCACTCCTGGGCATATACCCAGAAGATGCTCCAAGGTGTAATAAGAACACATGCTCCACTATGTTCATAGCAGCCTTATTTATAATAGCCAGAAGCTGGAAAGAACCCAGATGACCTTCAACAGAGAAATGGATATAGAAAATGTGGTACATTTACACTATTAAAATTATAATTACAGCTATTAAAAACAATGAATTCATGAAATTCTTAGGCAAATGGATGGAACTTGAAAATATCATCCTGAGTGAGGTAACCCAATCACAAAAGAACACACATGATGTGCGCTCACTGATAAGTGGATATTAGCCCAGGATTTAGGAATATCCAAGATTCAAGTCACAGACCAAATGAAGCTCTAGAAGAAGGAAGACCAAAGTTTGGGTGTTTCAGTTTTTCTGAGAAGGGGAACAAAATACTCACCAGAGCAAATATGGAGATAAAGTGTAGAACAGAGACTAAAGGAAAGGCTATCCTGAGACTGTCCCACCTGGGAATTCATCCCATATACAGTCACCAAACACAGATACTACTGTGGATACTAAAAAATGCTTGCTGAAAGAGCCTGATATGAATGTCTCCTGAGAGGCCATGCCAGAGCCTTACAAATACAGAGGTGGATGCTGGCAGCCAATCATTGGACTGAGCATGGGGTCCCCAATGGAGGAGTTAGAGAAATTACTGTAGAAGCTGAAAGCCTTTGCAACCTTATAGAAAGAGTAACAATATCAACCAACCAGACCCCCTCCCCCGAGAGCTCCCAGGGACTAAGACATCAACCAAGGAGTACACATGGCTCTTGCTGCATATGTAGCAGAGGATTGCCTTGTCAGGCATCAATGGGAGGAGAGGTCCTTAGTCCTATGAAGGCTCAATCGATGCCCCAATATAAGGGAATCAAGGGAGGGGAGGTAGGAGTGGGGTGGGTGAATGTACACCGGTTTCCAGTGGGTGGGGGTGGGTGAGGGAAAGGAGATAACATTTGAAATGTAAATTAAGAAAATATAAAAAAGAACATTAAAAAATTAAAAAAAAATGAACAACTAGCAAGATCAAGAAAAGGCACAACTAAAGCAACAAAACCCAGACAAGAAACTGTCTGACTCTTAAGTTCCTGTGTTCTTGGAGACAACTCTATGCTTAATGATTTAGTGACTCTGAATCAATGATTCCTCAACCCCAAATTTACAAAATGCTTTATGAATGCAACACTTTAGTACCCATGCGCATATATCATTTGAAAGTTTTCCAAACCTGTGTGAAGACTATTATCTTGGTGATCTGGGACTACATTGTGCTCTGACATTAAGAATACATAATGCTCACTGCAAATGCCATTCTGACTCTCATTGAGAAAGCATTCCCGTGGATAAATCATCAAAACAGAACACAGTTACTAGAGTTTCATTGTATTTTAAAGAGACTGACAGTAAAATCTAAAAATGACTGGGCAAATGTCACAAATAATCAATAAATAGTTGAGTAGCTATTTTCTTTAAGCGAACCAAGTGCCCAATTCACTTGTAGGAGATTGGTAGTTTATCCAGAAGTTCCAAAATCTAAATTCATTTACTGAAAAAGGGAATCTGCACAGGCCATTTCTAAATATGCACAGAGGAAGACTGGCCAAGGCTGAAGATATTGCTCAGTCATTAAAGTGCTTACCTTGTAAACTCAGGACCTGGCTCTGGCATTCAGGAGCCAAGTTTTAGAAAAGCAGTGTGGTGGTGCTTGCTTGTAATCCCGGTTCCAAAGAAATAGACAGTTGGGATCCTAGAGCTCACTGGCCATTCACTATAGCCTAGTTGGAGAGTTCAAATCCAAGTAAGAGACTCTGCCAAATAAACATATAAATAAATAAATAAATAAATAAATAAATAAATAAATAAATAAATAGGTGGGTGGGTGCAGAATGAGGATTGACACTGGCATCGAAATTTGAGGCTGTCATGGCTCCCCTGGTACCAGCACATGCATGAGCATGTACATATATAAACACACACACATGGGGAGGGGTGTCTAAAAGCATGCTATTAATAAGAACTGCCATATTTCAGATGTGTTCTTCTCATTGTCAACATTGCCACACCCCTTTGCCCTGTACTGCATATACAAAATAGGAGTATCTCCCATTCTGGAGAGAATTATTTGTAACAGTGTCTCTCAATCTGTCTATACTAAGCAATCAAAGTCATTTGACCCTAAGTTTTTGTTTGCAATTTGTTGTGGAAATGTTACTATTCAGTACAACCAAAATGTAAAAATTAATAAGACAAAGAAATAGTCATGGACTTCAGTTTTAAGTTTAATAATCACCCTGTGCAACTGCTATAACAGTTTTCAAATGTTTACTCCTATAGTTTAGAAATTGACGTGGAAAGTTCAGATCAACCTAAAATACCATGATTCCTTATGGTGCAAAAAGATACAGAGATTTTTGACTGCCATTTCCTTCTATTACTATGTAAATTCTGAACAGTAAGGTGATTTATTAAATTTTCTATTAATATTCAATAAATATTCAATGCTTGTATGTGCCATGTAGAGCTTGGTATCTGAGGGCAAACTGTACAAGACATAAGATACTATTTACCTGTCAATACCTCACCAGTGCAAGGTACAATATGAAAGATGTGTCATGGTTCCAACACAAAAGACAGGAGACTTGGGGAGAGGTTAGTTTGGGTAGACTTTGAGTTGGGTTTTGGCTTAGGGTGGCTCTCAGAACTGCAGGAATGAAGCGCTGAGAGGGAGGCAAGCTAATGTCCCAGTCGCTGACATATGAGAAAAGAGGGAACATAGAGACCAATCCATCCTAGCAAGATTTTTGGCTTTGGAGATTCCTTCTTAGAATAAAGCTTGAAAATTAGATAGATGCCAAATTCATGGAAGCATTTTTTGGGGAAATGAAGGAATAGGTTGTTTTGGTTCCACAGGTATGACTCCCGTGCTGACGGGAGCCCCTTGCTCTTCAGATTGTATTCACCTTGATTTAACACTCAACCGCAGTCCACAAAAGGCAGTCTTGACTGAGCAGAGATCATCCAAAAGCTATACTACAGATTTTATGGGAGGCCCAAAAGAGAGTTATTATATCCTGAAACTTAATGAAATGACCCATTATATATCTGTGTTCTTATGAGTGATGCACCAAGCATCTTGTTGGCTAAGACCATTCGTATCTCAACATTTCTTTGTCTCAGAACAATTTTAGGTTTTTTTTTTTCATGTTTTTCCTTATTGTGTTTCCTTATTCAGTGTTCTTTTGCTGTGAATAGACACCATAACCAAAGTAGCTTTTACAAAAGAAAACCTTTCATTGAAGCTTTGCTTACAGTTTTTGAGGTTTAGACCATTTTCATCATGATGGGGAGCATGGTGACAGGCAGGCATGGTACTGGAGAAGTAGCTGAGAGCTACATCCTGATCCAAAGGCTGAAAGAGAGACTCTGAGCTTTGTATGTGTAATGAGCCATATTGGGGTGTCTTGTCGCCTGGCAGAAACTTGACATTGACCAAGGTGAAGTTCTTCCAGTCTGTGAGCTGGAATTCCTGTGCTAGGTGCTAGTCACAATCCTGCTCCACCTAGGGTGGAGTGATGGTGAAGTTCTTTGTTCCTCCAGGGCTACGAATTCCTGAATTAAGCAGGTGACCTGATCAGCAGCGGGAACAATAGAGCCAATGCCAAGTGAACAGCCAGACCAGTTCTCTGGAACACACCCTGGAATTTGGGGAGCGGTCCTGCCTGAAAACCTTGAAACCTCAGTCCCCCATTAAAAATTAGAGACTTGTTGTCTTAGTCTTGGTCTCTCTTTGCCGCCTCCCCATATATCCCTCAGCTTCTTTTCCAGATAACCAGTTCGTCTGAAACTGCAGGCGGTTTCATGTATAGACTTTTGAAACCTCAAAGCCCACTCCTAGTGACACACTCCCTCCAAAAAGATCACACATCTTAATTCCTTTCAGAGGGTGCCAATCCTTGATGACTAAACATTCAAATATATGAGCCTATGGGGACCATTTTTATTCAAAACACAACACTTACATAATATCCTATTTAAATATATTCCATGCCATTCAGAAAACAAGAATTCTTAGAATACACATGGAAAGGTGTACACATTATGATTGTGTAACTCTTCTTTCTCTGATGTGAATGGAGATAGATAATTTTTAGCTTATGGTTGGCATTGAAATAGTCATGGTATGTAAGAATGAGGTCCCAAGACCAAGCAGACAAGGCCTTTTGAGAGAGAGAGAGAGAGAGAGAGAGAGAGAGAGAGAAAACACAATAATGGCAGAAAGTACATGGTGTTTAAGAAATAGGAAAAACAAACAAACAAATAAACAAACAAAAAGTAACTCAGAACCACTTTTAACTCCAGACTCTTGAATACCCACTTCATGGTACATTTACATGCTACATTTTATTTTATTTTATTTTATTTCATTAGCTATCTTCAATGAGTTTTTGATGCTGAAGATACACTGTATTTCTAATCTATAAAAAATCAGGGAGATGATGATTGCATAAATCACCTTCATATGCCTAAGTCACATAATGAGACCAAGCTAACACTCCCAAGAGTATTCATGGCCAAGAGACTAGACATACTCAGTTTTAAGTTGAAACTGTGTTTATTAATGGAAGTTGTTTCCCAACAAATGGAAATAGATGACCGTGATGGCACTCTCATGGTAGATACTTGTTCTGCTTGAGTGTCTCCATCCTGCCCCTCAGCTTTTGAAAACATGATGGTCATATTTAACTGGATAATGTTTAGTAACTCTGATATGAATTTAGAATAAAATTAAGATTTTACTTTCTTCTCAAATTAAGTAAATAAATAGCAATTAAATCAGACAGGTATATAGAGTATCACAGATTCCAAATCCTGCCCGAGACCATAGGCTGCAGGATGAATCCTGGGGTGATGCTCTTTGAATTGGAATGGATTCTTACTGCCACACTCTTACCACCTTTGGGTATTTATTAGAGGACAGCAGTGAATACAGCACCCTCAGGAAGGTATAATGAAGGCTCATGAGTGGAATGGTAAATGTCTACCCACGTGCATAGGACACAATAAGCAGTCGGTTTCAGGACACTGCATTTTATGATGAAAACACACTTACTGGTTGCTAATGAAATCCAATGATAACGACATGATTCCCCCAACCATACTCAAACTCCAAGGTTATCCAAACTGAGTATTTTCCGTGAATTCTGACACCAGAAGGCATTTCTAGATGTCCCAGCTGCAAAAGTTCTAAGATGAAACTATTATAGCCAGCTCAACCAAATGAACAAGGCAGCAAAACAGCACTGCTGGTGACATTCCAGGGAACAGTTAAATTTGCTTTATGGCCTTCCATAATGAGAGTGGACAGCAGAGTACCAGTGCGTAATAAGGTGAGTTTAGTTTTATGTCCTGGGAACAATCTGCTTTAGCCTTATGGCTCAAGTCTTTAAACTGTTCCTGTTTGAAGTGATTGCAAAGGATAGCTGGTAAGTGTCAGTAAAACGCATAGCAGCCAATGGGTTTTGCTCGAGAGCTTCTCTGGTCTCCCCACTACTCCTAAGACCATTACATTAAACTTGCAGGGATTTTAGTGCAAGTGAGGATGTCACGTGAAACAAATGCTTTCTCATTCCTTCAAGCAAGACCAACAGAAGCTTGTGACCAGTGGTGCTTCTTAATAGGGAGCACAGGAAACCATGGGGGAGCCTAAATGGCTCTTAGGAGACAAGACATTTTGTGCTTTAACTGTATTATTTTTATTTCAAAATTGGCATACTGTAATAGCTGTAGAGGACAGAGAGAACCCATGAAATCTTGGATATCCCTCAACATCTTTAAAAAAATACAGATTAAGTGAACTATTAAATAATAGTGGAAGTGTAATTTATAAAAGGCAGTTATGTCCAGTTGGTGTGCAAATATGGAGTAGGCTCCAGCAGGGTTCCAGGAGTCCCTACTGCTGTTATCTACGCCTGTGTAGGGTGCTGTTTACTGAATTTGACTGACATGTAGCCCATCGACATTGAACAATTAAAAGAGTGAGACTCCCAAGACTATGGCAAGAATCCTTCTGGCTTCCTTCTTGTTACATTGACTATTTTTCTGGGGGATCTAATAGCTGAACCATGAAAACTGGTCCAGCAGATAGGGCAGTGACATGAGGAACTAAGCCTTTTGTCAACTAGCATCAAAAAACAAAACAAAACAAAACAAAATAAATCCCTCTTGCATCCATCCTGGTGAGGAACCTGGTATCTTAACTGAAACCACGCAAGGTACCCTGAGTCACAATCACTTATTATGTTATAGAAAGTGCTTGGAAAATTCTTTAACATGTTACAGAATAATGTATTTGTATTCATGTTTTAAGCTGCTAAAGTAAACTTTTTTTTGGTATCATTTAGGAGTCACTAACTAATATGTGATTATACCATGGCTAGGACTGGACATTTTGATAGGGAATCACATTTACTCTTCTACTGCTCTTTCTTATCTTTTCTGAAACCTGTCTTATATGAACTTACATAAGACATAATTGTGCATGTCTCGCCTCAGCTTCTTGCTGAAGCTGTAGTTCCTCCTGTCTTGTACTGTTAATATCATGAGTTCCTTCTGATGATAGAAGGGTTGATGGCTTCTGATGAAGGCAAAGACTGGAACCAAAGGAAATCTAGGGCACTCTACAAACAGGTCAGACTTGGATATGTGTTCTGAAGTTAAAGATTAAAAATCCAAGAGGCTCATTCTTCCTCTTTCTCTTGTATTTAATCTGAGTCTTGGAATTAATCTGAATTGCTAATAACAGACAAATCAAGAAAGTATGACACATCAACACAATGGAATACTACCCAGACACTGAATTCTTAGATTAGAAAATTTAATTATATCTTACTTGTGTATGCATATACACATACATGTGTGTATGTGTGTGTGTGTGTGTGTGTGTGCATCTCTCCCTCTCTCTCTCTCTGTGTGTGTGTGTGTGTGTGTGTGTGTGTGTACATTTACATGTGGATGTCACGGGACAATTTGAGAGAGTTGGTTCTTTCCTTCTACCATGTTGGAAGGTCCACAGTGTCACATTCAAGTCATTGGGCTTGATGGGCAGATCCTTTCTCCACTGAGTCTCACAGCCCTGTAAGTCTTAGATCTGAAGAATGGGCTGCAATTATAAGGAAGTGCAGCAGTCTCTTCAATACACTAATTTCATGTCACATATCCTCCCAGGAATAGAACCACTCAATAGTGTGGGAGTTTCAACAATTGTCTTGAGTATCTTTGACATTGTTTTGCAAACTGGCTATAGTAGTTTATATTCTCCCCAACAGAGTTCGTTTTCCTACTATCCCACTCTCACTAGGTCTTCTTACCAAGGTGGTTCTGATGGGAGTGAGGTAAGAGCTAATTGTAGTTTGCATTTGTATTGCCAACATTTGGGCACTTTTGCATATAATCTATTGGGATTTTGTATTTTTTTAACATATTTATTTATTTATTTAACTTATTCATTTTACATCCTGCTCACTGTCTCCCTTCTGGTTATCCCCCACAATCCTTCATCCATTTCTCTTCCCTTTCTCCTCTGACTGGACTGGGTCTGCCGTGGGTATCCTCCTACCCTGGCACATCAAGTCTCTGTGAGGCCAAATGCTTCCTCTCCCACTGATACCAGATAAGGAAGCTCAGCTAGAAGAACATATATTGTTCACAGGCAAGAGCCTTTGGGTTAGCCCCTGCTCTAGTTGTTCAGGACCCACATGAAGACCAAGCTGCACATCTACTACATATGCCCAGAGAGGCCTAGCTCCAGCCCATGTATGTTCCTTAGTTGGTGTTTCAGTCTCTGAGAGCCCCAGGGTCCAGGTTATTTGACTCTGTTGGTTATCCTGTGGAGTTCCTATCCCTTTCAACATCCTCAATCCTTCCTGCTAGTCTTTATGTTTTCTTTAAAGAAATATCTGTTAAATCCTTTGCCCACTTTGAATCATATTTGCATTTTTGCTATTGTATGATTTAATTGCCTCACATATTCTCATAACCTCTTTCCAGATGCATATTTTTCAAATATTTTCTCCAAATCTGTATCTCTTCACCCTGTTCATTGTTTGCTGAGTGTGCAGAAGCTTTTCAGTTTCCTACAATTCCAATGTCTGCTTTTTTTCTAACGGCCTGTCTTCTTGTTAGTTACCTTTCTCCCATGAGAGCAGAAGCACGTTACCTTAAGTAGCTCCATGATAACACTACTCTGCTTCCTGCCCTCACTCAGATTTCTTGGGACATTTTGTTGGTATCTCTTGCCTCTTAGGGAGGAAGGAACATCTAACAAGAGCAAGGTAGGTAGGTGAGCAGAGTTGAGTCCATTGTGTGCATTTCCTACCATAGGCTCACTCACCTTCTGTGCTTGCATCCCATTCCTTCCCCATCATCAATAAAAGTTTCTTATTAGGTTTTATATGTGAAGGCCAAGAACGTAGCCTCTGCTCAGCCAGAACTTCCATAATTACCCTGTGCCTGCTGCCCCCAGATCAATGCTAAAATTACATGTCCCAGGATCTAACTACAGACTGCACCACAGTGCTTTTTAATTTTCCCTAGAATTCCTTTCCAATAACTAAGGGGATAATCATCACATCACAGCCCTATTAATTTCCTTCCTTAGTTAGGGACTCGCAAGCACTTCCTTCTCAACAGAACAGGGGCTTCTTTACCCAGTCAGTTCCCAGGTTGCTTGAATTTCTGGGGAATAACAAAACTACTTTTATCTTTTTACTCCGATTACAAGAGGCTCCTTGAGTTGTTCCCACCAGCAATTAATGGGATATTCCTACCCATGGACATATTTGCCATGCCATTAATTTAGTAGCTCCCTAACTTTGTGGGCATCTAAAATTGCATGCTATTCCTTGTTGATTCTTAGTTGTGAAAAGTACTGATTTATGGCTAGAACATACACAACATGGC
This sequence comes from Tokudaia tokunoshimensis, assembly GCA_036184795.1. Classification (NCBI taxonomy): domain Eukaryota; kingdom Metazoa; phylum Chordata; class Mammalia; order Rodentia; family Muridae; genus Tokudaia; species Tokudaia tokunoshimensis. Next base: position 53,456,932 of record BTHU01000004.1, on the reverse strand, counting down.
TGACAGTTATTCTTGGTAGAGACACAAGTAAAATATACCAGAAACTGACTCCAAGTTCTAAAGCCCTGAACACCATCATGGAATCGCCAGTCCTTAGTAGGCAGTCACTCTGCAGTTGAGGAAAGAATTTGGATTAAACAGGCCACTTTAGCTTCCTAGGACCCTGTAAGGGCCATGAGCCCTTGGAATGCCTTGAAGTTCTGTGGCCCATTTTACTCTGAGCACACCAGTGGCTCTGTATTCTTTCTTTCTGTCTGCTTTGTTTATTGTCTTTGATCGCGCCTATTTATTTACTTTTTTTTTTTTACAGTCCTCATTTTTTCCTTCTTCACCTTGAAATATCTGATTTGGAAAAGGGGTGTGATAAAGATGTGCTATATCATGATGAATGCTCTGCCTCACAAATTAGAAAGCAGACCCTAAAACAGCCTTTAAGGAAAGCTGTTTCCCACATATCCTTATTCTTCTGGAATGCTCTGTCAGTTCTTTGAGTTTGTAATTGCTGTTGTTGTTATTTTATTGCCTTGGGTCTATCCCATAACACGTGTTCCTGCAAGAACACACATCTCTGTGCCTTGTTGCCATCCACAGCACTAGCATCTACATTGGGATAAAATAGTAATTGTGGCTGCTTATATCATCCTATATGCTTAATATGCTAAATTTATTGTGTCAAAGTCTCGAGGAGACCTGCTTTTGAGGAAATCATGCCTCAAAGGCATTGAAACTGCTTAGAAACAGAAATGGTTTTGAAAACACTTGATGTACTCATATTAAATTGTCTCCAATGCAACATGAGGCGGCAAATCAGGAACAAAGAAAAAGTTCCTAGACAGAAGTGTCTATCAAACCTCTAAATAGTTCCCAGCTGTGTGGCATGCTGGACGACTGGTTAAACAAACTGATCAAGAATTGCACTGGAGAATACTTCTGGGTATAATTGTACTTCTCATTTGTGGTTAGAGACAAGGTCAAAATCTTAGGGGCCCTTGTCCTAAGGACCATGCCCTCTTCCCTTATACAAATACTTTATTAATTTAGGTTCTATAAATACACGCTTTATGTATATAAAGTTGAATTTTAATAAGAACTCTTTCTGAAAGAAATGTTCAAAAGAATTGGAGGAAATTTATATACAGCTTTTAAAAATTAAAGTTCATGACTTGAGGGCTGGCTGTACTTTGTAATTTGGTTTAAAGGGAAGAACTGACTCTTTAATCGCCGTGATTGAATTAAGCTTCTTTTTTTAAATGGTATTTTGAAATGATTGCTGTTTCATTAACCAAAATGTTTTACAAGGCCTTTTGAAGAATAAAAATTCAAAAGACTAAAAGGATTTCTAAAAGTTCAGTATTGCACCTTCTCACACAAACACAAGCATTCAAAGCATGGGGCTGTAGAGGTGACTCAGCAGAATTCAGGTCCAGCACTCATGTAGCAATCCAGGTTTCCTGCCCATGCCTAAAATCCCTATAATGGAGGTTTGAAGATCCGCTCACCAGAGTTGGCTGCCAAGAAAGTGTCAATCTCAGCTCAGAGAGAGGTGACTTTATCAAAGGAATGGGTAGAGACTAATAAAGGAGGCATCTGATGCCTCTGTGGGCCTCATAACACTTCGGCAGATGTTCACATCCCACATCTATGTGCACATACACACATATATAAGTAAATAAATCTTTAAAAATTTAAATTATGACTCACTGGAAAAAAAAACATGTTTAGGTGAAGTTTTTGTCTTCCTACATAAAATTATTCTGAAATCATTTATAAAAAATGATGTGCAAAGGCATTGCTTTAGTAATCAGTATTTGATGATGTGAAAATATAAAACACATGTTATGATGCTGTTAGCAGCACACTGACACTAGTCAATCAAAGTTTAGCTTGGAAACTGTTAAAAGCAAAGGTTTAGAAAGCTGATATAATCTTTGAAAAGTTACTTAACTATTTAATTGCTCTAAATGGATCAAGAAACTCTTGCTAACTGTGAAAAACATTTCGAGTATATATGACTAGAGGAATTTAATAGTTTAATTTCCATATAATACTTTAAATGGAAGTAACAATTCTCTGTATGTTTCAGTACATAAATTTCACTTATCATAAAACTTATTTTTTATTTTAATTTTAAAGAAAATTCATACTTAAAAGAAAGAAAGAAAATTCTCAAGTGAAACCATGAAGAAAAATGTAACCATTTGGGACTAGAGAGGTGGATCTGCCTGTAAAGTGCTTTTCAAGTAGCCATGAGATCCTGAGATTAATCCCCAGAACCTGTATAAAAAATTAAGTATGGTGGCACACAACTCCAATTAGCACGGCAGGTCCCCACCTTTGACAAAGAACAATAGGCAACTAAGAAATGCTAAGAGTGAGAGGAATCATCTCTCTCTGGGAAAAACTGCCAATTGTTATCAATACCAAATGGCCAGCCCTGAAATCATAAATCATATGCATACATGTACTATTATATGGACTGAGCAGATTCTACATATATATTTAACTTTATATATATATATATATATATATATATATATATATATATATATGGTGTGGCAGCAGACAGGCATGGTGACTGGAGGTAGAAGCTGAGATTGGCTCACATCTTGAAAATCAATATATATATATATATATATAAATTCTCAGGAAAATTCTTAAGGCAAGGGCTGAAAGTAGACACATTCTTTGCCAAAATATCACAAGAAAGGTTTCTAGCCCAATTGCTAATATTAGTCCTCCCGGAAACCTTGTGAGCTAGGCATCCATAGAACACACAGCTCTCAGCACTGTGGTCTTCAGACTCCTACTGGGATGTATCATACACCTCCGGGTACACTGTTCGCCTGTAGAACTAAAGTGTTCCTTCTAAAACAACAGCATGGTCATGTCCAGTAGAGCAATACCCTCTCCCTGATACCAATTTCTGTACTGGCTTCTTTCTATTTCTGTGATAAAACACCATAACTAAGGCAACATATTTATAAGGAAGGCCTGACCTGAGGCATATGATAAGAAGAGTCAGCGGGCAGTGGCACCATTGTGGCAGCAGACAGGCATGGTGACTGGAGGTAGAAGCTGAGATTGGCTCACATCTTGAAAATCAAGCAGAAAGTTAAGTGTACTAGGAATGATGCATGGATTTTTAGCCTCAGTGCCTACCTCCAATTTCATACTTCCTCCAGCAAGGCTAAACCTCCTAAACATATTCAAACTAGGTCACCCACTGGGGGCCAAGTCTTCCAATACCCAAGAATACGAGGAATATTTTATTTAAGCTACCACACAGTGCTTGGCAGACAGATATTTTATTATGTTGCTTAGTCACTGAAAATTTTTATAAATATTCTAGCAACATTATTGCAAAAATATTTTACCCTTAGCATGGATTGTGTTGAAGTATCATGTTAATTAAGAAAATGGCTGAGAAATCTAGAGTGGTAGCCTATATTCCGTAAAGAGAAGGAAACAGAAGTTAAGAGAATACAATTACCCAAAGATCTAAAACTAAAAGGCAAGAAAGGCAGATTTGAGATCAGATTTTCCTAAATCCCACTCTATGACTTTCTTTCCTCAGCTTCATGAAATAACTGCTCCCCAGCTTCTCCCCCTCCCCACAAAAAGTGACCATTTAGCCCTCAGCCTAGGTGTCCATGCATGTGGGATGCTCAGAACACAATTGTTTCTAGATTCCCTTTAATTAATAAGACAGTTGTAAATGTAGATCAAGGATGTGCCTTGTGCTGTATAGATTGCATCCAAAGCTGCTTAAGTAATTGAGTGGTTATGGCAATCTTCCTAAATCATTGCGAATTATTAGGCAGCATGTGGTACAGTTGGAATCAAGAGGGCTCAGGTGTAATAAATGATTGTCCTTTGAGAGAGTCATTTCTTCATAATAGGCCTGCGATTCATTAGGGAAATGCAAGAAGCTCCAACTGTGGTAATTAACTACACTGAAATATGTTATAGACACAGATCCATTTGATTCCTGTATGAATTACTACTGGAAATAGTTTGCTGGGAAACTACCAAAAAAGTGAAAAATAGCAGAATTGTCCTTCTATGCCTCATTATATTTTTATGAAAGTATCAGTTATTTTGGCATGAAGCATTTCAATTTCCATCTTAAATATATTTGCTTAAGGTTTTCTGCTTGCACTAAATATTTTTTAAATTAGGAAGTCTAAAAAACTCAAAGGAATACCGAGGAGAGGAGATAGGGTATTATTAGAGTTTTAGAGAAATGAGACATAAAAAAATAAAAAGTGGAAATTCCAGGGACATTGCTAAAAGCATTTAGAAATAAACACAAGACTGAGAATAATTTTGTAATTATCCTACTAAAGATAATGAATCAAAGACAAGGAAACAAAGATAATAAATTGGATATAAGTTGGCTCTTCTGTATGGTTTCTCTGAAGCCTTCTGGGCATTACAATCATTCTTTGATTTTTCTTGAACACATGCACATTATATTATGTTCTTTCAGATTTTAAACATAGGCAGATACCCAGCCAAACACCGGAGCCTTCGTGCTTCCCAGGAGGTCCACAGTGACTAAGGACACATGAGAATTTTGCCCAAAAACCCATGCCAGTTAGGATACCCACATAGCACAGCTGACATGGGACCTACCCCGACACCAGCTCTACCTTCCTTCCGGTCCACTTCCCCACTGGGCCAGATCAGTGGCCTGGCAAATACCCACCCAAACACTGCAGCCTGAGTGCTTCCCAGGAGGTCTGCAGTAACCAAGGGCACAGAGCCCAACTTTCCTTCTAGCCCACTTCCCACCCAGGCCAGACAGGAGGCCTGATACCTACCCAAACACTACAGCCCACAAGCCTCCCAAAGGGTCCCCAGTATTCAAGGACACTTGAGTGTGGGGAGCCAAACAAGGTCATTCAGCCATGGTTGTCTTATGACCATGAGATTGTTGAACAAAGACCTGCCCAGGAACTGCCGGTACGGATCGCTCCACCCTTAACCGCGGAATGTCCCTACGTGCGCAGATACCAGATGCCTTCACCAGATGCCCTTTGTGCTTCCTCGTGCCAAGAATACCTTGACCCCTCCCTCCTTTGCATTTTGCAAAGGTCACTTCCCCCTAGCTCCCCTTCCCAACTTCCTCATCCCCACTGCTTAAAACGTGCTGCCTGTGTGACAATAAACGAGGCCTTGACAATGGAATCTTGCTTGGCCTCCATTCTTTTCTCTCCCCCATGACCCTCAGGTAGCGCCTCTTCGGGACCCTGAATAACTAGACCTGCTGGATGGGTCACTTGAGGCCTGCTGTAACCAGAGACACAGATGGCAGAGACAACACTGACTACTTCCAAGGAAGCTATCCCTAACTCAGGTCACAGACAGCTACCTGCCTCCAAGGATACCAGTCTCAGTCAGAGACACCCAGGCCATTTAGCACCAGAGAGAACCAGATGGTCAGAGGCAAGCGTAAGATCATAAACTACAGAACCCAATGCATTTTAGCACCACCAGAACCCAGTTCTCCCACTACAACAAGCCCTGGCTACCCTAACACATATGAAAACAAGATAATGACCTAAAATTCCATCTCATGAAGATGGTTGAGGTCTGTAAGGAGGATATAAAGAAATCCCTTGAAGAAATACAGGAAAACACAGGTAAACAGGTAGAAGCCTTTAAAGAAGAAACAAATAAATTCTTTAAAGAAATACAGGAAAAGTCAATCAAGCAGGTGAAGAAATTGAACAAAACTGTCCAAAAACTAAAAATGGAAATAGAAACAATAGCGAAAACACAAAGGAAGGCAACTCTGGAGATGGATGACTTAGGAAAGAGATCAGAAGTTACACATGCAAGCATAACCAACAGAATACAAGAGACAGAAGAGAGAATCTCAGGCATAGAAGATACCATAGAAGATATTAACATGTCAGTAAAAGAAAATACAAAGTGCAAAAAGCTTCTAACCCAAAATATCCAGGAAATGCAGGACACAATGAAAAGATCAAACCTAAGAATAATAGGAATAGAAGAGGATGAAGAATCCCAACTTAAAGGGTCAGAAACCATCGCTTTTCTTCCTTTTTTGATGCATATTAATTCCTCAAAAACACTGCTCCCTGAGAATTATATACCACAACCTCAAGCTGACAATGTTTTGCTATCATTTCATATGTTCACTATTGGTGAATACACCCTAAATAATTTTTGTTTACATTAATTGGGCATGAAGCCACAATACAATTTAAGTGAATGCCGGAATGGATAATTTTAATTTCCAAAGGTAGAGATAGAAAGTTTTCTATCTATTATGCCTTCATTAAAAATATTAACCTTAAAACCTAAGAATCATAATTAGAAATTCAATTAGTACAAATATGTAAAGATGTCTGCAGAGGTTCTACTAATCTGACTTGCTCTTGGATCAGTTACACTGAAATACTTTATTTCTCTACCTCTCTTCTTGCCTCTTCCCCTCCTCAACTTCTCCATCCTCTTCTCCCATTTCTTCCCTCCTTTCAATCCCACTTTTCTTCTCTTTTGTTTTTCTTCAGTTTTTTTGAAACTAAAGCAGCAGTGGCTAGGCTAGCAATCAGTATGTAGACTAGGCTAGCCTTGAATTCACAGAGATCCACCTGCCTCTGCCTCCCCAGTGCTGAGATTAAAAGACATGTCGCCATATCTGGCTTTATTTCTCTACTCCATAAATAATACCTCATACATGATTTGCCTATAAGAAAAGACAGGATATTATTCTCTGAAAAAAAATGATTCTAGAAAAGGTCATGAGCCTAGCACATCTTGATTTACTGCCCTTACTTAGTGCACTGGGCCAGGGCAATGTAGGTTCCCTTCCTTTTTGAAATATAAATTTTTTTCTGAAAAGTACTTTGAAGGTGATTATGACAAAACTTTTGAAAATATTTCTGAAAACTGAACAAATCAGTTGAATATTTGATGTATAATTGTTACATGTAAAATGGAATACCAAGTTTAATGTGTATACAGAATTAAGAACATGCCAAGAATCTGCTAAACTTCTGAATAAGGGGGCCAACATGATTATGAAATGGTATCCAAAACAACTTGAGTTTCCAATTATAGGAACTGACAAAATAAAGTCAGAATAAGACCACTGGATTAGAGAGAATAATATTTTACATCATAAAACCACAAAAAATCAATAATTTTTATTCCAGTAAGAATTGAATTCCACCTTTACAAAATAAATTTCTACAAATTGATGTAAAATGCCACAGTTTGGTCCTTTATCTGTAGTTAATAATCACAAGAGCTAACTAGACCTTCAATGGTCTACCAATAATTTTCCAGTGTTTCTTTTGCTTTAAACCCAAATTTTGGAAAATTATTCATGAAGCACATGAACACACACACACAAATGCACACACACATACACACACATGCACACATACCACACCACACACACACACTCACCCTCCCCCCACACACATATGCCTAGTAATGCATACAATGATTATGTTCAGCAAATGAAGGAGATTAACAATTTATTCATTCCATTTTCAAGTAAGGATTGTGTTTTTTATTTGCCTTTTATTAAAAATCATTCAAAGGCAAATCCAAATCACTACGTTTGAGTGAAATGAAAGATAAAGTTTCTGAATCATGAAGAATCCTTATTCTCTCATGAAATAGTGAGGGATTCAATATACCTAGAATCTATAGTGCATCCATGTTTCTGGGAGCCCATGTTAGACTTGTAGAAGTCTTGGGGGCCATGGTAAAGATGTGGTTGGTTGGGAATTAAGCTCATGACCTCTGGATGAGCAGTCAGTGAACTTGACTATTGAGCTGTCTTTTCAGCCTCTATTTTGTCTTTTAAAAACAAAATTTCTAGCCGGGCGGTGGTGGCGCATGCCTTTAATCCCAGCACTTGGGAGGCAGAGGCAGGAGGATTTCTGAGTTCGAGGCCAGCCTGGTCTACAAAGTGAGTTCCAGGACAGCCAGGGCTACACAGAGAAACCCTGTCTCGAAAAACCAAAAAAAAAAAAAAAAAAACAAAAAACAAAAAAAAACAAAAAACAAAATTTCTCCTAGATGACTTGTAGGACTAGTATCATAATTTTAATTGTATAAAATGTTGGCATTCTGAGTACTGAGTGTGTGTTAGGATTAGCCTTTGTTTATTGACTGTCTAAAGGAATGATAAGGCTAAAGCAAGTTGAATACAATAAAAACATCTTTTCCTACCAATATCTGTGACTTTGAGCATTAGCATAGGAGGTATGTAAAGAGTCAGTAAGAGTATTTAACAGCATGTGATTCTCATCTAATAAAATTCTGCATAATAAAATATATTTAGATATCTATTTTTTCTTAATATGATACACTCATCATATCCATTTCTAGAGTATTTTCATCAACCCCAAAGAAACCCTATATTACCAGCAATTTCCCATTTCTCCTACATGCCTTGACAATTAACTGTTAATTTTCTATATTCATAAGCTTTATAAATATAATGAATATTTTTATAAAGGAATAATATAATATACCTATTTTTATATTAATTTTCTTTCATTTAGCATGTGCTTTTAGTGTTTAAATTGTACATGAATAAGTATTTCATTCTTTTTTCATATTCTAGAATGTCTTGTTTATATACTCATCCAGTGGTAGACACTTGAATTCTTTCCACTGTTTGACAAGTACTTTCCATTTTGTTGGAATGGGCTTCTTGGTAAAATGGTAATTCTATGTTTAATATAACAGGCAGACTGTCCCACAATGGCTGCACCATTTCCATTACGTGTACATAGGTTGGTTTTAGTACCTTCACAACCTTGGTATCATCTACCAAGTGCCCAACTTTTAAAAAAATTATTATCATACTATGAAATGGTATGGTATATGCCATAAACTGCTCAGCTAGGCACTGGAAACCTGACTGAAAGTAACAGGACATTAAGACAGACAGGAGTAAGGTAAAGCTGGGATCAGATAGGCTATGTGCTAGGACTGAGAAATTCTAGCAGTGGCCTCAAAACTCAGTGTTTATTACACATATGGAAAACAGTAGGTTGACCTAATCTCAAATCTCAGTAGGAGATTTGAGCAGGGAGCTGCATGAGCATACAGTTTTCTTGTGCAAGGAAACTGTGGTCAGAGTCTTCTACACTGCTGTTCTGCCAAAGGTCAGCTGTTAAACAAACATCCTGCCTCAGCAAATATCCCAGTCTCAGGCATGGGGTAGTTATGCTTGTGCTTAGCCTTGAGACTTCTTGGACATGCCTTTGCTCATATCAAGAATGCAGTCCTGGGTTCCCCCATTCTTTCTCTATAAGCATAGTTTTATCTTGTGTTTCTCTGAAAGCCAGTGGTGCTACATTCTAATGTACTTGCTAGCTATGTGTATATATCACCCTTATGAAAACTGACATTCAAGCCTTCTTCCCTTTTACTATGTTATTTTAAAAACCAGTTTACATTTTAGACCTTAGACTCTTATATCAGATAATTTGAAATTTTTGCTTAGGTTTTGTTTTCTTTTTTATTTCCCTGATATTTCTTTTGAAGTACAATTTTTCAATGTTGCTGATGTCTAACCTATCTATTTATTCTTCCATTATGTGTTTTTTCTGTCATATATACGAAAATATTACTTAATCTAAGATCATGGAGATGAACAATTGTATTTGGCTCTAAGGCCCTTACAATTTTAGTTTTTATTATTAGGTACATGATTTAAATTCGTTTTGAGTATGACACAAAGGAGTCCAATATTTATCTTTTATAATTGCACATGAAGTTGCCCTACCATCTTGGACCCATGCCTGTGGGACAGTGTATTGCTATAGTCTAACACACTGTGTGGAGGCTGTCCTTCTGTGCCACTCCTCTCGACCAGGAGGAAAATATCCTAAGAGGTACAGCATGTCTTGGCACTTTGACCTGACTGACTGCAAAGAGATGACCCGTCCAGCAGGTCTAGTTATTCAGGGTCCCGAAGAGGCGCTACCTGAGGGTCATGGGGGAGAGAAAGAAAGGAAACCAAGCAAGATTCCATTTGTCAAGGTCTCGTTTATTGTCACACAAGCAGCACGTTTTAAGCACTGGGGATGAGGAAGTTGGGAAGGGGAGTTAGGGGGAAGTGAGCTATGGGCCAAGCCCTGAATGAGGAAGTTGGGAGGGGGAGCTAGGGGGAAGTGACCTTTGCAAAATGCAAAGGAGGGAGGGGTCAAGGTGTTCTTGGCAGCAGGAAGCACAAAGGGCATCTGGTGAAGGCATCTGGTATCTGCGCACGTAGGGACATTCCGCGGTTAAGGGTGCAGCGACCCGTATCGGCAGTTCCTGGGCAGGGCTTAGTTCAACAATCTCATGGTCATAAGACAGCCATGGCTGAATGACCTTGTTTGGCTCCCCACAAAGAGAGAATGAGGAAAGGATAGATGCTAAAGAAATGGCAGACATATACAGGAAAGGTGGGGTCAGGTAGGTTATGTGCATTCTGATGGAGTGGTACCTGAGCAACCGAATCTCAGAACATTTGTTATGTACATCACAGGGGGTAGCGTGGAGGTGTCTGTAGATGGGCAATAACACCAGGAGGAGGCAGGAGCAGTTGCTAGTTTTACATACACTGAGCAACTGATCAGTTGCTCTTTTTTTTTTAATTTTTTTATTAGATATATTCTTTATTTACATTTCAAATGATTTCCCCTTTCCTGGTCCCCCCCTGAAAGTCCCATAAGCCACTGTGCTTGGACTAAAGGAAGGTTTTGCCTTTCTGAGCCTGACCCAGAGGAAAGCCTTTGCCAATTTCCTATAGGTATAATTTCATATCCATGTTGACTGTGTGCATTTCTTCAAGGCTTTCTTAGCTCCCCTAATGCTTGACAGGGGCAAAGCAAAACCAGATTTTCATCCTGCCCAAAAGCTTCCAACTTGCTACCCAAAAATGTTTTGTTTTGTTTTTCTTATAGCAATACAATAAAAAGTTGTTAGTAGGTGTCGAAAGTATTCAGACAGCAGAGTAGCCATTGGATTCCAATGAAAGTATAGTTTGAACAAATTTATAGAAATGAACAAAATTATATGTGGTTCATAGCTTTGTCCTCATTGCTGAGTCTGAGGCTGATACCAAGTACAAACTAGAATACCTCCCCCTTAATGGTCTGATTCATAGAATAATTAGCTATAATTTTATACAAGTTGATCGATTTTTAAAAATAAAAGCACATTGATTCTTATCATTTAAACTAATTTGGATATTTCCATCTCAAAATTTAAAAAGAATTTATTCTCTTTTTAGAACTGAGAGTGTAGGCCAGAAGAGATGTTGGATCCCCTGGAGTTGGAGTTATAATAGGTTGTTAATCACCCGATGAGGGTGCTGGGAACCAAACTCCAATCCTCAGGAGGAGCAACAAGTGCTCTTCTTCCCTGAGTCACTGCTCCAGGCCTGAAATTACTCCTTAATAAAGGTGATATGTCAATTATGTTCCATGACACTGAGGATAGACTGAGTTCTCAAGCTAGGATTCCCATAGTACTGGGTTCGTGGGCAGACGCCATAGTCCACCTTTCTTGTGCTCTCTGATCCTTTCTGCTAGGCATTCAGATGCTTCAGGTCAGTCATGTTGGCTGACTGCATTTGCACCAGGGTTTTTTCTTCTGCTGAAGGCTGAGCAAACATTTACCTGATACTAACCAGGAAGTGTCACCGATTTCACTATAGGACTAAGAACTCTCTCTCCCTCCCTTCTTCCCTCCCTCCCTCCTTTACATTCCAAATGTTGTTCACTTTCCTGGTTCCCCCCTCCCCCGAAAATCCCATAAGCCATCTCCACGTCCCCAATCAATCCTCCCCCGATTCCCTGTCCTGGTATTCCTCTACACTACAGCATCAAGTCTTTCCAAGACCAAGGGCCTCTCCTCCCTTTGGTGTCTAACAAGACCATCCTCTGCTGCCTATGTGTCTGGAGCCATGGGTAACTCCATGTGTACTCTTTGGTTGATGGTTTTGTCCCTGGGAGGTCTGGGAGTACTGGGTGACTCATATTGTTGTTCCTCCTGTGGCACTGCAAACCCCTTCAGCTCCTTGGGTTATTTCTCTAGATCCTCCATTGGGGACCCTGGGATAAGTTCAATGGCTGGCTGAGAGTGTCCCCCTCTGTATTTGTAATGCACTAGCAGAGCCTCCCAGGTGACAGCTATATCTGGCTCTAGTCAGAAAGCACTTGTAGGCATCAAAAATAGTGTCTGGGTTTTGTAACTGTATATGGGATGGATCCCTGGGTGGGGTAGCCTCTCAGTGGTCTTTCCCTCAGACTCTGCTCCACCCTTTGTCTCTGTATTTCCTTCTGTGGGTATTTTTTCCCCTTTCTACAAAAGACCCAAGGATCCATACTTAGTTCTTTCTCCTTCTTAGGCATCATTTGATATGTGAAATGTGTCTTGGATATTACAAGCTTCTGGGCTAATATCCACTTATCAGTGAGAGAATACCATGTGTGTTCTTTTGTGACTAGGTTACCTCACTCAGGATGATATTTTCCAGTTCCATTCATTTGTCAAAGAATTTCATGAATTCATTGTTTTTAATGGCTGAATAGTACTCCATTGTGTATACATACCACATTTTCTGTATCCATTCCTCTGATGAGGGGCATCTGGATTCTTTCCAGCTTCTGGCTATTATAAATAGGGCTGCTATGACCATAGTGGAGCATGTGTCCTTATTACACGCTGGAGAACCCTCTGGGTATATACCCAGGAGTGGTATAGCAGGGTCCTCCAGTAGTATTATGCATAATTTTCTGAAGAACCGCCAAACTGATTTCCAGCTTGAACCAGCTTGCAATCCCACCAGCAGTGAAGGAATGTTCCTTTGGCTTCACAACTTCTCCAGCACCTGCTGTCTCCTGAGTTTTTGATCTTAGCCACTCTGATGCTTATGAGGGTTGTTTGGATTTGCAGTTCCCTGATGACTAAGCATGTTAAACATTTCTTTAGGGGCTTCTCAGCCATTCAATATTCCTCAGGTGAAAATTCTTTGTTTAGCTCTGTACCCCATTTTTAATAGGGTTATTTGATTCTCTGGAGTCTAACTTCTTGAGTTCTTTGTATATATTGGATATTAGCCCTCTGTCGGATGTAGGGATGGGAAAGATCTTTTCCCAATTTGTTGGTTGCTGTTTTGTCCTATTGATAGTGTCCTTTGCCTTACAGAAACTTTGTAATTTTATGAGGTCCCATTTGTCAATTCTTGATCTTAGGGCATAGGCCATTGGTGTTCTGTTCAGGAAAATTTCCCTATGCCCATGTGCTCAAGGCTCTTCCCCAGTTTCTTTTTCTATTAGTTTCAGTGTGTCTGGTTTTATGTGGAGGTCCTTGATCCACTTGGACTTGAGCTTAGTACAAGGAGATAAGAATGGATCGGATTGATTTGCATTCTTGTGCATGCTAGCCGCCTGCTGACCCAGCACCATTTGTTGAAAAGGCTATCTTTTGTCCACCAGATTGTTTTAGCTCCTTTGTCAAAGATCAAGTGACCATAGCTGTGTGGGTTCAATTTTATTCCATTGTTCTACTTGCCTGTCACTGTACCAATACCATGCAGTTTTTAACACTATTACTCTGTAGTACTGCTTTAGGTCCAGGATACTGATTCCCCCAGAAGTTCTTTTACTTCTGAGAATAGTTTTCACTATCCTGTTTTTTTTTTATTTGTTTGTTTTGTTTTGTTTTGTTTTTTGTTATTCCAGATAAATTTGAGAATTGTTCTTTCTAACTCTATGAAGAATTGAGTTGGGATTTTGATGGGAATTTTGTTGAATCTGTATATTGCTTTTGGCAAGATAGCCATTTTTACTATATTAATCCTGCCAATCCACAAGCATGGGAGATCTTTCCATCATCTGAGGTCTTCTTCGATTTCTTTCTTCAGAGATTTGAATTTCTTGTCATACAGATCTTTCACTTGTTTGGTTAGAGTCACACCAAGATCCTTTATATTGTTTGTGACTATTTTGAAGGGTGACCTTTCCCTAATTTCTTTCTCAGCCTGTTTATCCTTTGAGAATAGGACAGCTATTGATTTGTTTGAGTTAATTTTATATCAGGGCACTCTGCTGAAGTTGTTTATCAGCTGTAGGAGTTCTCTGGTAGAGTTTTTTGGGTCGCTGAAGTATACTATCATATCATCTGCAAATAGTGATAATTTGACTTCTTCCTTTCCAATTTGTATCCCTTTGATCTCCTTTTGTTGTCTAATTGCTCTAGCTAGAACTTAAAGTACTATATTGAATAGATATGGAGAGAGAGGGCAGCCTTGTCTAGATCCTTATTTTAGTGGGATTGCTTCAAGTTTCTCTCCATTTAGTTTGATGTTGGCAACTGGTTTACTGTATATTGCTTTTACTATGTTTAGATATGGACCTTGAATTCCTGATCTTTCCAAGATTTTTAGCATGAAAGGAAACTGAATTTTGTCAAATGCTTTTTCAGCATCTAATGAAATGACCATGTGGTTTTTTTTCTTTGACTTTGTTTATGCAGTAGATTACATTGACGGATTTCTGTATATTGACCCATTCCTGCATCCTTGGGAAGAAGCCTACTTGATTGCGGTGAATGATCATTTTGATGTGTTCTTGGATTTGGTTGGCAAGAATTTTATTGAGTATTTTTGCATCAATATTCATAAGGGAAATTGGTCTGAAGTTCTCTTTCTTTGTTGGATCTTTGTGTGGTTTTGGTATCAGCATAATTGTGGCTTCATAGAACAAGTTGGGTAGTGTTCCTTCTGTTTCTAGTTTGAAGAGTATTGGTGTTAGGTCTTCTTTGAAGGTCTGATAGAATTATGCACTAAACCATCTGGTCCTGTGCTTTTTTTGGTTGGGAGACTTTCAATGACCACTTCTATTTCTTTAGGGGTCATTGAAACTCTCTTTAGGGGTTATAGGACAGTTTGGATGGTCTATTTGATCCTGATTTAATTTTGTTATTTGGTATCTGTCTAAGAAATTTTCCATTTCCTCCAGACTTTCCAGTTGTATTGAGTATAGGCTTTTGTAGTAGGATCTGATGGTTTTTTTTTTTAATTTCCTCAGTTTCTGTTGTTATATCTCCCTCTTCGTTTCTGGTTTTGTTAATTTGGATTCTGTCTCTGTGCCCTCTGCTTAGTCTGGCTAAGGATTTATCTATCTTGTCAGTTTTCTCAAAGAACCAGCTCCTGGTTTTGTTGATTCTTTGTATGGTTCTTTTTGTTTCTACTTGGTTGATTTCAGCCCTGAGTTTGATGATTTCCTGCCCTGTACTCCTCTTGGGTGTATTAGCTTCTCTCTGGTCCAGAGCTTTCAGGTGTGCCATTAAACTGCTAGTGTATGCTCTCTCGAGTTTCTTTTTGGAGGCACTCAGGGCTATGAGTTTTCCTCTTAGCACTGCTTTCATTGTGTCCCATAAGTTTGGGTATGTTGTGCCTTCATTTTCATTAAATTGTAAAAAGTCTTTGATTTCTTTCCTTATTTCTTCCTTGACTAAGGTATCATTAAGTAGAACATTGTTCAGCTTCCATGTGTATGTGGGCTTTTTGTTGTTTCTGTTGCTATTGAACACCACCCTTACTCCATAGTGATCTGATAGGAGGCATGGGATTAGTTCAATCTTCTCAGATCTGTTGAGGTCAGTTTTGTGACCAATTATATGATCAGTTTTGGAGAAGGTACAATGCTGTGCTGAGAAGAAGGTATATTCCTTTGATTTAGGATGAAATGTTCTATAGATATCTATTAAATCCATTTGGTCCAAAATTTCTGTTAATTTCACTGTGTCTCTGTTTAGTTTGTGTTTCCTTGACTGGTCCATTGAGGAGAGTGGAGCATTGAAATCACCCACAATTATTGTGTGGGATGCAATGTGTGCTTTGAGCTTTAGTAAAGTTTCTTTTATGAATAAGTGTGTCCTTGCATTTGGAGCATAGATGTTCAGAATTGAGAGTTCTTCTTGGTGAATTTTTCCTTTGATGAGTATGAAGTGTCCTTCCATGTCTTTTTTGATGACTTTTGGTTGAAAGTCAATTTTATCTGATATTAGAATGGATACTCCAGCTTGTTTCCTGGGACCATTTGCTTGGAAAATTGTTTCCAGCATTTTACTCTGAGGTAGTGCTTGTCTTTGACACTGAGGTGCGTTTCCTATATGCAGCAAAATGCTGGGTCTTGTTTACATATCTTGTGTGTTAGTCTATGTCTTTTTATTTGGGGAATTGAGTCCATTGATGTTAAGAGATATTAAGGAATAGTGATTGTTGATTCCTGTTATTTTTGATTTTATTTTTATGTTTAAGTGGTTATCTTCTTTTGGGTTTGTTGAAAGAAGATTTCTATCTTGCTTTTTCTAGGGTGTAGTTGCCCTCCTTATATTGGTGTTTGTAGGGCTGGATTTGTGGAATGATATTGTGCAAATTTGGTTTTATCATGGAATATCTTTGTCTCTCCATCTATGGTAATTGTGAGTTTTGTTGGGTATAGTAGTCTGGGTTGGCATTTGTGTTCTCTTAGAGTCTGTATAAGATCTACCCAGTATCTTCTAGCTTTCATGGTCTCTGGTGAGAAGTCTTGTGTAATTCTGATAGGTCTTCCTGTATATGTTACTTGGCCTTTTACTGCTTTTAATATTCTTTCTTTGTTTAGTACATTTGGTGTTATGATTATTATGTGACGGGAGGTATTTCTGTTCTGGTCCAGTCTGTTTGGAGTTCTGTAAGCTTCTTGTATGTTCATGGGCATCTCTCTCTTTAGGTTAGGGAAATTTTCTTCTATAATTTTGTGAAGATATTTACTGGCCCTTTAACTTGTAAATCTTTACTCTCTTCTATACCTATAATCTTTAGGTTTGGTCTTCTCATTGTGTCCTGGATTTTCTGGATGTTTGGCTCAGGAGCTTTTTGCATTTTACATTTTCTTTGACTGTTGAGTCAATGCTTTCTATGGTATCTTCAGCACCTGAGATTTTTTTTTCTTCCATCTCTTGTGTTCAGTTGTTGATGTTTGTGTCTATGACTCCTGATTCTTTCTAAGGTTTTTATCTTTAAAGTTGTCTCCCTTTGTGGTTTTTTAGTTGTTTCTACTTCTATCTTTAGATCCTGAATGGTTTTGATCAGTTCCTTCACTTGTTTGTTTGTGTTTTCTTATAATTCTTTAAGGGATTTCTGTGTTTCTTCTTTCAGGGCTTCTGTCTGTTGACCCATGTTCTCCTGTATTTCTTTAAGTGCTTTTTGTGTTTCCTTTTTAATGGCTTCTACCTGTTTACTCATGTTCTCCTGTACTACTTTAAAGGAGTTATTTATGTCCTTCTTGAAATCCTCTATCAGCATCATGAGATGTGATTTTAAATCCAGTCTTGCTTTTCTGGTGTGTTGGGGTATCCAGGACTTGCTGTTGTTGGAGAACTTCTTTCAGATGGTGCCATGTTGCCTTGGTTTCTGTTGGTGATGTTCTTGAGTTTGCCTTTTGCCATGTGGTTATCTTTGGTGTTAGCTGGTATTGGTGTCTCTGACTGTGGTTTATCTGTCATGCAAGCCTCTATCTGTACTCCTGGGAGACTGGTATGTAGGTATTCCTTCAATACATACTCTCTTGTGGTTGTATTTGGGTATGTAACACCAACTCTGGGTGCAGACGGTACTCGGAAGACTCCTGTCCCAGACTGTTCCTAGGCTTTTGTGTCCTCAGGGTTTCTAGCTGTTTCCTCTGATTAGCAGGGGTAGACCTACTTGTGCTGCCCAGCCTCTCCGCACTCCTGAGTGTTTAGCTACCTCTGTGCATCACTTGGATATAGTATGCAGTGGCAGAGGGTGGTCCCAAGCTGGAGAAGGAAACTGGAGGGCTTCTATCAGAGGTTTCCGGGAGTGAACCTCTGAGCAGCAGGTGTGCTGTACCTGTACAGGCTGGTTTCTCTGTACTCCTGGGTGGTTAAACTGTCTCCACGCACCAGCTGGGTATGGCATGCTGTGTCAGAGGATGGGCCCAAGCCAGAGACTACAATAAATAGAATTTAATAAGAAGCTAAAATATAGCAACTTCTAAAGTTGATAGAATAAAACCATTATGTGAAGAAATCCATGTAGTTTAACATAGTTCTGTATACTATACTAAATGTTCACAATTGCACTTTATCTTTTCCTTTAAGAAAGGGAAAATTGTTGGAAGCAAAAATGTTAATTTAATTGCATTTTATCTTGTGTCTGATTAATCTTGCATAGGAAAAAGGAGAAACATTTGGGATTGCTTTCTATGCTAAATTGATAATAACTTTAAGGAAATCATTGCTATTACTTGAATATGAATTTTAATTTCCTGCTTGAAAAAGACATTAAAACACATCTTGAGCAGTCTAATGGCTTAGGAAACCAAATACCAAAATGGATCATAACACTATACTTCCATGGGAAATGCTAGTGAAAAAATAAACTAGAGTGCTTACTTTAGGAAATGTTAGTGGCTGTTCCTCTACATTCAGAAACTCTGGTCATTTCTACATGCAGATCTGATGCATTCTATCAATTTGGTACAATTGTACAAAACTTCTCCTGAAGTATTTTTTTTCTGAGTTTTTGAAATATTGCATAAATAAATGGAAAAGAAAGACTATCAGTTAAAAATAAATCCTTAAATTATTTTCTGAAGAAAGAGATTTTTTTTTCACAAAACTCTTTTAGTTTTATCTGTGAGATAGTCAAGCTGTTGACCATGTGACATCCCAGTGGCAGTTCTGAGCCCAGTGCACAACTGCTTGTGGAACTCACAAAAAGGCCAGATGTTGCTGCTCGAAGGTTCCAAGGCTTGGCATCTGGGGTCTTGGCAAGCCTAGGAGATATCTGTGGGTCCCATTCCTATTCCTAAAATAGAAAATAAAAGAAAAGTTCGCCGCAAAAATTCCAAATGGTTTTCAAGAGATTGAAGAATGGAAGGTAATTCAGAGTGACCGTAGATTATCAGTGAGCTGGTGGGCATCTATATTGACAACATACAAAGACAATATCCACAAGTTTCAAGGCTTGGGACAACGATTTTCCATCATCCAAAAGCACATCCCAAGACAACTGCAACAATGGAAGTATTCTGCAGTGCAAGAGAGCATGCCTTCTGTAGTTACTAACAGAGGCGAAGGTATTACCTCTTTGTCCTCAATTTTACAATTTTAACAAATTTTGAATTATGTCTGCCCCCTGCCTATGAAACTAAGATTTGAAATGTAGAATCATAACAGGGCCTTTGGAACATGAAAAAGTATTGGTCCCTGTATCTGATATTATACATGCATTGTTTTTCTTGGGAATGCAGTTGTAGGTTTAGAGTAGGTTCTAAAAAGTAGTAGAGTTATAATCAAAACCTTGACATAGTCACCTTAAACTTGAGTTATGCAACTTGGGAATTGTTTCTAGAAACTGGTCACATATCAAGGCAGGTTTGTTTGTAAGAATTAAATGTTTAAATGCTGACCTACCATTCCAATAATCCAAGGTGCTGCATTGTTCTCTAGTATTGATATAATTTTAAGTATTTAATGACACAGAAAATACCTATGATACTTAAAGGAGAGAGGATGTTATCATCAATAGGTCCCCAATTTGAGAAAAAATAGATAACTGTCAACACTACAAAAGTTATGTAAGTAATTTCTATGTTGTGTGGATTGGGATAATATTTATTGTCTTTCAGATTTTTTTAGCATTTTGAATTTTTTATAAGCATCATATAATAAACTTTCTAAAATATTTTGCAATCTGACTTAAAACAAAGTGCTTCATTGTAGCATCCTAATGACTTAGGAAGTTGGGGAGAAAGCACACCTTATGCAAACAGGGAAACATTGAGAATCTTCTAGTGATTCTCAAGACTGTTCCTTGAATTAAAAGGGAGTCTTCTTTGTGTTTATTGAAGACTTAGCGATAAATTCAAAGAGGGGTTATGATTGAAAACAATTTTCAGGAAATCTTATTTTAAGCTTAGTACTGTCTGAGGAATATTTGACATAATGCCTCAGTGACAATCAGTTTCCCTGTGGACAATCATTTGATAATGACAATGATTTCTCATGTTGTTTTCATATGTGGTGAATTCTATGTATCCTTAGCTGTAAGTTACATTGGCTGTGTTTTTCTTTACAAGAATTTCATATGGCCACTCTTCCCCTATACTTAGCATTAAAAATTAGTCACTGTAACTTTACTGTTCTTGTTTTATGGTAATAGATTTTCCATATTGTTTATTGTGCATTTGCTACTTATTGCTTTAGGACTTTTGTCTTTTGTCAATATACTCAATTACATGAATATCTTTCCAAACATACACGGGATTTTAATCCTTTAAGCATTTAATCCTGATGTCTACCTGTGATCCTTTAAATCTCTTGTTCAGGTAAAGCTATAAAAATTCTGTAACACCCTTCAGCAGCTGGATTAGTTATTGCACTTAACTTAGGGTTTAATTATCATTAACCAGATTTTTTTTGAAAATTCTCAACCAAATTTAATATAAATTATGCTAGATGCTCTCCTAGCAACAGTCCTAAGAAGTGAGGTGGAGGGAGACATGTATTAAATCCCATCCTTTCTCTTTCTGAGGTTGGTAGTGTGAGCGCAGCTGAGCCCCAGGTCCACAGCCCAGCCCTGGGCAGAAGCAGTGAATTCAGCCATAACTGCAGCACAGGCTGATCATTCTCCTGATGAAATTACACTGATCTAATTTGCACGCTGTGAAGACATTTGGCACTGGCTGGATCAGAGGCTTGACATCTTCATTGGAACTAAAAGTACACTAAGAACTGACATTAGGTTTTACATTCTTTTCTGCCAGGCTGTGGCATTTTATCCTCTTTAAAGACATTATTTCAAGAACATTTAATTTGGCTTTGGTGTGCCTGCCATTTCACTGGGTGGAATTCACTATGCCAGAAAAGCTCAGCTGTAATAAAGTTTGGCACCAATAGCCCACCATATACCTGCACCACCCTGTGCAATTTAATTGGCATTCAGTGGGTTGATAAATGGATTGGCTTAATGAGACAATATACTTGACATATGCAGGACTCTCCTGGGGAATAGGATTCATTTTTTTTTTCACTTTACACATCAACATGTTACAGATACCAACACAGTCACCTCCAGCAGTTGTATGGTCGCCAACCAATGCCTTCCACTGGCTGACCAATAACACACACTTCCCACAGGCTCCATACTCCCTCAGCAACAGCCAGAGTGTGGTTTTTGAAATCTCAGGTTTTTTTTTTCCTAATACAAGGAATTAGGTGGCCTCCATGCTTCGTTTACGTACATCTGTACTTTCCTTGAGACATCAAATTGCTTGTGTTCTAAATTAGATCCCTTCAACATGCTGTGGAATGACAGCAGCCATGAAATCCAAGCAATAGCAAATTCCAGGTTTAACGACTGGCACCACAACACTGATCCAAGAAGTAAGTGCCATTCTATCTTCAGAAACCTTGTTGGTTTTTAGCAATGAATTCATTAAGACAACAAAGACACACTGTTTTTTCACTACTCAGATTAGCAATAATGAAAAAGAAGTCAAGTGCTGGGTGGTGTCAGCAAGGGATGGAGGGACCAGGGCAGCACACCCTGCTGCTGGGATTCTAAATTAATACAAGTTTTCTGGAAGGTGATTGGCAATATGTATCAAAAGCCTGAACATGGGCACAACTTTCTACTGGGTGTTCCTGCTTCTGAAAATAATTCCCAAGGATATAAGGATGTACCAAGTATAGATGGTTAGTGTTGATCATATCATTGATAATAACTAGAAAATATTCAGTCAAACTGTCTAACAAAAATAATGCCTAAAAGATATCAAATGTGTAAATTCTAGAATATCATAGAGTAATTAGAATACTAGAGTAATATATCTGTCATGAAAATATATTATCGGTGCCTTCGGAAAATTAGGTTCATTGTTAATGATTTTGTAAGGAAATTGCATATTAAAAAGCCAAAGGACAAATATTAAAATCGAATTAGGATTAATTTAATTATAAAGTAACAATAGTGTTTGCCTATAAGAATGTTCTTTTCTTCTTGTTTTGTCTATTTTCTTATTTTCATTTTTAATTGAAGATATTACTTAAAAGGTTTTATTATATTACATTTTAAATATTTTAAAGGCGTTTCTTTCTGCCCACATCACAGTTTCTGAACATATTTTGCTACTTCACAAGTCAAGTCTTACAGTTCAATTCTTCGAATGGTTCTAGGCCATTTTAAGTGGTCCTTTGAACAGCTGTCCAGGAAGAAATACAATTCAGGCAAAAGAAGTTTCTTTCTACTTCCAATGTCCTAGGATTTGTTAGTAATATTTTAATAGGAGAAAACTGTTTTTTAGGTTTGCTGAGGCCTCATGGGAACCCTGTGCCCCACAGGAGCCCTGGTTCAAGCTTGTTATACACAACATCATGGTAGATGTTGAAGATGGAAGGAAAGGGGATCCCAGACTGAAAATGCCAAAGTGCCTCATAATGACCTACAGGCATATTCTGGGGCTCGGTCAGCCTTCCCTCCCAGGCAGGAAGCTGCGCCAGGTGATGCGCTGCCAGGGCAGCTGCTGCTCGCTGCTTTCCTCACTGCTTCAGTGCACAATGCGCCTTGACATTCCTGCCTCTGGCACCGGCCCTTAGTGCCTAGGGATGGGGAGGACTCCCATCAGCCACCGCTCCGCCTTTCTACTGGGTGCCAGTTTGATGCTCTCCTTTCGGCTCCAAAGGAAACTCCAACACGCAAATAAGCCCAAGGAAATGAAAAAATGAAACGGTGTGTGACAGTTTCTAATTACTGCATAAAAACAACATATGGAAACTTCATTGTCCATTTCATCCCTAGATGGGTACCATCAAGGCAGATCGCTTTTATTCCATCATTCTCTCGAGCCATTTGGACTTGTTTTATTTCAAAAAGGAGATTTTGTTTTGTAAAAATTTATTGAGAAGATGACATTTCTTTTCAAATATAATTTGGCCACCATGATCACTGGGAGTTTTTCTTTTTCTTTTTTTTTTCTTCTTCTTCTTTTTTTTTTTTGATAATCCTTTGCTGTCTAGTTCCCCACTTGTATTTTTGTTCTATTCCAGTCAGTTAATTGTATTCCCTAGAGTTGTTCGCAACCTGGATTGACATTATCCATTCTTCAAAAGTTTAAATTATCACTAAGTATCTCCTAGAATGCTCCAGTAGGTCCCTAATCACTTATTAGAGGAGGCAGGAGGATTTAGGCAGCCTGCTGGAGTCTACTCAACTCAAAAGTGTCCTACAAGCATATGGATAAGAGAAATAAGAAAAGTCAAGCACGCTGCTTCATTAACCTAAAACACAACAGCGGGATAAGAAAACAAGTTAATTGAAGCAACATGTTGAGGTTGAAAAGACTGGTTAAAGGTAGGGAGACAGGGAGTCTGGTGGCTGCTTTGTCTTGGCTCTACTGTGCAATGAGAGCAAGCCCTTTGCT
The DNA here is from genome assembly GCA_036184795.1 of Tokudaia tokunoshimensis. Taxonomy (NCBI): domain Eukaryota; kingdom Metazoa; phylum Chordata; class Mammalia; order Rodentia; family Muridae; genus Tokudaia; species Tokudaia tokunoshimensis. The sequence goes on along the minus strand of BTHU01000004.1, from coordinate 53,433,449 downwards.
GTCTTCCTCTTGTGTTTTTAAAAGGGATCAAGGCGGTTCCCTTCTAGCCTACCCTTTTCTCTTTCCTGCCCCCTCTGACTGCTTGAAAGGATTTAAGCAGCCTTCATTTTCTCTATGGCCCAAGACACTGCTTTGCAAAGGTTGCTGGGATTTTGAATGCTCGCCTTGGAGTAAAGTTTAAAAGTGCAAGCAACACTGAAGAAACCAGACATTCATCAAACACCCATTTGCTAAAAGCAAAACCTTCCAGTTTCTCCTCTTCTCCCGCTGGCCACAGAAGCACAGTCAGTTAATGAATCAGAAAAAAGCTGGTTACCAGATGTCCTGGCTGATTAACACGCACATTGCATTCTGTAATGGCATTCACCAAGCAAGCTGTGTAGAACCCAGACACTGCAGAGGCGAAGTTTTCTCTGATGGGCTCCAAAGTGTGTGTGTGTGTGTGTGTGTGTGTGTGTGTGTGTGTGTGTGTGTGTGTGTGTTTTGGTTAAGGATGGGGGCTTCACAGGTCCATTCAAGTCTTTGTGGGCACATTCTGTGGGAGGGGCATATAGATCTTGGCTTGGTCACAGAGACCTTCTCCAAGGTCACTATACGACTCTCTGCCCTTCCTTGCATCTGAGCAGAACTGCTGACATGGGCTCTTAAATGTTGAAAAGAAAGACTGCTAATAAACTTAGGGACAATGCAAAGGAGAAGCCAATTCGGTTTGATTGGTTTTCACCACAGCTAATTTTAAAGCCACCCATTGTTCAGCTCTGCAGTCTAATTTTATGTTAATATCCTGAAAGTTGTCAAATCTTGGCAAAACCTATGCATAAATTACATAGAAAGTGGCTCACAGGAGGGGGAAAGTAATGACTGTCATGGTTAGCCAAAGCCATTAATAGTCTGACAAGCAATAATAACCCAGGAGTTCTGGTCAACTGCTGCAGACATCTGTGAAACTTTTGCAATTAATATCTTTTCTTTTTCTGTTTTTTTTTTTTTTGCGTGGTGGGGGTTGGGAATAGAGGTGCTTAGAAGAGTTTTCCTCTAAGAATAATATGCAACTGACTGACCTTTATCAGTCTGCCTGCCTGGGCTGGACTTTCCCTCTCTCTTGGTTGACCGCAGCTCTGCTTTTCACAAAGCCACTGTTGTTTGTTTGTTTGTTTGTTTGTTTAAAGGAATGTCACGTTTTGGGGATAAGGATTAGTAATTTTCAGAAAGTGTCATGTGGCTCTCCAAACAGTAAAAAATTGAAAGACATTTTTGTTTCAAATTCAGTCCTGAGTTACAATTCTTGCTGTGCTTAGTAGGTAGGGAGAGGCCTGAAGGCTCTCTTCAATGAGGTACTCTTGGTCTCAGGTCTTTGGGTTGGTTTTTTGTTGTGCCTTTCCCTCCATCTCCTGCTCTCTCCCTGCCCCAACACTCTCTTCTTCTCTCCCACTTCTCCTTTTGTGACTCAGGGGGAAAAAAAGAATCGATCTGATTAATCAGTTCTGTTGCCCCAGTGGTTAAAGATTCCTAGTCTCACTGCTATGTATATGTTTACATGTAACAGACACACATGCAGAATCTATTGTTCATTACCGATAATGGAATCAGCTGTTTCTAGCTATACTCAGGATATTTCTCCACAATTGTCATAGCTGATTTAGCCAGCACAGTGGCGAGTATGAGTAGATATTCAAATATTAATTTCTAAGTAGGAGATGGGTGGGTGGACAGATGAATGGCAGGCAGCAAGGCTCATTTCTATGTTGACATTGCTATTGTAGCTTCACTGAGGGACTTTTTTTTTCCTGCTGTAGACCATTGGCCATGTATAAGGTTTCACACAGAATATTGACAGGATATTTATCGATGGTTGGTTGGTCAGTGGCTAGAACCAGAAGGAACAGGAAGAGATAAGCAGAGCTGTGGTAAGAAATGGCCCTGGAGTCACACTAGTGATTGAAGCTAAAGTATCTCCTGCAAGTAACTGGAGACAAGTGGACCAAGCCAAGAGACTGCTGTTGGTGTTATTTAAGATAGTAATTTGTGAGGGGTTAGGAGGTGGGAGGAGAATCCTGACAGCAAAGCTGGTGAGGGAGATCTTCCAGCAATGGAGACAATGCTAAGACAAAGAACACCAGACTGTCCAAAGAGCAGAATTTCCCCATTTGGTGACAGACCATGAGAGTCAAGCAGATCTGATTCGGCGTGACGTTTAGTTTTGTATGAATCTTGGAGGCTTTAATGATGACAGCAGATGTAACAATGGCTACGGTGAGAGCAGAAGGAAGGGACTGCAAAGTCCCATGGTCAGCAACAGTATGTTCTCCAGAAACTATCCTTGAGAAATGGTGGAATCCTTCATCAAACCATTTCCAATGGTCAGTGATAAATCCAACAAATCAAATCGGACAAAATGAAACCTAACAGATGCTACTTGTTAAAAAAAAAGATTGTTAAAAAAAAGCCTTCTCTTAAATGAATCATCGTGAAGGAAGTTAGCTAAACTGTACAAATAACAAATGAGTCTTGTGAATTTAAGTAAGGAGAGTTTCCTATAGACACAGAGGTCTGGGGTTTCTTAACTGCATGTGGAATGAAATGTTCAACCTCACCTCACTTGTCTCCCTTCCCTTAATATTATAGTAACATACAGCAAAAGAAGATGCAATTCATGAACTAAACTGTGCTCACACAGCCACATCAACTCATGTGGATGACACCCCAGGCTTGTTCCAACAAATCAAGACGGAAGCAAGGGCTGGCACAGGAGCACACATAAACACCAGTTGTCTGAAAAAGCAAGTTTGCTATCATCTTGGGACATATCATTTTTAGAAACAATGACCCATTTGGCAGTCCCACACATGTTCCCCTCACTGAGAGCTTTCCAACATTCCACACCTTACTTTATTTAGGTTTGGGATTTTCGTGGCTATAAATCTTTAGCAGAGCTAGTCTAGAATCCTAATTCCACTTGGTGTTACTCAATCTATCCACACTATTCCCCTCTTACGTCTTCTGTTACAAACTCCTGATTCCTTTCCTTGGAATCCTTGTCTGGGCACCTCATCTCAAATGGCAGCAGTGGAGAATGCCTAATTATTTCACTGTTGAACTTGAACAGCTGTCCTCGATGGTCTATTTAACAGTGTTAGTGCTCTGGCTATTGAAAACAGCCTTTGTTGCATAAAGGATGTGATTTTCTCATTAGAAAACAAGTCCTTTTAACCCAGGCAACATCTGAACGGTTCTGAGTTAGATTTGTACAAACTACAAGGCTCTCTCTTTGCATTTTCAATGGGATTTCTATTGATCATTTCAATATTTTAAAGAATAGATAATGACTCCCAAAATGGGGGACTTGTTCACCTTGTCCCCAAGACTCTGTTGATTTCATTTTGAGACCTAAGTGTACAGTGAGATTGTTCTAGAATATGTGAATTCATGAAGCCACATGTATGGTTTTATAGAATATCTAAGCTATCTCTCTCTATATATACATATATATATTTATATTTATATTTATATATATGTATAAAATCTAGGTCAGGTTGAAAGAGTGTCTGGAGAATTAAATATTTGTCCTTTGAAAAGGAAGTACAGACTAAGTCTAAGTAGGATAATGGAACAGTAGGGATGCCCCAGAACAGTTCTTTGTGAGAGGGTATGGGGAGGGCAGCCAAGCCTTTGGGGGTAAAGGGGCCCTGTGTCTAGAGGAGTATTTTGACTTCTGATTCCTGGTTTCTTCCATTTCTTTATTCTTAGGGACTTGTTTCATTGTCACTTGTCCTCTGAATTTCCCTGATAACGTGACTTCAACTATAGGGCACTGATTCATGTCTTCTTCATTCTTGGATCTTTTACAACCAGTAGTCATAATGATTCCTCCCTGGTGTTTTAATCAATAGACTGGAGAGCTTGCTTTATTTTGCATTTCATTCCCACTTACCATTTTATTTCTAACTTGACAGGAAGTAAATACCATTTTTTTTAACAACATTACAAGAGGATGTCACAGGACATGCTGCTCTTCTTGGTCATATACTTCTCTTTCAGAACACATCTCATTTATTAATACACAATCCTTAAATACTGGCTTGCCTGAAAGCATTTAAAATGACAAATCTGAACAAAATCAATTAATTATTCCCACTAATAATTTGCAGAGATTTACACCGGCCAACTAAAATAATAAACACTTCAAAGTCATTCTGAATGATTTGCATGTGTGGATTATTTCTTCTGGGTTCCAAACATCTTTTAGGAAAATTCTACAATGTATTTCCTAATTTCAGAGTATAGAATAAAATAAAACAAACACAACAATATTTGCTTAGTTTTATTTGCCTATGAAGAATTTAGCTTAATTTTTAGTATTTGTAAGTAAATATTTAGGAAACAAATATGCAAGGGTATTTTACAGCATTCATTAATATGTATTGCTAATTCTGTGAATACTCTGAATATATGGCAACAGAATTATATGTGTAAAAACACCCTTTTGAAAATTCAGTGCATTTAAAGTAAAATGCATGGAGAATTTACTGTAAGAGAATGAATAACACTTTTTCTTTTTAAGATGAATGAGCCAGTTTATAACTTCTCAAGGGTCAACAAGGCTCAACTTTGCCAGGCCAAATGCTCCGAGAAGTCTGGAGACAAAAAAATCCCATTACAGAATGACTATTTGGCACAAAGGGACTATTGATTTATAAAGCACACAATCTCTGCTTCTCTGCTTTACATTATGAAAAATCTTCTGTAATTGTTTTATTCTGAAATAATTAAAACAGGGAAAGTGGTTGGCACATAGTGGAAGTGGAAAGCTTACATGGGGACCTGGGACCAGCACTTGAGAAGTTCAAGGTTATTTATCTGTGCTCAGCTGTAACTCCTTACCCTCCCCCTGGGTATGACGAAGGGCTAGAGGCTGCTGAAGCCCTTCGGAATTCCTTTTCTATTTCTTCTTCAGAAACAAATTTCTATCCAGACTACATAAGCCAGCAACCAAAAGATTGCATTTGTCCTTTGTAGTTAGGTAGGACAAAATGACAAAGTCCTGGCCTGTGAGAATTTGATTGCTGCCTAGCCAGTGTCGAGTCAGGGGTATTTAGCATTTTGATTCTTCTTCCTGAGGTTTGGGCTGCAGATGTGACGATCAAAGCTCTGGTTGCCATTTGGAACTATGATGCAAACTTGAAGATGGAACAAGAGCCACAAGAGGAGAAGCGTGTGTTGAGGGCTAATGACCGTGGTGCTGTTGCTCCTTCATGCACTGCTGGACTCCAGACCTTTCCCCTTGTTTGTTTGTTTTGCAGTCACTATTCTTACGGGTTTGCTCTTTTATGAACATGATCCAAGGTGTTGAAAGGGAAACTTTCATTTCTGTTTTGCTATCACAGGGAGGAGCAGAATGGCTGTGAGCATGTTTCTTTGCAACAGGAACCTTGGGCAGCTGGATCACATGTGTCAGGGAACGATATTATCTTGAAATAAAAGCTTTTCCAATCACCATTCGCGCTATTTTTACATCATTTTTAAGTTCAATTATACTGCCTATAATACACTGCAGTGTGTGTGAGAGAGTCAGAGACAGAGAGAATGCATATGGTACTGTTATTGCTTTTAGTATATAGATAAGAAGACTAAGCCAGTTTGGAAGCTTAAATGTGAGAGACAGAAATAAACCTATAGTACTAGCCTCTGCTATGTCAGAAAGAGGATCTAGTCTTTTCCTATGCATTTTCTCTCATTAGAACAATAGTTTTCATTTGTTAACCATTGATACTCTCCAATTCAAGATGAAAACTCCATAAACGAGATTGTGTTTGTAATCATGCCTCGTCCTGTCTGAACAGATTTAGCCAGAGAGAGCCCTAGGGAACGGAACAATTCCTCATACTTAATTGATACTCCTGTCTTCCTGGGAGTAAGGATGGGTCAGATGAAAAGAGCTTGGCAATGATAAGCCACACCACTGTGTGAAGAGAACCCACTGTGAGCATTGCTCTCCTGGACCCCTCTTCTGGATCTAGCCAGTAAGGTGTGACCCCTGAAAGACAAAGTCTTTGCAGTTCTATTTTGCTTTACATTTGTAGAATTATAATAGAACTTATATTTATATTAATATATTTATATTACTTATAATAGAACTTATTATTATATTAAGGTGAAATAATAGTCCTCTGAAACTAACTGCTTCTCCTCTATGCCTCCTTTTTTTGGGGGGGGGGTTTACTGTTTCTTATTTGCATTGAACAATACCACACTATACACACAACAACAGATAATTTGATCGGATATATCTTATGTATCAGTCAGTGTATTGTAATCTAAGTATAGTACAAAAATTCTCCCAATATTGGAAGTCTGTAACATCACTGTTTTACCCTGTCAGCTATGGGTCAACGGGGGGATTCACCTAAGGTTAATTACACATATTTTCTTTTGAACATGACTACCCTGTGGCAGTGAGTTCATAGATTGACTTGTTTCTTCTCATCTTTCTTTAGGTAGAATAAGATAAGTATTCAAGATGAAGATCAATGCATAGAATGGTGTGCCTCACACAGAGGCACAGCAAAAATGAATATTTTAACAACAAATGGGATAATCTTAACGATCTGGTTAACAGGCCAAATAGTTAGGTAGTCCAAGCCAAATGAAGGAAACGTCTAGTTTCTCCAGTAGACCATGTGTCCTCTGCCTTGCATTAATCTTCCTGTGATCTCTTGTGATCTTCCTTTCTTCATAGAAATAGTGTGCTGTCTCAGATTAGACTGCACATCTTCTTTGTGTGAGGCAGTGTGCCTGTGTGTGTGTGTGTGTGTGTGTGTGTGTGTCCCACAGCATGTGTATAGAGGTCAGAGGACTGCCTCTGGGTGCCAGTCTTGTTTTCCACCTTGTTTATGTCAGGCTTTCTTACTGCTACCAACACCAAGATGGCTAGTTTGTGAGCTTAAAGGGATCACAGACTCCTGTGCTGTTCCCAGGGATCCTGGGGATGCCAACTTTGGTTGATAGCCTTGCCAATCAAGAACTTTACCTTTACAGAATGAAGCTACTTCTGTAGTCCTGTACATCTTATGGGTAGCTTTACTTGCCCCCCTAACCTGTTCTTATTCCAGGTATTTCCACAGTTGCCCAGTTCACATACTTCCAACTCTATAAACATTTCTTGCTGTCACCCTCCCTCCCCTGCCCTATCTCTTTCCTCCCACACCCTATCTTCTCCTTCTCCCTCTCTTTTTCTTTTCTTCTCCCTCTAAGTTAAGTGCATGGAAATCACATGTGGTACATAGAAAATAGCCAATTAATATTATTACATGAAAGTTTTTTTTAGCTTGATACAATTGATTACTGTTGCTTTAGAAAGAGCTATGAAGAAAGAAGACTGCTAAGAATTCGTTGACAGCCATGCTAAGTCTGCCATCTTGAATATCTAACAAGTTAAAGGTTTTGCTGGCTGTAAGACCACACAATACCTGATGGACATGTTTTATGAGAAATTCTCAAGGGAGGTTGTAGGAAAGGGCACAAAAATAGATAGGAATTTGAGAGATGTGCTAGGTTACTTTGAGTTAGCTGAGAATTGTTTCATATAAACAATCAAGTGCTTTTGAAGTTAAATATGATTACTTGACTAATATACTAATAAATTATAATATAATTTAACTTATATATTTTATATAAATATATATGTATATAAGTATAATTATATATATTTGTAATTTCAGTAATGCTAGTAGGAATTATAATTATTCCTTCTTTCATTTGTTTATTATTTGCTTATCTCCATTAATATAATGACTAAAAGACAGAAAAATATATTAAGCATTTTGATTAGTGTATAGTGGTAGCTGTTTAAAAATGTCTGTGTTTATATGCATGCATTTACACATATTTGGACTAGAACAAGCAAACAGGATGAACAGTGCAACCCTGTGTACAATTAACACATATTAAAGATTAATACAGCCAAAAGGAGATCAAAGAACAAAGGAAGAAAGACACTGGGATCATTCTTAGCAAGGAGCTAGAGCAAAATCTGCTGTATGAAACAGGAGAACTTTTACCACCAATAATGTTTTAAGCCTTTCTTCACAGCCTAACACAGGATTCTATACTCTAGTTTCACATTAGGCTCATCCGAGAGTGTTTTAAAGGTCTCTAATTCCTTACCTTGGGCGGGGGCGGGGAGGGGTGGAACAATGGATTTTCTGAACCATTCCCGGGAGTGTAGAATGTTCCACTGGAGACATAAATTGCTAATGTAAATAGCTGGGCAGTGATTATTAGTCAAAAAAACTTAAAGATGAACTTGCGTCTAATAGCATTCAAGGGTCAAACTCATTTGACAAAAGAGAATGTTTATGATGTACGAAACTTTCAACTACCCAATGGAAAGGTGCTGACAGCAAGCCTCCTCCAGGGGAATAACAATCTGGGGCAACTTCTCTCCCTCTCTCTCTTCCCTCTGTCCTTATGCCCCTCTTTATCCCTCTCTCTAAATGGCCTTGTATCTGCTAGGCAAGTGTCCTACCCCTGAGCTATGTGCCTAACCCTGGCAGTGAGACTTGAAAGGAGAAAGTGAGCAAGACAACAAAATCATGTGGGCAGGAGCACAGGATGGACCTTGCTGGGGGAATATGTCCTCAACACTGTGTACAGAGAGAGGGCAGCATTGAGATCCTGAGAGCACACATACACTTAGAAGATTGGGGGATCATAAATACTAAACAATGAATGGTAAAGCCTGCCTTTAGTGGGGTCATTAGAGAGAGAGATTTTGTGAGGAGGGCTCCTTCCACCTTCCCCTTTTTCAAGTATACAGTTGGATATAAAACATATTGGGAAGAGCATTTACCCTCAATGCTTTGCTTTGCTCAACAATTTGCCTCTTTCAACGATGCCGTGTATGCTATCTAATCATGGCGCTTTGCATTCCAATGACTTAAAATGCTCAGGTGCATGATGGAAGCTTTCATTCTGTAATCTCTTTTACATAAGGAACTTGTCAGAATCAAATGTAAGCAAGTGACACTGATACTTTAATCTTCCCCAGCAATGTTATCATTACACAGTTGTAACTTAAAAAAAAAAACTACCTTTTGCTTTTCACGCTTTTAAGGGTGATGGTTATTAAAGTCACATGGAAGTTGATTTGAGCCAGCAAGCTGCCCTTGGAACCATATAATGCCATTGATGGTCAAGGCCTTGTGGCTGACATCTGTTTTCAGTGTCAGAGTTGTTAGTACCATCCTAGGCCCATTTTCAAGATAACACTGTGTGAATGTTTCTTTGTCTGACCCTCTTGAAGGCAATGGTTTTTGCTAGGTTGGGAAATGTTGTAAAGTTCCAAAGGGAAACAAGGCTTTGAACAAGCTTTCAATCTCTGCTTCCTACCCCGGGGTGTGGGGTGGGGGTCTTAGGATCAGTGCTACCACTAAAAACTGCCCTTAAACAAATACCTCCTTTCTTTATTCAAAGTGATATTTTATTTGATTTTTTTCCCATATTGTTTTATAAATTGGGTTATTTATTTATAAGGTATTAGGAAAATTACCTTATGGAATGTTAGTTTGAGTCTTGTATGCTTTTATATAAAATCAGAATTCTCTGGTGCTATGCAGTACTTTTCTCTGAGATTAGAAACTTTCACTCAAGAAAAACTTGTTGAACCAAAGGATGCTCCAGGAGAGGTAAGACAAGAGGACATCTCTAAGGAAAAATCTCAGTAAGATGAAGGGAGGCTACAGCAGGATGTTCTAAGAGGAAGGGACATACTCCATTCTCTAAGGAGTAAGTAAACAACTCAATAGCTTCAGGAAGTCTCTGAAATTGATCAGCTTCACTAGATTCTCCCCTTCCTAGGTACATATAAGCAGCATGGACTTCTGAGCTATCTGGAAGAAAGAGAGACTAAGAAAACCACATGGAAAGACATTCTCCAACCTGTTGAGCTACTTGCATGTTGTTTTCTGCTCTAGAAAGTAACTCCTCACCCATATTCCTGTAAGTAACCCCAATAAAAGTCATTGCTTCACCATGCTGAACTTTGGTGGTCTTGTCATTGGTTCCCTATCTGGAGTAAGTAGATGTTTGTTTACAGCTTCCTAGGAATAGTGTCACACAACATCAAGTAATGATATCTGAAAGTAAATTTTGTAGGAGCTTGCAGGATTTGAGAAGTAAGTAGTGGTCTGTCTTTGGAATAAGCAGGTCTTTTGTCCATTGACCCCAAAAGGGTGAGGCTTCAAAATACTCTAATGAAAACTCAAAGGAGAGAGCTTAATTGCGTGAATTTGAGAAAAGGCCTAGCAGAATCTCAAGGAAGGAATAGAAAGGAAGTACCTGGCATAATTACCCAGCAGAAGAGTGAGTGCATAATGGAGAAAGCAATATTTCCAAAGGAAACTGAGTGAGTGTTGTCAACAGAGAAAAGATGCTGAATGCTCAAAAGCTAATAATGTTCACCTCCATATTATTACTATTATGGGATAAGCTATCAAAACTGGTTGCCCATTTGGCAGTACTTTACCACTAAAGGAAAACTTTCCAAAATAAAATTAGCACCTTAAAAAGTTGGCATATTTATGGTAAAAAACAAACAAAAGTAGGCAACCTTGGTTTCCTAGAGTGGACTGTACTTTACTAAAGTATATAATATTATGTAGTTTAGTATCGCGAACATTTTTATTCTTTCATGTATGTGATTCTTGAAGTAGCTTGAAATGGATGAATCCACAGGTACTTCTTGTTTGCCTAATTTGTGTGCCTTGCACTGTTACTTATTTACTTATTTTATTAGGAAATAATTTTGAATTATTACCCATCTGACATGATGAGTAGAGAAGGCAAGGTTTGGGAAGAATTTCCAACCACAGGAAATAAGTTTGGCGAGTTGTGGAGTGATTCTTACATGCTTTTTGTTTTCAAAATGAAATGTAATCCCAAGTGAAGCAAAGACTCAGTAGAGAAGACACGATAAAAATCAGAATCTTAATGGTCCCCACAGTCAGGGTGTTCTGAGATAACAAACACACAGTTCATAAGGCCACCTGACCATATCCTATCTTCAAACCATACATGCAAATCAATTAAGACACTCTGTGTAACCAATAAACGGCAGAAGAAGTTACTGCCATGCTTTCATCCCTTCCTGCCCATCTTTGTGTCTGCTGTTCTCATCTATATAAAGCTGGATCTCAAACTTTGGACAGTGCTCCTCCAAAATCAATTATTTTCCAGCCTGCCCCCTCTATCACATCATGGTAGTCTCCTCTCATTTCCTTAAACACAATCCCCCTCACCCCCCAGGCTATCGCATGAGTTTGTGCTTGCCACTTCTCCATTCTCCAGTGCTCTTTACTTCAATGCCCCCTGCTGACCTCCTTCCCCCTTATGACAGAGTTCTGTCTCTTTTATCCTTTTCATAGATACTTTTCTGAGTTCTTCAAACTAAGTAAATCACTCTACCAAACCTAGACTCCTCCAGAGCACAGAGCCTTTCTCTTTCATAATTTTCATTGAATTTCAGGGTTTCATGTCTCTATCCCTCATCTCACATAAAGGTAGTAATATATCTTCCGTGTGTGTGTATGTGTGTGTAGTGTGTGCTGTTACATGCTCTTGAGTGTACGGGTTCATGTGCCTATGTGTATGCAGATGGAGGCCAGAGCAGGTCATAGGTTGTCTTCATTTATTACCCTCTGTTTCATTACCTAAAGACAGGGCCTCTAATTGAACCTGAAGGTTGCCATTTTGGCAAAGTTCTCATGATCTATCCACTTCTGGCTCATAAAGCTGGAGGACCATAGGCACACATAGCCACGCCCAGCTTCTTAGAAGAACGGTGACAATTCCAACTTAAATGCTCATGTTTGCAGAGTAAGCATTCTTACACACTGACCATTTCCCCACCCCTTCACTTTCCTGTCAACCACACTAACTCGACCACAGTCACGTCTATTGTAGATGATGGAAAATGATTACTGATTGAAAAGTAATGAAGGTTTTGTGGGTATGCTGCCATAAGTTTCTGAAAGAAGTCTTTGGCTATATAATAATATATTTATTTTTAATAAAAGGTTCATGATTTAAGAGTCATGTGTATAGAATGCGACCCACTTTTACCAGACATTAAATTGAAGGTTATAGTTCTGTTTGTTCCACCTCACTTTAGTCTAATTTGTATATGGTCTTTATAAATGTAAATTGATGTCTTATGTTATCTAGGGAAGCTGAGACTAATCAAAACCCCTGTGTTCTAAAAATCCATAATTATTATTTGAATTACATATAATTCTGTTTATTTTAACAACATTTTTCTGCATGCAGTTTTGAATCTCATTGACTACATGTCCATTTCCAACCCCAACTCATCATATAGTATTCACAAGAGTGTTTTGTTTAAAAATGCACAAAGGTATCTTATTAAATAATGTCACAAACATGAAGTTCATTATTATGCAAATGCCATCCTTGGAACAGATTTGTTAATTGCAACTCATTTGCATAATTAATGAACTCCCAAATGAATTATGCCTTTGCAGATTTGTGCAGCATTGTTTTAAAATAAATTATAAAATACATGTCAAAGGAAGAGTGCTTTCTAGGTTCCCATAGCATTGTTTGAAAATTAATTACCAAATGCTTGTCAAATTAAAATGAGTTTGTAGTTTTTACAATGTTATTTTTAAATTAATCACAAAATAAAATGTCACTGCAGTAAAGTAAACAGCATGTTATTTTTTTCTCAAAGAACACAAAAAACGGCTTTTTAACTTCAATTACATCATTTAGTATAGTGAATATACTGTTTTATTTATTTCATCCCTACTCTGTGGTGTCACAAAGTTGGTAGTTGTTAGCATGTTAATGTTTTGGTAAATTGAGATTTAATTTAATTTTATTGTGTAGCTTACTTTATACAGTGGATGATTAATGCATTGCCTGTGAGCTCAGTATGGATTTGTTCATGATAAATTGGAGTTCCAGAAAACATTCAAGGTCGCTTAAATATGAAGTATAAACAGTATTCGTAAGATTTATTTAATTGGCATTTTGACTGCTGTCAGTTAAAATGATTAACAGCGCATGCCTGGGATCGCTCTCATTCTTCCTAACACAGAGAGAGGAGTCCTTTCTTTGGTGAAGAGAAGGCTTTTGGAGCTTCACAGTATGTTATTCACTCTGCAAAACCCTTCTGTCCTTAGAGAGCCAGGCTCTCCTCCAAACCTGAAGGCTGCAGAAGGTTGTTACTGAGCAGGAAGTCAGGACAGAAGGTCCAGTGCATCTAAACCATGACCTAGCTAAAATAATGTGAACAATAGACTTGGGAAGGAATGAACTATGGCAGTCAGCATCACCACATCCTCTACAGTCATGGAGAATACCTACAGGCAGAAAGGAGTCTGTTTCTTCTTTTTTAAGTCCTTGCATCTCCCCTGCTCATCTGTCCCTCTCCTTAGCCTGTAGTCTAAACAAAATCAATTGTCTGTGGTTAATAACTGCATTCTCTCAGTTCTTGACCATGGAATGCAAACCCCCGGGGGAAGGCCTTTGTCTGACGTGATTACAACTATGCAAATGGAAACCAACTAGACCATAATTCTTAAGTTGAATGATAAACTATGTTGTCTCTGTTTTTCATTCCGTGTGTGGTCGCCTTTTCCGGCCCCTGTGAGCCGTGCCTTGCTGCCCTTTCAGGAAACTGATAAGCAGAGAGGGCCTTTTTGAAAAGGCAATATGTCTTCTCCTGCATGCCTGGTGTGCGAATGAGAGCCCAAGTGTTTCACGCAGATACATAGATATGACCTTTTGCCATTTCCTGTTGTATTCTGGCACAGATATAACTCAAAGGTTCAGAACACATTTCCTTGACACATCAAATGAGGGTATTGCTTTTGTCTGAGACTAGGTGCTACACGGACATACTATTTTATTGTTGTTTAAATGCCGTCAGACGCTGCAAACGGACACCCTTCTTTCTAGTTCTATGTCATTGACTTACAAGTATAAAACAATAAAGCATCCCACATAGTAGGACTGTTTCTGAAGTAAACATTCTAATGGAGCCGTGAGCACATGCTGAAAGTGTTGGTGAGCTGCCGCTTGCTGCTAGAGGCTGCCCACTACACTGGAAGGAAGTTCTAAGTGAGAGGTTTAGATGCAGTTTGCGTTCTTTAAGGAGCTAGAGTCTATAGAGAGATCAGTTGCTAACGTTCTGTTCTTTGGAAAAAGCTCATGTTGAGAATGAATGAACAAATCATGATTTGCTGTTATCCTTGACTCAGTGCAAACTTTGGTTTCAGAAAGGTCTGTTTTAAAATCTTTTCTTGATGTAGTCATCATGGCTACTTTTACTGTAAGCTCTGTTGATTTCTGTATTTATTCCAGAGACATAGGTAGAAGTGTAGCTAGCCTGGGAACTAAGTCAGTATCCAGAGCACCTTCATTTCACTCAGTGCAATTAACTGACGAGTCAGTCCCCTTGCTCTTCCTCCCTTGCTCTCTTATCCTCTTATCCTCCTCTTGTTCTCTCTTGGGCTCCTCCCCTCCCCCTTCTCTCCACGTGGTCATGGCCGGCCTCTACTTCTCTACTCTCTCCTTCTCTCTGCCTCTACTACCCCCTTAACTCCTCTCCCCATGCCCTGAATAAACTCTATTCTATGCTTAAAAAAAAAAAATAAAGCTCCGTCCAATACAGGTTCTGTTTTCTTTTTCTATTTTTATCTTAACTTATTTGATTGACATAATTAGTTGTACATGTTCAAGATACAAAATTGGCTCAATAGATGTGCATATGTTATAATGATAACTACAATTAAATTGATTAATACACTTACCGATTAATACACTTACCCCTCCATAGTTAACTTGTGGGCATCAGGAGGAAGGATAAGCCACTTAAAGTCTGTTCTAATACCAAAATTCAAGTAAGTAGTACAGTAATATCACCTATAGCCACAACAGATCAAGAACATCTGATATACACACATACAGTGGAGTATTATTCAGCCACAAAAAAAGAGCAAATATTGAACTGAAAAAAAACATGTGATATGAGATAAATCAGGCACACAAAGACAACTAGCACATGGTCTCAGTTATACTTGGAAACTAAACAGTCAGTTCATGTACTTGACATAGAACCCCAGCTGTCAGGGGCTGAACACTCGGGGAGAGATGAGGATGCTGGTTGAAAGGTATCAAGTTTGCTCTTACCGAGTGAGTAAGTTCTGGGGTCTACTTAGAAAGTCATGGCTTTCCAAAGAGCGCTAGTGTTAATTTATACAGAATGTTCTGTGCACCGGCTTTGAGGGGATCCTTCAGCTTTTCTTTTAAATCCCCTTGAAGGCCATTTCACCCCCTTGAAAGGTGACTCTACATTTTTTGAGGTTTTTATAAGACTAAGTTACTCTAGTAAAGACCAGAAACCATAAATATCTAAATCTATTTATCCATTATTTCTAAATGAAGTTATGATTTTTGTAAAACAAATCTCTTTTTAACATAACAATGCCTAAGCATCAGTCTCCTGGCATCTGTTCTGTTTATTCAAGTCTGCTTCTTTCCCCTTACATTCCTAGGTGTTAAATATATGCTAGTCCAAAGCTGATTCATTGAATATATATTCCAAGCTCTAAGTTGGAAAACCTTCCATTTCTACTAAAGCCAGGGATCAGAGATATCTTTATCATTTGACATACAAAAACTCTTGATTAAGAGATAGTTCATAGTGCTGGAGAGACAGCTCATTGGTTAAGAGCACCAACTGCTCTTCCGAAGGTCTTGAGTTCAAATTCCAGCAACCACATGGTGGCTCACAACCATCCGTAATGAGATCTGATGCCCTCTTCTGGGGTGTTTAAAGACAGCTACAGTGTACTTACATATAATAAATAAATAAATAAATCTAAAAAAAGAGATAGTTCATAGAAAATAAAATATCTACTATAATAGAAAAATCTCTAATATTGTGTCTTTATACAATATTGCACATATTTAAGTGACTAGAGACTGTTTTTTTCAGTAAAATAAATTTTCCTTAATTGTTAAATGTTATGTGATCAAAAATGAAATTTCATTTGTATTTTTTTCCAGTTAGATATTTAATTTGTCTGAATAAAAAGGAAGTATAAGGGACATCTGTGACTTTGACAATAAAGCAAGTATTCATTGTTTTCTGGTTTGTGTGAACACACAGTGCCTATCTTTCTTTCTGACATTAACTTGCAACTAAGAGGTGCACAGACTTATTGAATATTCATGCATAAAATTTGAGGTATTTCTTCCCTAGGGTTCACGTTCCAGCACATCGTTGATGTATGTCCACTATGACATGATGTGACACTCTTTGTAGTTATTTTTAATTAGAAATAAAATATTAATTAATTCATTCGAGTTTGTGTATTGAATGTATGTGGAGGAGGAGAGAACTCAGCAAGGTATGTGGTAACAGAATGTTAATTAATCTCTTTTAAAGAGAAGCCAGTTGAATTTGAAGGGCAGGAAGGTCTGTCTCTTAATTCCCTCTGTGATCCAGGAGATCCAGGAATTCACAGGGACTGCTACTCACTGGAAAAGCCAAAAGATTTTATCATTTCCTATGCTAGTCCAAATGGGGTGGAATGCTTCTTTTTCTCATGGTTTGAAAAGTGAAACTGAGCAGGGCAGTGACTGCATACACCTCTAATCCCAGCACTCAGGAGGCTGAGGTAGGCAGATCTCTGAGTTATAGGACAACCAGAGCTACACAGAGAATACCTGTCTTGGGAAGAGGGGCAGGAGAGGGAGAGAGAGAGAGAGAGAGAGAGAGAGAGAGAGAGAGAGAGAGAGAGAGAGAGAGAGAGAGAGAGAGAAAGAAAAAAGAAGAGAAGAGGACAGAGACAGAAACACGGAGACAGAGATATAGAAAGAGTCCAAGACACAAAACAGAGACAATATGAATCATTCCCTGAGATTACAGGAGTTTCAGATTATATTGAGTTTTAGGAACAAGACCCTGACACTTCTCCTCATGTGATTTTGGCTTTCGGGCCCATGGCATGCAATTTCAGTTTCCTTTCTTAACAGAAGCCCAATTCTTAGACCTTGAGTCTAGCCAGGTTTCCCTGCTGAGACTACCTGCTGACTGAAATTAAAATAGTCACCTCCACACCAGTTTGATTTTACAAGTGAGTATTTAGAGTCCCATCTTGGCAATACTGTTAACTTAAGTCACCGTGGGACATCAAGAACTTCTTTAATTAGTCTCTGTGAATGCTATGATAACTCTAGCCATGACTTTGGCAGTGACAGCTCATATATGTGAGTCTTCAAAGTTTTAGCTTCCCCAGTTTAGTCTTATCCCATAGCATGGTGGGCTGATAGCCTTCGACGGAGATAGGTAATTAAGATAGGCAATTTTTCTTGAAGAAGGACATTCTGGAAAGAAGGGGTCCTAGCAGAACTTGGAGGGGGATAAAAACACAAAAACTAGATTGAAGATGCCCAGTAAACAGAATATCAGCACTATTGGAGTTTTTGATGATTGATATACATGGCCATCATCTGACTGCTGACCCCTTATAAAGGATGAACAGCAGAAAGGTTATATGAGATTGGCAACTTTCCTGAGCAACGTCCAAGGATTCACCTTTACTGGCAATGATGGAACAAACCTATTACATAAGATTCTTTGTAAATTAATTTCTTTGTAAAAGATTTATTTCTTTGTAAAATTAATTTTTTTTGCACTCCATGTTTCCTTCTCCTCCTACCCCTCCCTGTCTGCCCTCTGACTGTTCCACATCCCATACCTCCTCCCCACCCCCTGTCTTCAAGTGGATGTCCCCACTCCTCAACCCACCTGACCTCTAAACTCCCTGGGGCCTCCAGTCTCTTGAGAGTTAGGTACATCATCTCTGAATGAACACAGTCCCAGCAGTCCTCTACTGTATGTGTGTTGGGGGCTTCATACCGGCTGGTGTATGCTGTCTGTTTGGTGGTCCAGTGTTTGACAGATCTCGAAACACTGGTTAATTGAGACTGCTGGTCCTCCTACAGGATTGCTCTTCTCCTCAGCTCCTTTCAGCCTTATCTAATTCAACAACAGGGGTCTTCTGCTTCTGTTCACTGGCTGGGTGCAAATATCTGCATCTGACTCTTTCAGTCGCTTGATGGATCTTCTGGAGAGCAGTCATGCTAGGTCCCTTTTTGTGAGCACTCCATAGACTCAGTAATAGTGTCAGGACTTGGGACCTCCCCTTAAGCTGGATTCCACTTTGGGCAAATTTCTCCCTGTGTTTTCACTTTGTCAAATTATTTTTTAAGATTTGTTTTTATTTTTATGTATGTGTCTATGGGAATGTGTGCCATATACATGCAGGTCTCCAATGAGGGCAGAGGAAAGTGTTATCTCCTTGGGAACTGGAGCTACAGATGTGAGCTTCCTGGTATGTGCGCTAGGAACTCATTCAAGCCCTCATCAAGAAGCCACTCTTGACAACTGAGCTGTCTCATCTCCCAGCACCTACTGTGTACACATTAGAGAAGACCAGAGTCTCAGAGATAAACGGACCTTAAGCGTATCCATCAGGGGCTTTACTCACTGTATCTTGATATCTGTGTTTTTGTCCCAGTACTCTGCTGGTTGTAAAAAGTAGCCACACCAAGTTGGCCAAAGCAGTACTGTGCTGGTATATGCTTCCCAAAGGTCTTTAAAACTTGTAAGATTTCAACAGTAATAGAATTACATATTCAAACAAAACTAACAGACAGGAATCTGAGAAAGAGATTTGTAGGGAAAATGGGAATAGGAAGGGATATGAAGGATAATGGGAGACGAGAGGAATTATATACACGAATCAATTGCCAAATAACAAATCGAATTAATAAAATAAGCAGAAATCACTGTCTTAATACGTCATGACTTGATAGAGATAAGGTTCTGATACTCAGAATTTCAAATAAAAGATAAGGCATCAACTATCCCCTAGTTCTTTCCTGAATGCATAACAAAAAATGAAAAATAAAATTTAAATCTCCAATCTGGGTACATTTTTTCAGTGAAGAATCATGGTCTCCCCACAGGTTTTCTTTGTGAATTCCAACTATGACCCTAAAGGAAAGAATGAATGATGCTCCTTCTGTGTGCTTGACACAGTGAGCTATGGGTCCAGCCCTCCTGAACATGAGAGAGAGAGAGAGAGAGAGAGAGAGAGAGAGAGAGAGAGAGAGAGAGAGAGAGAGAGAGAGAGAGAGAGAGAGAACAGAAGAAGTGGTAGACCACAATGATTCAAAGGTACAAATTCATCCGGAATAGGCAAACCTAGGAAAGTTAGGATGTAAAATGAGTCAGAGTTAGCTAAATGAAGATGGGAATGGAGCAGAAAGAAGGTGAAAGTTATAGAGAAAGTGCACAGGGAACTTCCTGGAAGGAGGGCCAATTCATGACATCACTGTGGTATGGCCAGAACTAGAACTTCCTACCAAGAGAAGAGACTCTGAGACTCAGGCACCTGATGGTTTCATGACGTGAAGTAGATGTTATCTCACTTTTTAGATAAAACAACTTGATTATCGCTGCATTATGAGTAATCGGCAGAGTTTTGACCTTGAGGGTTTTACTCTAGAGCACACACCATTTACCAACTGCTACCACCTTTGATTGATACACCAAATAAAATAAGCCTAGGATAAGTATAATAAGAATTTATCCTAAATGCTAGCAATCTCAAAGTATATTGGGGAAATGGAAAAATGGGGAAGAAGCCTAGTACCTAAACTTCCAAGGCCGTGAAAAGTAGATTATGGGAAGTTCTAGTTCTCTGCTGTGAGGTCAAATATAAAAGGTTAAGAATGATCTCACAATGGTGAAACTGGCCACAGGTTTTCTCTACAAGAAGGTCTGAAACAGATGGATAAGGAGTGGTATGAACATGACCCTGTCCCTATGTGAAAATAATTGTTTTCTAGTTGATACTATCCCCAAATTCTCGCTCATTTCTGCCTAATTCTCCTTCACTTGTGCTTGTCTACAAGGGTTCACATCTGTACCCATAGCCAGAGAGGGTGGGATTGAGCAGAGGATGAGCACAGCCTTAGAGAACAGGGAGTTGATCCTGCCACTTAGGCTGCCTCTATTTCCCCTTGGGATTCTTCTATCCACAGCAGCACTAGGAAGGATCAGAAGAGGAGGGGGGTGGGGTGGCAGATACCAGACTTCCCAGTCTCTTCTGTGTATTTGCATTCGTCTTTCCATTCACAGTCATGGATTAGTCACCCACTTGATTCTGTGGTTACTTCAAGGGTTCGCCCTCTGCACACTATTCCTAATGTGGTGGCAGGAATAAACACGGAACAGGACATTCTATGAGCTACTACATTACTACCATTGAGACAGTCCTCATCCTCCCTTCAAAAAGAATAAAGGGAAAAATCACCTTGGAAATCCTGTACACCTGTGTGGCTAGTCAATTCTTCACAACGGATCATGATCTAGTATATATTTCTACAACCTAATTCTGTTAGACAGACAATTTGTTATGCCTGCAATGGATGTATGGGAAACAAACGGAGCAGTGCCGATATCCTCTGAACACACACACACACACACACACACACACACACACACACACATTTCACTCACTGTGAAGCAAAAACACCATCATTCGCCTGTCATCAAGAGACCCCAATGAAGATATTACTAAGATATCTGTGGTTCACAATAGGGACACTGACATTGAGAGACACTAGTACTCGGTGTAAATAACCTATCACAGAACTACATAAAAATGGAGCTAGACCAGCCATAAACATATGACACAGTGGCCCTTGATCATTGCTCACTAGCTCCACTTCTCAGAGTCCTTGAGGTGGACTTCATCACACAAATTGTTTTCCAAATAAATAAGAATATAGGGAGCTAGCAAATTCACAGCACTGAAAATTACTGAATTGTGGAAATAAGCGCTGGAAAATTAAAAGTTAGTGTTATAGGAGGAAAGCAACTTTAGATGCAGTAAAACTGAGAAGTCCGGCGAGTTCCCATAGCCTGCTCTGCCCAGACACAGGTATAGCCCTGACTAGGATTAATACTCCCTTACAGAATGGCACGCTCATTTTACCCCCATAAAATTTCTTATGCATCGTAATCTCAAAGCTTATACTTTATGTTAGAGTTCACTTTTGGCATTGCATATCGTGTGAGTTTAAACAAACACATAGAAAGTATGTAAGTGTAACACAGGCATCGTATAAAATATATGTAAGTATAACATTCATCCATCATTGTAATGTTGTATAAACTAGTTGCAGGGCCCTATAACACTCTGTACTCTGATCCTGACAACCTGTCTTTGTTGCTTATGGTTTACCTTTTCCACAATTCCACTTTGTTGCTTATGGTTTACCTTTTACACAATTCCACTTTGTTGGAGTCATGCTCCCATTCGGCAATGGTGGGTATATAGCCTTTGGCTCCTTTATGTAGCAGTGATTGTCAGGTTAGAGTCTTCCATGTCTTTGCAACATTTGATAGCTCCTTTCTTTTTAGTCTTGAGTAAGATTTCATTGTCAGCAGGTACCAGTTTACCCATTAAATTACTAAAGGGAATCACAGATATTTCCAAGATGTTTTTTTAGCTTGTTTTGTTGATTGGTTAGTTGAATTTTTTTCAGGGTCTTACTATATAACACAGGCTGGTCTCAAACTTACTATATATGTCCCAGGCTACCTCTGACTGAATTTATGATATTCAGAAGTCAGCTTCTTAACAGCTGGGATCATGATCTCCTCCAAAATTTGAAATTATGAATGATGCTGCTGTAGGCACGTATGTGTACAGTTTTGTGAAATGACATGACTTGTAAACTCCCTTGAGGAGATAACGTGGGGCAGGACTGCTGTGTCATACAATTTCTAACAGAGAAAAACTGGTCAGTGAGATGGAGAAGCAAATAAAGGATTTTGCCATCAACCCTAGTAACCCCCATCAATTCCCAGAGCCACATGATAGAAGATGAGAACCAATCACACAAGTTGTCCTCTGACAACCATATGTGCACCATTGCACATGTGCGCACACACATATATATGAGTATGTATGTATATATATGTGTGTGTTGTATTCTC
The DNA here is from genome assembly GCA_036184795.1 of Tokudaia tokunoshimensis. Classification (NCBI taxonomy): domain Eukaryota; kingdom Metazoa; phylum Chordata; class Mammalia; order Rodentia; family Muridae; genus Tokudaia; species Tokudaia tokunoshimensis. The sequence goes on along the minus strand of BTHU01000004.1, from coordinate 53,411,347 downwards.
TCTGTATCATATACATGTGTGTTAAAATTTTTCATACAATATATTTTGATCATATTATTTCCCCTCCCTGAGACCCTTTACATCCCTATTCACCTGACATTGTCTTCTTTCTCTCTCATAATTTTTTTAAATAAAAGCAAAAGCTGTTTTCAAAATGGCTGTAGCCTTCACCTTAGAAAGGCTGGGAATTTGTACATCTCAGTACAGTCACTAGCGTTTACTGTCTGTCTAGATTTGGGGTATTCCAATATGTGAATGATAGAGTCTTGTTTTAACAAAATCTAGACCTGATGTTCCACCTTCACTCAGTCTCTGCTTGTCGGATGCCTGTGCTTATTGTGGTGACTTAGTCACCGATCACGAGAATATTTGCTAAAGAGCAGAGCCTAGAACTATCATTCTTGTCAGCCTATATTAACCTCTTACATGTGGCACCCTGGTCAGGGACCTGATGTCTAAGCACTTCTAGCTAATATTCCTTTCTTAGACTTGTATGAGAGGCTGTCTTGGAAAACCAGTTAGCATCTCCAGGAGATCGGAAGTGGGTGCACAGTTGAAGTTCTCTGCTTTTGTTACTCCTGCCATTACAACCATCCCATCGTGGAAGCATCTATAACCTCTGGATTTCTCTAGATAGAAATAAATGTGCCATGGCTTTGCACTGTGGGGAAATAAATCAAAGGAGCAAATGATGACTCCTTTCTGAAGAAGGAAAGGACTGCTGTTTTAGAACACTCTATTACATCATCAGTCATGATTCATAGCATAAGCATAGCAGTTTTGGCTGTAAAGATTTGACTATTATTTAGAGAAGGCTGGAGATGGTCGTGTACTTGTAGGCAATATTCCAAGTTGATAGAGCACTGATCCCTATGTTCTTTATAAATAAAAAGAGGGGAATTTTCACTTGAGAAATATTGAATGGCTGAGAAGCACATAAAGAAATACTCAACATCCTTAATCATCAGGGAAATGCAAACCAAAAGAACCCTGAGATTTCACCTCATACCAGTCAGAATGGCTAAGACAAAAACTCAGGAGACAGCAGGTGCTGGAGTGGGTGTGGAGAAAAAGGAACACTCCTTCACTGCTGGTGGGATTGCAAGATGGTACAAACACTCTGGAAATCAGTTTGGTGGTTCCTCAGAAAACTGGGCATAATACTACCAGAGGACTCTGCTATACTACTCCTGGGCATATACCCAGAGGATTCTCCACCATGTAATAAGGACACATGCTCCACTATGTTCATAGCATCCCTAACAGAACTCTTAGGACAGTATTTTGATGTCAAAAACTTTGAACAATATTCCAGATATCACCATCAAGGGTTAATCCTCCCTTCGCCAGTCTTTCCACAACCTCCTTGGTTCTTGAGACAAATCATTATATTCCCCTTCTTAAGACCTCTCTCTATAGAGTTCATTTTCCAAGAATGGTTTTCTTGTACAGTTTGAACCAAATTCAACTTCTTATGAAAACCTAATTTTACCAGGGGAATTCCCTATCTCTGTTGACGGATTAGCAACTCTTACTACACTTCACAACAGGTGATGTCCTTGTTCAGTGTGGGTTCCACACCCTCATCCCACTTCCAAATTGGAAACTTTAAGAAAGATACCATGTTTATGTTACCCTCATACCCTTGATACTTTCCATTGGCTTAGGCAGAGCCACCAGGCTGCATCATGGAATGACTAAACGAAGGAATGTTCACCCACAAATCTCTTGATGAGAGGCAATAGTGCTCATAATGCCTTATAAAAATCTTTTTGCAAAGCATATTTTAGACTTGGGTTTGATGGGGAAGAAGAAGGAGGTAAGTTCAAAAGGAAATGCAGATGGTTCAGTCTTCAGTTTGTTATAGAATGCAACCTGAGATAAAACACTAGTTTACTGTTGAGTGTCACATGATTTTCCTCTCTGTACTCTTTTTTGATCTGCACATCATTCATCAACAGATATTGAATTTTATAAGCTGATGATCTTATTGTTATGAGTGAGTGCATACAAACTGGGCCAAGGAAACTCTGTGGGAATTATTTCTGAAATAGTTAAGAAAGAAAAAGAAATGGGTTTGACGATCAACCTTCATCGTCAACTAGACTAGACTTAGAATGACCTCTGAGACACTCTTCTCCTTGTATCTGAAAGGGTTTTCCTAGAAAGGTTTAGCCAAGGGGAGAAAACTCATCTTAAATATAGATGGTACCATCCCATGGCCTGGGACCTAAGACTGAATGAAACGGAACACAAGAAATAACAGCTAAGCATCCATCTCTCTCTGCTTCCTGACTGTGGACACACAATGACTAGCTCCTCCCATCATGCTCTTCTCATCACAATTGACTTTATTATCAAATATGAGTCACATAAACCCTTTCTCCTTTAAATAGGCTTTTGTCAGATATTGTCACATCAATGGGAAAAATAACACAATGGCTGAGCCTCTGCAGGAGAGCAAGTTGCAGGTTTGTTCATTTGATAAATCTATTGTTACACATGGAAGTTTGCAGATGAGGCTGCTAGAATAGCCAAGGATAACAAAAAAAAATTGGTTGAGAAACATTACTTTTAATGGTTGTTATATTGACATTTATGTAACTTCTATAAGCACTGAACACTCCTCTACGAAGTTCTAGACATCCGAGGTTCAAATAAAGAAGGAAAGAAGCAGTGTGTCTTCCAGCTGTTTTTAATTCATTTGGCAACTTTGCAACAGCGCTTCTCATTCCTCAGAGACATGTGACAGCAAGCATTTTGATCATCTTATTTGAAGTGGATTCAGGCAGGTCTGGATGTCATAAGAAGTAAACTAATCTAGGCTGGTCTTGCCCAGCTCAGCTGAAGTTTGCTGCAAGTGTCCTAGGTGTTCTGCTTGGAGCCTGCAGTGAGGCTGATCTTACAAATTCATGGAAATGGTTGAGTCACAAGAATAAATCTTGGCACAGAAACACTCTTTCAAGCCTCTGGACCACATTGCCTAAAGCCAATTATACACCTACACTCAGAACCCAAAGACAAAGAAAGTCCTTCATGTCACAAGCAAAACTGGGAAGTGCTTAACCAAAGGAATTGAGATGAGGAGGGGTGGAAGAATCAGAGCCTAAAGTTTTAACATATGGTGTTAACACAAACCAAGAAGCAAATGCATCAGAATCCAGTAATAAACAATGTCAGGTGCACAAGGAAATAAAATGTATTCATTTCTGTTTGTATCTGTGCTTAGTGTAACTCTTGTGAATTATTTATATCAATAGCAGAACTCACTATGCTTTCTTAAACTGTCATTGTTGGTCAAATTTAAGACCTATATAGGGACTGAGAACACTCCAGAAACCCTTTGAATCTAAGTTAGCTCAGCATTAGAAAACAAAGACCACTTAGGGTTTTAATAGCATTAGATAACAGCTCTGGAAGCAAGGGGCCTTGGTGCTATTTTAAAACCATGAGGCATTAGAATACCACAAGGAGAATGCTGTGAATTGCATCTCCATTCTTTATTATGATGCCCCGTGCAATTAGTAGGGTTTCTATCAGAATAAATAGTAATTTGGAATTCATCCAAATTAAAAGCTCAAATGAAAAAGGAACATTAGTGGTGAGTAGAATGTTAAAAGAGTCAAACTTCTCTAGGGCAGATATGTGTGTGCAAGTTGGTGCCATTTAAATGAAATCAAGAGCACCCGTGCAGAGTAAAGTTGAATAAATAGACAGGAAGCTGGCAGGAGGAAGAATCCAAACAGGCTGCCAGCCAGAAGGGCAATGCATGTCTCGTTTTCTGAAAACTTCAAAAATCAAATTACATTCTACATATATCATCATGAAGTCTGAATTGGTATCTTAAATAGAAGAGTAAATACATAAAGATACGTCATTAAGTATTTCATGACATAGAATTTAAAAAAAGCAGATGCAGTAGAATGGAATGATTTTCTTCCTTCTGTAATATTGCAGTTCTGGGAATATGCTGACTTCTATAGGGAGGTGGAGAAGACCCTCTAATATCAACCACCATGGATATTCTTTCCCAGTAATGCAAATATATGTGTATGCATGTATTCATGTATGTGTATATGTTTGTACCTCACTAAAAAAGAATACAGAATATTTGATTAGTATTTAAATGGAAATTTAAAAAATATTTATGTCTCTGGGCATTTTGCCTCCATATTTCCATGTGTCTGTATATTATGTGCAACTCTTTCATTCATGGAGGCCAAACCGGGTATAGCGTCTGAAGAAACAGGTGTTTGTGGGCTGCTATGTAAGGACTGGGAATCAAATACACTTCCCGTGTAAGAGTAGTTGCTGCTCTTAAGCACTTCATCTCTCCAGACCTCCTGAATGATGGTTCTGATGGTTCTCCTTCTTTCTTCTTCTTCTTCTTCTTCTTCTTCTTCTTCTTCTTCTTCTTCTTCTTCTTCTTCTTCTTCTTCTTCTTCTTCTTCTTCTCCTCCTCCTCCTCCCTCCTCCTCCCTCCTCTTCCTCCTCCTCCTCCTCCTCTTCCTCCTCCTCCTCCTCCTCTTCCTCCTCCTCCTCCTCCTCTTCTTCTTCTTCTTCTTCTTCTTCTTCTTCTTCTTTTTCTTCTTTTTCTTCTTCTTCTTCTCCTCCTCCTCCTCCTTCCTCATCTTTTTTCTTCTACTACTACTACTTCTTTTTTGGCAGATTTTTTTTTTTTTACATTCACATGACTTTATTATACTATGCTGTCATATTGGGTTTTTTTGTTTTTTTTATTATTTATTTTATTTTATTTTTTTTAATTTACATTCCAAATCATTTCCCCTTTCCCATTTCCTCCCTCCCCGAAAGTCCCATAAGCCCCCTTCCCTCCCTCTTTTCCCCATTCAACCCCCTCTCGTTACTCTGTCCTGGCATTCCCCTACATCCAGTCTTTCCAGGACCAGGGGTCTCTCCTCCCATCTTCTTAGAAATCTATTGATATGCGGATTGTGTCTAGGGTATTCCGAGATTCTGGGTCAATATCCCCTTATCAGTGACTGCATACCATGTGTGTTCTTTTGTGATTGGGTTACCTCACTAAGGATGATATTTTCAAGATCTGACCATTTGTCTAGGAATTTTGTGAATTCATTGTTTTTAATTGCAGAGTAATATTTCTTTTCTTCCTTTAAAAAGACTGCTGCTACTATATCGTTCGTGTGTGTGTGTGTGTGTGTGTGTGTGTGTGTGTGTAATTCTGTTTGTTATAGATACTTCAGAAATGATGTAAAATGGAGAAAAAAAGATGTGGCACTGACAGTTTTTGAGCCTTAGCCGGGACAGACTTTAAAAGTTTGCCAAGGACAGTTCACTCACAGATAATCAGGTCCTCTTTTACTATTCAAGCAGGATCTCTTTATTTGATCTTATGCTGCCCAAACTGAATTTGGAGTATATAATTCTCTTGTTGAGTACTAAAAGGCAAAAAGAAAGCCAAATCTTTTTCTTACATCCTAAGAATGAATATATATATATATATATATATATCACATATAGGATTTGTCTTCTCTAAAATCTAAACAGGTTACTTACTTTCTGGCAGAACCATCTTCAAAGATTTCCAACTGGAAATGTATTTTGCTTGATAACAGGTTGGAGTCATGAATCACTTGATAACTCATTAGAGTGACTAGCATCAAAAAATCCCACAGGAATTGAGGGAAAGGGTAGTTAAGCAATTAATGAAGTTATTTAAAATCCTGATATGGTTGAGCCTGCTTTGAAGAATGTGAGGGATTAATATTGATTTAATAGGTCATCAGTTTCGTGCCAAGAAAGAAAGAAAAGAAAAGAAGAGAAAAGGAAAGGAAAGAAAAGAAAAGAAAAGGTAGCAGAAGTCATTTTGGTTGGAATGTAAAACAGGAATCCATCAGAAGCATATTTTATGGCTGTATATAACACTGTTATCATCTGTACCATTATATCACCACACAAAACATCATTCTCAAGCCGAAACTAACATTGTTGTTATTTTTATTAGACTAATTAACTTTAAATGCAGTCATTCTCTGGCTTGATTTATATTTTGGTTGCTAGTCATTTGTACCAAGAGGGGCTAGGTCAGAGTATAAGCACTCTCTGATGAGGGATAACATATTAAAATCAATATGAGGTTGTAACTGTGAGGATGGCACTGAATGGGGGAATTGTTCTCATTTGCCAGCATCCGGTCTATTTTATCTCCTTTCCTGGAGTCTATCTGCTCATCTGTGTTAGATTCAGAATCCACTTCTCAAATGATTGGGTTCAATGCTATATATTTGGTTGAATGAACTGGCAAAAAGAATTCTACCAAAGAAATTTTAGTACTTTCTTTAATTGTACCAAAATCTATTTACATATGGTATAAACTTCATATTGATGTGTTTTAAAGAATATCATTATTACCAAGTTTCATCCTCAAGTCAAGGACTATGATCTCAAAACATTTTGTAATATTTAAACCTGTATTATTTGGATTTATAACTGTCACTATAACTTAAAAAACTCAGAGGACTCAAAACTCCCTAGTTTGATTTTTCTGAGGTTGGAGTGGCTTTAAAAGATAATGTCTGAGGATAGCTTTAGAAGGAAAGATTAGATCATAACTTATTTATTTAGCATAAAGAATATTCACAAATCAAACTGTCATAATGCTTAAATATAGGACATCCATATTGTTATACAAAAATGTTATAGAACGTTAGATTGTCAGGGCAGGAGGCGCCATCTTCGGTGGGGTAGCCACTGATGTTTCCCTTGCTCCATTAGATGCTCAGGCAACAAACTCTAAATTAACCCTGTATATCAGACACAAAGAGTAGAAATGAGAGGACTTGTTAGAAAAGAGTGTTTCAATTAGAGACTGGGGGGAAGAGGAGGGCGTACAAATGACTAAAGTTCATTATATAAACATACAAATCTGTCCATCAATTAAAAATAAAAAATTTAAAGAACGTTTGATTTGATTCTGAAAACTTGGTCAAATGAAAACTTAAAGGGAGATGTGGGGATGTAGCATATTTCCAGAAAGCCCTTCTTCTCTAAAAAGTACAACAGTGCCCTCTAAGAATGCATATCTTGTTCAGCCTTTACCAGAAAACAGTTGCTGCTAAGACAGATTACTATCACTTTTACATTTCTGCCAGTCCAAAGATCCTTATTAGTTCTGCACACAATAACCACTTCTTGTTCTCGTTCTTCTTGTTCCTGTTCTTCTTCTCCTTCTCCTCCTCCTTCTCCTCCTCTTCCTTCTTCTTCCTCTTCTTCTTCTCCTCCTCCTCCTCCTCCTTCTTCTTCATCATCATCATATCATCATTCTTTTCAGCTTTTAGTGTTAAGTATTGCAGTCATGCTGCCACAGGGGTTTAAGATGGTTTAAGCTTTAACTCATCAAAGGCATGTAAGTCGCTGATAGTGGTATTGGAGGATGAAACAGTTAGTTAATCATTGGTAAGTCTACTCTAACACCCGCATCATAAATAATGTCAAGATCTTAAAGTGCCTGCTAACTGTATATAACCAGAAACAAGTAAGATCAACAACATGGAGAAAGAAGGGCTCTTAGATAATACTACTTATACAGAATAACACATTCTATGCTACCACAATTTATAGCTTGACACCGATGATTACCAACAGAATTTTACCTCTTTAATAACCAAGAAAATCTGGTAGGCAATCATGTTTCTCACATATAGCATTAGAAATACTATGGAAAAATAGGTGTGTCTAAGTGTATGCTATTTCTTTCTTCCTAATTCTCATTACATCCTTCTGAACCTACCATTTCATAAAAGAACCAGGAATCTACTGTTATCAACCTTGAAATAAGCTGTTTTGTGCCAGGGTTAAAGGTTCTGTGCAAAATAATAGCCTGATTACTGTGTTCTAGGAAATGTCTCAGTAGAATTCTCATCAAACAGTGTTATCTGCTGGGAACTTGCCTTTTCTCTAGAATGGACATTTCAAAGTTCATTTCCTAAAAGGGTATATACTCTTTTCCTCTACGGTTGCATCTCCCCTCATTATTACAGCAGTGGCCAGAGCTACTTGGTTTATTTATAGTGGTACTTCTTATAAATCCACTTTCCTGGCATTATAGCCTGTTTGTCTCCATAGAAGCATCATTTAACCTCAATTTTTCTATGGTCTGTCACTCTTTAATCAGTGTCTTCCCTCTTCATTGTCCCCTTCTCTGATATTCCCTAAAGAGTTATTCTAGTCTTGTCCCTGCTCCCAAACATCTCCATGTGTTCCTAATAGATGTCTTTAAAATAGGCCCCCTTATCATGGTGCTTGACATAGTGTGGCTGACACAGCACTGTGTTCACTTCTCCATGTCATCTTCATGGCACACAGAAGCACATACTTCTCAGCTGCTACACTGGAACAAACGGGCTAGATTCTAACATGTGGGGCTGTGAGGATCTGAAGGTCTGAAGGTCTCTGCCATCGCTTACTTTCCCTTCCTGAATGAGCATGGAAACCATGTCTTCAGATGGTAACAGAAACACATCAATGGAACCCAGATCCCCAGCTTACTGGATAGGAGAGGGGGGCAGGGAGAGGGAGGGAGGAAAGGACAGAGGGAAAGGGAGAGGGAGAGGGAGAGGGAGAGGGAAAGGGAGAAGGAGAAAGCTTCCTGACAGTGGGGTTTTCAGTCTCACACCAAGATAATGACCTTTTAGGGTTTGCCTGTGCAGCACTTGTAAACACCTTCCAAATTTCTGATTCATTTGCAGAAAACACTCTTTGAGCCAGACCTTAGGTTATATGAATTATATAGAAATTTCATATATCACATGTACTCTACAATAACACAGGAAAGGAGACTGATGGTCTAAGATATCAAACAATTTACACTGGTTTGCACAGCCCGTATCATTCCTGGCATGCTCACCAAAGCCCACAGTCTTCCCCCTATATCCAATTTGTCATCTCTTTTGCAAAGTTTATTTTTTTTTCTGCATATACTTTCAAAGCATGTTCTGTAGTCCAATAATGTTGAGATAGCTGTATGCTGGGCCTTCCTTTAGCTGTGACATTTCTTCTTCTTAGAAACCAGTCAGTTGCCTGTGATTTGAAACACCAAGAAACCCCAAACAGATTAAAGAGAATATATTTACTCATGTTCATAGAGTTATATTCATGGAGGGGCCACGTGCCTTGGGAAGGGAAGGCTGGTGAACGAACTTGTGCTATGCTGGTAGGCAAGTAGTTATGCAACATAGAATCTTCTGAAGCTATAGCAGGTCTGCCAGGCAAAAACAAGGCTCTGTTAAAGGACACTGTGTGCCAATAAACATGGAGATAACCGAGAACCTACAGTGTTCCAGCCAAGTGTGAAGTAAGAATATCTATTTTTCTCTAAATAAATTCTGGTAGAACGACATCATTAGACCCTGAAACAGCAAACAGTAGGACTCTTCTATCCTGACTTCCAGTTCATCACCGCAGGCGGCCATTAGGAGCTAACAGGGCTCTCCTGAGAGCCCCTGAATCCTAGGTGGCCAATGAGATCCATGAGGGAGGATGAGCATTTAGTAAGAAACAAAGGACAAATGGAAGCTTGCCGGCAAGCCTCGCAGATCCGGCTTCTAGGGCAGTTAGAGACTTTGTGTTCAAAGACTCAGATTAAATAATTCGACTTGGCTTCCTTAAACAATGTCTGTCGATAGCTAGTGCTACATTGGGCAAGCAGAAGATTTTCTGTGTTACTTGGCATAAAGCTGTGCAAAAGTTTCCTAATACGATATTCCTGTAGCTGGGGAAAATGAGTAACTCCTGCCACGCAACCCTTTGTAGGATCATGTGCTAATGAAGAAGATGTTCTAATAATTAGGCCTGGAGCCCACTGAATGTAACACCTTCCAATTAGCACTCCCCAGCTTGAATACTGCCATTATAATTAAACAACAAAGACAAAAATGGGTATCAATCCACATAATAGAAAATAATTGATGAAGTTGGAGGGCGTGATTATTTGTGATTACTTTACAGTCATGCACAGAAAGCAGGGGACCCACAGCTAGTGGCTAATCTCTGGCTACCTCTTTGAAGATAATGAAATTGGCTTCCTACTGATGATTATTCATTAACAATTAATTCTTTCTCAGTGATCTGCCTCATTTTCAGCTTCTCACTACAAACATGCAATGGAATAATTACAAGTGGAAATGAAAAAGCAATTAGTGGCAGATAATGCCAGCATCTGATTAAAAAACAGTAGAACAGATTACCGGTTTCATAACCGGGAGTCTGCTGCCTTCAGCAGGGAGGTGTAAGTCACCCAGTTAGACGGTTGGTTATACCGTACTTCAAGCTGTGCCTTCTCTGTTATTGCCTCGCTTCCATCATGGTCTGCCACGTTCCGCGCTCGCTTTTATTCTAGGGGGTATTGGATAGTTGTAAATACTCTTTAAAGATTGAGTAGCATTTCACATGATTTTTTTTTTTGATCCTGCATGCTGGAATTGTAAAAGTTTCAGTCTTACACCTTAATGACTAAGATATATGTCTCTCCATGTATGCTTTTATATGGTGACAATGGAAGGCACCATTACTTGTTTGCCCGCTTGATTTTCGTTTTAACTTTCTTTTCGTATCCTTCAAAAGAAAAGTGCTTCTAAATCCATGAGTCCAGAGTGATGAGTCTGCTTCAGCAGATTCGCTCCCTGCTTATCATTATTCATGGTCGCTTTGGTGTGATTGGTTCATCTGCTTCATAGTGTGAAACAGGAGCTGTTGTTGAGTGGAGCTTTGTTGAACATTGTCGGTGGCTGAGATGGTTCTAGATGCTGCATAAATAAGCTATCAAGGAAAGGCTCATAATTTCATCATTTCCCGTTATCTAACTGATGTGTCTGAGATAAGATAAAAAACACTTCATAAGATAGGGAACTGCTAGGGAGTGCCTAAACCTCACTTTACAAGGTGCCTTTTTGTAAAATTTTTTAAATTATAATTTAATTGCATTCTTTCCCCCTTCCCTTTCTTCCCTCCAAATTGCTTTGCTCTCTTTTAAATTCATGGCCTCCAAATGTAAATACCACCTTCTCCATCTGTATAATGCTACCAGTATGTATACATAAATAATTTAGAAGATATGTCAGTAAGAAGATCCGGTGAGATTGTGTCATGGAACTTGATATGGTTTTTATAAAACAAAGGGAGATGTGTCTGCTTTTGCTATTTTCAGACATTGGATTCTGAAACAAAATATCTACTGAGCTGGGGAACCATTTGGTCATACAATATACTTCACCAGATCTAGGAGAGTCAAACAAATAAAAAAACAAAGATATGTAACACAAATTTAGCCAACTTGGAGAAGCTATTTCAGCTGATGGGCACTGTCTGCTGCGCCTTATGACTAGATGAATCGCTATTCAGATTGTTTATTATGGTCATTAATTTTGGGTATTACTTATGAATATAACAAGGAATTATTACGCGTTTTTACACACTCAGAACTATATGATAGATACATTGACAGTAAGTACACATGGTGTGCCAACTCTCGGTGAGCTTAATAAACACATGGAAAGAAATGAATGGGATAAGATGTGATGGTTGTGATGTTTTAGGGGCATTTACAGGACAAGAGAGAACACTAGAGGTTCTAAGCAGGAGCAGCTGCTTCATAAAAAAACCTCATAAGCATATGATGTCTGACTGAAGTAAGCTTTGGAAGAAATACAGACTATTTTTTGGATAGGGGATAATGAGTCAAAGGAGATTCCAATAATGAAAACAAATGAATGCACCACAGGTAGGAAACAGCCTGATGTGTCTGGAGAATGTGGAGAGTTACATATAACTGGAGGGTTGGTCATCTAGATGAGAGAGTAAGGAGACAGGTGTGGTGGGTTCTCAATGAGGACTTAACATTAAATGCTTATGAGGTGAAATGCCATTAAAAAAAAAGGCCTTCTATTTGTTCAAGCAGGATTTTATTCAAGGTACTTGTACAGAGTTCAAAGCTCACAAGTTACTCATACATAGCTTGGGGAGTTCCCTATAAATCTAAACATTGTGTGAAACATGATTGTGAATCTTATGTAACAATGTAACAGTATTGATGGTAGTGGCAGCTGGTCTCTATTTAGCACACTCTCAATAAACCATTCATTCTGCCCTATCAATGGAAACATTTCAGGATTATAGGAATTGAAGATTTGTCACTTTTATAAATTAGCTACTTTCTCTGACTGTGGAAAGCTAAGTCCAACAGGGGCTCATTGTCTTTGTGATCTTCATAAAAACAATGTGGCATCCACATGCTTCAATATTTCCAAAGGCTAGTTGAATGAATCTATTAAGTGACTTACCTTGGTGATTAACGTTAGAGAACAAGATCAATAAACTAGAAACCTATAGGAACTATGGCTCAATGTGTCAAAGAGATGGTCATGGGAGGTGAAGCAGTGCCAGAGTGAATTGTGGGTATTCGCAACTCACAAAGAGTTACGTTTAAATAAATCTCACAGGTGTGAGGAGTCCCAGGTCAGGAATGGTAGTGCCACAGTGAGGTAAGCCAAGAAAGACGGGGCCCACCAACCTTGGAGAAGTTTTTTTTATTATTATTATTTTATTTTATTTATTTATTTTTTGCCTTGGACTAATGGCATTATGAATTCTTTACTGGAGGAAAAGGAAGAGAAATAAATGATGATAACACCTGGGGTACCATGGCTTTTTTTTGACTCTGACATTCATTCCCTTTTTCTATGTGATGTGGGTGTATACTGGAGGATGGGAGCTGTAGTAGAGTATGTGGGTGTATACTGGAGGATGGGGGCTGTAGTATAGCCCATGTGGAAGCCAGTTTGGCATGAGGATTCATATCTTTGATCACTTTGAATATTGCTTTTTGAAACACAGCCTCCTATTGAACCTTAGCTTGCTGTTTTAACTAGACTAACTGGCTTGTGAGCCTCTGGAGTCTGCCTGTCCACACCTCCCTGCCCCCCTCCCACAGAAACACACATGCAAACTCATGCAATACACACACAAACACATACACAGTGCCACCACCAGGTCAGGGATGTCTATGAGTGCAGCCATACATTTACAAATCATCTGTATGTGGTGTCATATGGAACTGTTGACAGGATGGTCCAAAAAGAAGAGATAAGAACTTCAGAATCAAGAAAGTTGAGGACTCTGAAGGCAGGAGGCATAGTACAAAGGACCACGAAGTAGCCCCATGGTGGTAGGAGGAAAAGTGGGGCAGGCATTTGGCCAAAGTCCAGGCACATGATAAGTGGGGACAGCTGGTACTACAAATTCATTCTAGAGGAAAGCTAAGAAGAGGAGATGGGCCATGCACTGAAGAGAGATTGTGTGGTGAAAGAGGTAAGGTTGCTTTTATGGATGAAATTTGAAGATTATTAAAAGCTACTAAGGATTGCTTGAAGATAAAAATGATAAAAGGAGGGATAAGTGGCATTGTTATCCCAATGATGTGGGAGAGCGTGAGATCACAGGCACAGCTGTTTAGCTTCTGAAGTTTATAACAGAGAAAGCAAACACATAAGCACTTTCTGAAATAAGTTAATAGCTGAAATATTTCAGTTCAAACTTCATAACTCAAAATGACTAGAAAACAGTTATCTAACAATAAATGAAAAATAAAATAAAGAAATAGGGAAATAAATAAATATTTAAATAAATATAAATAAATAAATAAATGAATAAATAAATAAAATAAACTGAAAAGACAAAAGTCACAGACAGAGATGGGGAGAGATCTACTAAAAATGTAAACAAATAAGATGTATTGATTATTTATTTCTGAAACTTGGCCCAAAGAGATTCTTTGAAAAGACACATGTAATGAAACAAAGGCAACTCAGGAGCATAGAAAATTAATTAATAGAAATTAATTAAGAGCTCCAGATTATTTTTAATCAGAATTGTTCCTGTCTAAAGGAAATGCAGGGACAAAAATGGAGCAGAGACCACCCAGCGACTGGCCCAACTTGGGATCCATCCCAAACACACACATCAAAATCCTGACACTATTACTGAGGCCATATTGTGTGTGCAGACAGAAGACTGGCATGGCTGTCCTCTGAGAGGCTCTACCAGCAACTGACTGAGAAAACTGCAGGTATTTACAGCTAACCATTGGATTGAGGTCAGGACCAATATGGAAGAGCTAGGGGAAAGACTGGAGGATCTGAAGGAGATTGCAACCCCATAGGAAGAACAACAGTGTCAACTAACCTAAATTTCTAGAGCTCATAGAGACTAAGTCAAAAACCAAGGAACACACATGGGCTGGTTCGTGGCCCTGGGCACATGTGTAGCAAAGGACTGCCTTGTATGGCCTCAGTGGGAGAGAATGTGCTTAATCCTGTGGAATCTTGATGCCCCAAGGAAGAGAGTTGAGGTGGGGATGTGTGGGTGGGAGGGGGAGCACCCTCTCAGAGATGGGGGAAGAGAGGGACAAAGAACTTGGGGAAGGGAACTAAGGAGGGAGTAACTTTTGGAAGGTAAATAAATAGAATAATTTAATAAAGATTTTAAAAAAAGAGCTCTGGAATAAGAATTCTTCATGGAACAAATAATTTAACTAATTTTAAATATTATTCCAAACCAAGATGAAATAACACTCATGTATCTTTAACACACAGAATCCTAGTGCATAATATGAAAGACAGAGATAAGGAAAACCCAGGGAATTGAGAGTATCGGTGGTACTCTCTCTGGCTTTGAAGGAGTACCACATGACATTTCACAAGGCGGAACAGGATATAAATGATATTATTAATGTATTTATTTAATGGCAGTATCAGAAGTTTATGAAGAAAGGATTTACTTATGCATGAATATCTGAAATTTAACACACATGAACCATGTTTAATAATTGCCACAGACATGATATGGGTGATATCACAGCTCACACTGTCATAACATTTCCTGAGTAAGTTTGCCTCAATAACCTTTCAGAAGAACCCACTTTAAAAGTATTTAAATGAGTGTGAGTGATATTTGGTAACATGGACCAAACTATAAAACTGTAGTGCTCACCTCCCAAGACTCATTTCCTTTGCCAGCTATTTATGGGGAAATCTGTGGCTAAGTGTTTGAAATTTTCAGGATATTTTATTTACTTCATTTTAGTGAGTTTTTGCAAGGTCATTCAGACCAACATACCAATCCAGTTCTCTGTATGGGATCCATTTGTCCCACACAGTCAAAAGTGTATTCATCTAGCCCACTGTTCCTCTTAGGTGGAAAAATGGGGATTTGCTTGCCTTGAGATGACAATGTTAGTTCTTTTAAAAGAGAAAATACATCTTTAACACGATGCTTTGAAAACTAATCCAAAGTATGTATTTGTTCTTACACATTGCATAAGATTTATCACCAAAGATACGAAGCTTTTCCTCAAGTTCTTACATGAACAGCAATGTTTGAAATCAGTGCCGGTGTTTTTGTAAAGCTGAGAAGAAGTTGTGGATTTAATTTGCTATCCATAATGTGGTTGATGATCTATATTTTCATTAGGTTCTTTTATTAAATCTTTTACAAACATCTCTAGTGGTGAGAACTTCCCCCATGTGTGAAACAGTGAATAGCTCTTGCTTCCAGTACAACAGCTTGAATACATGGAACAGTCATTCTTATTGGATACCATTGCGTTAGCACCATCTGTGCATAACCCTGCGCATCCCTTCCACGTGACTGTGTATCTTGAAGCTAGCGACAGTTTTAAAGTCTCTTCTGGAGTTGTAAGAGTTAACAGAGATTGGCCCAGCAATATGTCCGTCCCACTGGGCTTCTTTATTCTGACAAACACATAGGGTCACTACAGTGCTGACAATAGGTGAATTCATCTTACTCCCCAGCCAGTGTTTGGATATCTTTGTATAGGGGAAAGCAACGACTGCTGTTTCCTTGGTTTACTTCTGTCGCTGTTTCTGACCAAGTTGCCCTATCAACTTTATTCCCCTGCTTTGCCGCACAGATAAGCATCCACGCCATTTGGCAACTTGTTTGGAAATTGTCCCATCAATTGCTTGAACTGTGACAACTTTGCCAATTCAAATCGGGGCTCCTACAACTTGGCAGTTTCATTCCCTCCATCCCCACCCCACCACATCCCAAGTTGATGTTTCAGAGGCCTGAAACATCCTTCTGTTTCAATTTTTAAAACTCAGTAAGACCTGAACAAGAATAACACCAACAGACCTGTTAATGTGGACAGCAGAAAGCATAGCAGTCCCCAATTCTAGACAAAGAACTACAGGAAACTAAGGAACACTGAGACTGGAGAAATAGTCTTTTCCAAGGAAGAACAACGCCCCCAGACGGTTATTCAATGCAAGTGATCAGCGTCTTAGTTGAGCAATGGGGTTAAATGGGAGGGGTTGGAGGGAGGAAATGGAAGAGAAGAATGATGTAACCACATTCTAAATAAAAAAAAAAAATCAAAAAAAACAAACATCGTAATACTTTCCAGGGTAAGATTTTTGACCTTTCAAAACTGATGTCTGGGTAGAATTTTTCTTTTTTAACTACAAGTTTGTAACACCCCAAACATATTACACCTGATCATGAAGTATAAATTCATTGACAGTCTGTAAAAATTCAAGCTTCAAATAATAATCACTCTCACAGCAGCTACTTTTGTTTTTGGTGCAGCTGGTGATTCTTAAAGGCAGCAGATGGTTTCTGGTGATTCATCAATTTGGTCTTCCTCCTATCCTGAAAATTGAGGGGTGATTTCATCCTAACCACCATAGAACCAGCATTCCCAGAACTATTGTTAGCATGATGCTTTAAGGACCTATTTATAAACCACGCATTCATGATGGATCAAGAGAGAAGAGCACATGTATTTACTATTGGGGTCACAGCTGATAACTGATACTTCGAATTGTAGAAGTGATAATTGATCATCACTGAAAAGAAATAGTGTTGAAGACATTTCATCCTTGAGAATCCGTAGTATTAATGTAGTAATAATCAACTAATCCTTTTTATGCTTATAGCCTAATAGTTTAACTAGGGACATTTCAGTGGGTGTTTCTGTGCCCCGTTATGAAATGCTCATAATCTACTTTATACAGATTGCCCACTTACCTGTTTTGGCACACCCCATGTAAAATATTTTAAAATCACAGTTTTAAGTTAAAGTTTAGTTCTTTAATATACATTTAAATAAGTATTTAGCTGTATCTACTGTATTGATTAAAATAAATCCTATGAGATGCATATGCTATGATATGCATATACATATACATTTGAAAGAAACATGTTAAACTTAAAATTAAATAATAAAATTAAATAATAACATCAGATCCTTTGTGATTAAATTTCAGCTTTAATGTGTGCTCTCTGGGGAACACCCTACACCCTTTCTAACTAAGTCTTAGTTGTTTTATCCATAAAGAGACAAACTAATAAAACTTTCAATAGAAGGTTCTCTGAGGTCCGGGCTCAATGCAGGAAAGGAGGAAGGCCATGGAATACAAGAGTTAATGAGAATTTGAGGAGTCACAGACTGGTAAGACTCACTTGACTTATTTTGGATGAAGGCTGGCACACAGACCAGCATGAAAGCAGATGCCAGCCAATACCTATCAAATGCCAGCACATACAGGACTCACACAGGAAGAATGGCACACAGGCCTCCTAGAAGTAGGTGTGTGAACCTACAATGGACACGCCCGAAGTCTCTCAAAGGCAAATACTGAGACCTTTGCCTTCAAGGCCAAATTATACAGATCCCCAACAAAAGTGGCATCCTTTTAAACAGTTAAGCAATACATTGCATCACGGTTTACTTTGGAGTTCCCTGCACAGGCATGTCAGGTATTTTGTGATGACACTTCGCCTCTCTCCCTATTCCCAACGTTCAGCATTGACCATCTTGACCCACTTTGGAGAGCCACATTAGCTCCATGTAGGGTAAGCACAAACTGACCCTTATGGCCTTCTGTACCCAACAGGGTCATGCAAGGATCAAATGAAACTATCTCTGTGTCTGAAAGACAAAGAATTCTCTAACAAATCTTGACCATTGTAATGATACGGATTAGATTTAGGAGGGTAAATGCATGGTGACTTGAGTCGGAATATTAGCCCACCAGCTCCAGTTGCTGGGTAATAAAGCAGCTAGCCAGAAGAGAACGTAAGACAAGCTAGCCTGGCTATTCTAAAAGGTCTTCCAGGCAGAGGAGCTAATGGCTACAGCTGAACTTCTTATTGTCAAAGTTTTGTAGAGTCTTATTTGCTCAAATTGTTACATAAGTTCCCACAGTTTGCAATTTACTATATTGAGAACTCCAATCTGTCAAGTGCTGGCTATTCTCTCTGCTTTAACGCTGAGATCTAAATTAATTTCTGCAGTAGCTCTAGAACAACAAGGGCACACCATCACTTTCCCATCTTAGTTCCAAGATATAGATTTATAACTATTGTATTTTGTTACTTACAAACAAACAAACAAGCAAAAAGCCCAAGTTAGCTGCAGAAGAGTATTGTCTCCAGGGTTGATCTAGTATGAATTCCTCTCTACTGGAACATTCTTCACTTTTAAGCACACATATGAAAACATTGTAATGATAGATAACATGAGGCTTGAGTAACCTGCAGTGTCATCAGGGCTATTTTGTGAAGTACATCCTACACTTGATAGAGCCCTCTCTACACACAGTTGATTAAGGAAGCATAATCTTAACCTGATATCATAGTTGCTTCCAGATCTCTTGAGTTAGATGCCGAGTTTTACAAATCCCAGTTGTCTATCTGGGATTTGTAAATATCTAGAGAAGAGGATGGCATTTTTCACAACTGTTCCCAATTTACATCCAAGCTAGATCGTTTCCTTCAAAGTGACCTGATAATTGCTTGCACCTGATCATAAGCTGAGCTCTCGGCTGACCCCAGCATCACAGGCCTCCCAGGGTGAGCTCACCATAGCTCAATTAACACGGCCCACTGAGGCTCACTGCTGAATCTCTGAGACATGAATGGGTACTGCACTACACTTTCACAAAGGCTACAGTAGATCTGTGTAAATTGTTTACTGCTCTCATTTAGCCTCTTGAAAGAATCCTTGATAGGAAAAGCTGAAAATATAGTCAATTAATTTCTCCAAAATTTGGAACCAAAAATCTTTTTGTTTAAAAATGTCTTAAAAGTATCTCAGACTAGGAGAGATGGTTCAGCAGCTAGGAGCCTTTGCTGTTCAATCCTGAGGATCAGGGTTCCAGGTCCTTGCATTCACTTCAAGCATGACCCTTCACATGTGAGTCAACCCAGCACTGAGCATTGGAGACATGAGTATTTCTGAACCTTGCTGCAGAAACCAAAATCTGGAGAAAACGCCATCAGGGGAAGGTAGAATGAATTACAGAAAACACTGGATAACTGAATAGTCATTCCATGAAATATGATGTATGAAAAAAACAATTTTGAGGAGCATTTTTACAAAGTCGGAGTGAGGATGCAAAATATTCTAAAAGGGCATGCACTGCCCTCTGTTTCTATGGCAGTAAAATGTTAAGACCATAAAAGGTTACTTCTGTGATCTACAAAGACATATCCTCCAGGGCCACTACTTGTTTGAGAAAGTGCTTAAATTATCACGGTCAGAATATAAACAGGTTTGCAGTTTCCATTTGCTCCATTTGAAGTGTTTTACACACTGCTGCTTGACCAGGATTGGAGGACACATAACAATATAAATAAAGCTGGTTTATTTTTAACTAAAGAAGTCTTACTAAATGAAGATTTTTAAACTTCTAAGATATCCCTAAAATTGCACATTTTCCTGCCTTACACTTTATTTGGCATTGCTTTTAAAGAGGAAAAACAAAACACCCCCCCCCAAAAAAAAACTCTACCTGGTAAAGCAACAGAAAATATAGCGTCTCAAATATTATTAGAAGCAACACCTTCAGAATGGCCAAGCTATTTGGATCCTATTTAACCTAGAGAAGATGTTCTCTGCATGGCCTTATATTAGAACGTGGAGCTTAAAAAGCTCCAGAGCCCAGTGTCGCTGACAAGCACAGGTGAGCCCAGGACAGAGCCTCTGGCAGGGAGCTCAGGTAGTACTCAGTGTTTCCCAGTGGACTCTAAGTCCATCAAGGACAAGGTGCACTAATGCTGGAGGGGAAGAAAGAAGAACTCCAAGAAATCTGACTGCTTCAAAATCCTTGACCTCTAGCCACAACATATGAACAATTTTAAGTTTTAGTAGACATCTTTCCAAAAGTCAAAGAAATACATGAAATTAACTTGATGAAATACAAACGTTCTTGCAAGAATGTAATATGAAATGCTTAATTAGAAATTTTACATCTTGTCTTTGAAAAACCGAGCAAGTATTTCCTCATTTCAGTATAAATCAGTTTAGAAGAGCCACATGTTAAGCGTCAGGAGCTTCACATGCCTAAGGGACACCAAAGGGATGCTACAGTGTTCTGTGTTCCCAGGTGCTAGACCTTAGGAAAGCCTTCGCTGATATTGACAAAGCATACTGAATTATTATAGTCTATGAAGCAAAAATGAAAATCTGAGGAAGGTACATGTTTAAAAGAATTACAATTCAATAATTTAAGGGTCTAGAGCATCCCCCTTTCTTCCTTTTCAGTATATATTCTCTTACAAATAGACACATACTCTGTATAAACTGTAATAGTTCACACAATAGTAATTTAGTAGTAATGTAATAGTTCTTTTTATATACTATTATTGCCTCTCTATTCTCTGTTGTCTTTGAAAAAAAACAAAATGATGACTATAACAATAAGAATAACAATAAAAATCCTTTCTATATCTTGATTTTCCTACTTGTAAACTGGGCTGGTAAATAGTGTATATATCACAGAAACACGAGGGGGTTACACGCATTTACCCATTTTATAAATGTTAGTTATTGCTGCCCAGTGGATGTTAGGTATCATTATGATTTTAATTAATTTTGTTAGTAATATATTACCTTTTGATTTAATAATCTGTTGTCATGTCACAATATAAACAAAGAAAAACTGATCATATGCCTTTCCTATCAGTTTAGTGGCATTTGGGTTGATTGTAGTCTTTATAAAAATGCAGACAATATCACTATATCACTTAGTACATTTAAGGACAAGAAAGCACCCAGAGGTCTACTTATATTTCATATCTATATTTACTTAGATTTTATTTTAGGTAATTAAAGTAACATATAAGAGAAAAAAATAAAGGTATCAGGTAATGTCTCTAATGTTTCCTCACTCTGAGTGGAAAGCACTAATATTTCAATGTCTCATAATAATTAACAAGTTAATTCCACTAATTTATCACATTAAAAAGTTTAATTATTTCCATAGATCATTTTGGATTCCCTTTCACCCCCTTAAAAAAAGAAAAGTAGTGAACTACTGGCATTGTCATTTAATTTGTCCAACATGGTTATTTTGTAAAGAACTCATATTGCTAAAATAAACTCCTCTCAGAATTGGACTTTTTGATTGCTACAGTGTGGATCACTACAGACTGCAATTATAAAGGACTGATGACAAAGTCCCTTTGTCCTTATTCTCGTTAGACCCCCTTCCCTCAGGTCAGGGCACGAGCTGAGCCAAGGGGGTGTGATGTGCGGGGTCTCCCTTTCATTAACAAGAACAAGAGACACAGGGCACCAGAGAAACCTCCTGGCAAGCTTCTCACGAGCACTCACAGTTAAGCAAACTGAATACACCATGCAGGAAGGCATATTTTTAAAGATTATATTCTACATAGATGAAGGATGAAGCTTTACGTATTTGTTTTTTATTTATAATTGCGGCCCCTGAGACTTTGAACACCTCTCTTCCTGGCTTTGTTACTCTCCATAAAGGAAGAGATTCCTGTTGGAAAGGAGTGAGAGGTTAAGTGTCCAGAAATACTGCACCAAAGCACGGAATTGTAAAGGAGGAAAATCAGCCATGAAATAGCTTTACTTGGGGAGTTATTGTTTAGGGCAAGTTTCATTGCAGACTCTGTCCAAATAGCATCTAGCAAGGAAAAGCAGAGACAAAAATTCAGCACCCTGAATGAAAGCTTTCTTTGGGTGCCGACCTTCCCTTTTAATTAACTTTTGCCTTATCCTGTAGGACTTTCCAAAATAAGATGGATGGACAGAAGGAGAAACAAACAGACGGAGAGACATAAATATAGAACAGGTATGTGTTGGTAAGATTGGGAGATGGGGCCTAACGGTAAGACAGGTAAGACAAGGAGAACACTGGAGAAAGAATTACCAAAGGTAGAATGCAGAGGCCAGATGTCTCTTTAGATGTACTACTGCAGTGGTTCTCAACCTATGGGGGTGGCAGCCCCCTTGGGAGCACTGAATGACCCTTTCATAGCGATTGCCTAAAACCATCATAAAAAACAAATAGTGACATTATGATTCATAACAGCAGAAAGTTTACAATTGTGAAGTAGCAACAAATATAATTTTATGGTTGGGTGTCACCACAATACAAGGACTGAATTTAAGGATCACAGCTCTAGGAATTTTGAGAACCACTATACTAGACTCTCTGGCAACCCTAATATTGGTGTATCCTGTTCCACAAGGTAAAACTAGATGAGCAACTGGATACATTAGAGTGTGGTGAGCGTAGTAATGGGATCACCCAATTATAGGGCTTCATTACAGGGATCTTCTGTGTCCACCTCTAGAGAGATATCATGGAGTAATATTTAAATATTTGGATAAAATATTAGGTGCACATTGCTTCATTTGTATTTGGGTATGGTTTCTTTTATACCAAAAAAAAAAGGCTTTGACTTGTGCTCTTCCTACATTCTGCTATATCTGAAATACCATAAACATCATTTCCAATTGGATGAAGTTCAAAATTGCTCTAAGAGAAAACTACTTTGAAACAATAAAAAATAGACCCATTTTGTTCATGCTTTCCTGTGTAAAACTCAGTACCCCAAATCAAGAAACAAACAGAGAAAAGAAAGTGGGTGTTGTACGTTAAGATTAAGACCATGGTCAAACATGAGCAAAACGAATTTCCTAAGTGTTTGACTATAGGACATTTTCTCATAAGCGGATGTGGGATCTGTGTTGATGCTAGTCTGCTGCACCATGCTAATGCCCATAGATGACACTGCTAGAGAACTGCACATCCCCAAAGGTGATCTCCTGGGTCTGTATGTCACAATAAGCTATGTTGTAGGATTAACAGAGAAAAGAAAAATAAGCTAAAAGGGTCACCCTAAGAAACAAAGGGAAACTTGAAATTAGCCCTTTGTGGAAAACACAAAAGTGTAAATACTCAACTGCATGTTTTGGTTTGAAATCAGGACTGCCCAAAGAGTCACAACGGAAGAGAGACAGATTCAAAGACGTATGTGCACCCAAACAGCAAAGGGCTAATCCCCCCCTCTTTTTATTTTAAGGGAGTGTAGTTGTTAGCTCAAGCACATTAGTCACTACTGTGGTAGCTCTTTGAAGGAACTGAAAAGCAAGTAGGAAATAACAGGCTGAGAGAGAGAGAGAGAGAGAGAGCTCTGAAATGCGTGGGATATGGGCACATCTGAACATGGAGCAGGTGTTCAGTATTTGGTTGGCTCTTGTCATCTCTCCATGTTAGACTCTGTTACCAGTATCACTATTGCCTTTGCATTTTTGAACGCTCAATTTCCGCATTCCGACAGGTGGTTTCTAGAATATTTTCCAGCTGTGGGGGAGATACTGGGTGAGAGAATTCACCTGTATTGACATGTCCTGAAGTGGGCCCTCCCCACTCTTCAAAAACTATGTTTACACAACACAGAGTTTCCTCTTTTTTTTGTAGATAAAGAGACCAAGTCTCTGAGCAACTGAGGAGCTTTCGTCAGACATCCAAAGGTGGTAGGAGAACTGAAAGTCAAATTTATATCCTATGCCCCAAAGCTGCCATTTAGAATGCTATTCAACTTTTTATTTTGACTGCCCCAAATTATCCATATAGGGCAGACTTGAATGATTCTTAGATTACTAGAATTTATTTTGAAAATGCCAGTTTCCGTTTTTATACCTCTCAATCATTCTATCTATTTTCTGTTCTCCTGCAACTCATGTTTATTTAAATGTTCCCTCAAAAACATGTTTCTGTATCTGAAAAGTGAGAAGCATTATTTTAAGGATTCAAGAATTCTCTTAAATCAGGTGAATGAATGTGTTTATACTTGCTTTTTAGAAATTCACTATTATAAAAAAAAAATGACTCTCAGGCTCCTGCAAATGAGAGTGCCGTTATGCAAACTTTCATGAGAAATGCCAAGGCAGCTTCTGCTCTGCAAGAGTGACAGCCATTGCAAGGAACACCTGTTACCCAGACAGTTCTCTTCAGTCCCACCCGTGGGAATGTATAGCACACTGGCAGCTCATATAAAGAAGAATTAAGACAGACAGAGAAATAGAGCCTATCGTCCTTCAGACAGTGTCTGAACATGGTCCAGGAATGGCATCCTGGGAAGAGGATTCTGAGTGCTCATGAGAAATTTCAAGAAGCCAAGACAAGAGTCTTGTGATCTCAGTTTCTTCAAAACCACAGAATTGTTCCTGGATTATGCTTTCATGCCCGTCCCAGGTGTAGTGGAGAGAAGTGAGTTTACTTCAGATTATTCATAACAGCTGCTTATTGTTATTTGTTTACATGCTTTGACCATCATGTGCAGCTTGCCTGTCATATGTGGTTTGCTCTTGTGATTTCACTCATATGACTCCCCTTAACCCTCAGAGTACAATAGGCTATCCTCTGAATGAAGTTGGCTATTTCACAAGACTTTAGTCTGTCAGATTTATTGGCTTCATTCTCTCTTTGGGGAGGGAGGGAGACAAGATAGCATGCAAGGTTCTGGTGTGATTAGACATAGACCTGACTTGGACAGGCTGAGAGCAGAATGCTGAGTCTCCAGAACTGTACCAAGAGCTCTGCACAGCTATATAAATGTATAGCTATTGAAATTAGGTATAGGTTAAAAATAAATCCTCTTCTTACACTAGTTCTCCAAGGACTCAATAGCACAAGTAGTGGCTGCCCTACTGGATAGCCGTAATTTTAGAATTTTTTTTTCCCCAGAACTTGAAGGCCCATGCTGATGTTACCACATGCTTCAGATACAGGACTTGGAGGAATATAGCTGGAACGTTTCTTCTGGAAGTCTTCTCCCCAAGGACTAGCTTTCATAGTATCTTAAGGGGCTATGCAAGTTTCCTAGGAAAAGAACACTGTAATTAGTCCTATTCGGTGGTAAACCCTCTGAGCCACCACAAGGACTGGACAAGCAAGGAATTCCCAATGATGTCATAGTGACACATTTATCTTGAAAAGAATCAACAGCCATCTAATTGGACTTGTAACCCACTCAGTGGGGAGGGAGGGGCTCATGCCTGATGCTGTAAACCTAGCCTGCTAACCACAGCTGGAGCTATACTATACCAAGAACTGAACCTACTTTTGCCATTTTCCTACCTATATAATCTTCAATTCTACTATAAATACCCTTATACCCACAGAAAAATTTAGCTTTCACCAATCATCAAAGATTTTTATTCTTTTTCAAACAAAAAAATAATAATGGGAACTATTGCAAAAGTCCACTACTGGTCAAAGCATGGAATAAATGACTATGGGGAGACCAGGCCCAGTTAATACATCTACAATGGAACCATAAATCTGAGGTTCAAGAAAAGTCATGGAAGAGGGAGTAGCAGGGTTGTAAGAGTCAGAGGACCAGGATATTCACTGTGAGTGTGAGGATCCTAGTGCTAATGTTGACAGTGTAAGCAGAGATGTCCACCATAGTTTTCTTCTCTCAGAAAACTGAAGACTGCTCCTTCCAGAGACTGTTCCTACCTAGACTACTGAAACCTGCCTCACTGTACAGCTATGCATAGTATATACCTCTGCCTCATTGTTTATCTATATGGAATAGTCCTGTCTCCATGTTCAGCTTTAAGTAATAATTCTGCTTCCCTGTTCAATTATATATAACAAACACACTGAGCTTCTGGGGTGCTGTGACTTCTCTGTCAGAAAACCAAGGTCACCCAACTCCATTTCTTCAGTGTTTGTGTTTTCTTCATTTCCTTATGGCTCCAGTTAGGCCAATCGTTGGGGCTATGTGGAGTGCAGACCATACTTTCCTTTATTCCTTCTCTTTCATCCTCCCTCCCTTCCTTCCTCACTTCCTTCCTTCCTCACTTCCTTCCTCCCTCTCTCCCTCCTTCCCTCTTTCCCTTCCTCCTTCCCTCCCTCCTTCCCTTTCTTCCCTACTTCCTTCTTTCCTTCTTCCTTCCTTCCTTCCTTTCTTCCTTCTTCCTTTCTTCTCAAACTGCATGTCCAGTTCTTTTTTAACTTCACATCACACTACAAGATCACACTAATTTCCTCAATTTGGTCTTAAACTTGAAATCTTCTTGCATGTGCCTTGGGGGAAGTGGGGAGTCAGGATTATAGACCTGTGCCACCACTAGACCTGGAATGTTTTTATGAATATAGAACTGTGCTAGCTTTTAAAATTTGTTTAGCACTAGAGCCTAGTGATTTTCTTCATTGTGGCTTCCTGGCTATTTTTTTTAATTTTATTTTATTTTCTAAGTTTTTTTTTATTTACATTCAAAATCATTTCCCCTTTCCTGTTTCCTCCCTCCCCGAAAGTCCCATAAGCCCCCTTCCCTCCCTCTTTTCCCCATTCAACCCCCCTCTCGCTTCTCTGTCCTGGCATTCCAGTCTTTCCTTGGCTATTTTTATGAGTTTACTTTATACATGAACTTTTGAGTTGCCTAGCTTTACAAAATTCATGCAGTTTTAAAAATAATTTTATGTATTTGCATTTGAAGTATTTTCTCCATATTCTAAAGATTTTTTTTTTCAAAGAATTTTTGGTTATAACACCAGTGTTATCCTTTAAAAATGTAATTTTGTAAAATTAAGTCACTAAGCACACTTCCATTATGAAGTCATCATTCAGTATCAAAATCGTATAAATCACATTAATAATACTTATTTAAATAATCACAAATATAAAGGTATAAACTATTTTTAATTTTATGAATTAAAATTCTGTGATTGTGAAATTTTAAGATGCTTAGACTAAATTTTCTAATATAGTTGTGTGTGTGTGAAACAGTATGTATTTTGAAGTAACATGAGTCACATTTGTAGTCATGCACAGTTCCACAAAGAGGGTATTTCTGGTTCCCATGGCGCTACATCAAGAAAAGACAAGATGCATAATGTTTTCCACTTACTCTGGTTGAAAATTTCATTGACCATAGGAATCCAAATGAACTACCATTACCTGAACCCCAAGAAAGCTGAGTTGCAGTACAGCATCACCACAGTTCAGCTAGGGATGTATTCCCTGTCTGTAGCTTCCTTCTTTGCTGTGCAACAAATAAAATGCTAGCTCCATCTCCGAGACTTGTCATGACAATAAAATGAACAAAGATGCTCAGAAAATCACAGATATCATGGAGATACTTCACCAACAATGTCCAGAAATAACTCTAAAAGCTAGCCTGATGAAACTCTACAATTGCAAATGGAAAGACAATTCAACTTTTGTGAGTGTATCCTTGCTTCTTTATAGATCACTCTCAGTATTATTAAGTTGTATTTACTCTAGCTCCATTATCACTGTACTTAGGAGGCTGAGGAGAGACAGTCACTGTGTTGGGGCTAGCTTAGGCTACACAGTGAGTTCCAGCCTAGCCTAAGATAGAGTGTGACACAACATCACTAAATTACTTAGTCAGAAATGTCGTGCTGCTGTCAAGATAGTGTTTGGAGGAAACCCTAAGTAATTTTTATGTACAAAGAAGAGTTCACAGAGAATTTGGAAAAACAAAATCTTACAAAACATGTGTGGCTTTCACGCTCAGCACTTCCTATTTTCATTTGACTTTTTCTCATGGGACTCACTTACTTCTGCTTCTACTATGAGTATTTAAAAGCACCAAGAAAACTTTCAAGGGAGTCATTTCTTACTTTGCTCCAATGGGCTTACATATTGCTAATCTCACTTCTGATAGCTGGTAAGGTCAACTCTGAGGGAAGCTTCACTACTGGTGGTTTTGAGTCTGGGGAGAAGGTAGGGTTCGCTTTACTTCATAGAACTCTAGCTTAGAGATCCCCGGGGCATTTGAATCAGGGATTTCTCAGTAACCCAGATCCCTGGGAATGAGACCATAGGAGCTCAGGAAGCACATGTCCTGCTTCTGTTCCTTTTATTACCTCATCCTCCTCTGTCCCAGCTTTTGCTTTTACTGCATCCTTCAGTCACAATAGCACCTATTCCATGAGGCAGAATTATTGTCCACTTTGTAGCTGTGAAATTTAAGACAACTGTCTCTTACACAACTGTCAAAGAAGACTGATTTGGTCCTACCTAATATCAGAACTGCTCATAGGAGAGCCATTTATCTGTCACTCCCAGCCTTATCAGTCCATTTTAGGGCTTATTTACCTCAGCATTGATCTAGACTAGCCTCGGGATGACTACCTTCCAAGCTATTAAATATCTTTTCAAGGCCCTACTAATATACCTTCCCCCCTGGTCCCTCCTGGAACTTGTGGACCTTTGGCTTCACTGACCCTGGGTTAGCAGGCTTTATGTCAAATTGACACAAGCTAGAGTCAGTTGAAAGGAGAGAACCTCAGTTAAGAAAATGCCTCCATAAGATCAGCTATAGGCAAGCTTGTAGGGTATTTTCTTAATTAGTGATAGATGTGGAAGAGTCCAACCTATTATGTTATGGATGAGGGCACTCCTGGGCTGGTGGTCCTGGGTTCTATAACAAGGGAAGCTGAACCCGCTAAGTGGAGTAAGCCTTTAAGTAGCACTTCCTCATGGCCTCTGTATCAGCTCCTGTCTCTGGGTTCCTGTCCTGGCTTCCTTCAAAGCTTACCACACTAGTTGGTGGAGTGAATCTGGGAGATAAGGGCATGAAAATGAGTCAGACTAAAGTCTCATGTATTAACCAACTTTGTTCAGAGCGTCAGACAGTTTATACACTGACAGTTAAGAATCACACAGTAAGTGTTCAATTAAGAAGAATCACGTAGTAAGGTGTTCAATTAAAAAAAAAGCCACAGGTGGCAAAAACATATTTTTTTCATAGAGGCATGACTATAACAACCCCTGAAGTAAACTCACTCCTGTCTACCACTCCTGGGAGGAGCATTTGCACACACTCCAAGAATAATTCTGTGTTTTAAAGAAACTAAGTTCACAAGAAGTCTTGTCTGCGTTCTTGGTGTTTTCTTACAAGAACTCAGAATTCTCATACAATTCCATTCTTGGACTGTGTTCCAACGCTTCGGTGATAAAGAGTGAAGTGGAAGTGAAAGCCAAATAGACATTCTCTTCCTAAGTAGTTTTGCGTCATAGTACTTTATCACAGCAATAGTAACCCTATTACTCTTCTACTCAGACTATATCTGATTATTGTCTATCATGATGCAATCCTCAGCCAAAGATGACCAGCCTACATCTACAAGTGTGTTAACTATCTGCCAAAACACTGACTCAGGATGAAATCAACTCACAAAACTTGTGTTCTTCCAAGTCCCTTGATAATATAATTATTATTTTATATATTGCTATTATCACTTATAATTAACTCACTGTTTCCATTTAACTAGCTAATAAGTATTTGAGTACTTCCTAAGAGAATGCTATGTAAGAAACCTGATGTCCATGCCTGCTGTATATGCTATCTTCTCTTCTCAACTAATTGAAATCACCCTCAGAGACTGGGTCATATCCAGTATCACTCCATCAATCAACAGGGAACCATTACAATCTAAGCTCTTGTCTGAATCTAATGTTATCTTGTCAAAAAACTCAAATTCTACATGTTATCCTTATCCTCATCAATATTTTCAGCAAATATTTATTGAACTTTCATTACATGGAAGTTATTTTGATAGACTGAGTTCATCAATACTTGCTGTAGTCTTTGAATCTTTACCTTTTTGGTAGATAGTCATTTTCTTTTTAAAATGGGTTTCTGCTTTAATTTTTTTCCTGTTTTTGACAGATCCCTACATTTATATGATGCTTTTTAGTCACTTCACCCCCAGTTTCTCTCTGTCACCCCTTCCTCTCCTGTTGAAATCCTTATTTTAACTAAGTCCCTTCCTACTTTGATGTTTTCATTTGTACGTGAACAGTTGAGTTTAGAGCCACTTGCTGAGTGTGGGTGGGAGGTCCCTGACTGGAGCATCAACAACTTATCTTCTTGAAGGCATTCTAAAATGGCTGTAAAGAAAACGCCATTGCTGGTACTAGATGCACGTCTCATTCAAAAGTCACAAATGTGATGTCACAAGATGTTCTGTAGCCTAAGTTGTAAGAAGATTTAGTCCACAAGAGCAGCCTGTTGGAACATGGGATCACTTTAGAGTTCTATTTGTTTGTTTATTTATTTACATCTCAAACTCTGCTCCCCCTCCCCGCTCCTTCACAGAGTCCTTCCCCCAACTGCCCTCCCCTTCTCCTCTGAGAAGTTGTGGCCATCCTGGGTATCCTTCCACTCTAGCACATCAAGTCTCTTCTAGATCAGGTGCATCCTCTCCCACTGACAGACAAGGCAGCCATGGAGACTGAGCTGCATGTCTGCTACATATGTTCCGGGGACCTTCTTCCAACTTGTGAATGTTCTTTAGTTGGTGGCTCAGTCTATGAGAGTTCCCAGGGGTCCAGGTTAGTTGCTCTGTTGGTCTTTCTGTGGTGTTCCCATCCCTTTTAGGCCCTTCAATCTTTCCCCCAGCTCTTCCATAAGTGTCCCAACTCCATCCAGTGCTTGGCTGTGAGTATCTGCATCTCTTTTGCTCTGCTGCTGGGTAGAAACCTCTCAGAAGACAGTTATGCTAGACTCCTTTCTGCAAGCATAACAGGGTATCATAATGTCAGAGATTGGTGTTTGCCCGTGGGATGGGTTTCAAGGTGGGCCAGTTATCGATTGGCCTTTCCTTCAGTATCTGTTCCATCCTGCATTTCTTTTACAAGGAACAAATTTTGGGTCAAAAGTTTTGTGTTTGGGTTGGTGTCCTTATCCCTCCACTGGGGGTCCTGCCTGGCTACAGGAGGTGGCCTCTCCAGGTTCCATGTCCATACTGTTAGGCTTCTTGGCTATGATCACCCAAATTGACTCCTGGTAGCTTCCCTATTCCAGGTCTCTGGGATTCCTAGAGATTCCCCTCCCCCCTCTTCACCCCCTCACTTCAGGCAGCTGTAGATTTCCATTCATTCTCCTCTTTCCTGTCTCTTCCCACACCTGACCACCCCCCATTCTCTTCCCCTCCCCCTCCCGTCTCCCACCCAGTTCCTTCCCTTCCTCTGTCTCCTATTCTGTTTTCCCTTGTAAGTGTGATTCAAGTATCTTTGCTTGGGCCTTCCTTCTTATCTAATCTTCTCTTTGGGTCTGTGGGATATATCATGGGTATTCTACACTGTCCTATTGGATCTGGGTTACCTCACCCAGGATGATATGTTCTAATTCCATCCATTTACCTGCAAAATTCATGATGTCCTTGTTTTTAATGGCTGAATTGTATTCTATTGTGTAAATGAACCACATTTTCTTTATCCATTCTTCAATTGAGAGACATCTAGGTTGTTCCCAGTTTCTGGCTATTATAGATAAAGCTGCTATGTCCATAGTGGAGCATGTGTCCTTGTGGTATGGTGGAGCATCTTTTGGGTCTAGACTTTGAGACACTGTGCTGCCCCAAACAAGAATTGCATCTTAACTGGCTTGAAACCAACTTCTCCTTCTAGCCTTACATTTGCCTTGTTCAAAGAGGACAAAAGCAAAGGTTTCAGTTACTGAGTAAACAGGCTAAAAATGTACATCCTGTGAAAAACTCAGAGAAGGAGACTCCATAGGAGTCGGAAGACTCAGAAAGGGCAGAGGACTCACAATCATTTACAAACACCTTTGTTCCTCTGGATGTCTCCTTCCGCCCCTTAGACCCTTAGATCCTTTCTGTCACATCCTGTTCCCCCTCCTTTCAACAACCTGTTCCCCTTTATTTCTATGGCTTTTAACTCATTTCTGCATCTCCTTTATATCTGTGAAAATGATACAATTCTTTTCTTTTTTCCCAGTTTGTCCTTATCATGCCTCTGGTTCTTCCTATGTGCCTTGACCTTCCTTGCTGGGTGGAGAAGTCTCTCTTGGCTCCTACACACATGAATCACGAAGTCACTTCCGGAATAAAGT
This sequence comes from Tokudaia tokunoshimensis, assembly GCA_036184795.1. Taxonomy (NCBI): domain Eukaryota; kingdom Metazoa; phylum Chordata; class Mammalia; order Rodentia; family Muridae; genus Tokudaia; species Tokudaia tokunoshimensis. The sequence goes on along the minus strand of BTHU01000004.1, from coordinate 53,379,132 downwards.
CTACTTCCTTTTAAAGAGCACCTAACGTCTAATTAGCTATGTGCTTATTCCTCAGAGCAAGGCTAATACTATATTCACATTTTTTTATTAGATATATTCTTTATTTACATTTCAAATGATTTCCCCTTTCCTGGTTTCCCCCTCCCGGAAAGTCCCATAAGCCCTCTTCCCTCCCCCTGTTCCCCAATCAACTCCCTCCCACTTCCCTGTCCTGGTATATTCACATTTTAATACAGGAGGTATTTACTTGGTATATAATGTGTGGCTTGTAAGACTTTTATTTTCTATAGTAAGGTTGCCTAGAATTTACTACTAATACTGTGCATTGGTCGCTACAATATGATTAATAAGTGGTTTGTGGCATTACTTTAATAACCTCTTTGCAAGGTCCCCTATTTGTATTTTATTTGGTGAAATAATAAACTTTCAATAGTGGAATGTAAATTTGGCACAGCCTTGTTCACAACTGTCAAGGGAATACAAAATGAAAAACCCATAGCTGGTCATGTTCATATCACAAATGGATTAATACCGCCTTTTGCTGATACATCATCCACTGAACACAAACCTTGAAATGAGGAAATGTGAGACTTCACTTTCTTTGTGCTTAGTTTTGTCAACTGTTTGAGGTCAAGCTCCTGAAGATAAGAAAGCACACTACACTGCAGAGATATAGATATATATATACATATACTCTACAACAGTTTTAAACCGTCACTATAACTTCCCAAGCCACAAGCTCCCTCCACTAGTCGGGAGAGGGAGAGTCTCAAGTATTTTAAGCAATTCTCTCACACAATAGTTTTTTTTGTTGTTGACAGTTAGGATGTGGACTGAAGGTCAAGGGTACTGAGAGTAGTGAGTGGCAACCTTTTATGCCTCTCATTTGATGGTTTCCCTGTCTTTCCTCTCAGCTATTCAGGGACTCTGAGGTGAAACTACAGTACTGTGAGCATTGAATCTGCAAAGTCTAGTGACCCCAGGGCACAGAGAACAGAGACTCCTACTTCACACTAGGACCCTAATCAGCATTTTAATTGTTTAGCTGGCAGGTATTTAATGAAGATACTGGTGCTTCCTAGTTTACTCACCCTGGATAATCAGCAAGATTATGATCCTGTGGGGGAAAGGAACAAAGGGCCCTCTCTCTAAAGATGTCCTTCCTCTTTTAAAGTGCATTTCTGCTGCTGTGGTTTAATTTAAAGGTAAAAACAACCAGGATTCCTTTTGAAAGCTGATAGGATTGGAATGAAAAGAATATAGTTTTTGAAGCCAGAGTAACCCATCGTAGATGTCACTTATGACCTGTTTGGCCCTGGATTTTTTATCTAACATCTCTAATGTTTTCTTACTCCAATAAAATCAAAGGAAGAACATCCACTACATATTCTGTGTGTGGAGTGGAAGGGAGGTGGCAGGTCTACACTGGGGATGCACTGGATAGGAGCTTGTGCCTTCAGTATTGCTAACCAAACAGTAAGTTCATTTATTATATGTAATTATATATAAAACATATGCAATTATAAATATGTATATAATTATAAATATATATTTTAAATACATAACTATATTATATGTACAATAATATATATTATTAAGCTTTATTTACTTTGGAACAACTTTTTAAATTGTTCTTGAGAAAGACCTGTGAATTTAAATTTTAATTTAAAATAAGATTTCTAGGGAACTTTTAAGGTTTTTCACTTTCTGAAATAACATAAAGGGTGATCTCAATTAGTTTTATATGTAATTCAAGGACCACAGTGGGACCATGAGATGTCTTGATAGGTAAAGGCACTTGCCACCAACACTGGCAATCTGAGTTCAATCTTTGGAACACACAGAGTGGAGACAACATTTGCCAGTTGTCTTCTGACTTCTGTACCCATAGCATGGCACTTGCACTCACACACACACACACACACACACACACACACACACACACACGCATGCTCCTTTGTATGCACATTCACAAAGTGAGTAAATATAAAAAGTAAGAATTTAAGTCAAACAATAACTTGTATTTTAGTGTTCAATATTTAGTGTAATATTAAAACAGGAAAACTAGAATAAATTTGTTTTGTCCTTTTCAACTGTTCCCCAAGGCTGGAGGTAGAGCAGAGCAGTTGCCTACGATCTGCAAGGTCCTGGTTTTGAACCCCAGCGCTGCAAAAACAAAAGTTAAAAAATGCAAACAAACAAAAACCTAAGTTCTAGAAGACGGTGGAAAACATTCGGGTAGTCCTCCAGATCGGTACACTCTGAAGATCTGCAGTTAAGTGCAAGTCCGTCAGAGATAGGAGGGCTGCTGCACAGGGCTCAAAGACTTAAACAATAACACCAGGGAAGTAAGCCTGCCACCCCCACCCGGGCTAGCCTAGCACTTAGGACAGTAGGGATGTCAGTCAAAAAAAGCAAGAGACTATTCTATATAGCACAGAGTAGGATTGCTGCTGTTTGGGACCAACTTTGCCTTTGTTAGTGCCTGTGGGACCCTCTGCAGCCATGGCCCAAAGAGAAGAGCAGGTAAGGTGTGGCTTCCTGGGGGAAAGCAGGGACGCGATTCTCCTGTGCCCTTGACTTCTAATTAATAAATAAAACCTTCTCTGATGTGACAACATACTTTTGTTAGTCCTCAACGGTCTGACTCATCTTTGCATCTCTTGAAAAGCTATGTACTCACCCAAGTACTTTCCAATTTGGTGAGCTCTGCCTTCTTCTGACTCTCAGTCCCGCCCCCTAGTTGATTGACATGGACTAAGCCACTCACCTTCCTCAGCAAATTGAGTGTGACGCTAGAACCTGTCAATGAAGGCTCTCTACGATGATGATCTGAGTTAATAATTTTGTAAGACACTTGAAAAAAACTGCCTATCTCCAGGAGGCCCTTCCATGGCATTTCTTAAATAAGAAGAGCACACCTCCAAAATAGCACCAAGTTATTCAGAAAACTTAAATGTTTATACATATAGTTGTGTATATAACTAATGCCAAAATCTAAACCTTCAGCTAGACAACAACCTAGCTTTTAAAGACTAAAATGCTGCTTTAACACTTATTAATTGTCTAGATGTCTATGTGAATAGTATGCCACTAAGCACATAAATATATAAATCACATCTAGTATATATTATTATGTATCTTATTTAACCTATTAATGTGCCACTCTTAAGTGTTGAAATTTGCAAGATCTAATTGAAGACATGTCTGTTTCCACTTTGCATAAATATGAACATATACATGAAAATTCAGATGTCTAAATTTAGCCTATTATATACATGAACATAGTTTTACACAACCTATACCATTTCTATTCTACAATAGGTAATTAAAATTGTGGTTGAGTTATCAGCACATCAACTAAATGACATTATTCTCAAATGTTAAAACCAGGATTTCAGAAAACAGTCTGTAGAAAGTGGTCACTGTTCTTAGCAGTCTATATACGAAGAGCTGAAATTACAACATGGACTCAGCTTGGAATAACTTCATTTTTGATCTTCAAATATTTTTCTTCTAAGTTTTTGGTAATGAGAGACATTTCCTTCACAATGAAAACTAGCATTTCAGTGTTTCCCACATGTAAACCTCAACATTCTCCATTCCAGTTTGCAGTAAGGAGTGCTTTGGAGCCTGCCAGCTGATGCAGATTTCTCTGAAAAGCCGCTTCCTGCTTCTCTTGACAGACCTCCCAGGGGAAATTCAAGCATCTATATTTAATGCACTGTAAGGTATTTTTGATATTTGTTCTGTGTTAATATATATTTGAAACTAGACTGTGCCTAGAAAGAGGAAAAAAATACAATCATGATTTAAGGACCGATGGAACAAACAGAATAATAAATAAATGACTATTTTAACAGACAGAGACCACTATAGAAAACCACAACCAACCAAAATGCAGAGCCCCGTCCCAGTGGATATATCTATAAACACTCCTGCACCTAAGGCTCATGGAACAAGATGGAAGATGGGGATGAAAGATTGTAAAAGCAGGAGAATCAGGGAGTTTACCCTGAGATTGGTTCTCCTAGTAAAGCTAACGCTATAGCCATAAAATCTCACTAACATGAGTGGCCAAACATGAGCTGAATGAAGAGGACACCAATGGATGTCCTGTTAGATGAAGAAAAGCCCATGGAGCCCCAACCCTACACAAAGAAGTACAGGCAACTGAACAAAGCTGGGAACTGGAGAGGTGTTCCCCAGGGAAAAACAGAGCAATTGCTTGTCTAGTGCCAAATGGTCAGTCCTGAAAACATACATGCAAGTAACCTTATTTAGACTGAACAGGTTGTATATAGGATGATCATGAATTTGAAGGAGATCAGAGAGGGGTAAATGAGAAGGTCTCGAGGGAGGAAAGTGAATCAACAAATGTTATTATAATATAATTTCAAAACTTTTAATTCTTAAAAGTTAAGAATTAAAAAGAGATATACCAAATAATCAGTTAAAGTGATTACATATGGAAACCCATAAGGCCATATGCTTGTGGATTATACAGTAGCAAGCCTTCTTTTGGACAACAGTGGGAGTCAGGGAGCTGAGAGGACTGATGAATTGTTTTCTCCTTTGGGTGTTGCATGAGATCAATCAGCCCAAAAGAGGGCATGCTCAGTCTATCATATTCTTACTTTGAGTCACCTTATAATTTAGTTTCTCTGGAGTAGGAGTCATGTCTGAGTCATGGTTATATCTGTCCAGGATATTTATCATATACTGAGCACTAGATGAAAATGCAGTAACTCAAGTGACATAAATTGAGATTCTAAATATGTGGCACACACACACACACACACACACACACACACACACACACACACACACAGGTATGGAAACCAGAAAATCAATTTGTGGGAGTCAGTTTTCTCCTTAAACCATCAGTCCTGGAAAATGAACTTAGGTCATCAGTCTTGGTGGAAAGTGCTTTCACCTCCTGAGCCATCTCACTGGCAATAATAAATAAAACAAAATTTTAAAGAAAGTTCCAAGCAATACAGATGTATTCCAGTGATGGTCATGCCAACTGAGATGATAAAGCATGGTATGGTATTATTTTATTAATATAGAAAAAAATCTACTCTTAAAATGTATTCGTGGCATCATTTTTAATCTTCTTGGACAAGAACAGCTTTTTGAGAATTATTTGATCTTTGACTTAAATATACCTAATATTTCTTAAACATACACACACAGTGGGTATGCAACCTTCTTTTTTCTTGTTCTGTCTTTTATTTCCTAAACAAAATTTACTCTCTGGGTATCATAGCTGTCTAACATTGGATGAGAACTCCACAAGTCAACATGTGAAGATAGCACATTTTGGGAAACTCACCAAGTTCAACCCCCAATTCAGATGTATCTAACTGATGGACTTGTGTGTATCTTGGGCATGTAGAGACTTAGCTATAATCTGCAAGGATGAAGTCTCTCTGAGCTCAACTTAGACAATGAAAGCTAAAGGTAAATACCAAACTTCGGTTTATAACAAGACAAGGGTACAGTCCCTTTGAGTAATACAACATTTACAGATACCCTTAAACCTGTACAAAAATTATTTTTAACAACTAAGAAATTACAAAAGTTGAACCAATAGAAATTGAATCAGGTTTAAATGGTAACAAGACAGGAATGGAAAGTTTTGAAACACAGTTAGATGATGGAATCGACAGGTTTTTATAAGGTAGTCTTTTAGATGAAGGAGAAGAGAAAGTAAAGATGATGGGTCCAGCGCTTCATTTCATGGATGGATACTGAGAGTGAGAAGAGAAAGATGTGTGTAGCCAAGAAGGTAAAAGATTGGGAAGAGAGTGTCATTTGACATGTCTCTGAGGTATGTGTAGACATCTAAGTAAGGACAGACATTAAACAGCAAATCATTAATCTGATAAGAAAATGCAATTGAGATATTATATCTGAAATATTATCATATAGGAAGCCAGTGAAGCCATGACTAGGTAGAAGATCATTGTAAAAGACAATGTAGAATAAGAAGAAAAACAGAGAGAAAATGGCTCTCTGCACACTCAGCTTGTTCTTAAGAGGTATTATCTTGTTGAAACATAAGACATCAAATGTGTGGCTTGATAGCACTGGGTGGTGGCGTTTCAAAAAAAAAAACGGCATGAAGCTACCATGGTTGTAATTAATTTTGCTTTCTAAACCCTTCGAACATTCTTTTGTTAGTGTGGTTTCCTTAAGTTACCACACACTGGCTTCTTAAGTAGATAGGGCTTGCTGGTTTCACTTTACATCACACAAACAAGCATGTGGCATGAGGTTCGGGTTTCTTAACCACTTCACCCATTGTCTATTCATGTTTTAACAACAGTATAGACCTGTGTACTCAAGTAATTGAATTATAATTATGGGACTCAACTAATTTGTTGTAGATAAAAATCAGAAAATGACAGATATTGTTCATTGATCTGCTTTCTGTACAATTTTTCTGGAACAATTATCTAAGAATAACTGATTTGAGATTTGGCTTTGTTTTCTTTTCTCTTATTTGTAAGGTGTGTGTGTGTGTGTGTGTGTGTGTGTGTGTGTGTGTGTGTAGTATGAGTGCATTGGAGAACATTTTATTATTCTCATCTTACTACCTGGTGGCAAGATCTCTCATGTAGTCTGGAGCCAGGCTGGCAGTCAGCAATCCCCAACAAATTCATTGGGTACAGCCCTATGTTGCCAGTGTCATGGATTCACATGTCCACACCCAGTTTTCACATGGTTGTTTGGGATCCAAATTCAGGTCCTGATGCTTGAACAGCAGGCACTCCTACCCACTTAGCCATCTCCTCAGCTGCCTGTCTTTGTTTCTAATATTTGATGATCACAAACTCTGAGTTAAAGAGTGCAATAATTCCTCCATTCTCTATCTGGTCTCTATCAGTTACCCAAGGTATTCTGCTGACTTCAAGTTCTATCTTGAACTTTACTAAAGTAGGAACATTCCATGCATGTCTCATGATGATCAGGTTAAACTAAACCATTGACCCACAAACAAAACCACCCTTACCAAGCATAGTATTATATGTAATTTTAATATGTATAATTTTAAACTATCTTCTGAGGCTAAAAGCATTATAATAGCTGCTAAATACTGTTATAAGCTTAGACTGTTTGCTTTTGGTAAAATACAAAGTTTAAGAGATGCAATGTGTCTCAGAATCTAGTCTGTCTACCCTTCTTATTCCTAGTGGTTGAGGGTAGGGCTACAATTTTAAAACCTAAGTGCTCTTTCAAAATTGAAGGCCTTATGAACATTTCTAATTCAGGGCAACTTCACATATAGAGAAATAATTTTCATCTGTGTTCTCAAGTGTTATGACAGTCTCAGTTAGAAAGTCACGAGTCTTCCTCAGCTACAATACCCTAAATGCAGTGACTTGATATGTGCCTATTGTAAAATCAATAATTGTTTGCAAAGGAAGAAACTATGCTCACTGTGCTGATGTAGACAGAATTCATATCCATAACATATGATGTTCTATAAATGTCCATGGCTCCAAAAAGAAACCAAAAAGGCATATACTTTCAGACTCTTTAAGGCAAGAATTGAGTCTCAAAGTCTTAAACTCTTTGAATGTTCAGAAATACAAATTGGAAATGCTTTTAGTATCTTACCGAATGTGTATCTAATAAAAACATGGAGGTAGATAAAATTTCAAAAATTGTCTTAAATATGGAGATTTGGAAAAATTCTAACTAGGTACAGGTAAAACGGGTCAAATTGCTTATTATGTTCAAGAGAAGTCTTCTTTCCACAATAAACAGGAGAAAAGCCCCACTCTCCCTATATTCCAAATGGCTTGACTTATTCATTGGGCATGGATCTTCTGTTATGGAATTGCAGGTGTCTTTCTGAGCGATGGTGGCAACTGTCATGGGACCTGAAGCTCCAAGATTTTCAACTAGGTCTAATGCTTTGGAAATTGCCTAAGTTCTAGTCTGTTCAAATTAAACTTTTATGTACACTTTCTATAGATAAACTAATCTATCATGAAGATTCAAACTCTTGGTTCTCAGAGGTCCAATGCCAGCACATTTGCTGTGCTGTGATTTTTTTCAGTCTACTTTTCTGTGTTCCTGTGTGTTAGGAGCTCTGTAAGAATGAAGCTGTATGGATCAATAGAGTTGCATGCACCTTCTTAAAACTCTAGAAAGGTACTATGCCCACAATAGACATGAATAATTGTTTTTAGGTAACTGTACTAAAGAAACAGACTCAATGGACAATGACAGTACTTTCTTGAATGAATCAGAAACTGTAGCCCTATTCTCTGAGTCTCTAAGACCCTTCCCAGCTCCACACTATCCATGCTTAGGCCCATGGTTTTCATGGAAGTCCTCCCTAGTCTGTCCACTGTTGGCTCTCCTTGTGTAGTCTCAGCAGAAGAGAATGTCCCCTTCCCCTGGCCATAATGACTTGTTTGGAATAAGGAATGTAACCAAAATAAATTCTTCCCAAGAGTTTTTGCAAAAGGTGTCATCAAAGAAATTCTATAATTTCAGAAACACTAAAAAATCACATAAAATTGCAAAGATTTGTAGAATGGCTCATTATAAAGGAAAACTTAAACATGTAGAGAAATATACCATATTTCTGCTGGGGCTAAAACATGCCAGATTGCTACTATCCTCATTTGCTCGACATTAATCTGTGCATATCATTCATTTTGAGTATCCCTCATCCAAATCTAAAATGTTCAGTTTATTTGAAAAATTACATGCATAAAAGTAGTTGAGATGAAGCAGATGGATTGATTAAAGTGATAAAATAAAGCTATAAAATAATAGACAATCTACATAAATAAACATCAGCTAATTCTTGGTATGAGACATTATCTAGTTTGGCTCCAAAGTGCTATAATGCATGAGAACAATAAGCAAATTTGTCTACATTGACTAAATAAAATAACAATAATACATCAATACAAATTTTTAAAAACAGTGAATGGAAGAAAAATATTTGCAACCTGTTAGGAGGAAGTTTCCTGAGTTCATCCATCTCAGAAACAAGTTCCACCTTGCTAGCAGGATCAAAACAGAGTTCATATGTCCAGATCCCTGAACCCCACTCCTATTCTGTTTCTTCAGATGTTTTATGTTTGTCCATTAACCAGTAAAGGATGAAAAGAGAGAAGATGCCATGATCTAAACTAAGGCATACAAGTCATAAATAAGTTTGTTGCTGGTCTTGACTTAATTGACTATGTGCAGCTTGCCCACTCCTTTGTTCTTTTATCACCCTAGATTCCGGGTCAGAATCCAGGAGAGGGCCTGACTGCAAAAGCTGACTCTGGGACCCTGAAACCAGGTGACCCAGATAAGGTGCAGACACAAATATTAACTTCCTTGCTTAGTGTCAAAATATGATAGGACAATAAAACAGTTCACTCCACTCCCCCTTGCTTTGTGTTCCCATCCTATAAAAATGTTGTGTAATCTGTATTTGGGGACACAGTTCAGATCCTGATTGGCTGCCTCTCTGAGAGCTCAGAAAATAAAGCTTTCATTTTTAAGCTTCTGTCTTCCAAAGTGTGAGTTTCCCCTGTTTTCACCCTGAGCCCTACATACCCTTCTTTAAAAAATGGACTTAAACTCATTATAAGTATATATATATATATATATTTATATGTGTGTGTGTGTGTGTGTGTGTGTGTGTGTGTGTATGTATGTATCAGAAAAGCAAATCTGTTGGAGGAAATGGTTATGTGGCATGAGAAGATACATGAAAAGAAGGCCAACAATCAATAATCATATCAAAGATGAAAGTGAATTCACCTGTGTGAAGACACTTAGGCAAACAGCAGGACAGAGGTGATATAAAGGAGGAAGGAGAAAAATAGGCAGCTAGGAAAATAGATCATCAACATGGGAGGACAAACAGGGAAAAGAGACAAATAACACAAATTATATTTTATATTCACTCAAAAGGCATATTTTTTTTTATTTACCTACAAGTATATACATAGTACATATAAATATACATAATACATATATACATACACACACAAGCTACACACAAACATACACATATACACACATACATATACACACACTTAATGTGACTGCGTTGTTTGGGCTGACAATGCTCTCCACAGGAGTCTTATACTACCTAACAAACCCCTAGTGTCAGACCTGAGAAACCTCCATGAATTGTCCATCAGTGGAGTCCAGGTAACTCCCCAATTGATATGCTATGGTTGTTTCCATTGGTTACCTCTCCAAGGTTAAAGGTAGGTCCCTCTTGCTAAAGACATTGTACATATAGGACATAGATCTTGAAATATTTGAGGTACATTTGACCTAAAAGCCTTCTTCCTACAGGCTAGCTTTAATACTGCTAGAAAATATTATGCAACCTGCCAAGTGAGAGAAGCAATCAATAGTTCTACCTAGCTGTAATATTAATGAACAGCAATGATCAGCATGGCAAGATATCCCTGAAGGTTCAACAGGAGCACTTATGTCTTGACAGCAACTATCAACGGTCTAATTGGACATAAATTCCACTGAATAGGGGAGAATTATGCCTGTACTAGAACAGCAGGCAGTTTCATGGAGCTTGTGCATCTTGGAAGAGAAGCTACCTCTGCTTTCTGTCAGGGATAGCCCCCAGTCCAGTTGTTGGGTGATCCACATGACGACAAAGCTGCACATCTGCTATATATGTGCAATGGGGAGGGGAGCCTAGGTCTAACCCATGTGTGCTCTTTGGTTGCTGTTTCAGGCTCTGGGAGCCCGCAAGGGTCCAGGTTAATGGACTCTGTTGGCCTTCTTGTGGAGTTTTTATCCCCAAAGGGTCCCTTAATCTTTCCCCCAACTCTTCCACAAGACTCCTCCAGTCCCACCTAACATTTGGCTGTGGGACTCTGCATCTGTTTTCAGTCAGCGACTAGGTGGAGCCTCTCAGAGGACAGTTATGCTAGGATCCTGTCTGTGAGCAAAACAGAGTATCATTAATAGTGTCAGGAACTTGTTCCTGCTCATGGGATGGATCTCTTGGGCCAGTCATTGGTTGGCCATTCCCTCAGTCTCTGCTCCAACTTTGTCCCTGAACTTCTTGTAGCCAGGACAAATTTTGGGTGGATGGTTTGGTGGATGGGTTGTTACCCATATCCCTCCACTGAGAGTCCTGCCTGGCTATAGAAGGTGGCCATTTCAGGCTCCTTATCCCCCACTGCTAGGAGTCTCAGCTAGAGTCACCTTCATAGACTCCCTAGAACTTCCCTCATCTCAGGTTTCTGGCACATCCTAGAGATACCCCATCCACTTCTGATTTCCATCCACTCTCCAGGCCCTCTCTCCCTGGCTCTCCTTATACCTGATACCCCGTGCCCTTGCCATCCCCTCTCCCATCCAGTTCCCTTCATCCATCTACCTCTGATGACTACTTTAGTTCTCCTTCTGAGGTAGATTCAAACATCCTCCCTTGGGCCTTCCTCTTTATTTAGCTTCTTTAGATCTGAGGTTTGTAGCGTAGGTATCCTATACTTCATGGCTGGCATCCATTTCTAAGTGAGTATATATCATGCATCTCCTTTGGGCTTTGGTTTTTATACTCAGGATGATATTTTCTAGTTCCATCAATTTACCTGCAAATTTCACAATGTTCTTGGTTTTAACAGCTGGAAAGTATTCCACTGTGCCCATATATCCACAGATAAGTAGAGATCTCACCCCTTATCAAAAAGCTTATCCTTACCTTGAACAGAGACCGTTACAAAAAACCACAACAGTCATAATACAGAGATCAACCAATTGTGGGGAGTCTAGCCCCAACAGATATATCTACAACACAACTCCTGCACCTAAAGTTCAAGGAACATGAAGAGGGGACAGAAAGGTTATTAATAGCCAGAGGACCAGGAAATCTGTTGGAAGAATGTGTCTTCCATACAATGACAAAGAATTCCACAGAAATAACAAGGAAGCTCCATTCATGATACCTCAACAACATGACTGCCTTAATAAGACTTGAACAATAAGCACACCAGCAGACGTGCTAATGTGGAAAGGGGAAATTTCATGGGTTACACCCCTAGATAAAGCCACAGGCCACTGATGAATGCTGAGAGGGATAATGACCTCTCCTAGGGAAGAGCATCATAGTGTACTCAACACAAGTACTCAGCCCTAAAATCATGTATACACAAGACATAGTAAAAGGACTCAGAAAGTCCATTTACTTAATACAAAACTTATATATTTATGCATATATGGTTAAGAACAAAGAAAAAGAGTCCACTGATTTGAGAGCAAGTGTGAGTTGGAATGGGGGTGGATTTTAGGGAAGGAACATTGGGGAAATGATATAAGTATAGTCTATTTCTTAAAAATTACCTTAAAACTCACTAGCATTGCCAGTTATTGATTTAAAAAAAAAAGTATAAAGACAGAGGATTTCTGTCTCTACTTTTTAGAAAGAAGATCTCATGGTCTGGACCAGGTTGGCCTCTAACTCAACATGCATCTCAGACTAGGTTCAAAATCCCCTTTTCCCTGCAGAGTGCTTGCAAGGGTTGTATAAGAACTCTTAACTTCTACTGAGGTCATGGAACAAGTTTTCTACCATGTTGTCAGTAGAAGTGTGAGTTAACTCAAGTGTTTTGGAGAACAAGATGTTCTCAAATGCAAATTGCAAAAACTCTTGTAAACTATTGAAATCCCCAGAAAAAAGGAAGTAATAAACAAATTCAACCAACAAAATGAATACTCATCAAGTGAGAACTTCATGATTTTATATGAAAAACTCCACGGGAGGCATAAATTATAGAGAAAACATATACACTTGAGTTACATGTCAGTTATAAATTTGGTGAGTTATCATGTGCATGCTTCCAATGCATGAATACACATGAGCAAGCTCAGCCTGTCACACACATGCCTGCAGATGCACAAAGTCTTTGTGGGACAGGACTACTGTAGGAGTAGCAGAAGGAAGCAGAGGTGTAACATAGAGGAATTCAAGAAGGAAGGAGGGTACTTATCAGTTGACATAAACATTGCTTGATTTAAAAAGATAGCAAAAATATTAGGATCATCATCTTTAGGAGAACTTAATATATATTTTTAAATGAAATGGAAATATACTATGCTTTCTCAGCCCTGGAAAACATTACTCATTACTTGATGTGAGCTATTTTATCAAATAAGAATAGTTCCTTCTTTATCTTTATGTCTCATATCGTTCTTTACATGACCGATGACTATTAAATGATGACTACACAGAATTACAAGGTTTTTCACCCCAAAACTGTTGGGGACTGGGCTTCAAGATGGCTTAAACTTCAACAATTTCCACTACAGACAGCAGAATTCATTTTTTTCTGTGTTTAAAAATTTAGAAATCTGTAAAGAGCCATTAGAAATCCCTAGAAAAGGTCAACGTTAGGCCTTAAATTCAATTTTAAGATATGCCAAGAATCACTTCACAAGAAATATTTATTAGCCCAGGATTGTCTTTTCTTCTGTTCTGTGTTGCTATCAACACTAAATAGAAAAATTTTTCCATTCAATTACATAAGATCAAATAACACAAGTTCTCTTAAGTATGAAGTTGATAGAATTGTCCAAATGTCAGGACCTGGTGTTTTCAAGGACCCTCCCTAGTAAATCCTTCAAGGACCCTCCCTAGTAAATCCTTCAAGGACCCTCCCTAGTAAATCCTTCAAGGTCTTTTGCAAAGAACTAGCACTAAAGTCACAGAAATTTGAGGATTTGAAAACTAACAAACATAGAAGAGTCAATATTTGACATCAATTCACACTTCTACTTAGGAAGTGTGTGTTAAACAACAAACAGAGATGTTTCCTCTGTGCTCCTACAGTAATGGGTGATAAAATCTAATGACATAGAAGTCCAAATTTGGACAGGGCTATTTTTGCAAGAGGACTTTTTATTTATTTGCTACAAGGTGTTCATCAATTTCTCATGCTTATTTCTGCAAAGCTGCCATTTGAATCAAAATCCATGTATTTAGTAAACAAATCATGAAAATTAGGTCAAATGAGGCCTTCCATGCTTTATAAACACTGCTGATTACAAAGTGAGAAGATTTGCAAGATGGAATAATTTCCTACACTCCTTCCTTCTTAATACTAGATAAGAGCAGTGAAAGGACTGAAGACGTGACTCAGCAACAGGTTGTTGGCCCAGGGTGCAGAAGACCCTGGGTTTGATCATCATCACTGAAAACGAAACAAAACAAAACAGGACCATCCAGTGGAAAAAAGATAGCCTTTTCAACAAATGGTGCTGGTTCAACTGGAGGTCAACATGCAGAAGAATGCAAATTGACCCATTCTTATCTCCTTGCACTAAGCTCAATTCCAAGTGGATCAAGGACCTCCACATAAAACCAGACACACTGAAACTAATAGAAAGGAAACTAGGGAAGAACCTTGAACATATGGGCACAGGGGAGAATTTCCTGAACAGAACTCCAATAGCTTATGCTCTAAGATCAAGAACTGACAAATGGGACCTCATTAAATTACAAAGTTTCTGTAAGGCAAAAGACACTATCAAAAGGACAAAGTGGCAACCAACTAACTGGGAAATGATCCTTACCAACCCTACATCCAACAGAGGGCTAATATCCAATATATACAAAGAACTCAAGAAGTTAAACTCCAGAGAGGCAAGTAACCCTATTAAAAATGGGGTACAGAGCTAAACAAAGAGTTCTCACCTGAAGAATATCTAATGGCTGAGAAGCACCTAAAGAGATGTTCATCATCCTTAGTCATTAGGGAAATGCAAATCAAAACAACCCTGAGATTCCATCTCACACCAGTCAGGATGGCTAAGATCAAAAACACAGGAGACAGCAGTTGTTGGCGAGGATGTGGAGAAAGAGGAACACTCCACCACTGCTGGTGGGATTGCAAGCTGGTACAACCACTCTGGAAAGCAGTCTGGCGGTTCCTCAGAAAACTGGGCATGACACTCCAGGAGGATCCTGCTATACCACTCCTGGGCATATACCCAGAGGCTTTCCCTGCGTGCAATAAGGACACATGCTCCACTATGTTCATAGTAGCCTTATTTATAATAGCCAGAAGCTGGAAAGAACCCAGATGTCCCTCAACGGAGGAATGGATTCAGAAGATGTGGTATATTTACACAATGGAATACTACTCTGCAATTAAAAACAATGAATTCACGAAATTCCTAGGCAAATGGTCAGAACTGGAAAATATCATCCTTAGTGAGGTAACCCAATCACAAAACAACACATATGGTATGCAGTCACTGATAAGGGGCTATTAACCCAGAATCTCGGAATACCCTAGACACAATTCGCATATCAATAGATTTCCAAGAAGATGGAAGGAGAGACCCCTGGTCCTGGAAAGACTGGATGTAGGGGAATGCCAGGACAGAGAAGTGAGAGGGGGTTGAATGGGGAACAGAGGGAGGGAAGGGGACTTATGGGACTTTCGGGGAGGGAGGAAACGGGAAAGAGGAAATGATTTGGAATGCAAATAAAAAAACTTAGAAAAAAAAGACACCCATTTGAATTTTAACATAATTGAAAGTGTACAATTTTGGACAATATTATTCTTCAATTTATGCATTTTGTAGAAGTGGTAATCGTTATTTTATACAACCTATCAATATGCTATTGTGTGAACTTTAATGTGAAAAAAATAAGCTGATACTACATACTAATTCAATTATTAACCTGGAAAGTTTTTAAAAGGTTTTGTATTACGTATTTATTATTTTCCATTATTTATCATTTTATTGAAGATACTTTTTCTCTTGAAAAAAAAGAATTATTCTTTCTATCTCTGTAAAGAATTGAGTTGCAATTTTCAGCATCTTCTTATAGGGAAATGGAGGGTGTTGGAGTGAAGTGAGGGGTTCATGGAGGGGAGTCCTGGAAGGTGGGAAAACTTTTGAAATGTAAACAAAATGATTAATAAATAAAAAGGAGTTATAAAGGCAAAAAAAAAAAAAAACCAAAACAAGACAAAAAAATTAGTGCTTGCTAACTTTCTTCACAGAAATATAGTGTTGGGTCAATACTTCACCTAAATAACTTGCCTGTGAGTACATTTTCAAATGTCACATCAAAACATTGTCACACCTTATAGAAAGCAGCTTTGTTAATACTCAAAAGTCTCTAAATGAATTAGAAATTAAATGAAATCGTTAGCCCTTAGTATTTGATTTTAAAGAGATAATTTTGGGGTGGGTGAGATGGATCAGTAGGGAAAAGTGTTTCTTGCATAATCCAGACAACCTGAGTTCAGGCTCTGGATCCCGTAGTATAACTAAAGGACCAGCTTTCCCAAATTGTCCTTTGGCCTACACATGTGCCTACAGTTACATAGTTAGACACACACACACACACACACACAAACTTGCTTAGTTATTGTAGTATCTGATGTTCTATACACATATGTTGATTTGTTTATGGAAAAATAAATTACAATTGTGCTTTAATACTATTGTTTCAAGTGTATGCTATCAAAATCAGTCATGTTGTATTGACTATTAATACAGAGCTAGGCAAGATGAACTCAAGCCCTCATGGACTGTCAGTACAAACCTATTGCCGATGACCAAGTGCCCCAGAAACTGCAGACCTAGGGAGCTCTAACGTCCAGTAGTAATCTGGGGAAGCTGAGCTGTGAGTGCAGAAGAAACCAGGCCAAATGCTTGCAGTGGTGTGTTGATGGACATGTGCTGGTTATTCTGTGGTTTGAAAGGGGGAAGAGGAGAGGGATGTTCAAAACGCAAAAACTCTCCACATATCACTGACAATCACCTTAGTTCTTTAAGATTTATGTGATTATAAGTACCTACCTGTTTGTTCCAAACAGATTCCCAGCAAAGCTTAACCTACTCTTATTTAGATTCAGTGGATGAAATAGAGCTACGATGTGCAGTTCTAGGATGGACAGGAGAGCCTCATGATGAGGGAGAGTCTAAGGCATTTCATCTTCCACCATTGCCATTTGCAGACACAGCTTGGTAAGGAAGCAATTGGTACTGAATGGAGAAAACAGAAGCAAATCATTCTTACATTACTTACCCAAGCAGAAACAATAACCTGAGTGGCTTCCCCCATTGCACCAAAGCTACTCTGCATTAGATCCAAAATCAAATAGATGAAGACAATTTGAAATTATACATTGTATATCGAGGCGATAGCTTGGCAGATAAAAGTGCCTGCAATGAAGGCATGAAGACCTCAGTTAGGAAAGCCCCATCAGCCGTGTAAAAAGGTCAGGGTCAAGCACTGAGCCACACTTCTGTAATCCTAGCACTGGGGCCCAGAATCATACAGATTCTGACACCTCACTGCGCAGCAAGGTATAAAGGCATACTCTGCTTCAAAAAGTAAGGCAAGAAGTACCTAGAAAAAGGCTCCTGAATTCAACTTCTGGTCTCCACGCACGCATACCTGGGCAAACATATCCTCATACACACTAAAGCATGCACTGCATACTTGCACAAGCACACACACATGCTCACACAAATAACAATCATAAATTCAGAAAAGGAAATTATACATTTTGAGCTGGCTCACTTGATGGCCATCAGATCCTGACGCTCAAGTCTATACTAGCACGAAGGTAAAGGGTACTCTATGAAATGAACCTTAACTAGGAGGCAGTTGATTTTTGAAATTCACTCGTCCCTCTATCTTAAAAACAGATCTGACAACAAGCAGTAAAAGACAGCACACTTTACTTCCTGCCAGCAGTCAGTGTAAACTTAACTGTACATTCTTGGATCACTGCCCTGCAGTCCAGTGTTTCTCTACATTTCTATTCAGTTCTTTCTACGAGCTGAGAAACCTGAAGGACACATGACATAAAATCCATGGCCAGGTATATAAGAAATTAGCTGGAGTCAAGGATTCGTCGATTCTATTGTCTCACATCTGCTCTCTGGAGTTAGGGACTAGACGCTCAGGTGCTCTCCTCCATCAAGCCACGACATTGTTAGACCTCAAAGCTGCGGATGGAGTTTTCTATATGTGGCCTTTTTCCCATTGCCACAGAGAAGTAAGGGCAGCTCTTCAAATATAAACTGTAAAAGCTGCCAAGTGAGACCACTTTCCTCAGCCTAGTTATTAACAGAAGTGAAACAGAAGCCTGCTTTTAACCTGGCTGTCATTTCATTCCCAGTGTGTAAACGTGCTGTGCCACTGTGCGCATGCAACTCCGTAGGCACAGCTAGCAAGCCTCTCTAGCAGTACTTTTATTGCTATAAAAGTGAATCTGTAAAGGTCTGAACAGGACACGTCCACATCACAAGCATTGTCTCAATCAGCGTCAAGGCAGCTGCTTTCTCAGTGCCCATATAATCCATTTCCAACTGAACTTTTAAGTCTCTCGAGACAACTTCTGTATGTCACACACCACTGGCATGGTCCTTGTTCAAGCCCCATCTTTTGCCTAATTAACTACAATTGTCTACTAAGTGAGACCAGGCCCATCTTTGATCAAGACTCCATACAACAACTTGAGTGTTATTTTCAAAAGCCAAACCTAACAATACTACTCTTCTTAAAATCCTTTAGTAATACTTAAAAGATGAAAAAGAAAAAAAAAACCCAACTGCTTAGATTTTTGACAGAATGCCCTATTTTATTTTTTTATTTTATTGTACTTTTGAGATTCTAAGTACATTTCCTCTTCCTTCACTTTCCTCCCTTAAAACTCCTCTCACACACACACCCTCCATAACCTCCTTCACCTGCACAGCATCTCTTTTCCTATTTGTTACATTACCCTTTTACATCTTGCATCACCATAGCAATCCTGGCTCTTCTCCAACGCCCACCTTCATTTCTGCATCCCTGGAACTAGTGAAATACACTTAGTAGACAATCAGCATTTGTTGCAGGGGTGAGTGAGTTATTAAGAACTGATACACGGAAAGATTCAGCAATGTGTTAAGTGACTGTAGACAGCAGGTGCTATAGCTCCTGGACAGGATGTTCTGTTTTCTAAATCTATAGTACCATAAGAAAGGCACGTGAATGCAGTGCTTTTTACATACTACACCATGAGCCCACAGGTTAGGAAGTGTTTGGTTTTTGCTGTTATTGTTGTTTGATTAGTTGTTGTTTTTATTTTGTTTGTTTTTTAATTAGTCATTGTATTCATTTACATTTCAAATGATATCTCCCTTCCTGTTTACCCCTCCACAAACCTCCCATCCCATCCCCCTTCCCCTTTGCTTCCCTACCCACCCACCCACTCCTGCCTTACCACTCTAGCTTCCCCCTATGCTGGGGCATTGAGCCTTCACAGGACCAAGAGACTTTCTTCCCACTCATGTCAGTTAAGGCCATCCTCTGCTACATATGTAGCTGGAGCCATGGATTCCTCTATGTATACTCTTTGTTTGGTGGTTAGTCCCTGGGAGCTCTGGGTGGTTGGTCCGGTTAATTGATATTGCTCTTCATATGGGGTTGCAATCCCTTTCAATTCCTTCAGTCCTTCCCCTAGCTCTTCCATTGGGGTCCCCGGGCTCAGTCCGATAGTTGGCTGTGAGTATCTTCAGCTATATTAGTTAGGTGCTGGCAAAACCTTTCAGGGGACAGCCATACCAGGCTCCTGTCTGCAAGCACATCTTGACATCAGCAATAATGTGGGGATTTGGTGTCTGCAGACGAGATGGATCCCTAAGTGGTGTGGTATCTGGATGGCCTTTCCTTCAGTCTCGGCTCCATGTTTTGTTCCTGTCTTTCCTTTAGACAGGAACAATTCTGGGTTAAAAATTGTGAGATGGGTGGGTGCCTATCCACTGGAGGTGGTCTATACAGGTTTTCTCTCCCCGTTGTTTTGTTTCTTAGTAAAATGCCTTTCTGTTTTCTATAAGAGAAACTATATATCAGGAAGAGAACAGGGCCTGGTCTGGATTGGCTTACAAACTCACTCCTGTATTTGTATTCTCTGTTGATGTTACCCCCTGACCAGCCTTTTGCTACTGGGAACATTCATTCAATGTGTATGCTTTTGACTTAACTTGCATATGCCTTCCCTATGGGGCTATTTTGGGGAAATTGTCAGGAGTTAAGATGCGGGCTCCAAGCATCAGTGTATTGCTTTATTATGATCCCTTATGTCTTTGACAATTTGCAATTCTATAAATCACAACATAAACATAATTTTTAAATAATTTTATTCCTAGGTTCTAATTCTCCCAGGGAGTCATGCTGCTTAATGCATTTAATAAATCATTAAATAAACAAAATGAAGTCGAATATTATATAAATAGACATGAAAGGCTTTCTCTGGATGAAATCTGAGTGTATAAATGAGCCAAGAGACTTGACTGGTGGGAAGGCAGTCACTGCATCTTAAGTGGGGAAAAGATGTGACCTACAGACAGTTGCCTAAGGGTCAAGGTTAAATTGGTTCCCATTTGCCTTTTCTCCAGATGCAAGCAGTTACTCCAACTTTCATTTTCTCTGACTAGTAGACCTTTTTCATTTCACACTTTGGACAGGTTCCTTATAGACCAATAATTTCAAGTTTCTGAAAGTTCAAAATATGGAAATATGACTCTCTCTTTCTCAAAGCTCTGGAGGTTTTATTGCTTCTCTGTTCCTTTCAGCATCTCCAATACCTTATGTGCTCCTAGTTTATTAAATGTGATTCCTGTCCTCCACTTCCCAACTGATGTGGGATAGGAATTCATCTTGTACTATCCTTACAACGTCCCTCTAACTTCAATTCTCCAGTACTTCATGAGTATGAAAAACATTACCAATTCTATCCACAGTGATATGAGTGTCCTAAATATGATTCTTAATTAATATTTTTTAAAATACATCCCTCAACACCTTTTGGTAAAAAAAAAGATAAAGTAATTGTGAACAAAAGCTAGAATTATGTTTCTGATCATATAGACCACTTATTATATTCTTATATTTTTAAGGGAGAAATGGAAGAAGGAGGATGGATGGAAGGAGGGAGGGAAGGAGGAAGGGAGGGAGGGAGGGAGCCAGTCAGCCTGCCAGCCAGCCAGCCAGCCAGCCAGCCAAAGAAAATTAGCATTTTTCTTTTCACACTTTCTCCCTTTCATACAGAAGCAAAAGTACAGCCTCAGAGTGGTCAGACCTATCACAAAGTCTCCTGTAATGCTCTTCACATTTGTTACAACCATACCTGGAGAATACAGATCTGAACCTTTTCTTTCTGGTCAGTAAGAAGGCTATTATCTAGAGAAGATGAATTAACTGGGATTTTAAAAAGTCATGAAAATGTACTTACTTGTAACTGTCATATCTTATATTTCCTAGCACTTATAACTGAACGGTTCAATGATTTCAAAAAGTAAAATCTTTAACCAGGCACAGTGGCTCATGTCTTTAATCTAAGCACCCAGCATACTGAGGCATGAGGATTGTTATCAATTGAAAGCCAGCCTGGCCAACAGAGTAAATCTCAGAGCCTTGAGCCCAGCATAGCTCTCCACTTCAAAAGTAATTAACATGTGCTATGAGTAAACTTCACATCTAGACTAGGAATGAGCTCCCGCCACATATGGACCTTATGGGACCAACGCATTATGAGCCATGGACATGATAGAACCAACACATTAAGAGTCTCCAGACTCTGCCTGAAAACAGAGCGCCTGGCGTTCCTGACTGTAATGAAGTCACACTGGCTCAAACTGGTCAAGCTACAAGATGGTGGGATTCTCAGCCTTAAAAATAACATGTATGCCATGCACTTCGAGTCCCAAGGGCCATTGAGAAAGAGGAGCCAGAAAGAGTAGGAAAGTAAGAGTCGGAGGCTGAATCAAAGGAAACTGTCCTCTAGAGTCAGCAGGCAGCTGCGTACAAGAACTCAAAAGCAGTTTTTCCATTTTTATTTAATTCAACTTAATTTGAGATCATTTTAAAAAAATTTATGTTTTGTGTGAATGTGTGCAGGTGCACATGCATGCATGCTATACACACATTTGCCATAGTATCTGTGTAGAGGTTAGAGGATGACGTGTAGGAGTTGGTTTCCTGCCTCTACCATGTAGGTTTCAAGTATCAAACTCAGGCTTGGTGGCAAGCATTCAGCCATTTTTTCTGTCAGGAGAGGCAAAAGTGATCTTATGGGGGGTGGGATGGTAAATAAGAGGGGTTGTTAATCAGGGATGTGGGAGAAAGATAAATGCAGAGGTAGGAAGGAAGGTAAAACAACAGTAAGGTGTCTGTAAGTCATAAGGAATTATACTTTTAACATCTCTCTTACAAAACCAACTATAATACAAATAAGTCTCTGTATAAATATATACATGTAGTCTAAACAAAACTTTACTGTCTAGGCTCACAACCCTCCCTCTAAGAGCCAAAGACCATCTAACAACCATCCCCTTCCCACCTTGCCTGGCCAAGAACCAGGCCTGAGAAAGCCTCTTTTTGAGTTTTGGTCAGAGTTGTCCAAGAGTCTCCCAAAGCATTACAGCCAATTATCCTTGGTTGTTCCCAGAGGGGGGAAGTAAGACCCTATTGTTGAAGACACCATGCAGTCTCAATGCAGAACCCATAGGCCCTTGAGCTGAAACTGATCAGAAAGCCACCTTCCTGAGGAAAAGCTTTCACAGAACCAGAAGGCACAACGCAAATGCCAGAAAGAGGAAAGCAACCGAGAGTCCTACCCAGCTACAACACCAAGATCATTTTTATTCCTTGTGGCAATCTTCTTCTAGGACCTAAAAATCTCTTAAAATTTATGTTTATTTGTTATATTTTTATATAAAAAATTATATTTATTTATTTTTGAGTGTTTTGCCTGCATGTATAAGACTGCATTCTTTGCATACCTGGTGTCCAAGGATGTCAGAAAAGGGTGTTGGATTCTATGGACCTGGAATGACAAATGGTTGTGAACTACCATATGGGTACTAGGAACTGAACCTGGGTCTTCTGGAAGAGCAGCCAGTGTTCTTAGCCCCTGAGCCACATCTTTAGCTCCAGTAGACTTTATCAACTTTTAACCTGGCCTGTGATTCTCTGCCTCTTACATTTTTGGCTGGATCAATGTGGTGTGTAAGAATTCTCACCAATATTTACAGAAGGAGCTGATACAGGTTCATTAATCTCGATCCAGATCTCTTTTTCTGCAAATGATATCTTTGCACCAACTACATATTTACTGCCAAACATCTTTGAACTCCCCAGTCACATGTGAGGCCTATGACAGTCTTGACCTGGATTCCCCCTTTCTCTGCTTTCTCTGTAGAAAGTGGGCTCTTCAACTACTGCTATTATTAGGAAAAAAAACCACAACAACTCACTTTACAAATAATGCAAAGTACAATGGATTCATAGGTTTCTCTTAGTTCTGATTATTTCTGAAGCCCAGGTAAGCAAAACTCTCTTAAATGGCTCTCCCTCTTTTGTTTGATATATTTTAGTCACTCAGATGGATAAAGCCACTGCTCTATCACAGAGCTCAGCATGCATTTTGCTGGGGAGTCAGGATTTTGGCAGAAGCTGGAGGAGATGGAGGCCATCTGCTGCCCCAAGACACAGGTGGGTCAGCTAATGATCACCCATGCAGCATCAGGGCTATTGTTGATGACATCTCATCTCTGACAGTGTTCTGGGGTTAACGTTGCCCTTCATCCATGCAAACTGATCTTTTGAAACACACACACAAAAAAGGAGCAAGCCCTTTAGTTTATAGCTTACTAACAACACTCATGTGCCATGTCTCTACCATCCTTCCTTAATCTAGCCGTAGAAACTTGCAGCACTGAATTCCCAGTTTAGCTAACTCAATATCATGAGATGCATCACATTGTTCTTCTGACATCCTCTTATGGATAAGAAACCAATACCTGAATCTTAATTTCCTTTATTTGGCAAGTTGTTCTTGAAATTGTAACAAGAAAGATCATAACACAGTCAAGCTTCAAAATTAGTTTCATTTTTTTTCCTCACCAGAACATAGATAGTGCTTTGTGTCGCCTTTTACTGTTACATTTAACTCCACTATGTGTTCCACAGCCCATAGCCAGGTATATAACCAGATAACTCCCTGTTACCTATTCTAATATCCCTTGGTCATTAGGTTGAGCCATATATTGCCAGCACTTTCGTGAGTATTTATCAGCAATGTATGACATAGTTATATTCATGCTAGGTTCCCATGGCTCTTTTAGTATTAAAATTGTAAAAAAGTGTCTGGTGACAAATAGCTTGCACATCTAAACATTCATCCAGCAGGAAACTATTTTACTGGGAAATTGTTGTATTACACTTGTTTGAAGGCATAAACACACACTTGCTTTGTTGCATACTTCAGTTAAGTGCACAGTTTCTCTCTGTTGCACAAGTCATTTTTCATATAAGATGCATAGACTTGTCTCCATCCATTGACCTCTGCTTTCTTCAACATAGTTTCGTAAAGTTTGAGAAGTCTTGGTTCTCATGAGAATACTTGGAAAGCACTCAAAATGGAAACATAAGTTGTACACAGTTTTCAAGGAGCTGCAACATCTTCAACCCATTTACAGAGCCTGAGGATGCCTAATATTCTCCCAGCTAAACATCCTATTCTTCTTCAATGATGGCTGTCACGAAGAACGGTTAAGTTTCTATGACACTAATTCAAATGGACCATATCTCATGAAAAACCACCTCTTGGGTTGGAATTTTTTTTTATCATTTTTTTCCTTTCTTTTTAAGAATCATAAGCATCTTCGTGAAGCAGGGACTGTCTCTCTGACAGTGTTTTGGGTTAAAGTTGCCCTTTGTCCATGTAAAAATATTTGCATTGGCAGTCCGAGCACCCTGCTGGTGCACTGGCATAGGACTTTGCATTTAAACAATGTTAGGTTTTTTAGTATGTTTTTAAATCATCCTGGGTTTATGAAGATTTATTCATCTTTACTAAAGTGGTCTTAACTTCTCTGATCCTATTTTCTCCATGGAGGCCAAGACCCTCGATTGCTTTCCTCCCCTTGTGCTGCTGATGTACTGTGAAGGTTTAGGTGTAGGAGAAGCTCTATCAAGGAGGAACTTTCTGTTGTGGCAACTGAACACCCTTGCATTTGCATAGTTACATTTCTACAGCTTAAAAGTTGCCTGTCCTTCACAGAGATGTGTTTCAGCTTGCCCACATCTATAGAGACTGCCCACCATATACACTGCCATGCCGTCATGATTTATAATTTGTTCTGGCAGGAAACTGAGAACAGCATATGTTTTGCACATGTTTTATGTTTTTAGCCCTTTCTTCATTAGTATAGTTTGTCTACCCAAATATTTCCAATATTTTGAGATTGTGGTCCTTATTCTTAAAGACAGCGAAAATACTTTAAATCAAAAAATTTTTATGCCCCATTAAAATGTTTTTATCAGAATAAGAAATATTTACCAGTAGGAAGAAGAATGTATAAACATATATCTTAATGTGCCTTCTTTTGAGTGAGGCAGCAGAAGACTATAACACATTGCCATATCCTCTCCCAGAGGGCTTGCCCATGGACCACAGAGGCCAGTCAGAGCACACTGCTCATCCTCCTCAACGCCATATGCCTGGAGTCTACTATCCTCAGGGAGAAGGGGCTTGGGGGTAGCCAAAAGCTGAAGATCATAAGGTTTAGCACCGTATGGGGCAGTGGAGACAGCACATTCCGATTCTCCTCTAAAGCCCTTTCCTCCCAGCCATCCTCACTCTCTTCTGCTCTCGCATTTCCAGCTGCCAAGCAAGTTTCAAAATTCGTTGTCTCAGAGATTTTTTTAACCTCTCCCTTCTCCCCTTGAAGATTCTGTTGGATGCTTGAACAAAGAGGAGAGAGCGCGGTGTCCTGACGAGGTATGACAGATTGCCAGGGATTGACTACATCTTGGGAATGCATAAGTGTGTTATGTGTGCATGGGTATGTGAGGATTCCTCTGAGATTCTCAGAGACAATTAGATACCATTGTATGACAGTCAGTACCCACTGGGGTTTTGAAAGAAATGGAACTATGTCAGAAAATTAAGGGACTTGTCTTTCTTTTGCTTGTTTGCAGTGTTGAAAAGTATTGGGTCTGGTTGGTTTTTAATTTGAAAAAAAAGAAAAAAGAAATGAGGAAAGAAAGAAAGGAAGAAAGAAAGAAAGAAAGAAAGAAAGAAAGAAAGAAAGAAAGAAAGAAAGAAAGAAAGAAAGAAAAAAGAAAGAAAGAAAGAAAGAAAGAAAGAAAGAAAGAAAGAAAGAAAGAAAGAAAGAAAGAAAGAAAGGAAGAAAGGAAGAAAGGAAGAAAGAGAGAAAGAAACCACACAAACAAAGATAACAAACCATTTTAGATTCTACCCCCTTCTAAAAAAGGGTGATTAGAAGAGGGCCAGTTGGAAACACATAATTTAGGCTCCTCAAGCTGTCTTTCTTATAATTACTGCATGAATGCATCTCTACACCAATACGTGGTAACTTAAAATATATCCACACATGCAAATACATTCTTGGAGGATAATCTTCTATGTAAAGTAATGCTACACATCACAATAAAAAGTAAATGTGCTACAAGGTGAAAATTAATAAGAGACTCTCAGTGTAACCTTTTAACATGCTCAATATTGTGCAACTGTGCACATTTATCAAAATTTAATTTCACACTCGCTGCACATATAAACAGAAAGATCTAATTTGGAGTTGTCTAAACAATTTTCAAGTTGTTTAATTCTTGACAATTCCTAGAAATTGAAAATATTAGTTGTATGACATTAAAGCTATAACTTACAACACAAAAGGCACCTACATATGCTTGGTTACCCAATCAATCCTTTGTTAAGCCTTTTAAAAAAATGTCTTTTAGAATGGGCTCATTTTTGATAATATATATATATATTTTTTGCAAAATAGAAAGTAACTTCAGAAAACACAAAGCTTCCTTAATCTTCCTAATTATGTCTTCAATTCTATACACATTTATGAGAGAGCTCAAAATAATTGCTGATGCTGGTGTAGTAGAGTATACAAACATCTTGTTTTAAAAAGCATGCAGCTGTTCTTTTGAGAGCCTTTAGGAGGTGAAATTACATGACTCACCCATGTGGGATGGTCCCAGAATTTACAGCTTGCACATGGAATTTTTCCAGCACTTGCTCTTTACATTTACGGGTGCAAGGCTAAGTTTGGAAATACTGTCTTTATACGACACATTCAAGACTTCTCTTGTATCTGGCAAGGCTTTAAAACTCAGAGTACAAAGCCACATGCGTTTAAAATGCCACAATTCACCCACCAACTATTGCACCTTCTAACATTGTTATAGGGAGTTCCGATGTGGAAAACTCTTCATCATCTAAGGGTTATAGTTTGAGGCAGTTATGGCATGGGGTAACAGCAAAGGATTTGAGAGCATAATTATATAAGTAGTGAAATGTCACCGGTACCACTAAAGGAAATGTTGGCATTTGAATCAATTATCTTACAGAGCAAAGATTGGTATTTTCACCTGATAAAATGAGATTATAGAAAAGGATGTGAGATAGCATAGGTTACAGAGGGTTATATCATCCCATGCTTTGTTGTGGAACACAACCCACCCAGAGCATCCGTATTCCTCCAGGTCCACCCAGTGATTAGTTAGGCCTTACTTATAACTTCTGAAAGCAACATCTCAGCTGTGAGTCCTGGATTTGAACACATGAGTCTCTAGGGAACATTACAGACACAAACCTCTTCCCAGCATTATACCAATGATACTTCCTCAGAATCTACCTACTAGCAGTGTCCCATATAGCCTGTATAAAGAATTGTAGTTTATGAAGATTTGCATCCTTAATTTGCTGACCTGGTAGGTATTACTACCTCAGCTTCTCAGGCACTGCACAGAGCAATTTTTTGCAATGTACCCACATACCTGGATACTGTCTTTGTCTTCCTAGGGCTTAGCTTAGCCTTGCATTGACTTGGCCTCCTTTCCCATTACCATTATCTAGAACTTCTTAATTATTTTCCATGATGGAATTTCTCAGTAGACTGATTTTCCACAAACTTTCACCTAAACACTTGATTTTAGGGAGCTGTAATACAAAACAATAATAGAGAAAAGGTGAGAGAAGGAAGATAGATATATTGATAACTTTTATGTGTCAACCTGAATGGGCCATCAGTCCCCAGATGCTTGTCTAAACATCATCTCTGGGTACAGTTTTGAAGAAGCTTCTGGAATATTAACATTTGACTTGGTGGGCCAAGGGAAGCATAGTGTCTTCCCAATATCCCTTGCAGGCCTGAGTGGAACAAGAGGGTGGGCAAGAGTGAACTCATCTTTCCTCACGATGGTATTTGAGATGAGGTACGGTTTAGGCTTTTTTCCTGCCATTAGCTTTTGATTTGAACTGATGCTACTAGCCCTTTGTTTCCAGGTCTTCAGACTACAAATCCTGGCATTTCTCAGCCTTCCTAATGCTTTGAGTTAATTTTAATAAATCAGTATCTATCACATATCTATCCTCTATTTATCATCTATCTATATGTTCCTATTTATTCATCCATTGTCTATTGATCTATCTATCTGTTATTTATCCATCCATCAATCATTGCTTTAGATTTCTTGTTACTGCCACAAAGGTCCTGACAGTTCAACCTAAGGGCTTATTTTGGCTTCTGTTCCAGGGTATAATTAATCAAGGTGGCACATGCATAGCCATGAGAGCAGCTTTATACATGGCAACAGGAGTATGAGGCAGGTGGCTACATCATGTACATAATCAGGAAAGAGAGAAATGAATACTGATACTCAGCTCATTGTTTTCTTTTCTTTAGTCTAGGATCTCCTTGTTTATGGGCACGTGATGGTTCCATCTACATTGCGAGTAGGTCTTCTTTCCTTGGATAAACTATTCTAGATGAAAGAAACTAAACAGGATCTTGCTGTTTAGCCAAGGCTAACATGGAGCTCTTGCTTGTTCTGGCTATACCTTCTAAATGTTGAAGATGACACACATATGCCATTAAGTCCAGCTGTGGATATTATCATAACTGAGAAAAAATCAGGAAACTATAAAGTTCAAATCTTGACAAATAAAGACATTTAGAATATACTTTATTAATTAGTGCCTCGACACAACTCCACTTCCACATGTACTGGGCATTGTGAGCTTTGATTACTTCTTCATAAAAGTGAAGTAGCTCTATTAGAGCATTGAAAGATGGCTTAGTCAGGGCTTCTATATAAGAGAAGGGTTAATTTTAATCAGTAGTTGAAAACATTTTTATTGATTTTGATATCAGAGTTCCTAAATTCCAACATGATATGCTGAGTGAGTTTGTTTTTAACATTTAAAAGATTCTATCAGTTTTTCTTTTCTGTCTGGCTGTCTTTCCTTCTTTCTCTGAGTTCCCACCAATATATGCTAATCAATCTTATTTGCATGATGATCTCATTGACAATGGTGAAGAATACATAAATTCCATCTCCTTAAGTTTCACATGAAAAAATACATTTTACTACATTTATCTGTATGTGTGCATGTGTTCATACATGTGTGCATGCACACATGAATGTGTGCATGTGCACCACAGAACACATATGGAGAACAATGTCCAAAATTTATTCTCTCATTCCATTATGTGGGTTCCAGAAATGGAATTTATCACCCCAAAATTCTAGAAGGAGGAATTTTGAATGCTTTTACTATAAAAACAATGATTAGGCATCGGGAAAATGACACAACTGGCCAGGCGCCTGCTATGAAATGATGAGCACCCAAGTTTAGATGCCCAGGACCCATAGAGAAAGTGGTTCCCTAGAGTAGAGCACACAAGCCAGCAACCCTAGCTGAATTGGAGAGCACCAGAGTCAGCAAGAGACCATGTCTTCAAAACTGAGTTAGAGAATGACCATGGAAGACGCAATAATGTTGACCTTGAACCTTAACATGCAGGCACATGTGTGCAGGCACACATATGGAGACATGACAAAAATTTGGGTTAATGGTTATTTTTAGATCAATTTAAGCATCAAACAATGGGTATCTATGGTGAAATGTTACATGCTGCTGCTAAAATATTTGAAGTGTAGCTGTTTTATGTATTTTTAAAATTAACACAAAGTAATATCCACTTCATAATCTGAGGCAGTAAAGCTACATGATCAAATTCTTCTACACCATACATCAGTGTATTGATATGTCCTGAAAAGTAGATCAGTTTTTACTGGGTTATGTTCTAAACTTTTAATTATGAAAACTTTCAAATATGGAATACATATCGTCTGCCTTTGGTCTCCAAGAGAGAGTAATTCTGTCATATTTCTTTCGTGTCTGCATTTATCATTTTATGGCACTCTTGACAAGTTTGCAGAAGGTTCTCTCTGACTCTCCCAAACCAAAGATGAATGAGATTTTCATTTTTTTTGAATGAGATTTTCTAAAATATGATATCATATTATTAGATGTGTAAAATATGAGTTGAATAATAATAATAATAATAATAATTTCTGTTTTCTGAAATTCCATATGTACTAAAATAATGTGTGTACTATTTGTGGAATTCACTGCATCTGTCACATTAGCTAGTGTCTTTCTGACAGGAGCCAACTGTCATAACCTAACGACACACAGCAGTTAACTGTAACCAAGAGGACTCTTCTGATCTGCTCTTGAACAGAAGCCCCTGGATGCCCACAGCCTTGCGATGCTGTTCCAATGGGTGTTGCACGACATGTTGAGGCATAAGCTGGAAAAAGACAGAGTAAATAGGGATGGTCTGACTTGACTGAATGTGCTCCCTAAAAGTTCATGTGCTGAAAACCTAACTCCAAATCTGTGCTCGTGGTAGTTAGGATATGGATCTCTGGAGGCAATGAGCGTCAGAGGGGGATAAAGAGTGGGGTCTCCATGATGGCCTCAGTGGTTTGTCAGAAGAAGCACAGATATGATATCCCATGCTTGCTCTGTCTCAGGCCATGCCCTCTACTGTGGTTTAACGCAAAAAGATGGCCCTCACCAGATGTGAATCCAGATGGCGTGGCTGGGAAAGTACTAGAACATTCATCAACTTTTCTATGGTTAAGGACATTTTCATAACAAAGAATCTAAAATTAAAGTATCATATGACAGCCATGTACTCAACAGAGAGGAAGCTGCTTCCCGAGACAGCCTAGGAACCTGACCTGACCAAAATTACAGCATAGGCTGCTCTTCACACTTACCTTTGGTTAACAAGAGCCAACTCTCACCACAGGGATGTCCCTTCCTTATTGCAGGAAAACACGGGTTAGACTTGCATTTGCCTCCTCACCCTATATGTAGCATCTTCTTCTCAACACAACAGAAAGAGATAGAGTAACAAATTAACACGTGATTTCCAACCTCCCTTCCTGGTTTAGGTTTGGACTCTTTATGTGACCACTCCAATGCAGTTTGTGTGCATGTGGTGAGCTTTTCAGACATCAGACCACAACACTGATGTAATATTAGATGGATTTAGAAGGAATGGGCAAACAAGTGACTGATGGATGGGATCACCTTGGTGAGTCATAAACCTACCATCAACAAAGATACTTACTTCAACTACATTTGTGGGTGTTTGCAGCTTAAAGACTTTCTTGTTGGGTCCTCTTTACTCCATACTTTAAATATACTGATACAGGTAAAGCTATAAGGAGTAACTGCAAATGTATACAATGCATTTGTTTTCTTTAACATAACTATAGCTTAACTATTAATACAACATTGCTGGAAGAAATACTCAGAAGTGACATTAATGTAGTAAACATGGAATTGTGCTCCTAGCTCTGACATATTCAAGACTAGAATTGCTGTCATATCCAAATAGGGCAAAGACAAAAATACTACAGGGTTTTTAATTATTTCTAATCCTATGACATGAACTTAGTTATAGAACTAATATATGTGTTTATATGTATAGAACATACATGCACATGCAGGTATATGTTCCATGGATGGCAGAGGTGTACATCAGTCATGTGTTTTGATTATTTTCCCCAAATATTTTTGGAAAAGGGACTGTCACTGAACCCTGAGTTTGCCAACTTCAAGTCAAGCCTATACTGGCTCATTAGCAAGCACTAGGGATTCTCTCGTTTCTGTCTTCCATCTCTGGGATTACAAGCACACACTGTGATGCCTAGCGTTTTTTAAGAGTAAAAGAGTGATTTCATTACAGGTCCTCATGTTTCCCTATCAAGTACTTTATCTGTTGAACCTCAGAAAAATGTATTTCTGCAAACTATTTCATATCACAATCAGTTCACTGTTTTTATCTGGACAAATCATGCTGTTGACATTTCAGAAGCATGGGAGATCTTAGCCATAAATCTTTGTTCTTTATGAGAAATCTGAGATTCAGAAAATAAGTCAGTTAGCAAAGATCATGTGGGACTAAAATGCAAATCAGCACACTCTTCAAATTTATTTCTCCCCCTAGTGCTCTTGCTGGGCTTTGTTGATACAGGGTCTCTCTAGATATCCCAGACTGACATCAAACCCCAAGTCCTCCGGCCTTCGCTTCCCTACAGATGGGACAGCAGGCCTATTCCATTACATTCAGCTTTCAGATTTCTGTTATTTAAGCAGAGGTTGTGAGTTCGTATTTACAAAATCAATCAAAGAAAAGCCTTTGTCATCCATAAAGGTTATGGATTGTAGTTAAAGAAACAGAAAGCTTTGTCCATATAATCTGGATTGACGGCCCTTTCCTAAGTATATCTCCCTCTCCCTGCTTTTACTTTCTGTTTAGTGGTGTAAGTATGTGTCTTCATGATAGAACATGTGTCCAATCTTGAGTTTTACATGATCATTACTGTAGAGACCTTCATGTCAAATGCACTAATGCCCTGTTAGAAAGGGTCTTTGGAGAGTCGCTAACAGAAGAGACTAACTGAGTTTATTTTTGAATGATTCATGTAATTAAAGTTTAACATAATTGGACATGAATTGTTCCTGGAGTTTCATTTCTCTATCCTAAAGTACACATGGTAGGAAACTTTTAGTCATAAAGCATTTCTCTCTCAAGGATGTAAATGCCTTTGACATTGCTGGATGGTTCTGTCACTGAGGGAATGGGCACCATCTGTCCCTGCTTAGCTGTGCTGAGAGCATTGACCCGACAGCACACGGAGAAACTGGAGAAGCCTGGTGGAGTATCACCATTCCTTTCTAACCCAGTAATGAGTTATCTGAAGTGTTAGAAACACCACGAGTTTCTCTGAAACGAAGACAGTGGAATTATTGTCAGTCTGGAAAAGATTAATTATGGGAGTTCAGCGGGAGAATGAGACAGAAGCTATCTGGGTTCAGAACCAGTAACCTTTTCCAGCTGTCATACAGCAGTAAAAAGGTAGTCAGATAGTCTCTATTTGCTGGGGATTTCACGGAGACAGCTGAGTTAGATGGAGGAAAGAAAGCCTATTACTACGAACAGAGGCTAAGCAGTGAGAGTTAGATATTCAGATGAGGACAATGTTGTGCTTAATCTAAACAAACCTGGTAATTGCAATTCACCTTTCATCCTAATCTACTACAGTCAGCACCAAAAGAGAAATGAACACAGATGTCAGAGGCTTAATTTCCTCTGACCCACACATCTAATTTTATAAGCAGTCTATTATCTCTACTTACATTACATATGTGTAGCTAATTAACTCGTCATACTCTCCTCGAAACATTAGCGTCCTCGGTCTTTGGTGCTTCCACTTTCTATTCCTGGAAACAGCTTCGGTTAGTCCAAAGCCTCAGCCCACCATGAGTACAGCCCTTCCCCCTTTCAGCTACTTGCCAACTGTTCATGCTACCAGAACACATCTCTACTTTCCCGCTTTCTCTTTGTGTTCAATACCACAGCCACAATTCAAGACTTTTCATCTCACCATTTGTACACTCTCTAAATATTATCCAGTGGTGTCCCTT
The DNA here is from genome assembly GCA_036184795.1 of Tokudaia tokunoshimensis. Taxonomy (NCBI): domain Eukaryota; kingdom Metazoa; phylum Chordata; class Mammalia; order Rodentia; family Muridae; genus Tokudaia; species Tokudaia tokunoshimensis. The sequence continues at coordinate 53,345,275 of BTHU01000004.1, read as the reverse complement.
ATTCTCAGTCTTCTCCAGAGTGAAGTTTACAGTCTTTTTTCCCCCTCTACAAATCAGTTTAAACCACTATAGTCCTATGTTCTCAAAATTCAGCTACTCTAAAAGTATCCATGGACTAAAGCCAAAATGTGCAAGCAGACACCATGATTCTGTACCCAGTGACCCAACGCTTTTGATCTTGCTCTGTGCTTCCTGCCCTGAGTTTTCTTGCTTGAGTGCCTAATTTGTGAAGTTTCTGGGGCCTGTGTAGCCATCACTTTCTTTTTGTCCTTTTAAGACCTAAGTCAAATCCTCTATAGTACTTTCTTTATTTCCAAAGCTATGAACACCAGGATAGGGTCAGAGGAATCCATCTGATAATATTATAAGGATTGCACATTGAAATCATATATCTCAGGACAGCATATTATTTTTCCAGTTCAGACTATCATGTTCAAAATGATTGCTAGATGGCTAGCACCAATCTGTCGCCTAAGGCACTTTCCAAAAAGACATTGAAAATAAAGACAGATGAGACCTCTTACCACACTTGGAAGCCTGGATCAACCTATAATAAAAAATATGTACTGGTGAGCCTTTAGAAAACACACATGTGCATACACACAGCCCATGTTTTCACAAGGAAATATGACTGAATAATGTGGTACATTCTTTGGTAGGGTAGATAAGCATGACCGTGACATAGAACCCAGAGGTATGGTTGTTATATTCTGATGGCAAAGGGACACCTGCTCTCCTTTCCTCTCACTCCACCCCCACATTCTATAACAGTCACACAGTCTCCTTACCATGCCCCTCTCGGAATTCCACACCTGTTCCTTCTCTTCTTGTTCTTTGGCCCAAATTAAAATCACTTCCTTTTTAAAACACATGAAAGGAGGAAAATAAATTCGCTTTCTTTCTCAATTTCTCGGCATGTTGGTTCTATTGTAGTTCCGACAATCTTTGTATTGGTGCCTGGGTTACAACAATCTTGCTTGTTGTCTGCACCATGCCTACACTAATGGATAAGATCCTGGACTGTAAAACAAAAATTAATGGATAATTATTCAACTTGTGCATCACTAGGGTCTGGTAAAATGCTTAATGAGTGGATATTTGCTGAGTCTGTAGAAGTGAAAGGATGCCTGCCTATACAGCAGGAAGCATGCTTTAAGTCAGAGGAAAAGGAAACTCTGTCATTTCAACCAACTTATTGGGAAGGAACCTAAGAGTTAAAGCCAAGACTTCTTCTTCTCAGGTCTCAGGACAGAGCTAACTCTGCAACTAGAGTGACCCACATGAAGTTGCTCACTAAATCCTTGCATATTGAAAGTAAGGACTGTTCTCTGAGACTTACCATTTTTAAAAACACACAAAAAAATGACTTCACATAGAAGCTTAACTTTAAAAGGCTTTATACATAATTGCATTTCTTTATATAACACATTTACAACAGATTGATCAGGTAAAGCAAAACAAGATAGAAACAATGTTTGAGAAAGGCGTATGTATCCATATACGTCTTCTCTTCACAGTGCTATACAATCATTAAGCTCAGTGGATTGGGGTCTGAACTCAGTATTTTACTGAGCTATATTTCAGCATGAAAAAATAATGAGGACTGTCTCTGCAGTGTTTCTGGTTCTGTGGGATAATAGACAACTAATGTAGTCTGCTCACCATGTCAACTACTATTTTAGTCAGGGAAAGGAACCACGGGACAGGTTTTCAAAACAAATTGATTATTTCTGGTTACTTGAGATTTTTGCAAGTGATTGCCAGTAGAGTTACAGCAGTCAAGCCTCAAGTCCATATTGTAAGCTGATTAGCCAGGTATCCCATTTCATAATAGAGTCCAGCTGTGTCTATCTGGGACCTGGTAGTAGAACAATTCCAAGAAACATTCCTCCTATCAGCCCGACCATTAGAAAGGACAGGACCACTAGCAAAGATTTTTAAAAAGTGGTTATACTTATGCCATCATTAAGAGAAAACATTCCAGTTTTAACAAAGGTGAAGAACGTTATTAAAGGATCCATGTAGCTCTCTTTTTGGACATGAACTCTTCTTGTTGGAGTTTGGATTCCCACAGCTAATCATACTAGCCACTGGGGAATGAGAGGTCAGACTACATAGGTCATTGGTATGGTAACGTCTTGCCTCTTCATGTGCATTCTTTCTCCATACCAGTTTTAAAGAATCATTTGCAATTTGCTGTTGATTTACACAGAGCTGCTGCTACGTTATATCATTTTGTTCAGAATTAGATTGTACAAATTCAGAATTCTAGCCTGAGATCATTCGACTTTCTATATTACCAGATTTACACATTAATAGCTCTTAGCCTAGTTTCCTTTTTACTAGCTGTAACTGAAATGAGAATTTACAACTTAGAATCTTTTTAAAAAAAAACTTGAATGGATCGGACAAATGCTTAAAGCCTGCAGCATAGCCACACTGTCATGGGAACACAAATCTAAAAGGTTGGGGTTCTACATTTCTCTCTGCTCCTCCCCATGGGATGGCTCTCACTACATTATTTAGTATGTACTCAAACACTCCCTGCAAACCCGAAGCCAAATGACAAATACAGGAGAACATTTGTGGCCCATTGAATAAAAACATCATCTGTGATCACTTTCTATCATCTTTATCATAACATGCAAATAAAAACAAGTAAACCACAATATACACCCTGAGATTCACATTGCCAGCTTCCATAGTTACCTATGAATGGGGAAAGGTAAGATAACATTTTGCTTGTATGTGTATGTGTCATGAGCTTTTGGGTGTCACACTTCTGAAGAAGCCGGGCATTCTGTGTGGGGAAAAGGATGCTAGAAAGTTGACTCATTCCTTTTGACTCATGCAATTCCCTTGGCAGTTAGGTGGTGGGGGTGGGGGGAAGCAGGCAATGTCAGGTGACATAATTCTCAGTGCACTTTGGAGAATTTTTATTCCCATGCACATGCTTAATGGCCAATTAAAGAATTATTCCAACAGCTATAGTAGGTTGGCTTTAATTTTAAAACTCTCTTGCTTTTAGTTAACAACAAAATAAATGGTGAAAATGTTTCCCACTTATGATCAGTTTCCAAGAAAGGCCTCTGCAATGCAAGGCTTACTTAGGCATTGTTTAATCAGAACCGGGGAACAGAGACTCCAGGTAAAAATACAGTGGTGCTAAGGAATGGGGTTCGAGATGGAAGAAACTGAAGATCTAATATTTCTCAGAAAAAAAAAGAATTCTTCTATTCCATTTACTTTTGCACAGAATTTTTAATTTTTTTTTTGTTTTGTTTTGTTTTTCGAGACAGGGTTTCTCTGTATAGCCCTGGCTGTCCTGGAACTCACTTTGTAGACCAGGCTGGCCTCGAACTCAGAAATCCGCCTGCCTCTGCCTCCCAAGTGCTGGGATTAAAGGCGTGCGCCACCACTGCCCGGCTTTGCACAGAATTTTTAAGCAACTGCTCTATGCAGGACACAGGAAAGCTGCTACAAAGAGTGTCTGGCTGCAACTCAGTTCTCACATCTGTACCTTCTCACAGGGCTGCCACTCATGAACAGTGCAAGGGAGGAAACCACTCCTATAGATGAGATAAGGATAACTGCGGGACAGTTCATCCGTTCATCCCACCGACTGAGGAAAACAATGGAAAGCTTTATAGACCGGGTTCATGTAAGCCAGACATAGGAAAGGAAACTTTGTCAGGTTGAAGGAAGGGTCTATTCTAGGTAAATATAAAATAAGAATGAGTCACAACAAGTGGAGGAAGTATGGGGACAGAACTTGGCTTGATTGATTAGTGGACATAGCAAAAACAGATGTACCACTAAAGTCCATTTTACAGAAAGGTTGAAGACTCCATGGGCTTTATTATTTTAAACTCTTTATGTTGGCTCAGAAGTCTCCAGTAGAAAATTGATTCTTATTCATTGTACTCTTGAATAGAAATAGAACATTTGAAAATAAACCATATTTTGAAGTTACTGTCCTTGAATGGGCTCACTAATGTCAGATACCCATACAACAGCTCAGGTTTGGAGCATAGTCAGTGGTCAGTTAGACTTGTTGAAGTTAAGAAAAAGGAATAGCAACATTGGAGCTAACCTACACTCCCCTATTTTCTAAAATAGCAACAATGCAATAAAAAACAACCATATACTGAGTGCTGTTCTTAGGATGTGGCAAGTGTTAATTATATTAATTTATTTAACTCTTAGAACTCTCTTAAGTGGTAGGGGGATGCAGAATGAGTTTACAGATCAAGTAACTAATGCCCAAGTCCAAGTAAAATCCCAGAAAAGCCCAGTCAAACTGACTTGACCTGGGTTAGCCGCTCTTATCTCTTATTTCACATAGGGACACCAGAAAATTCTGTATCCTTTATTATTGGTGGCTATTCAGTCACATTGGTCCAAAATGAGCCTCAGAAGAGCCTGAGGTTGAGCATAACCCACCTCTGCTTCTGGAGAATGCTGTGGAATATGTTAGCAATGGTCCATGTTCCTATAGCTGAGACTACTGGAGTTGAGCTCACACTGTAAATACAACATTGGCTCTGAGGACAATTTGTGGGGATCAAATACTGACCCTACTACACACCAGGTAGTTTCTATAGCCAACACCTCTTTGGTGTCTTGATTTAATTGTGAAATACACAAGGACTTCCTTTATAGATTTGTACCAGAAGTTAAATCTAGGGATGTGTGTACTTAAACTTTACTGGGGAATTAGTGAGTACTTCTGTTCAATGTTAGTTGTTACTATTTTTAATCAAATATAAAGACTAAATTCAATGTGCTATGTTATAGCAGAAGCAAGGAACAAAATACACTGTTGCATTTCTTTAGGGCATTTGCATGGGTCCTCTTTCTATCTCCCTGTCTCTGTCTTTGAGACATTCATTTCTATATAAGTAAACAGGAACCCTGCCAGTCAGTGACTTTCCAAGATTCTCACAGAAATCCAAAGGCAAAGCATCTAAACTATGTATGAGTCTTCCAGCCAGGAGGTCATAAATCACTTTCAAAATACAAAATGGAGTTTGACTGGTAACTTGTTAGCCCTGATCTTTGAGAAGCTACCTGCCTGCGCATCCCAGAACCCTCCCAGAACCCTCCCAGAACCCTCCAGTGCTCTGCTTGTTGTGGAGGCACTGTTTCTGATGTCTAGAGAAGCAGCACATGGTGATGTTGACAAGATACAGGGATGGAAGAAGATTAAGGCCCTTTAGCAGCTGAAAACTCATGCTCTGCTATTTTTAGATGACCATTAAACTCACAGCTTTTAATAGCATTTGAAAGTCGCATCCCCCCACACCCCCAGACTACAGTTACAGAGGAGGAAAAATATTCAACATTTTATCTGTTTATCTTCCAAAAGTTCCCATGAGACAACCCCTGAGCCCTTAAAATACTGTACTCCATATTAGGTAACACATGGCAGGCTGACCTTATAGGCACTTTTCTTTCAGTGAGTGAATGGGCTGCAACCCTCCCTTTCCTCGGCTTCCCGCAGAAGGAAAGAACATTTCTCAGGCCCCTTGGCCCCCTAGATTGGAGATAGCTTGGCCCTTGGGAAACTGTGATGGAAGATTGGAGGAAAGGCTAAGAACAAGATCAAGGTGTTGCTCCTTTTAGCTCCCTGCCCTTTGGGGCGCCTTTAGTACTTTACAGATGTTCATCTTTCAGCTGCTAGGATGTGGCCACACTGCATCTCTGATGGTCCTCCAGCTTTAGGCATGTGCAGTTTCCTGCTAATGTTAACCTCTGGGTTATTCACCATCTGTTTGCTTCTGGGTCCACAGACTATGTAAACTTCCCAGCGTGAAGGTTCCTTTGTAATGATCATGGTGAGTATTTTCCGCCTGGATTTGATGCTCCAGTCAACTGTCTAATTCAAGTGTGCTGGTTGGGGCTTTCTTAATAACCTTATCCCAGAGTGAAGCAGATACCATTTTCATGTGTTCACTATTCTCATTTTCATCTATATCTATTTCAATGCATCTCGGGGTCCCAGAGACTTGGAGATGTCCTCAGATTTTGCATTCACTAATGACTTACTCTCCTTGTTCACATTCTAGGCTATAAGTTCACCAAGTGCCAACTTTGAGGGGTTAAAAAACTAACACATTATCTTAACTTTCAATAAGAAGATTTTCTTTAAGTACTGCCATAGTTGTATGTATTAGATACATGTATGTGTATGTTCATAGGGCATAGGTACTTATGCATACAGAAGACTATAGGACGACCTTAAATATGTTCTTCAGGTTCCATATATCCTGTGTCTTTGTTTTTGTTTGTTTGTTTGAGACAGGCTTTCTCAATGGCCTGGAGTTCATCAAGTGTGCTAACTAGTCTCCCATTTTCTGGGATTATAAGCATACTGCTATGCCTGTTTTTTTTTGTTTTTTTTTTGTTTTCGTAATACCTTCTTTGGATCAAAGTCAGGATCTCATGACTGCAAGGCAAGAACTTCCTGCATCCATCCTAGTTTTTACTAATATGACATGAGATCGGAGAGGAGTGTTTATAGCGAGCAAAAACTTATTGGTCAGTGTTAGCCCTACAGTCTTGGAAGACCAAGACCAAGGAGTCCATATGTGTCAAGAGCCTTAACTCTGAGGAGGTCTTTATGACTATGTCATCTTTTGGCAGAAAATAGAAAGCAAGAGAAAGAGAGATCTGAGCTGACCTTTTCATAACACTGCCAATACCACCTATGAGACTAGAGCCCTAAGATGCTAATCATTTCTCTGGGTTTCATCTGAATACTGTTACAATAGCAATCAGATTGCAGTATGCATTTAAAGGGTATAAACTCAAATTATAGCATCCTCCATACCTGGAACCCTTCCAGTTGAGCCTGTCTGCTTAGTAACAATTATGCTCTCTTAGTTATATTTGCTCAAAATATCACACAATTCAAATCTACCCTCCTCACTGTGATGAGCAATTAGTTGCCACCAATGGTGAATGCTCACCATGGCTTCAGTGACCACTTCCTCCCCTCATCACTGCCAAACTCAGACCCATCTCACTTACACCTGCATGACTGGCACAGCTCACTTGAACCTATTTGTCTGCCTCTAAGTGCCTATAGTTCTCATCAGTCTTATGTAAAATTAACCAACCTTAATGTCTTTCCCCTAATTCTCCATCACAGCTTCCTTTTGCTGAGATTGCTAATAGGAACACTCAAATTTAACTAGGCATTGGTGGTCTCCATAATCAAGATGCGTGCCCAGGAGTAATCTATTGTATAAAGCCACTGTTCCAGTCATTCTGATGAATGCCAGTTAGACTCTATGATTTACTTCTCCGAAATTGATCCCCAAAGTAGATATGATAACTAACCCAAAGGCCTTTTGTTTGTTTTTGTTTTGTTTTGCTTATTGTTCACCTACCGATCAAGTGTTAACGAGTTCTACATGTAGTTGTATTGCTTGGCATCTCTCTGGATAGTTAGTGCCTTCACTTGCCTAGTACCAATCTACTGGGTTCCTGAAAGACTGAGTCAGGCTTAAATGAAAAAGAAGGCATACCTATGTGAAAACTGGGTTTGCATTCATTTAAACAATCTATTGTGAATATAGTTATGCTTTCTAATTCCCTCCTGTATATATCTTCTGAGTTCCATGAATAAAATAGACTCCTGGAGGCTGTGGGGGAAAGATAGCCCATAACACATCACATCCTTTGTGGAAACTCATTTTGGTACAGACAGAACACACAAAGAGCTTCAGAAACAAGCAGAGACTTAAATTAGGTAATGGTCATGGGGAGGCTGGGGTCTAGCTGAGATACTCTCTGATCAGATCACTACTTCAATGCTCAGAACACTTAAAATGGCTTCAGGCTTCAGGATTCCTGGCATATGCAAGAACTTCCTGAGGGATAAGCTGATGGTATTTAGGAGGCCTCTATAAAATGAGCAAGAAAGGAAATATGAACTTGCATAGTTTACTACTGCCAATAAATACACTACTAATTTATCTGAGCTAATGAAATCTTCAAAATAGTTTCTAAATCTTTTGCTGAACATCTGTGCTAAACGTGGGTGGTCATGATAGCAGCAAATAAACTGCTTTTGGTTATTTATTGGCATGAGTTAAAAATGTATAATGCAATTTGTTTACTAAAGATGAGGTGCTGAAATCATAGTGCATTGCTTTTGATGTGAAGAAATATATTTTACCCTTTATTGAGCTTTCTGGTAAAATTCAATATTCTACAATTAGTTTAGAAAATAATTTAGATGTACAGCATCCTATAAACTTACATAAATTAGTGAAAACGTATCAGTAGGATTAGTTGTCTGTAAGTAACACTTGGAACAGGTAACATTTATTCTTTTTGGGTGAAGTTGTATGTTGGCATTGATCTTTATCTTTCTTCTAGGTTGGGTTACTCTTCTCCAGGTTTCTAAATACTAAGCCAGAAAAGGTTTCTAGTGCAGTGGAAAACTCAGTGTGTCAAACAACTTGATCCTTTGTTTTGCTCATGAGCTAAAAGCTGGAAGATTATAAATTCCTACAGTCTTCTCATGTGCCTCCCAGTCATTAATCCCTGACCTATCTCCCTTAATTACATGCATTTGCAGAACTTGACAAGGAATGACAAAGGCAGCCATTGTACCAACCCCAAGTGTACAAAGACACTACATGACTGCAAAATCCAGAACCCACCCCATGCCTGCTACCTTCAGTAACCAAAACCACGCAACCTTCATTGTAAAATAACATACGTAAATAATTCCTAAGTGAAAAGATTATGTTCCTAGGATATATAATATATAATGTGATATATAATACACTTATACATACATGGTCACAGGAGCAAATAAATTCACATAGTAATATAGAATTGCTTTTCGGAACTTAGGTTCACTATGAAGTAAATACTGACAGGGAAAAATTCATGTCACTTAGAGGCTAGGTAAACTGACATAATCAAACATGAGAAACAGGAGTGAAGGGGGAGCAAGAGGAAGCAGGAAGCCAATCCCTGGGGTTATATTAGTTGTTAAAATGGTTGAAAAAGCATCAGATTGAAGACTTGGAGCATCATCATTGTAATAAAAGAACATTAGCAACTCTGAAATTAGCAAATGACAGCCCTAGGAGTCTTATCTGTGTGGCTAAAAATTCATATTACTCATCTAAATAATAGATAGAAAAGTATGTTTTTGGTTTCCAACTAAAGTCATATGTCTTTCTCTAACTTTTTTTTCCCCACAGATAAGCCGTATCACTTGATTCTGATCTGTAATTGTGAAATTGTAATTTGGCCTAAACAGAATAATAGGCAAGGGGCAGATAAAGACAATTATTTTCATGCCCTAATTCATGAATGCTAACAAGCCCTATAGACAACAATAATTAATTGCTATTCTTCAAGTCCCCTGACTTAATTTAACAAAAGAAAATACTAATGGATTTTGAGAGAAACTAGAAACTCTCTGTATATAACTAATTAGGAGACTCTGCAAAAAGCCATAAAAGCATGAAGGGAAGCCGCTTGAACTGAAACAAAGGCTTTGGAAAGCTGAATACATTGTTATACCAGTAAAGGAATAAAGTGTAACATTAGTATAGGTAAAGTGAGGTAGAGAAATAAAGACAGTTAATTAAATTCAATGAAGAAGAACCACAAAACAGTAAAGAAAAAAGATAGAGTCAAATGTTCACAAAAAGAGCTGGTAATAAACCTGTTTCTTTGTGTATAGATAGTCATACACGCATGTATAATTAGATTGCCAAAAATGTTTCCAAAGTAAAATTGTTAAAAATCTATTAAATATATGGGGAAAATAGAACTGAAATATAGTTGCTCCTTGACAATAAGGTGGGCATTTTTAGCTTTAACAATAAGAAACTATACACATTTTGAATCACAAATTTGACTACATAATGATGGCTCTACCTCAACATTAAGTTTTACTTTTACAAAGGGTAAATAGATCTTTACAACATACATGAAAGGTATCAGTTTTGTCTCATCTCCCAGCTTAATCTAAATGTTTTTATGTATTTATAAAACAACATTTTGGGAGCATCAAAAATGTAGTTTTGCCCCGCATAATCTCTGGTTTGAAGTAGCCGTGAGATGATCATTTTAGCTACCAGGAAGAATGAATTCAGCTGGGAGAGTGTCTCATACTGGAAACATACTGCACCCAGCAGGATCAAGATACAGCATAAAGATGAAATCAGGCCACAGGTAAGAAAAAGATGATATGCTGCCAAAGTGGGTCTGGGAAAATGTGGTAAAGTTTAAAAAATAAAAGTGAAGTATCTTAGCTCTGTGTCCTTGAGCAAAGTCCCAGATTCTAGTGGAATTTTAAGAAGTCAGAGAGGTAGAGGTCCATAGTTGTAGAGCAGTTGCCTTATGTGGTCAAGACCCTGGGGGACAGAAGGTGGTTTAAGGGCAGGGAGGAAAGTCACAGGTTGAAGGACGCTACCCATATCCCAAACTGCTATCCTGAAGACAAGAACTGAGTACGAAGAGCATCTCAGGTAGTTAGTGAAAGAAGAGACCCTGAGGGGAACAGCTTCCTGGACTTCTTGGAGATGAGTGTGACCAAAGCTGGAGTAGAGCCCATTCAGCAGCAGCTTAAAGAAGCGCAATAGGATTATGGCTGAGATGTAACCAAGGAAGGCTAGACAGCATCCAGACCCTCACCAGGCCAGGAGAACAGCGGGCTCATATCCTTCTAGGCAGGTTGTTATTGGAACATGCAGAGTCAAGTGCTGGATGAGGTCACTAATGTATTTTCTCTCCCAGCAGATGGAATAGCAATTCTGGCACTATGTAAGCTGACCCAAAGGAAAAGAAGTTGATTTCTCTATGCCCTATATCCAAAGGAAGTGCTGTCTTCAGCAATAGAGTCTTGCAATTTATTTTTAGTAGTCAATCAAGAACAATGGTAATAGCCTGTGCTATTTTGGGTATCTCTAGGTCCTCCTTCACCAATAATTCATGGGAGATATTTCATTACCGGCACTGGGATTTTGATTTGAAAACCCATGTTACTTCTGGGCAGCATTGTCCATTCGAGGACAATACTTTTTGGATTCTATTTCAATTCCTTTGAAACACATATCATATTTTCCTAATTAGCTTACAAACTAGAGGATTTCTGTCCTTACAGAAATGTATGCTCCTCATACATTCTTTTAAAAAGTAGTCTAAGAACATAGCACAAAAGACAAATTTAAAACTTACATAAGAATTTATTTCACTCATAACTAGTAAAGGGATATACATGAAATGAGAGCATCCCACATTTATTTCAGGGTGTGTGTGTGTGTATGTGTGTGTGTGTGTGTGTGTGTGTGTGTGTGTGTGTGTGTGTTTGTGTGCTGGCAGTGATGGAGAACATGCTACTGTGACATTTAGTATGGTGACTGGACAACTTTGTAGAGTCAGTTTTTCTCTTTTCCAGTTTTCATGGGTCCCAGGGATTAAACTCAGATTGTAAAGTTTTCATAGCAAGTACCCTTGCCTGCTGAGACATCTCACCAGCCTAACACAACTTTCTGTGTCTCCCAAACAATTAAGCATTCACAGTTACACACATGGAGCTCAGCAGCTAAGAGCACTGACTGCTCTTCTAGAGGACCTGTGTTCTATTCCCAGCAACAACATGGGAGCCACAGCCATCTGTAACTCCAGTCCCGGGGGATCCAACAACCTTGTCTGACTCTGAAGACCCTGCTCTCATGTGGTTCACAGACATTCCTGCATGCTAAACACCCATACATAAAAAAATTAAAGAAATTAGTTTTTAAAAAGAAAGCATTTCCTTTCTCAAATGCTATATGTTGGTGAGAATACATAGTTGCCAGTTATTATAATCTAGTAAATAGTTTTGGAGAAATTTAGTAACAAATTTTAAAAGATTACAATTACTTTGTTAATGTTCCTTTCAGGATAACAATCTAAGAATCAACTGATAACCTACCAAAGACCTCTTCTATGAGGTAATTGGTCAAATCCAGCTCCCTACAAGAAAAATGATCCACACGAAGATATTTTAGAAGTATAAATATAGACAAGGGGAGAAGTTTATTGACATGCTGCTGCAGAAAGCCAGTTCTAAGTTCATATGCAATTGAGAAAACATAAAATATTATAACTAAACAGATTCAGACAAAGCCAAACAGTAGCTGTAGGAAAATACACCTTTATAGAATAGGAAAACGGTATTCAAGTTTTGTTAGGATTTTAAAAAAAACATACTTGTTAATGATGACAGCTCTCCTTTATTCTAGGAGGAACAACTACTAGAATATTCTCTTAACTATCCAAATCATGGAAGTAGTAATGACTAACATTAGTTGGAGTGGAACAGTGCTAAATGTGTATTTATGCCTTTCATCACTTAGCTTTGAATGAAAACAGTGTACTTACTATCAGCCCTGTATTATTGATAAGGAAGTGTGGTCATGGAGCAGTTAAGTAAATTTCATGAGATCACCAACCAGAAAACAGCAGATTTTCATGTAAAAAGGTTATTGCAAGGCCAGCATCCACACCGAGAGGGGAGAGTGGTAGCTGTGTATACCATCTGCCCTGGCAAGGCCTCTCTCTTAGATGTGCTTGATAGACAAGGTCAGTCAGGCACCAGCTCTCCCTGGGTAGTTGTCTACACAGAGAATTTAAGGTTATTTCTAAGAAATTAATTTCCTTTAATTCCCTATTAATTAATTCCATTTAATATCCAAACATGGAGATAAAATAATATAGATGTGGCAAACCAATGTTCCTCTGGTGGAGGTCTCATTGCAGGAAATAACTGAGATCTGGAAAGCATGTAACTAGCCCCATTCAGCCAGGACTGAGCTGTAGTCCTCTCTTGACACTCAAACTGAGACCTCAGAAGGAATATATTTTAAGAACAGTTTGGTGCTAAAGACTGATCCAGACACATACATGAAGCTGGAGGCATCCCTTGAAGAAAGGAAGATTAGTCCAGAGGTAATGCAAGTGTGAAAGCCTAGAACTCACTCAGGACATAAAGGCAGGAGGATTAGAAGTCCAAGGTCAAAGAACATACAGGGCTGTGTATACTTGCCTCCATAGCAAATTCATGAGTGACAGGAGACCCTATATTGAGAGAGAGAGAGAGAGAGAGAGAGAGAGAGAGAGAGAGAGAGAGAGAGAGAGAGAGAGAGATAACAAAGCATACAGGGAAGGAGAGAATATGCCCTTTGCCAAACAATGATGACTAAAGACTCTTGAAGGCTCTTCTGGGCTCAGCAGTGCACAAGAGGTGTGCCCATGGTTAAAAAGGAGCAGAGGAGAACTTAGCAATGCTTGCTCTCCACGGAGTCAATGCTGGAGTGAGAACATTGGGAGAAATGGGCTTGTTTCCCTTTGTCTGTTTAGAGCACCAAGATGAAATGTACCAGAAGCATTTCTCGTTTGCCTACAGCAGTGAGAAGCCTTGAACTTGTTCCACACACCAACACTGATGGGTAAAGAGATGTTGGATCCACAGATGAGTGGAGGCTTAGACATGCCTTGTTTTTACATGGGAAAAGGCATGTTCTAAGAGTGGCTTCAAAGACAAACCTATCTTAAAGTCCTGGTACCTGTGCACATCTGTGTGGGTGCAGGCATCATTATTAGGGTAAAGAACCACAACACACATACGCCCTCACAGTGACTGCTTTGAGTAGGCAGAACCCCTCAGGCCTTATTTATATTTTCTGACATCAAGTATTGGAGTTTCAACAATGACAAAGAACAAATTTTTCTTGGGAGAAATAATATTGGCTAGCTCCATTCAGCACTGACCAGTTAATTTTTGTCAGGACATCTAATAAAGAGGAGCATTCTGTAGTTCTGGCCTCATACAAAGTGAATGCAATTTCCTTTGTTCTTTGGCAAGAGTCAAAATTGCAATGATCTTTTCTTTTACAGCTCAGATGAATATTTTTTTTCTTTTTTTTTCCTACTGATTTGCTTCATTATGCCCTACTTGACACAGAAGACATATTTTGAATACTTATTTAGAGCTGAAATTTCACTGGGTGCATTTTGAATACCAGAGTGTATAGGATTTTAAATACAAATTTACTTAAAAAGTTCACATGATTTGAAAACTAGGGTAGATTCTAAGGCAGTAGAGCTTGATGATGTTCTTAGCTAATGTTCTTGGCATTCTCCTATACTGGGGCATCGAGCCTTCTCAGGACCAAGGGCCTCTCCTCCCTTTGATGTCCAACAATGTCATCCTCTGCTACATATGCAGCTGGAGCCATGGGTCCCTCCATGTGTACTCTTTGGTTGGTGGTTTAGTCCCTGGGAGCTCTGGGGGCGCGTCTTGTTGGTTCATATTTGTTCTTCCTATGAGGTTGCAAACCCCTTCAGCTCCTTGGGTCCCTTCTCTAGTTCCTCCATTGTGGACCCTGCACTCAGTTCAATGGTTGGCTGAGAGCATCTCTTCCTGTATTTGGCATATTTTCATTAAATGACTACAGAAGAGAGAAATCAGAGGATTTTCTCTAAGTGACATATGATGGAAGAAAAGATGCAAAACACTGTACTCAGGTCATTAAAGTTTTTTTGTTTTGAGCTTATATTCTAGGCCCAAATTGGTGACAAAACAACAACAACAAAAGGTTAAATCATATTTCTGAGATGGTGTTATTGAACACTAGGCTGCAAAAGGACCCATTGGTTTTTCAAGATGGCTGTTGGCAAACACCAAGTTCCTTTTCAGGCAAAGTCATGAATGTAAGTAAGAAGCTTTTTATCATCATGCCATTTAGAGATAAGTCCCCCCCACCCCAAACCCCTTTTTCAACAAACTGCAGAATGGGCTTCTCATAAACTACAGAGAGAACTTCAGTCCTCTATAAGTTTTCCTCCATAATGCCCAGGAAACAGAACAGCCTTCCTATGTCCAGTTATCTTTCTCTTCCAACTCCTCCATGCCCATCTCATGAACCAATGGGAAGTGCTGTCTCCTGCACTGGTAGCTCCTGAGTGGAGCCCTTCAGGATTAGTGACACCCTAAGAAATGTTGGGAAGGTACCGAAAGAAAAGTGTGACATTAAAACATCTTATAACCAAAGTATGTTAAGCATCCTTGAAGGTTCACATTTGCCATTTTACAGTGGAAGAAATCATTAGGTCAGCAGGTACTGAACTAATGCCAAGACTGGTGGAGGCCTTTTCCTCTGAAACCAGAGTGTCACTCTGAAACCATCGAGTTTCATGGCTGATGTAAATACGGTTTCAATTTAGTATGGATGGACAAGCGTTCCCTGAAACTTCACTATTAATTTACATTTCCAAGCCTATTTTGTGTGATATGTAGTATGTATGTGTATGTAGGTGTGTATAGAGGCTATAGGTTGATGTCCCATGTCTTTATAAATCACTCTCCATATTGTTTTTTGTAACAGTGTCTCTTTCTGATTTGGCTAGACTGGGAGGCCTACAGCAAGCTCAGGGGAAGTCTCCTATCTCTGATATCCCAAACTGGGCGTACAGTCATGGACTGCCGTGATGTACTTTTTGCTTAGGCTCTGGGTATCTAGACTTGTACAATACAAGTCTTACTGTCATTGAGTATTTTTACTGATTGATTCATTCAATCATTTTAATTTCTTCCATGGAGTAAGAACCATTTTAATCATATACTTATGCAAAATATAACAATATACTCCACAAAAACACTACCAGCAGCATGTACATGTGACTGTGTGTTTGAGGGAGGAGTTGGTTTTTTAAAATGATTCACCTAAATTCATCAAATGTAGTCTTCAGTAAAGGTGACCAGTCTAGAGACTAGGGAAGAGCTTCAGTCTGAGGTCACAGGCAATCTGTCAGCAACAATCCTTCTTGCTTAGAGAGATCAGTTTCAACTGATGAGTAAGGCCTACTTATAATAGAGGTCAGTCTCCTCCACTCTAAATCCTGCCATTTAAATGTTAATCTCCCCAAAATGCTTTCATAGAAGCATTCAGATTACTGTTTGATCAAAAGTATGCTCCAGCCAAGGCGGTATGAGATTAAAGACCATGAGCAAGGACCCCCAAGAGATCACAACCTGTCTTAGCTTAGTCAGGTTTGTCCTAAACCATAAGTTTCCATACCCTTAATGACTTGGCAGGATCTGACTGGATGATTTGGTCAGCTCTTCCTTATGAGTCTATTGACATCTCAAAGGAGTACACATTCTCTTTACACAAGAGAAGTGTATAAAGCTGTAAATGTTAACGTGTCGAGGGACAGACCCACATAAAGCAGAGACCCATGAGAATTGCTCCTTGAAGCAATGGCACCTGGCTTTCCACTCTAAGCAGCAGGGAACCCAGCAGGCCCCAATAAGAACATTCCCTATGACACAGCATCATAGCTGTTTCTTGACGCTTCAGACCCCTGAAACTGGAGCAAACCTTTGTATGGAAATGAGTTGTTGAGGAAGCCTGTTACTTGGCTCTTTAGTGACCTGCGAGGTGCCTGGAAATTTAAAACCGAGAACCTGGCACTATTCAAAGACTTTGATTTACAAAAAATTAAGGGGAAGGAGACTCCGCTAAGGCACAGCTCTCCTTTAGAGCCTGAGTCTGCTTGTCTTTGTAGGGAGACATAGACATTTCCAAAGTCTGTCTGGGGCTAAGAAGCAGTCTCATTTAGGTGGTGGACAGTCCTGCATAGTGTGTTCAAAAGGAGCATGTATTTCTTTCCTCCAATTACAAAAAGTTCAGGTTTTTGACCTCACACTCCATCCCGATTACACCAGGTCAAGTTACATTTCTCCAGAGCTATCCATACAAAACAAGAAACCCTTACTCCTATAAACTAGTTCCAGCTGGTGCCAATGAGAAATCTGACTCCCATTCTCTTTAACACTCAAGTCACAAATTCTACTAATCACTAAAATATGAACTTCACTAAACGCAAATAACCTGCTAAACGGTAATCTATTTTGAGACGCTTCCAGACTCTTGCTACTCCTAATTAAGCATAGATCAGTATCTGGTGTCATGGCCTCTCCCCAATTCTTTGGGGCATATCAGGCCGTGGTGATGAATGTCCTCCCCCGGCAGAACAGTCTCTCAGAATCCCCAGTCAATGCTGTGCTTGTTTGAGTTTGCCAGAACCATGGCAGTGTAATTTTTTTGTGATCACATGGGGCATTAGCAGTATTACAAAATGATAATTGCTCCTTCAGAACAATGTGAGGAAATCACTGACTTGTCGATATTTTCCATTCATTTCTGAATAGACACTATAGGATAACTAGATGTCTTTTAAATTCCTAAAATATAAAGAATAAGAAACAAACTAAGACTCAGAGGAAAAAAAAATAAGTCTGAATGTTTCAATGTCTCAAATGATTAAAGGATTCTTGTTAAAAGATGTGTAATTTTTGAGTATGTGATCACTTTACACTTCAGAGTCAGAGACAAAAATGGCTGGCAAAATAATTTTAGTTTAGACTACTTCTTATTTTGTGAGAACAGGCTCAGAGACTCAATTCTAACACATTAGATGGTACAATGTCACAATTTATTTTTATTGGCATGAATATAAACTTTAAATTACTTTTATTTTTCTTGGACTGATATGGCAAAAAAATTCTCAAAAATATCTAGTATTATTATCACTTGATTTCTGGAAATATAATAAGGATGATCTTAAATTAACATTTCTGATTTTAAATTAGAATTTGTGATGATGGTTGATAGTATGATTTGAAAGGGCCCCCTAAAGCTGTGTGCAAGAAATCAAACCCTAGGACAGCAGTATTGAGAGGTATGACCTGGGAGGGGTGCCTGTGTTTCGAGGCTTCTGCTCATGAGCAGATGACTGGGTTACTTATTAAAGGAATGTATGTCCCCACAGAGGATGAGTTCAGCCCCGGCACATGTTCTCTCTAGTCTGCCTCCTGATACCACAGGATGAAATATGAAGGCAGCCATCACTACATATAGTCTACCCAAATTACAGACTGTAAGGGAGGAATTTTTGCTCTATACGATATTGGGTCTCAAAGATTACATTATAGTAGTAAAACTAAGCTAAGAAAATTGCTGGGTATTTATATTATTTTCATAGATCCACTGACAGAAAAAAGTTCTGCTTGCACAACTTTTTTTCATGGTTTTAAATATACTCAAAATTCACATTTTCATGATTTGGGCTCAATGGTTAAATACAGATTATAATAAACATTTTAAACTATTCTCTCTGTTCAAAGAGCAATGCGTGTGAAGACAGGTGTGACTCTGAGAATACAGTTGTATCAATTTTCACTTTCATAAGAAATAGCTGTGTGGTGTTTCTACACTTGAGTTCATTAAAAGATGGTAATTTCAGTTGAGAGAAAAATATTTAAAAGCATCAACTTAAAGATATTGTTTTCAGTTCCAACCTCAGAAATAGTGAAAACTTTTGTTTTTTACTACATATGTTAAAACTTTGCTCTAGCTAAAGCTTTAAAAATATCAGTAAGAAACACTGGCACAAATTTCTTCACCTTTTATTATTTTAAGTGGAAAAATAGCTATTATCAATTTAAATGAGAAAACCCAAGAAAACACTGCATGTTCTGGGCATATAAGACCTGCCGCTGTTATTACTGAGGACTGTGTGCTGAGAACTATGCTCTGCTTCAGCAGTACTGAGAATCATCCGAGAAAGAACCATGTGACTCAGCCAGGCACCTCTCACAACCTTCTTGAAACTCTGCTTCTTATAAGCAGACATACAGCTGTCTCCATCTTAACTAAAAACTGCCATCTCTTCCCATGCACTGCTGCCACCCACCTAGATGCTCAGTCTCTATCACTTTCCCCTTCTCCCTCTCCCTTCTATCCCCTCCTCTCCCCCAACGTTTGCCTAGGACACACGTGCACACGCTCGCACACACATATGCATACAGTAAGTCCCCTTCAGTTCCTGAACACATGTGATTCTTTCCCAGGATTATATGTGGTTGCTATCCTTTTCCGGTTCTTATGAACTCTACTCCAGTACTTAGATGTCAAGACTTCTGGGAGTGTGTAGTGATTCCCCCAGTTGTGTTAAGATTATACTCTGCTTCCCCCAATTATCATTTCCATCACAGTCTTATAATTATCTATTTACTTTTCGAAATTCCATTAGACCATTAACTTCTTGGGGCAAGCCCTGTGTACTATCCATTGCTTTATTGATTCTTACTAGATTACTAAGTAAATATTTATTGAATTAGTGTATATTAACTTTAGCCACTTGCCTGAAAAGAATATATTCCTTTTGGGTGCCAGCAAGAAGACTAAATAGGTAAATCATTTGTTGGCAAGCCCTAATGACCTGAGATCCATCCCTGATACTCAGTTGTCCTCTGACATCCACATGTACACTTTCACATACACTCATACATACATACATACAAAGTGAATACCTGTTTTATAATTATTTTGAAATATTTCTTTTTAGTAAATTACACATATCTGTCTTGTACAGTTACCTACTTCCAAAAGCAAATAAAACCGAAGCCCATACCAAGTGATGCACAGCAGGAATCTAACAATCAAGTTATATAAAACAAAATGAAAAACCCAATCATCTGATATCCAAATACTTTAAAGCTCTCATGTTTTAGATCTATATAAATTCTGCAAAGTTTAAAGAATTTAAGGAGTTATCCTGTAGAGAAGCAATGGTCTCCAAAATTATGCTGATACTTAGAACATTAAGATCACTTCACTCAACTTAGCAAGGTGAGTACCAAGCTAGAATGACCCATTTAATTCACAGATGACAGATATCTTGCCTACATTACCAGGGTAAGTTGAAAGGTAACACTATCAGTCAATCGCCTGTTGTCTAATTTTCTCCAAAAATATTATTATAAATATGAAAAAGAAACACTGACGATCAGTAATGTTTAATGAAGTACCACTGTATATGAAAGGAAACAAATCCATTAGCACCCACATCCTCATGTTTTACCTCAGCACCCAACTTAGTAATGAAAGATATAACCACAAACACATTAGAGGAACTGAAGCCTGGGTGGGATCACAAGAGCCTCTCACAAGGTGTCAAGAAGTATGATAACCCAACCAACCATCCAACTACCAATTTACAGCTCAAAACATCACTAACAGCAGGGTATGGTGGTACATGCCTTTAATTCCAGCACACCTGGGGCAGAGGCAGATGGATTTTTGTGAGTTTGAGGCCAGTCTTGCCTACAAAGTGAGTTCCAAGACAGTTAGAGCTGTTACACAGAAAAACCCTGTCTTCAAAAACAAAAAGAAAACAAACAAACAAAACAGCAAACAAACCAACCAACCAACCAACCAAATTAACTAACAAAAACCTAACTAGTAATGTGAATATTAATCCTAACCTTACTACTACCAGTTGACTTTTTGACAAGAGTTTCTTACAGGTTTTTACTAGATTGCTATATCAATCAAAAACATGGCTAAAGGAAACCAAAACACTGAAAGTCACAAGGTAATATATGCTCCTAACTCCCACTGTTTGAAGTACTCTTCAGCAGGGTTAAATGCTTCCTAGACCCAAGTGGAATATATCAACAATAAAGTCAATGAGGTTTTCTTCTGGTTTATATAAATGGCTAACTGAAAAACTTGAGTAACACAGTCTAAAAATTCATTATATTTCAATAGCATCCTTATTGTGATTTGTGAATACTAAAAAGAATAATCAACATTTATCGTGATGCTAATTATTGTGGGGGTTATTTTTGTACTGAGAAGTAGGGTAACTATATACACCACTTTGTGGTTCTGCTGGCCATGTGAGGTTAAAAGTGTTTATAGGAATGGTCTTAGTAATTTTTTTTTACCAAGGTCCCTGTAAATAGCATTGAAATGACCTACATTCCATAAACAAGGGCAACATCACAGAAGAATCCCCTGCCACATAACTGGAAGACAAACCTTAGTCTAGATTCACAATTTTGTCCTGGTTGTAGAGAAGTATACTTGGTTGTTGCCATGCTAAACATACAGTAACATTTGTCTTTTAAAATACTTTTTAACTTAAATAGAATTGCAATAGTTTCTTCTCTGCCCTTCCAGCTCCCTGCCATTGTCAAGTACTTTCCCTCCAACTCCTCCAATGTCTGTTCTCAATGCTCAAGTTGATAGCCTCTTTTTCTTTGAATATTGGTGTGTGTGTGTGTGTGTGTGTGCATGAATATGCATGTGTATGATATAAATACAACCTGCTGAGTTCATTTTTGGTGTTTGTGTGCATATGGCTTAAAGAATGCCCATTATACATTGGGTAACTAATAAGAGAGAGGCTAATTATCCTTCTCCAAGTAGCTATTTCTGCTCATTGTTCTTTGTCTAGAGATGTGATCATGAGAAATATTTCCCCTTCCACATTAACATGGGTATCGCTATTGCCACTGTTCTGGTCTTGTTTATGCAGCCATTGCTAGGAAAGATAGTTTCCCAGAAGGGCTCCTGGTATTCTGGCTGCTACTATCATTCTTAGTTATTTTTATTTCTTCTATTGAGAATTCCCTAGCCCACTTTTTTCCAAATTGTGTCATGTATTTCCTTCGCTCCTTGTTTTTTGAGTCCCTTGTATTCTGGGTACTAATTCTCTGTTTGGTGGATAGCTGACAAAGGTTCTCTCCCATTCTGTGGGTTGTTCTATACTCCACTGATTGTATCTTTAGCTAAGTGGAAGCCTTTTGGTTTCATGAGGTCCCACTTGTCAAATGCTGACTCCAGTTCCTGGGCAGATAGAGTCTGATTCAGGAAGTCCTTTCCTGTTCTTACATTGTATAAGGCACTGCCTATGATTTTTTTCTAGCAGTTTTAGTGTTTTGGATTCCAAATAGAGATCTTTGGTCCATGTAGATCTCATTTTTATGCAGGATGATACATCAAGGTCTTTTTTTTTTCTTCTGCATGTGGAGATCCAGCTTTCCCAACATCATTAGATGAAAAGCTGTCTTTTCTCCAGCATATGTGTTTTGCCTCTTTGTCAAATATCAGATATCTATAGTGAAGAGTCCTCATTTGTCCTCATATATGGTTAGGCATTCTGCTTTATCCCATCAGTCGACATATCTGGTTTTGTGCTGATGCCATATTGGTTTTATTGCTATAGCTCTACAATGTACCTTGACATCTTGAATAGCATTCCCTCATGGGTTCTGTTTAACTCAGAATTGCCTTGACATCTAGAGATGTTTCTGGTTCTGAATAGACTTTAGTAAGGGTTGTTGTCATTTGTTTGTTTGTTTTGTTTTGTTTTTCCTCTTTCTATAATGAAAGTTATGGATGTTTTGTTTGGGATTATACTGAATTTGTAAATTGGTAGGATGGTCATTTTCATAATATTTTAGCAATTTAGGAACATGAGACATCTTTTCATTCCATGGTGTCTTTTTCCTCGGAGACTTGAGGTTCTCACTGTAGAGCTTGTTCACATCTTTGATTGGGTTTATTCTAAAACATTTTATTGCCTTTGATGTGACAGCATTTATTGAATGCTTTTGATATACAGGCACAATGCCAATCTCTTTACAAATACTAACTCATTTGGTCAGTCATTGTACACATTTTTACATATAAATCAGGGCACGGAGGGTTTAGTAGCTTGTCTGAATTTTCCAAGAACAGTTATAGAGCTAGAACTCAAAGCCAGAATGTCTGTTTCCAGAAACTCACTTTTTCCACTAGCCAATTTCCCCACCTGTCCATCTTTCTGTAGCATCCACAGATATTGTCTTAACTTAATGACTCTTTCCTCAATTTCTATTTGATATTTTCTTTCTTACAAAAGGAGCAAAAAAAGAATTGAAAACTTCTAGCTTCATTACAATGAATTCACTAAGGTAGCAAGGACTTTAACATTCAAGGCTGGCAATTAAGCAAGTGGGGACTTCACAGGAAATGTTTATTTGTCCCCGGGGAGTAGTTACATCTCTCCTCATTTAAGTGATGCAGTGCATGCTTTCGAGGGTTCGACAAAACCCATATGTCAGCTGCCCCAGCCAGCATTAGCGAGATAACTCCATGAAACCAAGGCCCTGTGCACGTTTTAAAACATACTAACAGTTGGATAGTAACAGTTGGATACTGCCAAAACTCAAGTTCCAAAGAGTTAGCCCAAACACATGGCTTTTATCAGCTTCCCAAAGCCCAAGAGAGGTTTCCTCAGCCACTGATCAAAGGAAGCAGCAGGAATTGATCCAAGCATGAGGCAGGACATGTGCAAAGTCCTCTAGTCAAGCACACCCTGGCCCAGGGCATCTCTGGGTATGGGCACAGAACATTGTCTTGGGTATTCCATCAAAGGGACACTTTCGCAAAGGTGAGGCCCCTGAGTCAGGCTTGGGTGAGGATCCTGACCTCACACAGTAGTGCTTTCTTCACCTGTTCTCCACTGCTATCACCTTACCCACGTGAGGGTCATGCCAACTTATTTCTAACCACAGATGGAGTGAAGCCAGAGAACTGTAGGATTCCCAGGTGTGTTTAGCTCTGGACACATAGAGCTGCTTAATTCAGAAACATGATGAAGAGAGGAAGGCGTCTGTGAGCCGTGATGCTTCTTAAATAAATTTGTTTTCTAAGTCAAGTACTTGAGGTACTCACAATCCTAATTAATGTCTTTTGCACATGCGGCCTCAGAGCTAACATTCCCTTCCCTAATCCAGGCCATATGCTCTTTCTATCATGCTAATGATACAAATGGAAAGTATGGGGGTTTTAATCACTAAAAATTTTATCATGAAGGAAAATTATTTTGTCCAAGCTGATGTTGTATGCTGTGATCAATACAAGAGAAGAATAGTCTGCAGAAAAGAGCTGCAACATTTTCCTTTACTTATGGTCTCCAATCAGAGAAGTCTTCCAGGTACTACATATTTATTGGATCTGAACTTCTACAGAGGTAGAACTTTTAACACTAGAAATGAGAGAGACTGTGTGGGCGGACAGTTGAACCCAGCACACAGTTACAGCATTAGCAGCACATCCCTCAGAGACCTAGAATGGTTCATACTTTACCATTAAATTTGGAAAATAGGTTTCTTTGACCTAGAGGTAATAGCTTAAGTCAGATTCTCTTACCTCTTCTAGATACCAATGTTCATATGTTTTCACTGGGACAAGTATCTTTATGTATGTGATTGTAATAGGAGGATGTGCTGATATGCACAACTTGAGCACTGGGAGACACTATCTGGTAGGTGGCCACTAGACAGATAGGTGTTGATACTCATGATATATCCCAATGCCTACTGAGCCCCCTTTCCCCGTCTCAACCTAGTCATTCAATTTCTCTGAGATGGACCCGGTAGAACCTGCCACACTGTTTTTCTAAATTTCTAGATATCTCTAATATGTGACCAGGTTTAAGAAACACTAATGTTGTCTATCTCCTTGGGAGGTGGGCAGTGACATTAGGCTTTCAGTGTCCATAGATGGTTGGCTACGGTGGAAGGCTCACATTCACCACAGCTGTGTGCATTTCCTCTAACATTTTCTATAGGCTTCTTCAGTCCTTGTTTTCCAAAAAGTAAAATAAAATCATTAGAAACACCTTTCAAGAAATAATCCTGGAATACACCCCTATCACTACCCAATTGCCCAAAGGCTGAATCCCTTCAAGACTGTCACTGCAGTCTCTCCAAAATGCCAGCTGAGTTAGTGCCACCAAAACCTCCATAATTTACATAGAAATAATAACAAAGCATTCCAGAATTGTCTAAATAGATTTGATGTGAACAATATCCCCCCGCCCCCCCCCACGTCCCCACCACCCCCAACTCCCACCAAAGAGAATTGTATAGGTTCTTGAGACAGAAAAACTATAGCAACCAGGTAAGTACAGGATGCAGGCACTGTGCCCCAGGGGAATGCACTATTACATCAAATCCTTGTAACTACTTATGAGGTCAGTATCTAATTACACCATTTCAAAGATAAGAAACTGAGTCTGGGTATGTACAGACACCTTGTATCCCTTGCACTCAGACACACAGCAAGTTTGAGGGCAGCTTGGGCAGCACGAAATACATGAAAACCTTGTCTCAAAAACACAAAAAGAAGTGGGTGGGGGAAATCGTTACGATAAAATTTAAATAATTTCCTTAAGTTGAGTTCCCAAATTAAAGTAATTTTACCTGACAAGGAACTGTTTGTCAGATGGTCTTTTATTACTAATATGTTGTTTAGTTTTAAATTCATAACATGTAAATTCCATTAAAGAGTTGCTTATTACATTTACTCTGGATAAACTAATATTTACAAACATTTTTGGTTTGTTTTTGAAGATAGGGTATCATTCAATATTCCTCCCACTGTCCTCTTACTTGCAGTGTGGTCAGGCTGCCCTTGAACCCATGGTAATCCTCCTCTCCCTGCTCCAGAATGCTGAGATTATAGGTGTGTGCCACCATACCTGGCTACTGTTATTTGAGGAAAAAATATTATATGCATCTTGCATCTGCTCTTGTGAATGTATTACAAGCTCTATTGGCCTCACCATTTTGCTGGAGAGGGACTAACCTGTGGGGATGCTCAATTCCCTCATATGGTAAGGGGCAGCCAAGCCTACCTTGGCACCTTTGTGAGTGAATATACAGTGCTATATTTCTGTCCTGTGTTGCTTTCAATCTGATACTGTTTCACGGCTCTCTTAGGCATTTCACGTGATCAGACCTGCCTGGAAACTACTGTAAAACCAAGAACCCACAGCCAAAAACAAATGCTTGTCTATGCAGATTAAACAGTTGATTATACTGGAATTCATGGGTGCATTAGGAAACCAAATTATTGTGGCAAATCTCCCACAAGACTTTCTTGTGCATCCTTCTATCTTTGTTCACACGGTCTGTGTTTACTGAGTTGCAGTAAAGGATGTGTGGGCTATTTTTATTCGAATTCAGCCTGAAACACCAGCCAAGCAGAAGGACCCATCCATGACCAGAATGCAATGGACTTCATTATCTTACAGCTCACTCCTAAATGACTTGCAGAGTGCTGCCAGATGGTGTTTTCCCTCACCCCTTGCCTTGAACTTATTTAATTATTTTAACTTAGCATTTGTTCTGCTGTCTTGATACCTCACAGGCAAATATATTAAAGAGTTGGTTTCTTCTGCTAATACTGACCAGTGCATCTAGAAAGTTTTCAGCCTCTTGTGGGTATAGCATAATGGCGTACCCTAGCTACACATCCATCATTAATAACAACACATACTGGGCTCCATAAAATACTCCAGAGAATGAGTCAATGAACTTACATGCTTTCTCCATTTAATCATTCAACAAGTCACAAGGGAGGATGCTGGTGACTTTAGGGATTAAGAAATCTACCCTGGGCTAGAGGACTTTGAGGGTTTTGAAAGGTAGAGGCAGACAATCTGAGAGAAGCCACTGTTGTTCATCCTTATGCAGTGTGCGTGTGGTGGAAGTTACAAGTTCAGTAAGCAGAGTTTATAAAACAAAAAGAGACCCACAGAGGGAATGCCTAGGCCTTTGAAAGGGGATCAGGTAGTTGAATAGACATTAAGAATGGTAAGAGATCCTGTAGATATGGGAAGCTCTGCCCTCTCCCTCCATGAGCCATCGGATGCTCCGACACTTCCTGCACCCCTGGCTCGTCCACCTTGGTCAGGACTTATCCTTCCTGGGGCAGTCTGCATCCTACACCTAGGCCAGCCCCAAGTAGCTCAGTGGTCTGATGGACAATGTTCTTTTTTTTTTCCAAAATAATATATTTTAATTGATTTATTTGGAATTACATGTACCCTAACATATCTTCCCTCTCCTCCTGGGTCCATCCTTGAACCCCACCCATCCCCACACACACACCCTACACAAAGAACAATGCTGAAATGTAGCTCTTCAGCTGATGATCTTCTGGCAGGGGAATGGGAAAGAACTTGGTTGTCTTTGGGGATGGGCCACTGGGAGTTTGAACATGCTCCAGGTAAAGTGTGGGCAACACAAATTGGATTTGGACAATGTTCTTACTGGATGGGCCAAGGCTTTTTGTTTTTTTACTCAATTTTACTCTTTCTTGGCCTGATACTGCTTTGTCCTCCGTCTCCATCTTCTTTCCCCACATCCAGGGAGCTGAGGGCAGCTGAGCTGTCAGCGTGCTTCTTTCAAAGAGAAGCTGCTCATTACTGATACCTTAGGAAGTTTTGAGTGTTGAGTATGCACACACGTAGATGAACCCAATAATAGACTTTTGACACTAATCATAGAGACACCGTGCATTTCTATGAGTGAAGGTGCTTAGAAACAAATGTCTACCAAATCTTCATACTGAAATCATCCAGTTATTCAGAAAAATAAAACATTTGCTTTCAGCAGAAGACAGGACAGTAACCAACAGATCTGTGGAATCTTACCAATGAATGGCTATAAAAGCCACTGTGTCTGCAAAGTCTATAGTGTTCCCCCTCAGTTGAATTTGACTCTTTCTGACTGTGATTTTTATCTTATTAATAAACAATCAAACTTAAACCATAGCATAAGATATTTGGAACCCAAAAATTTTCAGACCCCAAGGAACAAAGCAATCCTAGTGGAATTGACAGATATATGTTCATATTTGGGCATTAAAAATTCCTAGTGCTAGAACCAGGCTTCAACAGGAAGCAAGTAGCTGCTGTTAAGAAGCTGACAGGGAAGCAATGCCATCTCCTCTTTTGGGATCTCTTTAGCACAAAGGAAGAGGCATACACCTGTGAGTCTGCTAACTCCTGAATAGTTTTTCAGAAGTGGTTCTAGGCTAAGGAGATGGCTCAGCTAAAGATAAATCTCACAACCAAAAAGGACTAAAAGTCATCTTCATTTTTTATCAATAGAATTCCATCTACTCTGCATTAAAGTTTTAATCTATTTTAATCATAAAATGTCCTGATTTATGAATGTAAAAAGATAGAGGAAGGCATGAAAAAGGAGGGGAGAGGAAGAAGAAAAATGTTGCCTTTAAAATTTTGTTTATGTAGATCTGGGGAGACTTTGACAATCTATGAGTAATGTAAGTGGTCTACTTACAGGAGAAATAGGTGATATCAGTGATAAGGGGGATGGAGTATAGCTCATCAATTAAGAATACTTATACTGTTGCTGCAGAGGACTTTGGTTTTATTTTATAGCCTCCAGATGGATCCATATCACCATCCATAGGCCATGTTCATGGTGCAAATAAACGTACATGCATACAAACCACACACACACATGCACACGCACACGCACATGCATATGCATATGTACATATATATACACATACACATATCCATAATATAAGAAAGCTTTAAACATAATCAATGATACTATCAAAAAGATATATTCAGCAACAACGTTATGATCACTCATTTATTATTTAAATTGTACATGTATATAGTTTTTAAAAGCAAGTCACAGTTGGAGCTGGAGAGATGGCTCAGTAGTTAAGAGCATTTGCTGCTCTTCCAGAGGACCTTGTGTTCAGTTCTTAGCACCCCTATCTAGCATCTCACAAATGCCTATAATGCCAGCTCCAGTAGTTTGATGTCCTCTTTTGGCCTCTGAGAGTATGCAAATATGTGGCATACATTAATCTATATGTAAATATATGCATGTAAATAAACATAATACAAATAATGTTTAAAAACAGTTATAAATCATAGATATGGATGCACTTGAGCAACGAAAAGAAATACTTATTTCAAACAGCATGATTTGTTTCCTTTAAACATAAATCTTCCACAGATTTTAAATCATGCCAATTCTCTTTCAGACACAGAGCTTCATTTAGCTTAATTTTCTTTCTACAGCCAACTTAAAGTTATTTTGGAAAGCAACAATTTAAATGACTCCTACACAAAGCAGGCTCCTTTAAAGGTGTGTGCTATAACAAAATCATTATATGTTGCCTGACTAAAGGCAATTACTTCTGCTCATGGGAATGCTGGCAAAGCCTGGTTTGAGATTGGAGGGGCTTCTATCAAAGAAGAAAAGCCAAATAGGAGCTGTCTGCAGCTTGCTGCGGGACTCCCTAAGAATTGTGCGTGATTTCTGTGCTTGAGCCACACTCCCTCCCCATTTCCTGCTGCCTCTGCTCAAATGCAAGGAAGTGGGGCAGTCAGTCTTCTGCCTGTTTCACCATAGGGGGCCAGAAAGACTTCAGCTTGAATAATTGTTGAAGAAATAAGACAGGCTGCAGTTTCTCACTTCCTCTATTCTGAGGGCAGATGATGTTGCAAGTCTGAAAATTTTCAGCCCCAAACTTACTTTTGTATTTTTGAATATTTTATTTATTATTATTTTAACTTCTGTTTTATTATTTTAAAATTGTATTACAGTTCCCTTTCCTTCTTCCAAATTTCCAATATGCCCTTTCTTATTCTATCAAATTGATAGCCTTTTTTTTCATTATTGTATATATATATGTGTGTGTGTGTGTGTGTGTATTCCTAAATGGATAAATACTACCCTTTCAGTCTGTCTTATGTTGCTTATAAGTTTGTTTTCAGGAATGATCATTTGTATTGGATAACTAGACTTATCTCTTGATTTGGTTGCCTGTAGTTCTTTGTGTGGTTGCATAGAGCTGAGGGTTGCTGGACTCACTGGATTACACATCCACATTAAAGTGTCTATTATTCTTGTTCAACTCATATTTAGGCAATCATTCTGGCTAAAGTCTCACAGGAAACTCCCTGGTCCCCTGGCTTAAGTCTTTTGGACTCTTTTCCAAAATGATGCTTGAGCATTAGCTGCAGCTGTCCTGTAGAGGTATCCATTGGAGCTAGACTCCAAAACTGCATTTTGATTGGTTGTGGTTTGATGCAATTGTCTCTGTCTGTTGCAAAAAAGACATTCCCTTCATGAGGGGTGAGGGCTACACTTGCCTATGTGCATAAAGACAGATATTTATAATGTAGTGAAGGATTGCACTGGTTAGGTAAAGTGGCAGTTGTAGTTTCTCCTTCAAGAACCATGACTTCACTAGCCCTGGCTAGTTGGCTAGGTTTCTAATACCAGATGTGCTTCTCCTCTCTTGAATGGATCTTAAGTTCAATTATAGAGCTGTTAGTTACAGCCAGAGTATTCATGTCACTACTGCTCAAACCTATTTTGTTAAATAGAAAAGCACACTGGCAGACACAGATTTAATACAGTCTACAGTCAAAGGACATTAGCTGGCAGAACCATTCATTTTATGTGATCCTGTAGCCATTCAGCATTTCTGTCTTGAAAGCATCAGACCTGCACACGGTCAGAGACTCATAGTTAGGTTGCTATGTGCCTCTGATGTCTTCTGTAGTTTGCATTCCCTGTAAAGCTGTCGTACTTTAATTGTTAAGTGAGAACTGACCTCAATTCAAAACATAAAATTACACCTAATTTTACACACTTTTCCAAACATTGACTTAAAAATAAGCAAAATGACTGCATTTCAAGATTCAATGAGAGTGACACTGCTAATGACGCACAGAGCGTTCTCCCTTGTTTCATAGGCCACAGTGTGCTGGCTCTGGGTGCTCGTGCTTAACAGCCTATCAAGCGTCTTTGCATGTGCTTAGCCAAACTATTTTCTTGGCGTGGTAGAACAACCTCAAGAATCACTCATAGCTCTCAGCTATGGAAAAGTCCATCATTTCATGGCAACTGATTTGGGGACACCTTTCCATTGAGCCACTCTCAAGTGATATATCAATGATATATTAATATCATTTTTCTGCACTTCAATTTTTTTCTAAGTGTAAACTTCTGGGGGTGGGGGAGGAACGTTAGGAAGCAACTAAAAAGTTGAATGAACTTTATCAAAATGGAGGCTTGTGGTTTGATAAATGATGAATAGGGATAGATAGATGGATAGATAGATAGATAGATAGATAGATAGATAGATAGATAGATAGATACTTGGAGAAGTTAGTAATAGTGGTTGCAATAGTCATTTAAAAGATACATTATTTGTAATTATTTTTATAGCTAGCTATAAAAATGCTATGATAACCACAGCCTCCCTAGTGATTTCCATCAAAAAGGCCAGTGACTGGTACCCAGAGTCATCTCCCAGTGTGAAAAGTCAAGTGGGAGAGAAAAACAGAGGCAAGGGAGAGTGGGTTTGCCATACCTCAAGTCAGAGATGTAAGCAGAAAATGGAGGCACTTCATTTATTTGGAACTCAGAGTACCCATCTCTCCCCAACTTCCGTATTTGTTTCATTAGGTATTTCATCCTGAATGTGGTCTGCTGGCAGTACTATATGTTCTAGGTAAGGAGAGGAAAGCTTAGTGGTGTTTACTTTTCTCCTGAGAAGCTACAGTCCATTGGAGAAAAGATTGGTGTGTTGCAAGGAGCAGACCAGGGAGAGAACCCAAAAATCAAAACCATCAGAGAACAACCCTGAGCAACTAGGAGCACCGCAGGGTCGATGGGTTGAGCCAGACCAGGCTTTCTACCATCTCAATTTATTTGAATTTATGCCTATATAAATCCTTAACCACTCCTTTAAGTGCACTATAAAGTATCCTTTAAGAAGGGAAAGATGTGGGACATTAGTTCAATGGTAATAAAATGCACCAATATGTCATCATTTTAATAAAGGAGCTATGCTGGTCTTTGGGCAGCTGTGACATCTCGTGTTCTTCACATATAGGTAGTTTAGTAGGTGAGGTGCGCATCACAAATATCAGATTAATGAGAGGAGAGCATGCAAACTTGTTAATCTAAATTTTACGTGGTGTGGGTGTCTCCATAGAAAAAGATCCTCAAAACCAAAGACACCCTTCTATTTTAAAGCTTTATATTTTAATTTGTTTTGATGAAGCGTAGACGGTCATTGAGAAACATCACTGGACAAACAGTATGATCTGAGGATGATGTGTTCAAACTCTTCTCTGTCAGTATATCTTCAGAGACAAGAACTTGATTTCATCTGTGACTAGGAACAGGTGGAAGCTCCAAGGGTCAAAGGATGTGACCCTCCTGCCTTTGTTTGTTTTTGAAATGCTTAAGCTTCATATTTGAGGTGGCATGTCTTGAGCCCCATCTTTATAGGAATCAACTCTGATAAGGTGGAAGCTCAAGTTTCATTTCTCAGATACAATATTTAAAACAGAGATATAAATTTTGAGTGTATACCAACGCACATTTCCTAAGTTTAATGGACTGCAATCACGTTTACTAAAAAGTACTCTAGGTATAGAACACAAGTTCTCTTTTAAGCACAAGATTAAAGAGAAAGTTTGGGAAAGTCAATGGAAAGATCAGCAGAAATAAATCATATGTAAAAAATGCCTTATCTAACTCACCTAGATCCTCCTGACTATTCTGTAGCCATTCCCATCCCTCTGGGGAAGCTCAGGTCATAGAGATGACCAACATGGTCATGGAGCATGGAAGACGCTAAGAGATGCTTCTGCATACTCTACTGTAGCCCGAGGCTCCCTTTTATGTTAAACTTAATATATGAAATCTTACTTCTGGAAATTTCTGGAGTTAGTACTAAGTTTACTCTCAAGCAATTTATTGGCCTCACCACTCAGACCTAGATGACTAAGAAAACAAAGATTTTTTTCCCCCTTTCTATGACATAAAGTGAGAAAAAAAAAAAAGAAAAAAAAGAAAAAAATTCCTCTTCATTCCACAGGTAACCTATGATATATCCAAAACCAGATTTTTTAAGTATGTTAATAATGTATATCCCTCTGTGATGATGCCTTGTAAATTTGAAGAGTTTGCCAATTCACTGCTGAATCTAACACTACCATCATCCATTTTAGTGCCAGAGCAACATCTCTTCCTAACCTAGCTTCCTAATTATTCAGGTTGTTAAGATGGATTTTATTTAAACACAAAAATCTATAGTTAGCATCTTTCTCATAACCATAATCCAAGATAAAACACTAACCCATGTAAGAGCTGTGTCAGGACAAACAACATCAGATCACAGTATGAAGGGTGTCAGAAGGACCATACGCAATCTTAGTTTCACACACTCATATCTGAAGAGCCCTCTATGAATTTCAGTGGTCACCCCACCCAGAACATTGGCATGTTCCCATGGTAACTGATCTATTTTACAAAGAAACAGGAATATTAAGGAAGGAGAAAATAAAATAAAAACTGGAAGTGATTGCTCGGAAAATATGATGACAGCAGGCAGAAGCCTTCAGAACACATCAGGAGGGAGTTCTGCCACGTGGAAGGTAAGATGGAGATCCTGTGTTTGTTTAGAATAGTTTTTAAAGTCTAAAACAAAGCTAAGAATAAGGTAATCAATAGAATAATTGAGAAAGAAGAGGAAGGAAGAAAAAGAGAAGGGAAGAAAGGCAGCAAAAAAGGAAGGAAGAGACCCAAAAAAGTAAAGCCCGTTCCATGTCAGATCCACCATCAGGAACCTGACAGAAAAATGTCAGTGACTGCCTTCATCACTGACTCTCAGAGGGGATCAACTGTGAATGGCAAAGAGGGAAGTGTCCGTAATTAAAACCATCCACTTTAGGTGTTCACAAAAGCCCTCTTGATTCTAGTGGCCACTGTGATTGATATATATATATATATATATATATATATATATATATATATATATATCACATATTTGCAGATAATATATATATATATATATATATATATATATATATATATAATTACAGAAGTTTGAGTTTAATTCATTTAGCCAGTTTTGAATTTTGAGAACAGGAAAACATATGTTCCATTCCCCAGTGACAATTTCCCACTCATCCATATCAAACATATCAAAAGTAACAAAAATCAAGGTTTTGAAGAAGAGCTTGTGTAGGCGCTCATGGACAGGCAATAACCTGGTTCTAGGTATTTGTAGTATGGAGCCTCTGGTGTGCCCCTGAACCATTGTGCTTTCTTATTTGAGTTGACCTATTTCCAGGTTTTCAATCGAAATTAAAATGTACTTGATCATTTTCACCAAAATTTGTTCACTATACTTGATTGTCACCAAACAAGTTACCAAGAAGGGATGTCCAATTTATCTAGCAGATTGGAATAAATTCATAATTCAGGCTGTATCTACAAGCAGTTTGCCTCTGAACACATCAGTGCATCATAAAACATCTTCTCGTTACACATCTGAATTCCCCATGCTGATTAAAGTAAAGACCCTCTGTGCTTCAGGTTCTCGCCTGTGCACACAGGGTTTGGTTTAATGGGTCTAGAATAAGGCCTACCATTCTGCATTTCAGAAGCCCCTCGTTGAGGGGTGAGACTACCCCACTTTTAGTAGTAAAGCTTTGTAGAATAAGCATCTTCTGTTAAATGCTTTCCACTTTCTTCCTAACTTGTGAGCAACTACTTTACACTCTTCACTCAGAGGTTAATGGAGGCTTCCAGCCCTTTATACCACTTTGATAGACTCAAAAAGCAGCACTACACAAATGGAATTCCCTTAGACGTTTGTAAGAATTGCTCCCTCACAGAGGCATCTGTCTGCTGGCTTTCCTGTCTGCTTTTGTAGCAGTGCATAGTTTTAGTTATCTGGAGTTTAGTTCTTCTGACAAACTTTACAGTATTTATAAAACACACTGATATAAAAACATAAACACGTAGTCATAGATTCAAAACAGAGACCTGGGCAACAGTGATGTTTTGGGCAACATATAGAGGAAGAGGAAATTGTAATGAGTTTCTTTTTGTCCCCCACAAAAACCCACAAACTAAATTTCATACTCTTATTAGAACAACAGAATCAACATCCTCCATATGGGCCTGCGACACAGACACCGTTAAAATGTTATTAGAAGCCATGAATTGCAAATCAGGCCAGGTGAACAGCATAATGGAACTAACAGGACACTGCAGGAAGCCAGCAAACCTTCAGGGGATCCTCTAAGGCCTCAAATACACTAAAAAGCACACAGATAGACATGGCAATAGTTTCGCATGCTTTTAAGTTCTAATTTCATATTAACTATTGTGCAAACCAGGAAAATCCTCATCAAAAATTTCTGAAACTCTTTCAGTCATTCATTGCAACCCTGGTGCATCAGAGGATGCTAATATCCACCGTAAGTTTACCCCTGCGAATATGGTCAGAAAATATCCTTTTGTATGTGGTTCTTCAGCTATTTGCAAGGTTCAGATAAATAGAAATGGTAATATCTTGGTTCTCTTCTCCTCTCTTTGTCCACAAGCCCTTAGAGCAAAATAATTCCATTTTATTCACCTCATTACTGTCTTACATTTTTTTCATGAACTATAGATAATGTGCAGATAATTTTGTAGAGCAAAGACAGTAGAATATCAGTGTATGTTTTCCATACTATGCTAGAGTTCCCTTTGCTGATCTAGCACCCAGGCTAACATGCATGCCTGATAGCAGTGGAAATTGTAAGTGGTTTTTAATAGCTGGGTATTCAGCCACTTCCAGTGCAGACATACTTGTATGAAATCATCAAAAGTCAAACTTCACCTTATAAAAGCAAAGACAGAAAATTATGATTACCAGGGCCTAATGGTGTAGAGCAGAGATACCAGTCAGATGCTCTTAGTTACACAGGACAATTTTTGGAGTTTATTTGTATAGCCATAGTGACTATGCTAATTATGATATGAAGTATATATCAAAATTGTTAAGGGGGATCTTAGATGTCCTCCTTGAACACACAGATTAAACACGTGAGATGATATATTAATCTTTGGTTTAGTCACATAACAATGAACAAATAAAGGCATCATATTGTCAAATGTACATATAGACAAGATAATAGGTAAGTCATGGAGATTGAGTATTTAATCCTTTTTAAATAATAGAGGATGGCCTTGTCAGGCATCAATAGGAGGAAAGGTCCTATGGTCCTATGAAGGTTTGATAGATGTCCCAGTGTAGGGGAATCAAGGGCCAGGAGGCAGGAGTGTGTGGGCAGGTGGAAGAACAAACACCCTCTTAGAAGCAGGGGGGAGGGGGATGGGATAGGGGGTTTCCTGGAAGGGGGGAAATCAGGTAAGGGGATAACACTTGAAATGTAAATAAATTAAAAATAAATAAATAAATATTAAAATAAAAAGAAATTGAAACCTGAAAATATATATATCAGTTCAGATACATTGTACCCAGCAAATATTGCAACAAGTTACTACAAGGTAGAAGTATAAGCAAATAGTTTCAATATGCTACAAAGTTACATAAATGTGTTAATGAACAGATCACGATGACTCAGCATCAGACTGACTCTGTCCCATTCAAGCAGTAGTTAAGTAGATCACAAGCCCAGAAATGTGAGACAAGGATCGTAGTTTTGTCTTGATGTTGAAAGGTAAATTAGTCTCTTTTAATTTCTTTGGAGCCAAGGGTAAAACCAAAACTCTCTAATCCATAATGTTATACAACCCATGCCTTCACGTGCCAACAACACAGACAAGCAGGAGGAAGATGTTTCTTTTGCATTTACTCTCAGTGCTCACACCCTTAGGGGGAAACCACACCCTAGTCACTAAGGCACTTTGCTACATTTAGTGTGGCGCTGTAAATTTTAACAGTTTAGAAAAATAGCCGGTACAAGTCAACACTTGAAATTTTGCCTGATGCACTGGCACCTACAGAGTTCTGACTACATATTGAATGCATTCTCAAGAATAAAACTGTTTCACGTAGTTTCTTAACGGATAAGTAACACGGAAAATGTTTACTGGATTTTGTGCCTTTTTAATGCATGAAACGAGTTATTTTTTTTAAGAATTATAAGGCTTCACTCTCTCTCTTTCTCTCTCTCTCTCTCTCTCTCTCTTTCTATATACATGTGTGTGTGTTGTATACATATGCCTATACATATACATATATAATATACATACACCATATGTAAATATGGCAAATCCAGTGTCCAACCTTCAGTGACCTAATTAGTGAACAGTGCTGCAAGGCCTTTACCACTGCCTCACACCTTGACAGTTTCCTCTTTCTCTAATCCAAAAGATTGCAGCCAAAGGGTCCAGATACATTCAAAGATATGCATGGCCTGAAGAGTGTGGCTTGCTTTGGCTGCTGAGTGTTTAGAAGACCTTGGTATTCTGAACACATGTTCTATTTTTCTTTGAAATTTTGCAATTATTTTGTTGGATTCTATGCTTGCCACTCACTCCATTTCTTATCTATCCAGTTTTATCATCTCGGCTCCTGTAGTCATTTCTCTTTATCTATATGCTTTTTGCTCTGAGATCTACATAATAAGTAAACTTCACTCTGTGTAACACACACACACACACACACACACACACACACACACACACACACAAGCATACACTATTGCATCCCCAGATACAAGGAAAATGGTCCTTCTCTTTCCTTTACATCTATATGTCTTTTCCACTTTACGGGACAGTGAGCCTCACTTCTCAGTGCTAGGGAATACTTAGCACAAACCAGTTTGGACAGCATCTCAGCAACTCTTGTGCCCCTGGGCATCCTGGATCACTGCCTTCTGATCTGTATGCTGTTCAGCTGTGGGTCCGAGCTACCCCACAATATTATCTTTTTCTGCTGCTTGAAAAGCTCATGTCTTCTCATAGCCCTCTCCCCGTTCTCTTCAACTCTCAGACAATGGAATTTTCTATTAAATGAGGGAGCACAGCTCTTGGAGAGAGGAAAATAGGGTGTTTGTTCTCTTTCTTCTGTCCACTATAATACAAAGCCTTGTTCCTCCTCTCGGGAGAACGGAAGGCTGGCTGGCAGTCAGGTTGACAGAAGGAGATCAGTGCAGCGGAAAATTGGATAACAGGATAAAAATCTACGGGGCCACAGGAATCCCATCAAAACTGGCTCCTCCTGTCAAAACCTAGACAGGAGACAAGGACAAATATAGAATGTTATTTATATTTAAATATTTCTAATGATATCATAATTATTCTGCTGCCTCTGTTAGGCAGCCATTTTCCAGTGAACCACAATTCTGCAAAGCAAATGTTGTGTGTTGGAGAAAATCTACATAAGAATCAGACAGCTTCAATCAGACATCTGGAAAACCCTATAAACTCCTCAAATAGCTATTTCTAAAGCATAATGGCTTTTTTCCCTCAAAGATACTTTTCTTAGAGCACAACAGTCAAGTTAAGGAATACAGGTCACTCCTGACTCTTAAGGACAAGAAAGCCAACTTACCAAGCAGGTAGCTAAAAAATTAATTTCACTTAAAGTTAAATAGGGTATTTTTTAAAAAAATATCCTATTTACTTTTTTCACAATATGTTATACTGGGTTATTCTACAGTTCAAATTGCTGGCTGATTTTTTTTAATATACTAAACTTAATGCTAAGTTCCCAAAACTGGTATTTTAATTGCTCAAAAACAGAAACTTTCTTATTTATGAACTTGGACTAAAGTTTTGATATATTCTGAATCAATATATATTATAATTAATTCTGACATTAAAATCTAGCATTTTGGAGTATTTGCTCAGAGAATATACTGAAAGTAATTTCAGCATTTATACCATAACGAAAGACAAAAATGGATGGTCTTAAAATGTATGGTATTAATCAATATATACAATCTCAGAAAGCAAAAAAAAAAAAAAGAAGAAGAAGAAGAAAGAAAGAAAAGAAAAGAAATGCGTGTTCTCTCTCATATGTGAAATCTAGCCAATAACTGATGTATATGCAAACAAACATACATACAGGGACAGCACACTGTAGAAAAGGAAAAGAAAGGTTAAATATTAGGGGATGTGGAAGGACTGGATGCTGGTAATGGATATGAGTTATTATAAAGGACAAAAAAAAACCCTAGATGTTTGCCTAGTTTTAAATCTCCTGGGTGTTTTATTTGGGTGGTGGGAAACTACATAAAATATATTCAATAATAAAATCCAATGTAGAGCCACATAGTTTGCATTCCAAATGACTAACTATAATAAGCGCATTGAGGTGTGTGGACCCTGGGTCTGGTTAATTTTGGTGTGTGTGTGTGTGTGTGTGTGTGTGTGTGTGTGTGTGTGGTTTTATTGTTTTTCCTGGTGCAGCAAGGTTTTTGAAATAAAGTTTATAATTATTTTAATTCTAAAAGAAAAAAAAATTTAATCCTAAAATTTCTAAAATGTACTTTCTGTAGCCCTTCCATGGAATTTTAGTCTTCAGATTCCTGAGGACTTAGTGGCCTTCTTTTTTCAGCACATACATGTTTTTATTTATAGAGAAATGGGCTATACATAAACTTATCAATACAAACCTGTATAACAGAAAATAAAGTAGAACACTAGCAGGAGAGGATTGTTTTAAGATCATTAAATTGTGTAAGTGTCAATTTGGTCATTGCTTATAGTACCCAAGACACTCTGCCAACAGTTCAGGTAAATCCTAACATGCAAAGGCACTCCGTTCACAATACAACAGTCAAAACTTATGCTTGAGCACATATACAGAGCGGGAAGCAAATGAGGATTCTCCACTGTCCAAACACCTTTGGCTCACACGGCTTCCGGCCATCTGAACCCATTTTATGGTACAAATTCTGTCTCCCATTGCTGCCAACTTGTTGAGAAGCCTCTTCCTAGCTCACATGTACCATTTTGTCCCCACCTTCGCTCAGGCACGCTCATTATCTGCCTGAAAAGCTTCTCACTTGTCTCTCTTTTATCCAAAGTCTAATCCTTCAACATCCAACCGAGACATCACCTCTCCTTAAAACTTTTGTTATCATGTTTTATTTTCGTTTTTTTTAATCAATTTTATATTTTCAACTTAATCACCTTACATCTCACTCACTGCCTCACTCCCCATCATGCCCTCCTACAATCCTTCCCCCATTTCCCTTCCTCTTCTCTGAGCAGGTAAGTTTCCCTACCACCCCCATCCTCCTCCCACCCTGACACTTCAAGTCTCTGTGAGGAGACTAGGTGCTTCCTCTCCCATTGAGACTAGACAAGGCAGCCCAGGTAGAAGAACATTATCTCATATATAGGCAACAGCTTTTGGGATATCTCCTGCTCCAGTTGTTCTGAACCCACATGAAGACCAAGCTACACATCTGCTACGTATGTGAGAAGAGGTTTAGGTCCAGCCCATGTATGTTCTTTGGTTGGTGGTTCAGACTCTTAGAGCCCAAGGGTCCAGGTTAGTTGATCCTGTGGAGTTCTTAGTCCCTTCAGGGCCCCAATCCTTCCTCCTATTCTTCCATAAGAGTCCCCAAGCTCCATCCACTGTTTGGCTGTGGGTGTCTCTGGATCTGTCTGAGTCAGCTGCTGGGTGGAGCTTCTCAGAGGACAACTTGCCTCTCAGAGGAAAAGTTTATTTTCTCTTTTGAAACAATTCTGAAATAGGGTCTCATATAGGCCAGGATAGACCCAGAACACACTACATAGCCAAGGGTGATTTTGAAATACTGATGTTCCTGACTACTCCCTAAGTGCTCAGATTATAGATGGATACCACCACACCCAGTTCTCGGGCTGCTAGGGATCAAACCCAGAGCATTGAGGAAAGCTAAGGATGCAATTTACAACTCCCTCTTCCACCCTTGAAGCCCTTTGATGACAAAAACCAATTAAAAAAATTACAATTAGTTTGCAATTAGTAACAAACAATTAGTTATTTTTTGTGATGCAATGTCCTAAATTATTAACACGTATGACCTTGCTTGATTTTTATAATATCAGGAACAGATTATATCACAGAAAATGCCTAGAGTAGTTTAAAACAAAGTCTCATGGCTTAAAAATAGCAGTCTAGACTCCAGCCCCCTGTGTGAGTTGAAAGTCTGTACCTGTCCTTTCTCTTACTGTGTATTCTTCTCTAACCTTTATCTACTGAATTCTTTCTAATCTAGATGGTGCCATATGACTTACACGTGTGTTCTTGTGATTATTACACTAGTCTAGACTCTCTCATTGGACTAGAACTATGCAGGCCTTTATTGATTTTGGCCTGTTTGCTACCAACATTTAATTTACTGGTCAATAAGAGTTTAATAATCAGAAGAAAGTTAAGATTCTTGGGTTCCTGTTTACTACCAACTGAGGGCATTCTTAGTTCTATGAACCCTATGGAGCTATATTTCATTTGGTGCACTGCAAAAGAGTTCTCAAGAAGCATTTTAATTTTTACTCATTAAGTCTCTATCATATGACTATTTCAAATGAAAAAAATAAAGATGTTTAAATATAATCCCTCCTTCTACAAACTGTATTAGCTTGTGCAGAAATGTTTTTTATATATCAAATCATATATAACACTAAGCATATGTCACATAGATACACAAAAACACAGCTTTGTCAGTAACATACACTCTGTATAATGTTTACCATGCATTATGAGCATAACCATTAAAAATAATCTATTCAAAGATCTAACATAGAGCATGATGATAATAGTAATATTGTATGGCATCCTAGAAATTTCCTAAAAGTAAAACCCACCTATTCTAGCTATGCATTTTCCAGCTATTATTAATGTGACAAGATAGATATTTTAATTGACTTGAGTGCAAGGGTCATTCCACTGTGAATATGTACATGAAATCACAGTGTACAGCACACAAAAAAACCTAACCCATGCAGTCAGTCATGGTTTCTCAGCACTGAACTGTCATACTGGGAACTTGCAATGACCTATTACTATGGTTCCGATCGACTATTGAAAGCATCTTCAACAAATGTTCATTGTGCATCTATCCAGCACATTCTGGAACTTGCAGACTAGCAAAGTCTATGTTGAGAAAGAACCATAGAAATCATAATATACTTTATTTTTCTTTACCTTTTGGTATCTCTGGGTTTGTGCATGCTCATGCTCTTGTCCATATCATCATGTGTGTGTGCAACACATAGGACAATCTGGGTATCAGTTCTCACCTTCAGGCTTATGCAGGATAGGCTCTCTTATTCATTGCTGCCAGTGTCTGGATACTGTCCCAGGAGCTTCTGGAGATTCTCCTGTCTCTGACTCGTGTCTAATTGTAGGAGCTATCTTATCTGGATTTATGTGAGTGCTAGAGATCTGAACTCTGGTCCTTATAGGACTTCAGGAAGTACATCACCTACTGAGCCATCTCTCAGGGATTGATTGATTGATTGATTGATTGATTGATTGATTGATTTTAGGTGAGCTCTTCTGAAAAATGCCAAGAAGACTACATCCCAAAGAAAGATTACTTTATCACTTTCTTTTCTTTGGGAGGGCACCAAAAGTATTTTTGAATATATAAAACTTACTCTGCCCACAAATTTTATTTTGCTCTTAATATAAATATATAAATGCTCTCTTTTGTGTTTATTTTTCTTACCTGAATTTGGATACATTAGCCTAAGGTTAAGTAAATTACATGAAAAATATCCCCCATAGTTCTAGAATCAAAACAAAATGTGGTTCCTTGATTCTATGATTTATTTAATAGACCACAATCAGACATCAGCTAAAGGCTTGTAATTTAAATTATGAGCAGAGGGGTTCCTAGCTGTAGCTAATTCATTACCACACAGCTCCAGTTGAAGTACCAATTTAGAGTCATGTGTGTCACATTAATTGTAATCTTGTTTCTAAATGACAAGATAAATATCTCAAGGAACATAATGTATTATGGTCATAGGTCAGTCTAAATGAATGTCTAAAACAGATTAGCACTAACTGTATGCAATATGTCAGGTTTATAAAGTTATAAATGGATAAATTGTATTACCATTTAGCAGATTGGTCTATGTATCCCATCAATATTTAGATTTAAGCAAATTAATACTCCATTTAGTTATAACACTCTGAAAATACCACACACAGGGAAACATAAAATCTCTGACTCTAAATCTAATACTTGAGTTTAAATAGACTAAAATAAATTTTATCCTTTCCCACTAAGAGTCTGCAACTTTGATGCACAGGCATGTGAAGTACATATGTTTGGCTCCCAGCGACTCAACTAAAGGGCAGTACAACAATTAACAAAACATAATTACCACAATGCAGGTCCTACCAATGTATTCTAATTAGTCTGCTTGTGTGTCTCCCCATCATCTGGGACTGTATCAAAACCCCATCTGTAGTCCTAGAGCAGAAAACCAAGTTGTCACTGAACTCGTAAAGAAATAAGTGCAGGATAAGAATGCAGGCTATTCTTATCACTGAACTTGAGAGTCAGCATTTCAAATCTGAGCTGAGGTTAAGCTAATGTGCCATGTGTGTACCTGCAGACTCTAAGATCAGGGGAGAAGTATGTAACCAACTCTTGCTCCACCATGTCTGCATGTCATTGCATGCTGCTCTTTCCACAGGCCAGAATTCCCTCTTGGAAGAATCCCCAGCAATTCTTTGTGTTTCTCAGAGGGATTTTCTGTATTAGGTGTTTATTCTTTTCTCTGACAATAAAAGAAGTAAAGGTTTATGGTGGCTCACAGTTTAAGGATAGCACATGATGG
The DNA here is from genome assembly GCA_036184795.1 of Tokudaia tokunoshimensis. Classification (NCBI taxonomy): domain Eukaryota; kingdom Metazoa; phylum Chordata; class Mammalia; order Rodentia; family Muridae; genus Tokudaia; species Tokudaia tokunoshimensis. The sequence goes on along the minus strand of BTHU01000004.1, from coordinate 53,301,957 downwards.
TAGGGAATGTGTGGCCACAGAAGCAGGAAACAGAAGGTCCCACTGCATCCATAGGCAGGACACGGAGCAATAAATGTCTGTGCTCAACTCACTTTCCTGTTTTTATTCAGTCCAGGAATTTGTCTCATGGAATTGCTTCACTTCTATTTTGAAAGAGTCTTCCCACCTTAATTAATCTAATCTAAAAGTCTCTCCCAGAGATGCCCCCAAAGTTTATTTCCATGGTAATTCTAAATCTCATCAATTAGACAATCAAGATTAACCATCAAACGTGTTGAAAAGTCTCTTTGGACATATTGATGAACAGTGATGAGCAAGTCATCAAATTCCAACTTGCAGAAATGGGCTGCCGAGCTTTCATTGGTGTTGTCCTTTGTGTCTTTAAACCACAGATAGCTACCTGTAGATCAACACCTTGTTCTGTTTCAGACTTAATCACACAAGGTTCAAAGCTATACCAATATTCCCTGAAGACAATGGTGAATCAGTAAATTCTTTGTAGACAGCGGAGAGTGTCATGGAGTAGCACTTCTCCTCTGAAGATGGAACTATGTCTTGCTAAGAGGCAACCGAGGAGTCTATATAAGGAGAGATTTTTTTTTTAAATGATAGATTTTTGGGTTAACAAAGGAGAAAATGTTCAGATGAGGAAGAAGTTCTTTAATGGGAAGTTCCTCTAAGCTTTTGCTGGGCTGAGTATGATGGGCATCCCATCCTCTACACAATATTTTGCTGGTACAAATGTACTACAAAGCTACAGTGTTCTGGAGAACTGAGGCAGTATTGGGCGTTGTAGTTGAGACAGGACTATCCTGGACCACATTTGAATGGCACTGGCACAAGGGAAGAAATCAGTATACTGAAGATATTTTTCACTGTGTTTAAGGTGTTCATTGGGAGTTGTGTCCCAGATAGCTGACTTGCACTTCAATAGCAGCAAGAATGGGGCTAAATGATGCTCATTTAGACTCAAGAGAATAAAAGAGAAAGGCAGAGTGACATGGAGAGATTTTTACGGCTTCACCTTTTCTGGTCAAACATTGCAGTAGTTCTAAAGTGAAAATTGTCAACATTCCAGGAAATTCAGAGCAGATCTTTTCATCAATCTGTTCCAATGAGGATCAAAATAACTTTTGAAACTTCACTGGACACTCATTTAGAAACTATGTCCACAACTTTAATTTACACAGCATAGAACGTTCTCCAGGCAAGAGCAGCTTAAAATATATCCCTGCCAGGATCCAGTGCACTGTAACCTAGCAGACACATTTAGAGAATTTGAGTCCCAAGTTTCTTCTCGGAAGCTGTACAAAATTGACATTTTCCAGCCTCAATTTCTTTATCCGCATGCTCACGTATCAAAGAGCAGGTGCAGGTGATTACATAAGGAAGAGCAGAGGCAATCCTCTAACCAGAGCAGCGTGACTCCTGCCGACCTACGGTGCTGGCTGGAATCAGTCACCCAAGGCTGTCATAACAGAGTGCCACAGACTGAGTGGCCTAATAACAGAAATTTATTTTCCCATAATCCTAGAGACTAAAGCCAAAGATCAAGTTCTTGGCACATCTGGCTTCTCTCAAGTCCTCTCTCCTTGACGAGCAGATGGCTGTCTTTTTGCTGTGTACTGTTATGGTCCTTTTTTCCCTACATACATGCATCTCAAGCCTCTCTCTCTCTCTCTCTCTCTCTCTCTCTCTCTCTCTCTGGAAATCTGTCATATTGAATTAAGACCCGAATTGATGATACGTAACCTTAAGTGTACCTTAAAGGACCTATTCTCAAATGTAGTCACAGTGACCTAAGGCCTTCAACATATGCATGTGGTGATACCACCAAATCAATAATAGATACGGATAGGCATGAGTTGTGCTAAATTCATAAGGGCTGGTCTGAGGATACAATGAGCTAGTGCTTGTGAAGTATTTAGAATAGTAGATAAGATGAAGCACCACTATGCAAATATTTATTAATGAGTTTTGAAAATTAATTTTTCAAAAGCTTTGAGGGCTGGGGAGGTATTTTTGTGAGTAAAGGCTGTGACTTGAGTTTCAACCAGAACCCATGTAGCAGTGAAAGAAAAGACTTGAGTCTGTAAAAGTTATCCTCAGATTATTACTTGCATGCTGTGGTACACACACACACACACACACACACACATGCACACACGCACACCCATGCATGCATGCAGACACACACCACATTCATATATACAGAATAATAAATAAAATAATTTGAAAAAATTAAAACAGGAACTCACTATGTAACCCTGGCTGCCATTAAACCAGCAATTGTCCTGCCACTACCAGTAGAAGGGTGGATGAAGTTATTTGTGCTTAAAATTCTTATTTTAACCTTACTTAATTTATTCTTGATGAAATGAAGGGCCTTCCTCTTCCTGATAAGCAGGAATAAGGCTTGACCATTTATTATTTCTGCAAAATATTTCATCTTAAAATTTAGTGCATAGTTATTTGTGTCAAGTTAGATGTCTTGAGAGACCCCCTGGAGGAATAAAGCACGCTATTGGGTTCTTCCAGAGAGCATGAGGTCAGGAGCGCTTGGGCGTCATCAATGGCATGCACAGATGATAGACTGAAAATCATCTTGGATAGACTACTGGGAAGTGTGAGAACTGCAAGGGTGGCTGACAAAGGGAAGTGGCCACTGGGAGTATGTGTGTTAGAAAGGTATATCTTGGCCTAGCTCCTCCTACCTTCACTCTACTTCCTGAATGCCATAAGCCAGTATCTCTGCCTGACCACACCCTCCTCACCTGATGGACAGGAACCTATGAAACTATAAGCTGAGATAGATCTTCCCCAGTTCCCTTGTTCTGTCAGGCCTCAGGAGTAAAATCCGACAAGCTTACCGAGCTCTTAAAAAAAAAATAAGCACTACTGTTCAATATACTTTTGATAGATTGATTAAGGCAAAGACTGGCTGGAATATTCTACCTAGTCCCTCATAAGACTGCAAGACATCATCAAAAGGCTTGACTGGGATGATCACACACTTCCAAGATGGACAAGTTTTTGTCAGTATTTGGAGGCAGCCTCAGTTCTTCACTATGTGGGCTTCCTCAAAGTGCTGCTTAAAGGCCCTTCAAATCTAGCAGGTGACTGCCCTGAGAAGAAGTGATCTAAGAGAAATCAAGGCAGAAGTGACAATGTCTTTTATGAGCTGGACTCAGAAGATATCAGTAATAACTGAGGCTGTACTCGATTGGTGGAGCCGATCAGCGCTAGTGCTGTGTAGGAGGGCTCTACAAAAGGCGTCACCACCCAGCAAACACCACAGGAGCCATCAACTGAGCAGCTACTATATCTGATCAATCAGATATCCCTGCAAGGACTGTGAAGCATGTGGGATATAGAACAACCTGGTAACAATGAAATACTGCTTACATCTTGGGACTAATAGTTGGGACAGCCCAGTGACCACATCTCAGACAAAGGCCCTCCTATGTTGTGGGCTGCCCTTACCAAACACTTTGCCATTTTTCAAATTCTTTTCATTTTCCACTTTCCTTTCTCAATCTCTCAGCTCTGGGACAATGCCCCTTATATTTTTCACTAGTTTGCTTTTTATTTTCTGGCTAGTCCCTTAGCTTCTATTGTTTGAAACCAAGAGCTTTAAGTGATACCACCCTTAACTTTTCCCATCTTTCCTCTGTTACGATTAGTTTTCCCTCTTATCTTAAACTTCCTGTCCCCGGAACCTGGACACACTGTGTAGAAAGCCTTTTCTGAGTCCTCAGTCTAGATTAGACATCACACTCCATGTTCCAGTTGTATTCCTGTTCTCACATCTGTTAATAAAATATAAACCACACTCTTTATCTAACTATTGTTACATAGTCAATTTCCCTCTAGCAGATTTTTTTCTTGCAACAATAACAAAAATACAGACACCAAGAGAGTCTGGTCATCCCTTAAAATTCCCAGAGACTCACATAGTAGTTCTTCCCAAGAGTCAGTAAAAGTCAAACAAATCTTTTTCTCTTTTTTTGCAGTTTTTCATATCTCTTTCAGAGAGCTGACTTAGACACTAACTTTACTCAGAACGGAGTATATGTCTTCAATTTCCATGTTTTATATTCCCCACTGTATTTTTCCTGTGAATTTTAAAACATTTTTCAAAGATGGTAGTTTTTGTTGTGACTCTTTGACACAATGGATGTCAGCTAAATATATTCTCTTTTCAGTGACTTCTTTCCCTTTGGGAAAGCCAAAATATAATGAGAAGTTTGCTCCCTTCATTGAAAAGGATGTTACTGTTTGATTAGGTTGTTCAGGGCCATCTGGTGAAAGAGGCCTGTCTGAGAACTGAGTAATGGGCCCTCAAGCCAGCTTTCTCTCCCTAAACAAGGCCAACTACCTCGCCTCTATCCACTGCCCCATTTACTTTTTCGATATGATATCACTTTCCAAACCCACATGTGAAGATCTGACAACAACTCTTTTTAAAGATGACACATCACTGATCAGGTTTGAAGATTTAAAGAAGCAAGAGAAAGGAAACAGATTTTTTTTTAAAGATTCTACTGTTTGAGTTTATAAAATTGAAGTGCTTTAAAAATTAAAACAAGACTTGTGTCATTAACTTGAGATATCATGAAGTTTGCAAATCTTTGTAATATAACAGTTTATCACTCAAACCCCAAGACAAGCACAAAAGAAATTCAAAGGCAACCTCTTGAACCCCATACTTCCTTAACCAAAGAAAATTAATGGAAGTTTACACAGAAGAGAGTTGCCTTGATATCTTCTTGAAACATGTTTAGCAAAATTAAATCTGGAAGGATCAATGCAGAATGGGGAAGAAGGCTCTAGAACCTCTAACTACACACAACTTCAACATTCAATGGCCAATCTGCTGCCACTACTGTCCACACCCACTGCTCCTAACTGACCCTCCACAGAGCATCCCTTGAGTCCTTTACCTACATCTGGCAAACATGACAGAGAGTACCATGTCATGGCTACCATTCCTGTACTGCTTCCTTCTAGGCCACTGTTGTGTTAAATGTGTGCATGACAGGGAGACTTCCCAGGTATTCCAGTGCAAGGATTCCTCCTTCAGTGTCCTATAATTCAGGGGTCAATGTCTGTTTCTCCTCGGTGCATAGGCTCCCATAGATAAAATCATTTGAAACAATTTTAACCCAATTTGGTGCTCTGATAGATTTGGAGAAAAAAATTAATAGTGAAGAGATTCTACTCTTTTAGAAACCCCTGATAAAGGACATTTACTTGTATAGCAAAGTTTACATGGGAAAAACAACCAAATCATAAAATGTGACACTTACTATATGTGTATCAGTAGGTTCCTCCTCCATTTGCAGATATAGTTGACCTACAAAATCTCTCTTTCTTTCTCTCTCTCTCTCTCTCTCTCTCTCTCTCTCTCTCTCCTCTCTCTCTCTCTCTGTCTCTCTCTGTCTCTCTCCCTCTCTCCCAATTGTGAAGAATTCCAGGCAGGATTCACCTAAATAGAAGAGCAGTGTAGATGATTGAACCAGTTACCACCCAACTGGCCCACGCAGCAGTCCTTCTTAGACACAGGCTGTGTATATGGAAGGAACTCAGACATTGGGAGATATTTATCTCAGGCCTCATCCCAACCCATTTCTGTGCACATAGAAGTTGGTTCCAGATGGGCTCATGACTCAATGTCAGTTATGAAAACTAAGGTTTTGCTGTAATCTTAAAGGGCAAAATGTTTCTTTCCTGTTAGACGAGCTGCATAACGACTACACAGCCTGCATTAAAGTGGAGTCAACAGAGAGGAAGTGAAACTAGCAATAAATCCTGGGCCTATGAGAGACAGAGTTCTCCACAAAATACTGGACTTCCCTTTGGGCTGAGTTATTTTGGAGGGTGATTTTTGTTACTTTACATCAAAAGGTTTTTGTGGCGCAGGCTAACTGGTTGTTTACTAGAAGGTTTAATCAGTGTGGCAATGCGGAGAAGGGAAGGGGACATTTGGTTTAAACCCATGCCTACTGTCACCACCCTAATAACAGGAAGTAGAGTTTAATTGGAAATAGGCGACATGGTTCTAAGACTAATCATCTAAGGCTAACTGCATGAGTGGTTTTGATGTCAGATAAATTGGCTCTCTTGTTATAAAGTGCATCTCTCCTGATTAGTACTTGATTAAACAACAACAACAAAAATAACCTCTTCAAGTTGAAATATCAACAGCCTTCTGGGTTCCACTTTCTTCAGCAAGATAATGAGCATAGCACATTGTTTAGCATGTTTTAATTGGATGAATATTTGATACACAATGGTTTTTCTATCACCTTCTGTGCTAAAAGTTCCATTAGCACATGAAGAATTTTCCTGTATTTTCTATTCCTACATGCAAAGACAGTTGCTATGTCTTAACAGTTTATGGATTGAAGCTTTCTTTTAATTTATCCATTCACATTCATATATCAATGGTTGAAAGGCTCTCTGTTTTTGACCATAACTTCTTTCTAAAATAGATTTTTTAAGAGTTAAAATTAATTTGAATTTTTGCTATACCATTAAATTCTAAGCAGTTTCTGTGTGCTCTTTGTTCTGTAAAACTATAAAATAAAATAAAACAACCATAAAATGTGACTCTGGCCCTCCAGAATTTTGTAAACTAACTCAAGATAACAAAAAGAGCAGGGTAATGGATTGTTTTAATGTCAGGTATGGACCAAACAACAAATCAATATACAAAGAAACCTGAGTGGAAAGAAAATAATTAATTGAAAGAGTCTTAGAAATTATGATTTGACTCATCAGACAGAAAAAGACCAATCAGGAGAAGGTGGATCAAACTCACAAAGCCACATGATTCTCTAAAATGAATACTTTTTAATCATTTATTTGTTCTAAGCCTCTTAAACTTTTTCCACTTTTGTGACCCCCTCCTTGCTGAGAAACATTATCTGAGCCTGGCTATAGGTGTATAAGATAGGTAAATAATCAAATATTAACTGATCATGAGAAAATACAATAGATAATAATTATTGTATATATAAAATTTCATAATTTATCACAGCCATATGTTAATATAATGAATTAGATATTCTTGTTCATTTTTTACATAAAAGAATTAAAATATTGACTAAATACTAGACATTTCAGGACACAGAGCATCTTCAACATGTTTCAGAGTTACTATTTTGATTTGATAATCATCAATACTTTAATAAGAATACCACTTATTAAAATATGGAAGAAGTATGTTCAAGGCACTTTCAGAAACTGAGGATGCACATCTCTGTCTATCTTCTGATAATATATGTTTAATTCTCTACTTTTTGGGTCTTTGATATGTTCATTGTCATAGATATAGATCACTGGTTCTCATGCTAATGCCGTGACCCTTTAAAACAAGTCTTTTTGTTGTTGTGACCACCAACCATAAAATTATTTTTGCTGCTACTTCATAACTGTAATTTTGCTAGTTACGAATTGTAATATAAGTATCTGTGTGTTTTCTGCTGGTCTTAAGAGACACCTGCAGTTTAAGAAAAACTGCTATAGATAGCTTTAGATTGACTGATACATGATTCTGGTCAAATTGATGAGATATGAAGGTCAGAGAAGAGTTCAAAGCTTTTGGAAAACTTCTCATCTTGATAGACTACAGCACTAACTTGACACTGAATAGTCATGAAAGCTTTAACCCCTGACTCACTTTTATAGCACAGGCCAGTTTGCATCTGCTCTCCCAAAACCTCCCCAAAGCTCAGAGAATTCTGATAACATCAAGAGCATAAAAACCAGGAAAAGAAATCTTTTAACATAGTCTAACTGAACAGTTTGAGGCCAAGTATCCAGGATGGATGGTGCTGACCCACTGGCGGACCAGAACACAGCATCCTCAGGTCACACAGAAGCCACTCCTGCTAGCCATATCAGGATTATCTGTACTTCAAGACTACAGAAAACACTACCAACAGAAGCAGAATTTGAATGTTCATTGAAAGCAAAAGGACAAGACATTCTTGTGTTGGGAACATGGCTGAACACCAGTGAAAGTCATTGCATTTAATTCTTAAGTTTCCAAATGTGGGAACCGAAAAGAAAATGGCAGAAGAGCCTGTTTTCTGCTCAGCAGCTGATGGACCTTGGAGACAATGAAAGAATATGGAGACTTAGGATGCTCTGGACGGCAAATGAAAGCAATATTCAATGTAACAAGTGTTTTAAAATATTTTGAAAGGTGAAAAAATATACAAAAATCTCCAACTTATTTAAGGATTATAAGATCTTTTCCCTCCTATGGTGCTTGCAGTTATAGGAGTTACCCATGACTCCAGACGCAGAGGCAGCAGAGGATGGCCTTGTTAGACACCAAAGGGAGGAGAGGCCCCTGGTCCTGGAAAGGCTCAATGCAGCAGTGTAGGGGAATACCAGGACAGGGAAGCAGGAGAGGGTTTATTGGGGAACAGGGGGAGGGAAGATGACTTATGGAATTTTTGAGGGGGACCAGGAAAGGGGGCAACATTTGAAATGTAAATAAAGAATATATCTAATAAAAAAATGAGGAGCTAAAATTAAAATCAAGGCAAAAAAAAAATCTTTTCCCTCAAATGAAAGCAAGAAATCGTAAGGGTTTTTCCTTTAAATGCTTCCAAAATAAGCACAGGAGTTGTCAGAAATCTCAAACACAATGGCTTTCGCTTACAAACATAAAAGCTAGCATATTTTCTTCCTCAGCCTTGCAATGTACTTACATAGAGGTTGTGAAAACATGCCTTTGTCCAGCAGGCAAATAGAAGCAAAGAGATATAGGCAGTCCCCGTAAGCTGGTCTGCACAAACACACCTAGAAATCATATCTCCTAAGTTCTATTGCCACACCTAGGTAGACTCTCTCTACTGTTGTCATAAGTGGGGAGAGGGAGGATACGATTCCAGTATTTTACATAGATTGCAGGACTGGCTTCATCTTTAAGAAGAACGTGATGGGAAGTGTTCTGTGGTCCATTGCTTTAATCTATGTGTGCATAAAGAATACGCTGGAAGTTTATGGCGCTAGTCCCCAACCACCTCACCCTTTCTGTGTGTAGCCTACTAAACCTTCCCAGATGTCACAATCAGCACACATGCTTGTCAACATGGAGAAACTCTTGAACCACAGCAAACAGATACTTAAACAGAAGGAAATTTTCTTTTGTGGCCAAGAGAAAGAAATTTCCAATTAAGAAATGCCTGGGCACCTTCATCTCCCATCTAGTTGGTTGAACTACGAGATTTCCTTATGTCAGACTTTAGAGTTATTTTTTAAAAAAACTTTCTAATCTCTCAAACTACTCTTCATGTGCACACAAACATTGTTTAAAATAAGCTTGCTTTTGTATCCTCTTAACTTTGGCACTTTCAAAATCATAAAGAAATGCTTTCACATCATGGTTGTAGTTATTACTTTTATCTGTATCCACCTGGTGTCAACTTTGCCTCTTAACACCCTCTCTGTTCAGTTGTCAAGCTATACAGTACCTATAATCTGGCTAACCCTTCGGTACACTGTCATCCATCTCTTCAGATAGAGTCACTACAAAATGCAAAGTAGATAGAATCTTTGTGCGAGTACAGAACAGATGTCACCACTTCAGTATCAACCATCTACCTATGATAAAGTGCAGTCCACATTAGCTAAATTCTGTAGCATGTTTCTAAGGCAAGAAGAGGTCATCCACTTGGCAGCTGCTTCTCTGACAGTTGTCCTCACTATTTCCCAAAAGTTCCTGATCTCCCTCACCAAGCTCGTTGTTTTTCCATAATTGCCACTGGCTGGAAGACACACAGAAGAGAAGACTTTATCAGAGGCCCAAGTCACTGGAGAGGGGTTCATGTGAACTCAAAAGTCAGCATGTATCTATCTTTGGTTTTTACTTTTGTTCTTTAAAGGTCCTCAGCAACTTTTCACATGGATTATTTCATTAGATCAGGTTTAGAGACTTCACCTAGCTCCACTTCTCCATGGACACATGGCTTTCTCCATAATGATCCTCCTGCCTCAAGTTGGCAAGTAATCCAACCTATGACTCAGAATTTCCATCCAATCATCATGTTTACATGAGAGTTGTCTTCATTCTATGAGTTTTTATGAATGGACACAACATGGCTCCACTCCTTTAGTGTCACAGTGTAGTTCCTCTGCCGTCTCCTGCAGTATTGCACAGTGTCACTCCCCTGCCCTCAAATTCTTCTGTGTTCACCATTTTCTTTCTCTTACTTGTTCTTACAATCATTAACCACTGGTGTTTTGATTGTCCATGATCATGCTTTTCAAGATTGCCTTATGGCAACTATGTGACACTCCAGAAAAACACAAAGTCACAGAGCAGACACTGCCTAGCTCAGCACACTGTCATCTTCCAAAGGATCCCGGTTTATTTACCTTCCCACTTGCTAAATATCTTGATTGCTTCCAAAGTGAATCAATAATGGATGAAGAAAGAATCAATTTTTCACATGAACGTTTTTGTGTGGACACAAATTATAACTCATTTGAACAAATACCAAGGAACACAATTCTAGGTTATATAAGGACAGTGCGTTTTTTTTGTTGTTGTTGTTGGTTTTTTTTTTTGTAAACTGTCATATCCTTTCCCAAAATGCTGGCCCACTACTGTTGCGCACATCTTCCCAGCATTTGCCGTCAAGGTTTTGGTTGTTGACCATTCTAACAGGAGTGCCAGTACCACTCATTGTTTTAATTTCCAGTCACTTAATGATGCGATAGGCAACATCTTTTATAGGAGAAAAGTCAGGTATGACCTGGAGGCCCACCAATCTGTCACACTGTACTTCTAAATAAGAAGCATGGCATATCATGTTTCTGAAGTCAGAACACTGAGTTTTCAAATAGCATGAGTATCCTACAGCTGGCTTGCTGCATTCTCCATATGTCATTTAATGGGCATCTTCTACCTTGAGACTCTGGTGGTGTGAGTATTTACTCTCCAGTCCAGGGTAAGGTGGTAACCTATCACAGTGGATAGATTTCTACTAAATAAATGGTTATTCATATATAATAAAGCAGATGCTATTCCATGAAATCATATCCAGAGTGGTATATCTCTCTCTGCACCCTTTTCCAACCTATAGGCATTGTGATAATGATAACAATCTTTCTACATGCTCTTTTGCTATCTCTGTATATTATTTGGGAAAGACTGTTTGGCTTATTCCACATTTTTAACTAGCTTATTCTTTTGCCTACATTTAGATTTTTATATTCCATACCATGGTCTTTAATATTAATTTTTCTATATTGCATACCATGGTCTTTAATATGGCTATGACTCACTGGAAGTTTTCTCCCACTCTGCCTTTGTCTTCTCATGCCTTATATCAAAGGTCATAGAGATGTTCTTCATTTTCATCTAATCTACTTTATCAGAGCCTTCTTTCATTAAGGTGCCTATATCACTACATCCAAAAGTTCTTCCTCACCATTAGGATCTTTTAGATGATCTCCTAACCTATGTTTTAGAACCTTCATAGCTTCATGGTTTAAATTCATACCAATGATCCATTTTGAGCTGATTTTTGTGAATTGTTTAAAGTCTATATCAATATTGTTTTATTTTCTGTTTCAGCATGCCTACAGTTATTTTCCCCCAATAACTAGTATTCTAACATCCCTGGAATCTCAAAATTCCTGCTTATTTTTTTTTCCATTGTAAAATAGTTTTCCTATCTTCATCTCATGAAATCATTCTCATTTTTCCAGAAGGCATCACTATAACAACCAAATTCACTGATTAAATCATACCTACATATTTAAAAGGAGCCTGACTACTTGTCCTATTCTAGAGGATAGTTGTGAGCATCTCAGAAGCAGAGTGGTAATTGAATTTGCCATAATATTATTACAGCTGCAAAGAAAATATGATGAATATCACCATGTATGAAAAAATAATAAGCCCATTATACTTGCTGTCCTTCTGCATTGAGTGTTTGGTTTTTCTACCTCAAATCTGTCTTTCTGCTTTCTCTTTTTTTCAATATTTGGTGAGAGGTGATCACACCAAAAAAGGCTTTCTGACTAACTTATACCTAAAGAATTACATAGAGAGGATTTACAGTGTTATGTATGGTCTGTAAGCATTACATTAAAAATCTTTTTGTCAGTATTCACTCTACATCAGAATTTAAGTGATTACTTTCCTGTCTTTGCATTTCTCTAGGATGTACTAAAATAAGTCAACATGCTACAGAAATACATTAATAGGTCAGGAAAAAATTCTTCTTACTACTTGTTTCCAACATAGAGGAGACATTAAAAGAACAATTATTTTATTTCCAATACTATTGAGACTTAAGGGACTTATTGTTGATATTTTTAAGATGAAACAAAACTGTTTCTTGTTTTAAAGCTTTTTTTTAAAGGTTTGTGTGTGTGCACACATGCATGTGTGCATATGTGTGTGTGTGTGTGTGTATATGTATGAACATGTATGCAGGTACATGGGGAAGGGAAGCAGGACAAAGGTATCATATCCTTTGGAACTGGGATTTCTGAGCTGCCTGGGAGGTATGCTGGAATCTGAACTCCAGTTCTTATGATTAAACAAGTTCTCTTAACTGTTGAGACACCTATCCAACCCTATAAAAGCTTCTTAAGAAATTAAGTATAACCCCAGTTCTTGATGAAGACATAAAAATTATGAGGAAAGATAAAATACTAAGGGAAAGAAAGAAATGGTTATTGGGACATGATTGGACCCTGAGAAGTGTAAAGATGACATTAAAACAAAATGACCATGTAATTAAAGAACTGCGCATTACACCGTGGACTCCATTTCTTGAAATCCCAAACCCATCAGGGCCCATTAGTTTTGAGTAAATGAAGTTCCATTAATGTTCCTCAGAGTCTTGAGCTTTAAGCTTCTATGAAAATACACCTTAATTGATTTTGAAGATTTAGGAATATTTTTCCAGACACTAACTTCAAATGCAACAGGAGTAATCATCAACATCTGTTGGTTCCAGCATCAACTTCTTGGCCTTCCTGCAATGGTATCCATTGGGTTTTATAAATATGTACAATTACTTTTTTTGCTCCCAATAATATTTAATTATTTTCTTTTCATCTATAAAGGCAAATACACAAAGTCATGGATACTCAAATGAATTTCCACAGAAGGCTGAAGATACAACGACCATCATCAGTCTGAACTATCTTTCCTGGAAATTCTTTTCTTTGTCAAACCTTCTAACACATAAGTGTTTCACAATGAAGAAAGGAAGAGAAACATACAAACACCAATACATTATTTTCTTCTGACAATCCAAGCAGTAAGATTGGTCTAACTTGAGACTTGGTAACAATATGAATGTCTAAGGCATATGATCACGACCTTACAGAATGGGACTTTGTTTACACTTTTTAAATTAATTCTATTTAATTTCAAGTATAGTACAAATATTTTGCTTTTTTCCCAATAATACTTTGTTTTTCCCAGATAAAGGACATGATGACCCACAGTTCTTGCCAAGCGAATGCTTTACAGTAAAACTGCCATTGCTTCCTTATGCTTGTTCATAGCTCTCCGTTTGAAAACAAATGTCTGCAGACTAACTGCTACCATTACAAGCTGACAAAATAAAGATCACATGTGAAACTTGTGCCCAGACCTCCATTTGGATCTGTCTTTTAAGACTGAGATTACATTTTCATGCCATTTAAGCAATAAGTTTCTCCTCCAAATGACTTTGTATTCCTACAACTGTGTGGTTGTTACAGTTAGTACACAGAAACAATGGTTGCTGAGTTGGGGAGGGGATATCAGATTCAGAACGCTGGCTGCTTTAACTTGAAATGAGTTCTTTTTCATGCTCTTTTATTTCCTGTGAACAAAGAACCCTGAGCTTTTTAATAGCAATGGTGGAGAAACAATTAGACTGGCAAGGAGCTTTGCAAATCCTCACCAGAGCTGAGGAATGGGCTACTCAGAGTTGGCTGGAAGAAACATTACAAGCAGTCTAGAATGCCTACAAGGACAGTATGGAGAGGCACACCACTGCTCTCTCCAGGCCCATTGGGGACCTCTGTAGTGAGTTGTGTTCACACAGTGGTGGGTTCTTAGAAAGAAACCTGAAATGAACAAGGGGGGCCCTTAAGGGGTTATTCACTATTTTGGCATTGTTAACTAAAACCTCCTCGGAGTGAAACAACATAGTGTGGAACAATATATAACTGTTATTGGAGGCTGACACAAACTATAAGGAGCTTTTTTCTCATCTGTGTATAGTAAGAACATAATTCTATAGTAATCTCCTGAGACTAATAAAGATGGCTTTTTAAAAATCTGGCTTGTAAAGCTGTTAAGATCTTACCATGACCTTATCAAACAGAGTTTTTTCAAATTGTACCCATAATTAATTAATTAATTAGTTAATTAATTAATGTGTGTAAGGAGTCTCTAATAGTTTTTGAAAAACTCATGTGAATTTTCAAAAAATGCAATTTACAAGGAACATTATTTTTAGAATGATAGTTTGAGTAGATAAGATTCCATTTCTCTCTCTCTCTCTCTCTCTCTCTCTCTCTCTCTCACACACACACACACACACACACACACATGACACACACACACACACACACACACACACAACTTATATATGTAGGTGTATTACCCCAAGATTATTTTAATTTTGCCAATAGTAGGTTTAAAATATATTATTTATATAGTTAACTAGTATATCAATAATTTTTCCTAGTTTATATACTAAACTAGTATATAAATAAATATATATCTATATACTAAAACTCTATGTAAAACACGATTTAAAGGTAAACACAACCTTTTATCTTATTTATTTTAAACACAGTCATTTTACAATAGAAAAGCCTGTTTATTTCCCTTTGAATGTCAAGTATGGCAATATTTAGAAAAAAATGTTGTAATAAAATAAGGATTAGTAGTGCCGGCTAGGAATAGCTGATGACTATTGTTCTCTCAACAAGCCATCACTTAGCACTTACTAAGCACCTGTTGTGTGCCACAGGCTGAGACCTCCAGTGATTCATTACTGTGGCTGGATTTAAGAGCCCCTCATTTGAAGAATGTGATTGGGGAAGAAAGCAGCATGAGGACTGTGAATTCCACACCCACCTAGACTATACCGTAAGACCCTGGTTAAAAACAACAGGTGCCAGGCATCACTCTGTCCTGGGACTGCAGTGCTTTGGAGACCACTTGAGAAACATGGACAGGACAGTGCCTGTATGTCATCACAAATTTAAAAAATAAAGAAAACCCTTTAAAAACGATATGCCCATTAGTTTAAAAATAAAATCCTTGAAAGACTTTGCTTGCTATACAATGCAGAGCTAGGCAGCCACACAACTTGGGCTTGGTCTCAAGTTTTAAAAAGCAGTCCCTCTTATTTTCATGTGCCCCGACAGTTTGTGTGGGGCTTCATAGGACTGCTGCAAGAACTGTATGCAGGAATACCAGTGAGGATTTCCACCAGGATCCAGTACTGTACAACAGCTTGGAAAGACAGAGTTATGATACCATACCAGTGGGTGCTACTAGGTTTACACACTAAATTTTTACTTTTTTTGTTTTTAGTTTTTCTATGCATGAGTGTTCTGTATATATGTCTATGTACTACTTACATGCCTGGTGCTCATGAAGGCCAGAAGAGAACCACAAATTCCCTGGACATGGAGTTACAGACAGTTGTTAGCCATACATAGGTGCTGGGAATCTAACATGGGTCCGCTGAAAGAGCAGTTAGTGCTCTTAGGCCCTGGGTTTATACATTTTAAGTTTACTATTATCTATCTGCTTATAAATATCTGGGAAATGAATATATAGATACATAATGTGTCTAGAGATGATACACAGTCACTGTGTCCAGTGTGTAACATTTGGGCCAGAGCTGAAAAAGTCAGTTGTTTCTTTAAAATTAGGATTTTGGTTGAAATAAATAAATAAAAGTAGAATATAATGATTATGCAAAACTAAGCTACAATTTTTCTTTCAAAAAATTTTAATGGGGCTAGAGAGATGAGGGCTCATATTAGGAGTGTCCACTATTCTTGAAGAGCATTAACTCTTTTTTTGATATATCTATGTTATGTGGCACACGACCACTTATTTTTTTTATATATTATATTTTTGTTTTTCTAAGTTTTTTTTATTTACATTCAAAATCATTTCCCCTTTCCCATTTCCTCCCTCCCCGAAAGTCCCATAAGCCCCCTTCCCTCCCTCTTTTCCCCATTCAACCCCCTCTCGCTTCTCTGTCCTGGCATTCCCCTACATCCACTCTTTCCAGGACCAGGGGTCTCTCCTTCCATCTTCTTGGAAATCTATTGATATGCAAATTGTGTCTAGGGTATTCCGAGATTCTGGGTTAATATCCCCTTATCAGTGACTGCATACCATGTGTGTTCTTTTGTGATTGGGTTACCTCACTAAGGATATTTTCAAGTTCTGACCATTTGCCTAGGAATTTCGTGAATTCATTGTTTTTAATTGCAGAGTAGTATTCCATTGTGTAAATATACCACATCTTCTGAATCCATTCCTCCGTTGAGGGACATCTGGGTTCTTTCCAGCTTCTAGCTATTATAAATAAGGCTGCTATGAACATAGTGGAGCATGTGTCCTTATTGCAAGCAGGTAAAGGATCTGGATATATGCACAGGAGTGGTATAACAGGATCCTCCGGGAGTGTCATGCCCAGTTTTCTGAGGAACAGCCAGACTGCTTTCCAGAGTGGTTGTACCAGCTTGCAATCCTACCAGCAGTGGTGGAGTGTTCCTCTTTCTCCATATCCTCGTCAACAACTGCTGTCTCCTGTGTTTTTGATCTTAGCCATTCTGACTGGTGTGAGATGGAATCTCAGGGTTGTTTTGATTTGCTTTTCCCTAATGACTAAGGATGATGAACATCTCTTTAGGTGCTTCTCAGCCATTAGATATTCTTCAGGTGAGAACTCTTTGTTTAGCTCTGTACCCCATTTTTAATAGGGTTACTTGCCTCTCTGGAGTTTAACTTCTTGAGTTCTTTGTATATATTGGATATTAGCCCTCTGTCGGATGTAGGGTTGGTAAAGATCATTTCCCAGTTAGTTGGTTGCCGCTTTGTCTTTTTGACAGTGTCTTTTGCCTTACAGAAACTTTGTAATTTAATGAGGTCCCATTTGTCAATTCTTGATCTTAGAGCATAAGCTATTGGAGTTCTATTCATGAAATTCTCCCCTGTGCCCATATGTTCAAGGTTCTTCCCTAGTTTCCTTTCTATTAGTTTCAGTGTGTCTGGTTTTATGTGGAGGTCCTTGATCCACTTGGAATTGAGCTTAGTACAAGGAGATAAGAATGAGTCAATTTGCAGTCTTCTGCATGTTGACCTCCAGTTGGGCCAGCACCATCTGTTGAAAAGGCTATCTTTTTTCCACTGGATGGTTTTAGCTCCTTTGTCAAAGATCAAGTGAGCATAGGAGTGTGGATTCATTTCTGGGTCTTCAATTCTGTTCCATTGATCTACATGTCTGTTACTGTACCAATACCATGCGGTTTTTAACACTATTGCTCTGTAGTACAGCTTGAGGTCCGGGATACTGATTCCCCCAGAGGTTCTTTTACTCTTGAGAATAGTTTTAGCTATCCTGGGTTTTCTGTTATTCTAGATGAATTTTTGAATTGCTCTTTCTAACTCTATGAAGAATTGAGTTGGGATTTTGATGGAGATTGCATTGAATCTGTATATTGCTTTTGGCAAGATGGTCATTTTTACTATATTAATCCTGCCAATCCATGAGCATGGCAGATTTTTCCATCTTCTGAGGTCTTCTTCAATTTCTTTCTTCAGAGACTTGAAGTTCTTGTCATACAGATCTTTCACTTGTTTGGTTAGAGTCACACCAAGATACTTTATATGGTTTGTGGCTATCGTGAAGGGTATCATTTCTCTTCTTTCTCAACCTGCTTATCCTTTGAGTATAGGAAGGCTTCTGACTTGCTTGAGTTGATTTTATATCAAGCCACTTTGCTGAAGTCGTTTATCAGCTGTAGGAGTTCTCTGGTGGAGTTCTTTGGGTCGCTTAAGTATACTATCATATCGTCTGCAAATAGTGATAGTTTGACTTCTTCCTTTCCAATTTGTATCCCTTTGAGCTCCTTTTGTTGTCTAATAGCTCTAGCTAGAACTTCAAGTACTATATTGAAAAGATATGGAGAGAGAGGGCAGCCTTGTCTAGTCCCTGATTTCAGTGGGATTGCTTCAAGTTTCTCTCCATTTAGATTGATGTTGGCTACCGGTTTGCTGTAAATTGCTTTTACTATGTTTAGATATGGGCCTTGAATCCCTGATCTTTCCAAGACCTTTAGCATGAAAGGATGCTGAATTTTGTCAAATGATTTCTCAGCATCTAATGAGATGACCATGTGGTTTTTTTCTTTGAGATTGTTTATATAGTGGATTACATTGATGGATTTCCTTATATTGAACCATCCCTGCATCCCTGGGATGAAGCCTACTTGATCGTGGTGAATGATCATTTTGATGTGTTCTTGGATTCGGTTGGCAAGAATTTTATTGAGTATTTTTGCATCAATATTCATAAGAGAGATTGGCCTGAGATTCTCTTTCTTTGTCAGATCTTTGTGTGCTCTTGGTATTAGCGTAATTGTGGCTTCATAGAATGAGTTGGGTAGTGTTCCTTCTGCTTCTATTTTGTGGAACAGTTTGAAGAGTATTGGTGTTAGGTCTTTTTTGAAGGTCTGATAGAATTCTGCACTAAAACCATCTGGACCTGTGCTTTTTTTAGTTGGAAGACTTCCAGTGACGACTTCTATTTCTTCAGGGGTTATAGGACGGTTTAGATGGT
The DNA here is from genome assembly GCA_036184795.1 of Tokudaia tokunoshimensis. Taxonomy (NCBI): domain Eukaryota; kingdom Metazoa; phylum Chordata; class Mammalia; order Rodentia; family Muridae; genus Tokudaia; species Tokudaia tokunoshimensis. The sequence goes on along the minus strand of BTHU01000004.1, from coordinate 53,283,106 downwards.
CTATTTGATCCTGATTTAATTTTGGTATTTGGTATCTGTCAAGGAAATTGTCCATTTCCTCGAAATTTTCTAGTTGTGTTGAATACAGGCTTTTGTAGTAGGATCTGATGATTTTTTGAATTTCCTCAGTTTCTGTTGTTATCTCTCCCTTTTCCTTTCTGATTTTATTAATTTGGATACTGTCTCTGTGCCCTCTGGTTAGTCTGGCTATGGGCTTATCTATCTTGTTGATTTTCTTAAAGAACCAACTTCTTGTTTTGTTGATTCTTTGTATGGTTTTATTTGTTTCTACTTGATTGATTTCAGCCCTGAGTTTGATGATTTCCTGCCTTCTACTCCTCTTTGGTGTATTTGCTTCTTTTTGTTCCAGGGCTTTCAGGTGTGCCATTAAGCTGCTAGTGTATGCTGTCTTCCGTTTCTTTTTGGCGGCACTCAGGGCTATGAATTTTCCTCTTAGCACTGCTTTCATTGTGTCCCATAAATTAGGGTATGTTGTGCCTTCATTTTCATTAAATTTCAAGAAGTCTTTGATTTCTTTCTTTATTTCCACCTTAACCAAGTTATCATTGAGTAGAGCATTGTTCAGCCTCCATGTGTATGTGGGTTTTCTGTTGTTTTTGTTGCCATTGAAGACCACCCTTATTCCATAGTGATCTGATAGGAGGCATGGGATTAGTTCGATCTTCTTATATCTGTTGAGGTCTGATTTGTGACCAATTATATGGTCGATTTTGGAGAAGGTACCATGAGGTGCTGAGAAGAAGGTGTATTCTTTAGCTCTAGGATGAAATGTTCTATATATATCTGTTAGTTCCATTTGGTCCAAGGCTTCAATTAGATTCACTGAGTCCCTGTTTAGTTTCTGCTTTCCTGAACGATCCATTTCAGAGAGCAGTGTGTTGAAGTCACCCACTATTATTGTGTGAGGTGCGATGTGTGATTTGAGCTTTAGTAAAGTTTCTTTTATGAATGAGGGTGCCCTTGCATTTGGAGCATAGATATTCAGAATTGAGAGTTCTTCTTGGTGGAGTTTTCCCTTGATCAGTATATAGTGTCCTTCTGTGTCTTTTTTGATAACTTTAGGTTGGAAGTCAATTTTGTCTGATATTAGGATGGCTACTCTGGCTCGTTTCTTGGGACCATTTGCTTGTAAAATTGTTTTCCAGCCTTTTACTCTGAGGTAGTGTTTGTCTTTGACACTGAGGTGCGTTTCCTGCATGCAGCAAAATGCTGGGTCCTGTTTACATATCCAGTCTGTTAGTCTATGTCTTTTTATTGGGGAATTGAGACCTTTGATATTAAGAGAGATTAAGGAATAGTGATTATTGCCACCTGCTATTCTTGACGATATCTTTATGTTTGAGTGGTTATCTACTTTCGGGTTTGATGCAAGAAGGTTACTATCTCATTTTTTCCAGGGTGTTGTTTCTCTCCTTGTATTGGTGGTTTCCACCTATTATCCTTTGCAGGGCTGGGTTTGTGGAAAGATATTGTGAAAATTTGGTTTTATCATGGAATATCTTGGTCTCTCCATCTATGGTGATTGAGAGTTTTGCTGGGTAGAGTAGTCTAGGCTGGCATTTGTGCTCTCTTAATGTCTGCATGAGATCTGCCTAGGATCTTCTGGCTTTCATAATCTCTGGAGAGAAGTCTGATGTGATTCGGATAGGTCTTCCTTTGTATGTTACTTGGCCCTTTTCTCTTACTGCTTTTAATATTCTTTCTTTGTTTAATACATTTGATGTTTTGATTATTATGTGATGGGAGGTATTTCTGTTCTGGTCCAGTCTGTTTGGAGTTCTGTAGGCTTCTTGTACGTTCATCGGCATCTCTCTCTTAGGTTAGGGAAGTTTTCCTCCATAATTTTGTTTAAGATGTTTACTGGCCCTTTAAATTGCAAATCTTCACTCTCATCTATACCTATAATCCTTAGGTTTGGTCTTCTCATTTTGTCCTGGATTTCCTGGATGTTTTGGGTTACACGTTTTTTGCATTTTGCATTTTCTTTGACTGTTGTGTCGATGCTTTCTATGGTATCTTCAGCACCTGAGATTCTTTCTTCCATCTCTTGTATTCTACTGTTGATGTTTGCATCTATGACTCCTGATTTCTTCCCAAGGTTTTCTATCTCCAAAGTTGTCTCCCTTTGTGATTTCTTAGTTGTTTCTACTTCCTTTTTTAGATCCTGGATGGATTTGCTGAGATTCTTCACTTGTTTGTTTGTATTTTCCTGTATTTCTTTAAGGTATTTTTGCGTTTCCTCTTTCAGGATTTCTGCCTGTTGACCCAAGTTCTCCTGTATTTCTTTAAGCGATTTTTGTGTTTCCTCCTCATGGGCTTCCATCTGTTGATCCATCGCCTCCTTCATTTCTTTAAGCAGTTCTCGTGTTTCCTTTGTACAGGCATCTATCCGTTGAATCATTTCTTTAAGCACTTTTTGTGTTGCCTCCCTATGGGCATCCATCTGTTGACCCATATTCTTCTGCATTTCTTTATGCAATTTTTGTGAGTCCTTTGAAAGTGCATCTAACCATTGATTCATTTCTTTAAGCGATTTTTATGTTGTCTCCTTGTGGGCCTCCAGCTGTTGAACCATGTTCTCCTGCATTTCTCTAAGCGATTTTTGTGTTTCCTTTGTAAGGGCTTCTAACCCTTGATTCATGGTCTCCTGTAATTCTTTATTAGATTTATTTGTGTCCTTCTTGTGATCCTCCTAGCATGATGAGAAGTGATTTTAAATCCAGATCTTGTCTTTCGGGTGTGGTAGGGTATCCAGGACTTGCTGCTGTTGGAGAGTTGGGTTCAGATGGTGCCATATTACTTTGATTTCTGTTAATAACGTTCCTACGTTTGCCTTTTGCCATCTGGTTACCTCTGGTGTTAGTTGGTCCTGCTGTCACTGGCTGTTGGTTGGACCTCCTGTGAGACTGCAAAGCTATTTCTGGCCCCCCTGGATTACCAGGATTCCCCCGGCACCGATTTCTGGGGCCTGCCCTGCTCCTGAGTGACTTTGGAGCCCTGATGTGCCTTGCCCCAAGTGATGTTATATTGAGGAGTCCCTGCACATCCAAAAGCTTAGCGTAGTGGATTCCCGGAGCACCCGCCCTGTGCAGGGGTGTGTGATCTCTCGGGGGGGGGGAGTGGGTGAGGGGGCGTCCCTCTGCAGGGCAGAAGTCCCACAGCAGGGCTGGCGTGTCGATTACTGCAGACCTGCCCAGCTCTTGGAGCAGGTTACACACAAGCTGCCTGAGGCCCAAGCAATATTATGCCTGTCTGTCTCTGAGCCTGGTGGTCCCAACTACCTGGACACTGGAGCAAAGATGGCGGAGTGCACTCTGCACTCTCTTGGCGGCGCAGGTCACCCTGCAGGGGTGATGGCCCACAGCAGAGCTGGCGCCCAGACGACCACAGAGCTGTCCAGTTCTTGGGAGCAGATGGAAGCCCCAACAGGCCGTGTCCCAAGCGATGTTATATTGGGGGAACCTGGGTACTTGTCTCCTCAGTGCGGTAGATCCTGGAACCACACAGACCACTTATAATTCAAGCTGCAGAGTATTTAACACTTCTGGTCTCTATACGCACCTCCACTTTCTTCACATACCCAAACAAAGATGTATACATATACACATAGTTTAAAAATAATAAAACAAACCTTACAAAATACTTCTCTGGTAATTAATAAACAGTTACACTTTGATATTCCTAATTCTATACATAACTTGTTTTTTGATTCAGGATTTAGAACTATAAATAAAAAATATTTTAAAACTATAAATATAGACTTACAAAAATACAGATAAATGTATTAAATATAATCTTTTCATATATCTGTATATAAGGTACTTTAATACACAAAAGACTCTGATGGAAATAGGGAGATGGCTCCATCAGTAAAGTACTTGCTGCATAAACATGATTCATATTCAGATCCCCAGAATCCACGGAAAAACTAGGCATGGTGGTACACATATAATCCTAGAGTAGGGGATGGAATACAAGGGAATCCCAGAAACTCAGTAACGAGTTTTGTCAAATAGATGGCCTTTGTGTTCTGTGAGAGACCTTGTCTCAAAAATCAGGGTGGTCAATGATAGGGAAAGCCACTTGATGTCTATGTCTAGCCTGCAAGTACATGGGCATATGTGTGTGTGCACACATACACATCACAAAGGAAAAGGGAAGATACTGATAAACTGACCACATTAAAATTAAGCCACATTATAAAGAAAATAGAAAAAAAAAAACCAAGCTCTTTCAGTCTCAGCAGTGATTTTCCAATAATTTGCCAAAATGATAAACACAAAGGGAAAGAGGAGAGGCAACTGATGCATGTTCTCTGAGACTTTAGAGAAGTTGAGGTTGTTTCTTTGGTCACATGCATGCAAATGTACAAAGAGTGTGTTATGGTAGACATCAAACAAATGAGTACTGTTACCATGGCAAAACTGATAGAGTCCACAACATCACTCAAACTGCCGTGAGCAACACTGTACACAAGTAGAGTACGGGTAAGATCATTAACAAGAGACTTAATGAGTACACTGTGCCTGTTAGACACTCTAAGAGCAGAGCCAGCTTCCTGAAGCAGATGAAAGAAAACAAGCAGAGAAAAACAGAAGCCAAAGAGAGGGGTATGTGGGTTGAGCTAAAGCTCCAGCCTGCTGTGCCCAGGGAAGCTCAGTTAGTGAAGACTGACGGAAAGATAGGGAGCTGCTGGAGCCCATTCCCTGTGACTTCACCACAGCTTAATATGCAAAAAGAAATTTACAGCAGTAAAAGTGTTTTCCTCTAAAGAAAAAGAAAACAGGAAAGCCAGCCACAAAGCAATAAAGGTTTGTAACATCGTTACTAAAGCAATCGATATGAAACAGATACATGTATATGGATGAATAGATACATGTACACATCATAAATCATGAATAATAAAAACAATAGAATACATGAAAAAATAATTTTACTCAAAAGAAATACACTTGGCCAGTCTCTTGTACTGTGTGTATTGTATTATATATTGTGCAAATGGCATATCATCTATAAATTATTGGAAATTTTAAAGAAATCTGGAAATACAAATGAGTCCCTTTTGCACATGTGTGAAGTTGAATTCAGTATTGAAAATAAATTCCTTAAGTTATAAACCTGAAGGAGACTCTATTGCATAACTGGTGGCTGAGCAATCACCATCTGTATACGCACCAAGAACACACACCGTGAGCCCCTCCATCACAAATTTAAGATGAAAAGCATGTTGAAATTTTCAAATTCCCATTTAACAGAAACAAATAAACCAGTATACATTCAATGCTAAGTATTTATCAGATAGAGTGGAATGAAACCCACTGTCTAATTTTGAAAAATAAATGTTTATTTCTGTTTGAGATAACCAATTAGAACATGCATGATGCAAAACTGGGGGTGGGTGGTTCAAGTTGGGAAAGCCTCTAAAATCTATTAATATTACTGTTCTAAAAGAGCACAGACTCAGGCATCTCAGGTTTTGTGTGTAGGCAATCCAGAAATTCCCCCAAAGAATACAGAATTTAAAGTTATAATGAATGTCAATAAAGCATCGGAGGCAAACTGAGATGAGCACTGTAGAAACTGACTGGAACCAAAAGCATTGCTCAACTCCTTAGAGGAAAGAGCAGAAATGTCTTGAGAAGCTATAAGCAGACTCAGTGTTTACTCAAATTGGTCAGCTGAGGCACACAGGTGCATCTGCTTCGTAAGATTGCTATTCCTTCAGCCACTGTACATGACTTAACTGGTTTTAGCCCTTTCCAGTCCAACAGGAACTAGGAAGTACAGTAAGTAATAAAAGGAACAGATCCATATTCTGATTTTACATTCATCTAATAAATATGTATACCTTTTGTACAACATGTATGATGCTTGGTACTGGAGAGTGATCTGCAGATGTGCCAAGACTCCTGCCTTCAGGCGGCTTACAGTCTCATGGGGACTGTACAACCACGGAGAGAGAACTGGACTGCTAGGTAGAGTGTTCAATGGGCTGGATAGAGTGCTAGAATACTTAGAGCTTCTGCATATTAAGACCTACAGCTAAACATTAGAGTCTTGTGGAAGAGTTGGGAAGATTGAGGAACCCAGAGGAAATAGGACTCCTGGACCTTTGCGTGTTCTCAGAGACTGAACCACCAACCACCAACCAAAGAGCATATATGAGCTAGACCGAGCTCCCCCCATTCCCCGCCCCCATGCACATATGTAGCAGATGTGCAGCTTGGTCTTCATGTGGGACCCAAACAGCTGGAGCTGAGGATATCTCTTACTCTGTTGCCTGCCCATGAATCCTGTTTCCCTAACTTGACCACCTTGTCTGGCCTCAGTGAGAGATGATGTACCTAGTTCTGCAGTGACTTGATATGCTAGGGAAGGTTGGACCTCCCCCTTCCTCAGAGGAGAAGGGGAGGAGGAATAGGGAGGAGATGCATGCGGAGAGGACAGAGAGGAGAGGGGAGGGCTATGATCAGGATGTAAAGTGAATTAAACAAACAAACAAACAAATAAACAAACAACATACAAACCAGTATGGGAAGATAGCTTAGTTGATAAAGTCAAGAATGAGGAGCGGCGCTTGGAAGGAACCTGTATGAAAATGATAGCATTGGTAGCATGAGCTTGTAATACTAGCCCTGGGGAGGCAGAGATGGGAGGATCCCTTGGGTACATGTGCCAGCCCTTCTAGCCTAGTTAGTGAATCCCAGACCAATGAGAGACCTAGTCTCAAAAGAGGTAGATATATTCCTGAGAGTCACACTTAAGGTTGTCCTCTCAATTCCACAAGCACAGGTATGCATATGATTTTATCCATACATGTACATTTATCCTCACACATGAGAACATCCACAGGCATATGGGGGGGGCAAGCACACACACAGAGATGGCAGATGGTAAATAGATAGATGATAGATAGATAGATAGATAGATAGATAGATAGATAGATAGATAGATAGATAGATAGAGGAATCCACAAACATAACCTCATATCAATATACTTGTTCCAAAGGGTTCCAAAGGCAATGGGAGCTCTATAGCTTAGAAAATAGAAAATGAGAATTCTAAGATGGAGCTTTAATAGGGAACAAGTCAGACTGGCCAGAGTTTGCCTCAGTGGTTACAACATGAAAAAACTTGAAAAGCTCAGGAAGACATTTAGATTTCATCTCCAGGATTTCGGGAACCTTGATGTGACCAGCGTCTGGAATGATCACATTCTTATGTCATGAAGATCACTCTATCGGGTTGAAGAACAGGCTGATTGATTGATCTGAACTTGAGTAATGAGCTAGAATCAACTGGATCAGGCTACTGGTGAGGGGAAGGAAGATCAAGGGTTTCTTGCTCTATGTGCTTAGATAACTATGAAAACAGGCACTGGCTAGGACACAAAACATTGAAAAGTTCTACTTAGTTTGTGCTTATAGGGGATATGGGATAAAGATAGCTAAACCTTTTTCTCCATCTAGAATCATACTCTTGTTCATTCATGTATATGCACATCTAATTATATATAATCTACCAATCCATGTCTAGTCAGTGTAATTCATAACAAGAAACATTTTACAGAAGACTATTGGCTATAAGATATGAAAATTACTAAATAGAGCTGATTTGGTTTTTTGTCTCTTATTCCAAAATACAAAATTATAATTTCAGAATTGTATTTGGACTTTTTCAGATCAATACTGGTTGTAAAGTATAAGTGGTCTTCTTTTAGATGGCACATAAATGATACGTGTCTTGACAGAGTCTAGAACTTTCTAGAACAGTGATTCTGAAGTTGGTCTGCAAATTATGATCATATGGAGAAGTTACAAATCCCAGACCTCATTGCAGAGCTATTGAAATTACATCTCATCTGGAGATGAGACGCAAGGCAGTAACAAATCTCTATGTTCTTCAGGTGGTTTCTGCATGCAGATAAGTTTGGGAACCAGTGGTCTAGAACAGGAACACAAAAGTGAACTGAAACTGCCCACTGTGAACTGGGGCCACTCTAACATATAGGCCACAAAATCAGGTGAGCAATAAATAGCTTCAGTTCTCAGTAGCAGTTAGTAATTTCCCTCAATTCCACAGCACAGGAAACATTTACTCTGGGTCCATCCAGGTCTTGTCTCTCTTCTCCCCTGTACTGTTTCCTATGTGAAGCTGGTACAGTCCACCCAGTGAAAGTCGTGAAGTATCAGGGAGAAGGCAGATTAGCAGGTACCAGCAGCCAGAGAAGCTCCAGCTGGGATCAATCCATGTTGCTTGTGCTGTCTCCCTCAACACTTGTCTTCTCTGTCGGTTTCTGAGCTCCCTAGCACATCTTTAACACATCCCATCCACATGGCGTCTATGGTCCCTAGAATTTCTGTTCACATCCTCACTGCTCATAACCTCATTACTCTGGGCAGTGACAGAAATTCTGCAACTTGCTACCTTGCATGAACTTCAAGGGATGGAAGATTGAAATAGTAGTATGAAAAGGGATTGTTGAGAATGAGAAACTCTGCTTAATAACATATCAACATATAAATAACAATACCTCTTCCTATTACATGGCTGATTATGCAAAGGGATTTTTATGTTTGTTAAAAGTTGTTTAGCGTGTATTTTTAGCATTCTCTTAATTAACTTGATGAAGTATTTTTAAAGATGCTTGTCTGTTTTGTGAAGGAAGATGGTATTGCCCTTGCACACTGGCCAGCATTTGCTCAGGAAAACACTTGGACTAGACACGGCTGGCTTAAAGAACAGCAGTGTCAATTATTGTATGAGTTACCAAACTGTTCAATGTACTGGGAATATGGCCCCATCAGTACAGGGTACAACTGTCACTTTAGAAAAGTTTATCTACATCTGAAAGTTCATGAGTGAGCAACCTTGGTGAGCATATATTTAAGGAACAGCATGGGCTGTGTGTACATCAAAGCATTCGCAAGGCTGAACACTTTCAGATATGAATGACTAAATTCCAGCACACTTGACCACTTAGAGATTCAGTAGCCTGCTGGTGTACTGTCATCTAAACAATGGTTCAGGGTTTCACATCATCTAACTGAACAAGTTCAGGTTCAGAAAACGATTCTGTACACTGAATGATATGACATGGAGTGTGGGAGATGGCATAAATGGGCTATAAATGAGAACATGGATATGTGTACATTGCCTGACTCAGATTAGCTTTCTACCTTTTTTATTTTATCCATTTATTATTTTAGAAAGCATTTGTCTATGTTATCCTAACTGCCCTGTTACTTACTATGTAGACCAGGCTAATGTCTGACTGTGGCTGAATGCCCCTGCCCCAGTGTCCCTATTACTAAGTAGGACCAGCTTCTGTATGGTGATGGTCATCTGGTACCATGATGATTTTCTTGCTTGCAGTATACAGATAACATGCATCATTCTGTAACACAGGTAAATTCTTCCAGACCCAGTGGAAACAGCACTGGGCTCTGGGGAGGAAGACAAGGCCAGGATAGACTCAACTATTTTGATAAGAAACAGAAAGTGTGGAAATTTCTACATGAAACAAACAAACAAAAAAAATGCCTAAGATCTCTTTCCTTTCTCACAGGTGCAAAGCCTGTTGGGTATTGAACTGTTGGATCTTGGGTGTACTTGGGAGCTATTTACAAAGGCAAGAGTTCCCAGAAATAGTTTTACTTTAAATATTGTTCAAATAAGATCATATAAAGAATTAATGCTTGAGGCAGAGCTAAGGAATGGGCTATAAAACGATGACTCAATGTCTGTAAGATGTGATGTCTTGCCGAGAGCTTTATAGGGTACACGGTTTTGAGTTTATGTGAATTAAAAGTACAATTTCAATATGTTAGGTGTGATAAGATTTTCCTGAGTAATTAGGACAAATGACAAGGCAAGAGATCATGGTGGGAGAACGCTGGTTGGTGCATGAAGTAGAGAGAAGTTACCATAGAAAGGGGGATGACAGTCAGAGAACTGAGTTAAGCCAACTGATGATTTATTTGGCTTGCCCAATGATTAGTTCTCTAACTGCAAAAACAGTTTTATTTGAATTAGCAGCCAGTATTTAAACATTGGGAGGTTGCCCACACAATTTCTAAAGGGTTGACTTCTCTTAAAAATCCAAAGTTCTGATCATAATGCTAGACTTGCAGCCCTATGTCAGTAATCAGTAGTGATCATTAGAAGCAGACCACTATCTGGAGTTTAACTTCTTGAGTTCTTTGTATATATTGGATATTAGCCCTCTGTAGGATGTAAGGTTGGTAAAGATCATTTCCCAGTTAGTTGGTTGCCGCTTTGTCTTTTTGACAGTGTCTTTTGCCTTGCAAAAACTTTGTAATTTAATGAGGTCCCATTTGTCTATTCTTGATCTTAGAGCATAAGCTATTGGAGTTCTGTTCAGGAAATTCTCCCCTGTGCCCATATGTTCAAGGTTCTTCCCTAGTTTCCCTTCTATTAGTTTCAGTGTGTCTGGTTTTATGTGGAGATCTTTGATCCACTTAGAATTGAGCTTAGTGCAAGGAGATAAGAATGGGTCAATTTGCATTCTTCTGCATGTTGACCTCCAGCTGAGCCAGCACCATTTGTTGAAAAGGCTATCTTTTTTCCACTGGATGGTTTTAGCTCCTTTGTCAAAGATCAAGTGACCATAGGAGTGTGGATTCATTTCTGGGTCTTCAATTCTGTTCCATTGATCTACATGTCTGTTACTGTACCAATACCATGCGGTTTTTAGCACTATTGCTCTGTAGTACAGCTTGAGGTCCGGGATACTGATTCTCCCAGAGGTTCTTTTACTCTTGAGAATAGTTTTAGCTATTCTGGGTTTTCTGTTATTCCAGATGAATTTTTGAATTGCTCTTTCTAACTCTATGAAGAATTGAGTTGGGATTTTGATGGGGATTGCATTGAATCTGTGTATTGCAAGTAACCCTATTAAAAAATGGGGTACAGAGCTAAACAAAGAGTTCTCACCTGAAGAATATCTAATGGCTGAGAAGCACCTAAAGAGATGTTCATCATCCTTAGTCATTAGGGAAATGCAAATCAAGACAACCCTGAGATTCCATTTCACACCAGTCAGGATGGCTAAGATCAAAAACACAGGAGACAGCAGTTGTTGGTGAGGATGTGGAGAAAGAGGAACACTCCTCCACTGCTGGTGGAATTGCAAGCTGGTACAACCACTCTGGAAAGCAGTCTGGCAGTTCCTCAGAAAACTGGGCATGACACTCCCTGAGGATCCGGCTATACCACTCCTGGGCATATACCCAGAGGCTTTACCTGCATGCAATAAGGACACATGCTCCACTATGTTCATAGCAGCCTTATTTATAATAGCCAGAAGCTGGAAAGAACCCAGATGTCCCTCAACGGAGGAATGGATTCAGAAGATGTGGTATATCTACACAATGGAATACTACTCTGCAATTAAAAACAATGAATTCACGAAATTCCTAGGCAAATGGTCAGATCTTGAAAATATCATCCTTAGTGAGGTAACCCAATCACAAAAGAACACACATGGTATGCAGTCACTGATAAGGGGATATTGACCCAGAATCTCGGAATACCCTAGACACAATCCGCATATCAATAGATTTCTAAGAAGATGGAAGGAGAGACCCCTGGTCCTGGAAAGACTGGATGTAGGGGAACGCCAGGACAGAGAAACGAGAGGGGGTTGAATGGAGAAAAGAGGGAGGGAAGGGGGCTTATGGGACTTTCGGGGAGGGAGGAAATGGGAAAGGGGAAATGATTTGGAATGTAAATTAAAAAAAATAAAAAAAATAAAAAAAAAAAGAAGCAGACCACTAGCCGCCTGCCCTTTCTGAAAGATTCTTGCCAGATCTGCCACAGTGAAGATACCTTCTCCTGATAATTCCTAGAGAACCAGCTGCACTCAGGGCATTTGGAGTGCAGAGAGACCTGGGATCACATCTATTCAACTATTAAATTCTTAGGCAAATAGATGGAACAAGAAAGTGTCCTCCTGAGTGAGGTAACCCAATCACAAAAGAACACACATGGTATGCACTCACTGATAAGTGGATATTAGCCCAAAAGCTCAAAAGAAACAAGTTATAATTCACAGACCACAGGAAACTCAAGAAGAAGAAAAATCAAAACTGGAGGGAGGGTGCTTTGGCTCCTCTGAATAAGGGAACAAAATATTCACAGGAGCAATTATGGAGACAAAGTGTAGAGCAGAGACTGAAGGAAAGGCTACCAAGAGACTGTCCTACCTGGGGATTCATCCTATAAACAGTCACCAAACCCCAACACTACTATGGATGACAAGAAGTGCATACTGAAAGGAGCCTGTTATGATTGTCTCCAGAGGGGCCCTGCCAGAGCCTTACAGATACAGAGGCAGATGCTAGCAGTCAACCATTGGACTGAGCACGGGGTCCCCAATGGAGGAGTTAGAGGGTGGACTGGAGGAGCTGAAGGGGTTTGCAGCCACATAGGAAGAACTACGATGATGTCAGCCAACCAGACTCCCCAGGGCTCCCAAGGACTAAGCCATCAACCAAGGGATACACATGGTTCCAGCCAAAAGAGTGGCAGAGGAATGCCTTGTCAGGCATCAGTGGGAGGAGAGGTCCTTGGTCCTATGAAGGCTCAATAGATGCCCCAGCCTGGGGAATTCGAAGGGGGGTAGGTGGGAGTGGGTTGGATGGAGGGGTATATTCTTGGAGACAGGGGTTGGGAGGATGGGTTGGAGGTTTCCGGGGAGGGGGAAAACCAGGAAAGAGTATAACATTTGAAATGTAAATGAAGAATATATTCAATAAAAAATAAATTTAAAAAAATAGAAGCAGACCACCAGGACACAAGCTCTCTCAACAAACATGGTACTCAGTTTTACTTTTTGTCACAGTGAATGTCAGTTGCCATTTGTCATTATGACTATGCTGACTATATTACTGCTGCTGTTTTGTAGTGCAGAATAATGTTTTCTTTGTACCATGTTTTACAGACTTCTCTGCTGTCTGGTCTCAATATATATTTAATGTTTTGATCTCCACCATAAGGAAAGATCAGGGGACAGTCAACCTCTGCTGGATGCATTTGTTCATTAAATGGTGGGTAACCACAAAGTTTGGGAGTAATTAGGGGACCTCAGCAGTTAGACAGAGTTACGCTTGTAAAAACTTAACATAGTAAAGGGAAGTAGAATTAATTAAAGGAGAAGGGAAAGATGGAAAATGCAATTGAAAGTTCCCTTATTATTCAGGTAAGAGGTAGCAAGTGAAGTTAATCTGGTGTGAGTGGAAACAGAAATAGAAAAAAAATGTACCAAGATCTACATGAACAGAAGCAGATGGCTTCTAGAATTAAAAGGGAAGACAGATGACAAGTCAAATTGTTGCAATGACCAACTCCTTAGATCATGGGCATTCATTCCATCAGAAGACATGGAAGCAACTAAAGTCTGGGAGAGATGTCTATTTTCTTTGGGAAGATTATCCCTTGCTTTGGGGACATCTTGCTTTGGGATGTCTCTTGAGCATGTGGGTAGAGAAATTTATCAACAACAATGGCATTCCTATGGGTCAGTACAGTCTGGGCCAAGAGGTAAAAGCATAGGCTATGCAAAAAGGCAGAAGTCAGACCTCATGTACATAATAGGGGAACAGTAGGTCCCGCTTCGCTTGAGAAAACTTCATGGTGAGTGTTGAATACAAAAAAATGATTTAGTAGATATGAAATTCATGGAAATCACAGATGTGCAAAAATAACAAATGGATTGAAAAACTTCAACACAGGTCAAAAATAAAGACTCAGTGACAACTGGCCTCTTGGTGATTCTAGGTTCAAAAGAGTACACCAGGTATTGGATTGAGAACTGAGGAGTAATGACCCAGTGACCCCATACACAGGCTCTAAACTCCCAAGTGATCTCCCGGTATGGTAGCCTGATTGCCTCTATTCCAGAGTAGGTGCTGGCATGCCTACCTCCGTGATGTTGGCTTAACTCAAGACAAACCACTCCAGGCAAACTTTGCTGAATCAGAGTAGTCTCAGTGTCTTGATGAAAAGAAAAGTAAAATAATAGAGACAATATATTGTTGAACCCTGTCTAAAGTTAAAAAGGATGCTGGGTAAAGATCTTGTATAGTAGTATGTTAATTAATTCAGAAATATAGAATACTTCTGGCATTACTGAATTTGGCACTTGTATTTTCAGTGTCTCAATATTTCAGTGCTACTCAGACAAGAGAAAATGTTAGTTGGTGAGTAATGCAACATATCAAGATTTGTATTTAAATATGTCTCTCATGTTTTAAAGAAAAACTTCTTTCAATCTTTAACCTCCTTCCCCAACATATTTAATGTCATAGCTGGAACTAAAAGTCAAGAAGCTAGAGAGCAGAGGATCTGGTAAGATTGTAACACTCCATTCAGGGGTAACTCTGTGCTTAAAACAAAATAAACACTTAGTATAGAAGCAAGCAATTGTAGGTGATGATCTTCTCTAGTCCAGCCACAGTGGAATCACTCACTTATTGATGCAGAACACTTTCTGAAAAGTTGAAAATATCATTAAAATGTAGCAACTTGCACAAATACTCTGCTTGGTGATGTAGGAACTCATAAGCTCTCATATGTCAAGAGTCTGGTTGTTTACAGAATTATATTTTTACTACTTGTTTATTTATATATTTATTTTTATATGGGTATGTGAAGTAGGAACTTGAGGATTCTTTGGAAAGTCAGTTGTGTTGGATAGCATTTTGCTGGGGCAAACACATGAAGGAACATTTCACTGAAGCATTCATAGGAGAAAGGATGTTCAGTTAAAGAAAACACATGAGAGGACACATGATCAAGGATTCTTTGCTAACAGCACACATGTATTAATTCACCTTACATTTTGTAGTTGAGCTCCATTTGTCTGGACTCCATAGAGAGAAAAGCACCAAAAACCTTTTGGTGGTGTGTTGCAGTTTCTTGTCGCTTCCACAGACTTGGGCTGATTAACAATGATGTCAGCTGAGAAAGACTTACTTGCTGAGGCAAGACACATGCTAAGACAAGACCCATGGATGAAACGTAATGTTTGGAAGGAGTATAAAAAGGACTCTATGGACAGTGACAGAGGATGAGCTTGGCTTGCTTATAGAACTAGCTGTACAGCACTTGTTGGTCTTGCATCTTTGCTGATCTTTGCTTCGGTGAGAGAAGCACAACCAAGAACTTTTCTTGGAATTCCTATTGGCCCTGGTCCCTCCTGCTGACTTGTGCTGAGGCTGAGGCCTGGCTCACTCTGCTGGGTAGTGCTGCTGCTGATTTGTGTTTGCTACCCCAACTCCATTGAACTGGATTGCTGGTGTATCCACAAGGTGGTCACAAGTAGAACGAGCTGTCATTGTTGTGCATTGAACAGATCTGTCAATTTCCAGACAATACACATGGGAGTTGCTCCAGAGAACCATTTCTAAACAGGTCTACTTCCCCCATATTCTTTCTTTTCCACTACCTCTGCTGAGTTGCGGGCTAAAAGGGAGGTTAAAACATTTAAGAACCATCATTAAAAACAGGTTTCAAAAAAGTTACAGGTGTGTAACTGTATGTGTACACATACTCATAACAATCCCAAGTTATATGTTTGGAGATAAGAAGACAACTTACAGGAGCACAGAACCTATGGGAGATCAAGTGAGACAAAATCATAACATGAAGGCTAAGTTGGGCAGGAAGTCCCACCCCTACCTGAAGATTTACTGGTATTTGATAACTGCTGGAAGAAAGAGAGTTACTGTTTTTAAAAGGGTTGTTCTGGGTGTTGGAGATATGGTTCCTTGGATAGGAGCACTTGTTCTTACAGAGGAATGGTGTTTGATTAACAGCACACACATGGTGGCTAACAATCATTTGTAATTTCATTTCCAGTGGATCTGGTACCCTCTTCTGACCTCTGTGGGTACCAGGCATGCATATAATGAACACATATACCTTCAGGTCAAACACTCAGACACATAAACTAACAAAACAACTCCTTTTCCTAAATGAAATATTGTCTCTGGTAGGTAAAACAAAACAAAACAAAACAAAACAAATCTCCAGAGGATGGCTCCATACCCATGAGTATTAGGGCAAAACAATCCAATTTGATAGTTTTCTTTTCAAAACATGTCTCCAATTCTATAAGGTATCATCTCATTAGCATAAGGCTAGAGATTGTCTCCCAAGAACAATACACAACTTTAGATGAACAAGCCAGGAAAACCACAGAGGAGACTTTGAAGTCTTCATACACAGCATCTTGAGGGCCTTTCCTCTTCTGCTAGTTCCTCAGCAGAACCAGCCTTTACCTAGGTTGTGATGCTTGTCAAAACTCTGTCAGTGAAATAAGAAATACTGGGGCCTTTCTCCAAAACACTGCAACATCAGAAATAAGACTTAGTTTGGTTCCATGGCTCACTGTGGTCCTTCAGCACTTCCTAGTTGAGGCCAAACATATTATGGATCTAGTTTCTTGATTCCTTACTGAGCTAGCACCAGAATCAACACATGTAAAAATAAAATAATTATTCAAATATAGTTTTTTCTTCATAGATATATCTATTGTTTTTGTTCAAGTAAGTTCTGGCCATCTGAAGATCCTGCAAAACAGCTTGTCACAAGGGAGAAAAAGTTGTTTTTTTCAGTAGTACCTTAGTTTCATCATTTTAAACATTAGGAATTTAAAACGTGTTTTGAAATACTTTGTCTGAATTAAACTGTGGCATATATCCATAGGTTTAAGGTCCTCTTGAACTTTCACTCTAAAAATGTAAACAATTCTCTAAGTTCCAAATTGCCATTATTCAATTTTAGACTCAGAAGTTTATTCCACTGGCTGAATATGACCTGTGAACAGAGAAATATGTTCACAACACAGAGCACTTTATAGACGGAAGAATGGGCAGCGGACCCTTAGAGATACTATGTGCCAAACTGAATTCAGGGAGTTAGGATTTACCAGTAAGAGCTGCATTCAGAATATTAAGACTTCACAAGGAGACAAATGTATGGCATGTGCCTGTTACATATTCCAATCTTTCTTCCTTAAATACAATTTTCATAATAAACTTGGATAATCAGAATTATTCTTAGTGTCTTTGCCTGGATCCCATAGAACATATCTGACCATTTGAAGAAGCACTAGAAAATGTTAATCTTATTAAATATTCCCTTCATGATCAGAGCCCTTTAAATTTAATATCCTATTCAAACAAAATCATTTGGTGGCTCCTTGTTTTCTCTTGCTTTTGCAGCTTATTAGATTCATCGCCTCACTTTAGCAAGGTTCTGGATGACTTGTTTCTATTCTAGGTAGCATTTGTGTAAGAATGATTTAATCATATTAATGACTGCTGGCCCAATATACCCATCCCTGTGGTCATGTAACCTCCATAAAGTTAAATCCCTTTTTAAGTGTGCTAACCTTGTGAAGGCATATGCTGCCCACATGGGAGTTTTTAACATGTTAAAGATGATTGCTTCTTTGTTGCTGTTATTACTGTCTTCTTGAAAGAGAAGAAATGCTGCGTGCATGCCATCTTGCTAAGAAAAAGAAATCTCTAGAAAGTACTTAATGATCCAATTGGAAAATGTTCTAACCATACAGTCATTTCTGATTTTTTCAATTTACTACAGGTGCAAAATCCCCAACAAACCCAGGAGAGTGAGCAGATTGAATCACTTTTTAACAATTTGGGTCTTGAATGAATTCCAAAGTGCTGAGAGTCAAGCTGGTTTCCCATTTCTTTAATATTTCAAGTTAAACCATTTTCTTTGAAAGTTGGCCCATGGTACTCACAATTATGGGCTTTGGAAAACCATATTCTTTATCAAATAAACATTTAGGTATTGGAATTACAATGATAATTTTCATCAATGTTGCCATAAATGTGAGAACAGGAGCTGTGTGTCTTCAAATCTTTCTTTGTTGTATATGCTGGCACTCCCTGAAAGAGACACAATTCCAATATTTCAGAAATTAAAACATGGCTGAGATGTTTCACTCTATAACTGTTACAACAGGGCAAAAGTAGAAGGCTTTCAACTCTAGATACACTAAGGGAATGTTCCCATGGAACATTTCACACCCATTTAGATTGAAGCTAAACTTTCCAACAGTCAAAATAAGGAAAAACTATGCAAGAGATTTGAAAAGATGGTTGGTATCCTATAAAATCACAATGCAAGCCAGGATACTCAACACTAATGCTTAGGGGGCTGAGGGAGGAGACTGGCCATGAGTTCAAGGCCATGCTAGACTGTGTTGATAATACATGGTCTAAAAATACAAAGAAGTGACAATGCACATAACAAATTAAAATAAAAATAAAAATCATGTCCAGCTAGCTAGCTCTAGTGAAAGTTTAATTTAATATACCTTCGATTTAATATAAAATGATTTCCCTGTCTTCACTGGCTTAAATGGACAGTGGTTGGGGAAAGAGGGATTTATTACAGATTCTGGCTGCAGAGGAAGTAATGGTAGTAACAATACTCAGAAGACTCATTAGTATATGAAGAGAAGACACTTTATGGTCATTTATGACAATGAAGTTCCTTCAGTTGAGCCATCTCATTCGACTGGAATGAGATGCACTGGAAACACCATCATAATCACTAGAGTCATGGAGCATTCTAGAAATGACATTGTGAAAGTGAAATGAGCCCCTACTTTGGTCTCACTGTTGGGGTGGTAAGTCATAGATAAGCTAGCATTTATTCACAGTGAATATGAGCTATTTGGGAGAGAAAGAAAGACACCATAAAGATCATTTTATCTTAACATTTGCTTTGGAATTTGAACATTTAAAAAATTCAAAATTGGCACCTGTGTTGTACAAAACATGCAGCTACCTAGAAAGCCCCTTTTTTATGGGGTGGGGGAGAGCAAAAACTTCTGTTTTCCCAGTTGTGCTGTTTAAAAGTGAATATGTGTACCAGAAGGTTGTTCAGGATTATGAAACTTAATACATTTTAGCACAAGCAAATATAAACACTTTCAAGGAAGGCACAAGTCAGGAAACAGGAAAGACCATATGTTTTTAATGCTCTCTGTATCACAACAGTCCCAGTCTCCAGAAAAGATCTGCTAGCTGTGCTGAATTGTTTTGCCAGCGAGCTTCCAAAAGTTAGTTAGAAGAAAATGGAGCATACTCCATGTACCATGTAATGGAGAAAAATAGATTTCCTGAGTCCAAACATATTACATTCATGAGTTACTTTACAGGCCATAATACTTTATAAGATTTCTGAGTTTTATTGCTCTTGGGTTAGTAGCAAAGGTAAATATGAGATAAGAGAGAATAAAGGTTTAATTTTATGATAAAATTTTCTTAACAAGTTGTGGAAACTCCTATTACTTGAACTGGTGTGTGGACTACATAAACAACGCAGGGTATTTTCTTTTCCCAGAAGCTGAGATATCTCTTTCCCTTCTTCTGGTAAGAGACTTTAAACATTCACAGATTCTCTCCCTTCCACCTCTCCCTGTTCCTGACACAGAACAGAACCAACTGAGACGACAAGGCACCACAGAGTGGAGGGTAACCTAAGCTGTTGACTGGAACGTGCTCCAGGCTTGCCCTTGACATTTGGAACCACACTGTGTCCAGATGACACCCTGCCATTGATTTGCTCAATGGATAGCTCCTCAGACTCTCCTTCTGATGGCTTCCTGAATAGCCAACCGGGAAGAACAGCAAGATGGAGGAAATCTTCCCCAGTTCCTGGTAGGATTATTTGGCATTACCAGAACTATCTTCAGAATTATCCTCTATTTTGATGGCCTATAATTTACTTCCAATATTCATTCATCTCCTCTGTCTCTGTCTCTGTCTCTCTCTCTCTCTCTGTCTCTCTCTCTCTCTCTCTCTCTCTCTCTCTCTCTCTCTCTCTCTCTCTCTCTCTCTCTCTCCCTCCCTCCCTCCCTCCCTCCTTACCTACTAAAAACCTACTATGTATTTGATAGACCCTTAGCTAAGTACCTAAATTGGTCCTCTCAACAACTAAATGACTATCCTGGCACAGTACAGGCTAGGTAAATGTCAAATCCCAATGTAAAGCATAATAAGGATCCATAATCCAAAAAAAGCAAGTAAAAAGTATCACTTTCACTAAAAAGTATTACCAGAATATGAAATATTTCCTTATTTTGCCCAGTTTCTCACCGAGGATGCTCTTTACTGGTAGGTATTTAAGGCTACCTTGCTTCCTTAGGCACAAGAAACAAAAAAAACAAACTGTGGATCCTGTGGCCTGGCCTCACTGAGTGATGTGTGAGCTCACATCACGTGTCCCATCTAATCAACACACCACACTCTGGCTGAGGGCAGTACATTGGAGAGGACTTCTTCCCTTCTTGTGAGGCTGGCTCTAACCCAGTGTAGATGAAAAGCACTGAGCAGATCCCTGCTCTAGAGTGAATGAGCAGCTACTCTACCCTGAGCAATGTATTTTTTGTTTCCTGTTCAAGGACGCCACAGGATCAGCAAGACCCATCCTTGTGCTAATCTCTGACCATCTCCCAAGAGTGGAGGTCCCCGAAATCACCTGCCCCAAAGAAGTTTGGTACTCAGATGAGAGTTGAGAATGGACAGAAGGAAGCTGGCAGCCAAGAAATTCCTTGTGCTACCAGAGAAGCCACTTGCTGTTGCAAGATATTTCCTTTTTTTTTTTTAATTTTCTATATTTTTTTTTATTTACATTCCGAATGATTTCCCCTTTCCCGGCTCCTCCCTCCCCGAAAGTCCCATAAGCCCCCTTCCCTCCTTCTGTTCCCCATTCAACCCCCTCTCGCTTCTCTGTCCTGATATTCCCCTATATCCAGTCTTTCCAGGACCAGGGGTCTCTCCTTCCATCTTCTTGGAAATATATTGATATGTGAATTGTGTCTTGGGTATTACGAGTTTCTGAGTTAATATCCCCTTATCAGTGACTGCATACCATGTGTGTTCTTTTGTGATTGGGTTACCTCACTAAGGATGATATTTTCCAGTTCTGATCATTTGCCTAAGAATTTCGTGAATTCATTATTTTTAATTGCAGAGTAGTATTCCATTGTGTAAATATACCACATCTTCTGAATCCATTCCTCCGTTGAGGGACATCTGGGTTCTTTCCAGCTTCTGGCTATTATAAAAAAAGGCTGCTATATACTTAGTGGAGCATGTGTCCTTTATTGCATGCAGGGGAAGCCTCTGGGTATATGCCCAGGAGTGGTATAACAGGATCCTCTGGGAGTGTCATGCCCAGTTAGAATTGACAAATGGGACCTCATAAAATTGCAAAGTTTCTGTAAGGCAAAGGACACTGTCAAAAGGACAAAAAGGCAGCCATCAAACTGGGAAAAGATCTTTACCAACCCCACATCTGACAGAGGGCTAATATCCAATATATACAAAGAACCCAAGAAGTTAGACTCCAGAGAGCCAAATAACCCTATTAAAAAATGGGGTACAGAGCTAAACAAAGAGTTCTCACCTGAAGACTATCTAACGGCTGAGAAGCACCTAAAGAAATGTTCAACATACTTAGTCATTAGGGAAATGCAAATCAAAACAACCCTGAGATTCCACCTCACACCAGTCAGAATGGCTAAGATCAAAAACACAGGAGACAGCAGTTGTTGGCGAGGATATGGACAAAGAGGAACACTCTTCCACTGCTGGTGGGATTGCAAGCTGGTACAACCACTCTGGAAAGCAGTCTGGCCATTCCTCAGAAAACTGTGCAAGATATTTCCTATCCATTCACATTGAGGTATTGAGAAACCAGTGATTGGAGGGGAGAGAGGAGGAGGAGCTAAGGAGGGAGAGAGGCTTGGTGGACCACAGGAGGAGCAGAGAGGGAGACATGATATCCAGATGGCTTCAGACATATTTCTGGTGTTTTGGAGAGGTTAGAAATAGTGATCATCTGTTTTTGATCCCTCTACCTGTTCCTCTTTATTTTTCCACAATCTTCTTCTCCTCTTCATTTTCTTCTTCATCTTCTTTTTACAAAAGTCTTGATTACAATTAATGCTCAATTGCCAGTGATTGACATAGTAAATGAGTAAAAATCATAAATGAGCAACAGAATTGTAAAACATCTATGTTTTTAACTTAAGTAAAGCAAGAGAAGAGTCACTTTGAAACTAGACCCTAAAGTAAAATGGTTTAGTACATAATTCCTAGCGTCTGGTGACGCATTGTTTTCATCTCATAAGCTATAAATATGTAAGTGTATATTTTATAAATCTAATATATTAATTGACTATGTTTGGTTACTGGTCAATGACCAAGGATCTTTTATGATTATTTAGTTAACATTACTACTTAGGGTTGAGAAGATGGCTCAGTAGGCACAGGTGTTTGTTACCTGATGACCTAAACTACGTCTCCAGAGCCCACAGTGTTGAAGAAGAGAACTGACTCCTACCAGGTTTCTGGACTCTATGCTGTACTACAGTATATGTGCACACACACACAGTCCCACATACACACACACAAAAAAAAGAAATACTGGGATAAGACTTTATCATTGTAAATTGGCTTTATGAAATTGGGAGTTTCATATACATAAATATATTTGGTTAACTAAGTTTAAGAGACATGCTTTACCGGGCATTTATATACTGGGCGGGAGCGCTCCCGCCATTTACAGAGTCTATGGCTGAGAGGAAACACAGCTGGGATGCTGTGAGAGCTAGCTGGGTACACTCAGCAGTGTGACAGTGAGAGTCACCCTGAGCTGGACTCGCTGGGACTTGGTACAGAGACCTGGCGGGGCAGTACTCTTTCTTAATTATTACTCACTACAACTGGCTTCTGTTCCATTGGCCTACCCCATTTTTCTTACAAATCACAAGATTAAAAATGCAACTACTCAGCTGGGCATGGTGGCACACACCTTTAATCCCAGCACTCTGGAGGAAGAGGCAGGTGGATCTCTGTGAGTTCAAGGTCAGCATGGTCTACAAAGAAAGAGTCCAGGAGACTAGGGTTATTAGACAGAAAAACCTTGTCTTGGAAAAAAAAAGTAAACTACCAAAACCAAACAAACAAGAAATCCCAATTACTCAACATTTGGGATCGTGACTCTAGATCCAGGACCCTTATGAACCATCAAGAAGCACTAGGTTACCTCCCAAGACCAGCCTTGCTCACATAAGAAAGTTACCAAATATCTACTAGTTTCTTGCCCCTTGTCTGTCCCCTTGTCAAACAACCCTCACCACTATCGTCTACTCTCTCAATCAAAGGCAGAAGCTTTCTTAGGCAAAAATAGTACAGCTGTGTTTCTACCAAAGGCAAGAGAAAATTATGGTTTTTTTTTCTAGTTCCTTTTTTAACATATTTATTGTTACTCTTACAAATGAGAAATCTGATTCTAGGAGCACTTAAATAAGACTTATGTGGTAGACATAAATTTAAAAATCATAAACTTTGAAGCTCTGTTGCTTGTGACAGTCGGGAGCTGAAGGACAAGTGCATAATGAACATTTCTCAATAAACAGGTGGTGTCTGATGATTTTACAATGCTCACTCTTAACTTTTAAGAATAAAATAAACAAACATTCTGACTCTTTTAGCAGATGTTTATGAAATGTGTTCTTTTAAGTTATGGTTTTTAATGTAAATGCAATTCTGATTTTGTTCTTTTTGTTTGTTTGTGTGTTTGGTTGGTTGGTATTTGTTTGTTTGTATGTTTGTTTGTTTTTGACAGGGTTTCTCTGTGTAGCCCTGACTGTCCTGGAACTCACTTTGTAGACTAGGCTGACTGGAAACTCACTGAGAACTGCCTGTTTCTGCCTCTTGAGTGCTGGAATTAAAGGTATGCCCACTACTGCCTGGTAATTTTTAAAATTATTTTATGTGCATGAACATTTTGCCTGCATATGTGTCAACATACTATTTACATGCATGGACCCTGTCAATGCCTTGGATCCCCTGGAACTTGAGGTATAGTTGAGAACCACATTGTAGGTGTAGAGAATTGGACCTTGCTCCACAAAAGAACAGCCAGTGCTCTTAACCAATGAGCTACCTCTCCAGTTCCCTGAATGCAATTCTTATTTTAAAAGTTGGAAGTCTGCTTACAGTTGGCCACCACTCATTCATTAACTGTTTGTGTGCTTTGATGCTTCCATTGTTTTTTCCATTAACTTATGCCTTATACATAAGAAATATCTAGTCATAATCCTGTTCTCACAACAGTCTTGAGATGCATTGTAAGTACAACACAGTCTATGTATTCCAGTGAATCACCCGTCATGTTCCCTAAACTCACTGTAAAATATCAAAGAAAATAACACTACAATCAATTTTTCGTATAGTCCTGAGAAGTATCTTAATCCAAAGATGCCTTTTAATGTTTGTTCCTCAAAAAAATTTGACCACAGTTTACTCTAAGCTATCTCACTAACAGGAGTATGAAGTTCACATTGATTAGTACAAACTCTCATGTAGTCTTATTTTTTTGGGGAGTGGGAACATCATTTGAAAAAACAGGACAAGTTCAATGTATGAGGATTCTCAACAACTAATGGGATTTATTAACACCTAAACCTGAAGCTATTATCTGGGAAACTAGGATATTCTTTTTTCAGTTCTCAGTATTCTTGATAAAAGAATTCAAAAGAGAAGAAGGCCCAAGGGCAACTCAACTGGAGTTTGGGAGCTATAAATCTTGTCTGCTTCTGTGAGGAAGACAGTGGAAAGGAGAAGAGAGAAGGCCAGTGTCCATGAAAACCATCATGGAGGTCGAAAACAGTTGTATGCCAAAAGTGAGGTGGGGCTTAAGAGAAAGTGAAAAAGCCCAAAATGTCAGGGAAGATTAGGTTTGGGGTCAGTGTCTGAAGGAAGGAAGGAGGGAAGGAAGAGTGGGAAGGGGATAAAAGGAGAGGGGTAAGGGGAGAGAGGAGAAGAGAAGGGGGGAGGGGAGAGAAACAACCATGCTTCTCTGAGTTCCAGCCAGGAAATTGAAAGGCCTAGTTGGATTAACTCTTAAAGGAACAGACAATTTTATGTATTATTCCAGTCTTCAGAGGAGACTAAGGTGGCATGTCTCCATGCAGGGCCAGAGAACCTGAGTGCTTTTTTGATGTAAGGTCTAAGGAAGAGCAGGCATGATGTAGGTATGCATGGTGTATTCCTTTCCAGTGTTGCTAAGGAAATGAGTGGTAGGGTTAAAAGATGACAAAGGAGGAGATATCCAGCCTTAATGGCCACCAAGTTTGCCAATCCACCCTCAGGAGTGGAGATGAAAAATCATTTAGGAGATAGGTTGACGTTAGAGAATAGATAGAACATATTTCTATTACAAATATCCAAAAATGCTTCAAAACCTGGTCTGTGTCCAGACTGACATTTGATCATATCCTTGCATATAGTTCCATTTAGGGATGCTCATTTGGGATGGTAAGAAATCAGAGCTCCTGTCTGGCATTCCTAACCTCTCACTAGGATAAAACCAAAGACATTATTTTTGGATCTGGCCAAAGATGGGATGAAACTGCTACCTTTGGGGTTTATGTTTTGTAAGTTACTATTTTCTGTTCTCTAAGTGTTAGGTTCATGTGTCAAGAATTACCAGGAAGATTTCACTGTTCCTGCAGCATTTTCAAATGCTCCCTCACAGGAACACAACAGTGATGAGTTTCTAAAAACTCAGTCCATTGTCATCTCTTGCAATAGTGATTTAAATCCATTCTTTCACAATATTAAAGTTACTGATCTGTTAAATTACATACATTAAAGTTACTAATCTGTTAAATTACATACATATGCCTTAAATTCTATGAAAGTATGTATGACATGTCTTTGTGTCCATGTTAATTTTGTTACTGTTATTCAAGGATTGCTGGACATTATAAATATTTTTTATTTGTTATGACTCCCTTAGATGTTGATTATTTAGCTTTTCAAATGCTCATAGCAAATGAAAATAGAGTTAACCAACTCATCCCTGAACGTTAATGATAATTGAATAAAGGTTTCAGTGGCAGTTTGTTTACTAGAGACCTCATGTCAAGCTGTTTTGCAAAGGCTCTCTGAATAAGTCAACAGCATGGGAACCTCAAAACAAATGCTCTTCAGGAAATGAAAATGCAAACCACATGTCAAATCTGAGCTGTAGATTTAAGGGCAGGGTGGGTCCTGCAGTGGGGCACATTGTTTACAATTGAATAGAAATATGTAGCAGTGGGGGATGGGGAACAGGGGGTAGCCACTAGAAAGTCCCAGACACTAGGGAAGAGAGAGGCTCCCAGGACCCAACCGGGAGGACATGAGCTGAAATACTCAACAAAAGGGAGAGAGAACCTGTAAAGACCACCTCCAGAGATAGGCAAGACCACCAGATTGAGGGATGAGGCCACTCACCCATATCAAAATTTTTAACCCAGAATTGTTCCTGTTTAAAGGAAAGACAGTGACAAAAGATGGAGCAGAGACCATCGAGAGACAGCCCCACCTAGGGATCCATCCCATTTGCAGACACCAAATCCTAGGCACTATTGCTGATGCCAAGAAGAGCTTGTTGATAGGAGCCTAGTGTAGCTGTGCCCTGAGAGGTTCTGTCAGCACCTGACTAATCACAGATGCAGATTCTCACAGCCAACCATGAACTGAGCCTGGGGACTGCAATAAAGAGTTAGGGGAGGGACTGAAGGGAATGGCAACTCCATATGAAGAACAATATCAACTAACCAGACCACCCAGAGCTCCCAGGGACTAAATCACCAAACAAAGAGTATACAGGGAGGGATCCATGGCTACAACTACATATATAGCAGAGGATGGCCTTATCTGGCATCAATGGAAGGGGAATCCTTGATCCTATGGATGCTTGATGGGGAATGCTAGAGCAATGAGGTAGGAGTGGGTGAGTGAGTGGAGGAGTACCCTCATAGAAGCAAAGGGGAGGGAGGATGGGATGGGAGGTTTGTAGAGGGGAAATGGGGAAGGGGGATATCATTTGAAATGTAAGCAAATAATCAATCTGGAAATCTGTCTAGCAGTTCCTCAGAAAATTGGATACAGTACTACCTGAGGTTTCAGCTATACCACTCCTGGGCATGTACCCAGAAGATGCTCCAACATGTAATAAGGACACATGCTCCACTATGTTCTTAGCAGCCTTATTTATAATAGTCAGAAGCTGGAAACAACTCAAATGTCCCTCAACAGAGGAATGGATACAGAAAATGTGGTACATTAACACAATGGAATACTACTCAGCTATTAAAAACAATGACTTCATGAAATTCACAGGCAAATGGATGGAACTTGAAAATATCATCCTGAATGAGGTAACTCAGTCACAAAAGAACACAATTGTAGGTACTCACTGATAAGTGAATATTGGCCCAAAAGTTCAGAATACCCAAGATTCAATTCACAGACCATATGAAGCTCAAGAAAAAGGAAAACCAAAGTGTGGATGCTTCAGTGCTTCTTAGAAGGGGGAACAAAATAATCACAGGAGGAAATATGGAGACAAAGTGTGTAGCAGAGACTAAAGAAAAGGTCATTTAGAGACTGTCCTACCTGGGGATCCCATATACAGTCAACAAACCCAGACTCTATTGTGGATTCTGGGAAGTGCTTGCTGACTGAAGCCTGATATGGCTGTTTCCTGAAAGGCTCTGCCAGAGCCTGACAAATACAGAGGCAGATGCTTGGAGCCAACCATTGGACTGAGTGGGGGTCCTCGATGAAGAAATTAGTGAAGGGACTGAAGGAGCTGAGGGTGTTTGCAGCTCTATGAGGGAGCAACAGTGTCAACAGACCAGACCCTCTGGAGTTCCTGGGGACTGGACCACCAACCAAAGGGTACACATGGAGGGACCCATGGCGCTGGCTGCATATGTGGCAGAGGATGGCCTTGTTGGACATCAATGGGAGGAGAGACCGTTGGGCCTGAGGGTGTTCGATGCCCCAGTGTAGGGGAATGCCAAGGAGGAAAGAAGGGAGTAGGTAGGTAGGTGGGGGAGAACCCTCATAGAGGCAGGGAGAGGGGCAATGGGATAGGAAGTTTCCAAAGGGGAGACCTGGAAAGAGGAAAACATTTGAAATAAAGAAAATATCCAATAAAAAACAAACAAACAAACAAAATGTAAACAAATAAAATGTTTTTTTTTAAAAAAAAAAGAAGGGGGAGGCTAGAGGGGTGAGGCAGGAGTGGGGGATTAGGTGGCAAGTTTGTGGAGGGCAGACAGAGAAAGGGCACAACATTTGAAATGTAAATAAATAAAATAATAAGAAAAATAAAGCAATACAAAAACAGTTAAAGCAGAAGACTGTGAGTTGGATAAGTATGTCCAGATGCTCCTGTCTTTCCAGTGCTGTGCTGGGTCCTGACAGCGGCCACATGAGACACTCAGATGTTTGAGAGCAATAAGAAACCACTTAATTACATGGGAAGAAATCATTTGATAAGTCAGAAGGAAATCATCTCATTGCTATTGAATTATTTGTTTATATCCTATTTTTTTTCTTTCAGCCCAACAAATAGTTTATCTTGCTATTGAATTACTGGGAGACATGCTGAAAATGATAAACATGTAATTGAGTTGAAAATTCAGCTTCTTAGCCATCAATTTCCTAACAAAGGCATGTCAGACTGCAAAAGACTCAGAGCAATCCATGTCACCAATCAGCATATTTCTATTTCAGCCTAGGAACAATCTTACGCTAACAAGAGAACGAACAATGATGTTCTTTACAGTTAACGCCTTTACAGCAAAGCTTGACAGAGTCTGTCCTTCACCTTGACCTTTCAGCATCTCAGTGTGCTCTGACCTAGTTTGGACTGACTGCTTTTAAAAATAGCTGAGAGGAAAAGGAGGAAAAACAACCTGAAGAAAACCCAGGGAATTTCTGCCACCCAATCCCTCACCCAAGGACTAATGGTGTCCAAAAACCAGAACTAGGATTATGATAAAATCCTGGGCTGACTTACAGACTCTGCGAAGAGCTATACCAGTATTCTTCTGGTGCAGAAGAATATATGTATATGCTTTAGACTTAGAGACTAGTCTTTTCAGTGGCTCTCTTTCAAAAGTAATACTTAGAGGTAAGAACTTGCTTTCTAGAAATCAAGTAGAGGTCTCCAGGGGAAATAAAAAGTCATTTCACTTTTCCATTATAATTAACAGTTTTACTCATATCTTCATATGAAGGTAAGATATTCAAACTAAATGTTAGATAAAATGAATATAAATCTTGCCACTAGCATATTCTAAACCAAGGCCATATGGAAAGGCATATACATACAAGGTCATACTATATTCCACAGTCATTTTCTAAAGAGAAATTATGGAGTTAAAAATATTTTGTTTTATAGAGACAGAAAAGCATCTTTAACTGAAAAACTATGAGGGTTGACGTTTCGTTTTCTAGTATTCTGTTTTCTTTACATCATAAGAGAATAAACTGTGCCTTTAAAAAACTATTTATCACATCTATAACAGCATGATCAGCTCCCTAGTGGTCTCTACATATATTTTCAGTTGTAGATAGCCTCTTATATTTGGTTGCAGTGCATAAGTTACACCTGTGTACAATCTGTAAAACATGTGGCAAACCTCCCCAGCTTTACCAATCATAAAGTACATCTAATCTCACTAATGGATCTTTAGAATGTGGATTAGAAATAACTGGTAGAAGAGACAAGAGTCTGATTTTGTAGTAAGTGCATAGATAGAAACCGGGGATGGTCTTCTGTGTGCTCATGAGGAAGTTGGGGTGTAAGAAGCATAGTCCTCTACATAGTTTATCTTTTGGGGCGCGGCTTATTTGAAGTTTGGGTAGGTTGCTTTCAGACAGGGTCTCACTATGTAGCCCAGGGTGCTCTGACACCTTGTAGTACTAATCTTATATGGATTAGTTTTTTTTTTTAATTGAAGAAGGAAGTAAAAATATTTTATGATAAAATGAAAGATTTACATGGAAAATGTTTCTGACAAAATTGAAGAAGCATATAGAAAAACACATTAAGATTGACAATTTTCATGGAAAATTAAAGAGTAAAATGGTAAACATAAAAAGCATTGCTAAATTAATTGAAAAAGGAAGAAGAAACATTTTATGATAGAACTGAAGATTTACATGGGAAATATTTCTAATAAAATTGTAGAAAAATATAAAATAACATTAAAATTGAAGATTATCATGGAAAATTACAGATAAAATGGTAGGCATAAAATATTTCTAATTGATTGAAAGTGGAATTGTAAACATTTTCTGATAAAATTGAAGATCTACAAGGAAAATATTTCTGACAAAATTTAAGAAATATATAGAAAAACAATTAAAATTGATTATTTCATGGAAAATTATACAGATAAAATGGTAGGAATAAAAATATTCCTAAGTTGATTGAAAGTAGAATTATGAACATTTTCTGATAAAATTAAAGATTTACATGGAAAATATTTCTGATAAAATTGAAGAAATATATAGAAAAAACGTTAAAATTAAAGATTATCATGGAAAATAACACAGTTAAAATGGTAGACATAAAAAACATTACTAAATTGTTTGAAAGAGGAATCACAAACATTTTCTGATAAAATTGAAGATTTACACGAAAAATATTTCCATTAGACTATGTTTTTTTGTTGGGGAATTGAGTCCATTGATATTATAAGATATTAAGGAATAGTGATTGTTGCTTCCTGTTATTTTTATGTTTGTGTGGTTACTTTCTTTTGGGTTTCTTGGAAAAAGATTACTTTCTTGTTTTTTCTAGGGTGTAGTTTCCCTCTTTGTGTGGGAATTTTCCATCTATTATCCTTTGTAGGGCTGGATTTGTAGAAAGATATTGTGTAAATTTGGTTTTATCATGGAATATCTTGGTTTCTCCATCTATGGGGCTGGCATTTGTGTTCTCTTAGGATCTGTATGAGATCTGCCCAGGATCTTCTAGCTTTCCATCATCTCAGGTGAGAAGTCTGGTGTAATTCTGATAGGCCTGCCTTTATAGGTTACTTAACCTTTTTCCCTTCCTGCTTTTAATATTCTTTCTTTGTTTAGTGCATTTGTATTTTGATTAGTATGTCCCAGGAGGACTTTCTGGTCTGGTCCAGTCTGTTTGGAGTTCTGTAGGTTTCTTGTATGTTCATGGACATCTCTTTCTTTAGGTTAGGGAAGTTTTCTTCTATAATTTTGTTGAAGATATTTACTGGCCCTTTAAGTTGGAAATCTTCGCTCTCTTCTATACCTATAATGTTTAGGTTTGGTCTTCTCATTGTGTCCTGGATTTCCTGGATGTTTTGGCTCAGGAGCTTTGTGCATTTTGCATTTTCTTTGACTGCTGAGTCAATGTTTTCTATGGAATCTTCAACATCCGAGATTATTTCTTCTATCTCTTCTATTCTGTTGTTGATGCTTGCATCTATGACTTTCCAAGATTTTCTCTCTCCAGAGATGTCTCACTTTGTGATTTCTTTATTGTTTCTACTTCCATTTTTAGATCCTGGATGGTTTTGTTTAGTTCCTTCACTTGTTTGTTTGTGTTCTCCTGTAATTCTTTAAGGGATTTTTGTGTTTTCTCTTTAAGGGCCTCTACCTATTCATCCATGCTCTCCTGTATTTCTTTCAGGGATTTTTGTGTTTCCTCTTTAAGGACTTTTACCATTTGACCCATGTTCTTCTGTATTTCTTTAAGGGAGTTATTTATGTCCTTCTTGATGTCCTCTAACAGCATCGTGAGATAAGACTTTGAATCCAACTCTTGCTTTTCCAGTGTGTTGGGCTATCCGGGACTTGCTGTGGTGGGAAAACTGGGCTCTGATATTGCCAAGTAGCCTTGGTTTCTGTTGGTAGGGTTCTTGTGCTTGCCTTTTGCCATCTGGTTATCTCTAGTGTTAGTTGGTCTTGCTGTCTCTGGCTGGAACTTGTCCCTCCTATGTGCCTGTAAGCCTGTGTCTATACTCCTGGGAGACCAACTCTCTTCTGGCAGGGTCTGTACACGTAAGGCTGTGGAGCTGTCTGGTTCCCTGTTACAAATAGTGGCCTGAAGGGAAGACTCTTGTTCCAGCAGCTCCACTGATCTTATGCCCTGTGTGCTCCTAGCTGTACCCCTCCAGAGAGGTGAAGATCTCACCTCTGCACTCAGAAGTGAAATTCTTGCTAGAAGATCATTCTCTCCTAGTGGGCTAAGCACAAAAGGCTTTGGAGCTGCCTGGTTCTCTGCTGCAGATGGCGACTGGAAGGCATGGATTAGTTTTTAATGGGCGCGAGCATGAGTGGTGTGTGTGTGTGTGTGTGTGTGTGTGTGTGTGTGTGTGTGTGTGCGCACGCGCATTTGGGTGTGCACATGTGCATGAGGGTGTGCTTCCATGTGTGGATATGTGCCTATAGGCCAGAGTGCTGGGGTTCTTGACTCACACAATTATGTTTTGCAAAATTTTTTCCGTTTGTATTTTGAGACAGGTCTAACTCTGCATTCAAGACTAGTAAGAAACTCATCATGTAACTGAGGCCAGCCTCAAGTCTGTGGGACCCTCCTGCCTTACTTCCCTAGTACTAATATTATAATACTGCCTATAAAATTTACATTTAATTGGAAAAATAAATATTCTAAACAGCACTTAATGTTTATTTGCAATTTATATAAAATACAAAATAAAGATACAAATTCCTGCAGTATTTTGGAAACTTTACTTGGTTTATATAACCTTTAAAATGTATTTTATAATTGCATAATGAAAAGAAAAAAGAGCCAATGTTCTTTTTTGTCTACTTATTTTTTAAAACTATTTATTGATTCTTTATGAATTTAGCATCATGTACTTCAATCCCACTCATCTCCCTGTCCTTTCCTATCTTCCCACCAAAAGAAAAAAAAATCTTGTGGAAGTTTTAGTGTGTGACAGTGTGTCCCAACATATACCCTTTTATCCACACTTCTTTACTTTCAGATGTTCATTACAATGAGTCAGTGGTTTGGTTCAGGGCCTCTGGTTTCTACTACACTATCAATACTGGATCTTCTGTGGGACTCCTGTCAGATATCCTGCTGTTGTCCTGTGTCATGGAGATCTTGTATTTTTGGAATAGTGGGGCCAGTCCCTTCACATGCTCCAGCAGTTCATTGATGGAATAGATGTTGGGGTGGGCCTACTCAAAGCCCTGGATCTGGGCTTGGGTGGTGGCTAAATTGGTTATCCTGCCAACTCTTGAACACCCACACCACTAAGGGAGGCTCTCCAGCACTGCCCTGGACAGCTCACTCCATGCCACAGCCAGCAGGGGACAGAGCCAGCTCTCCTCATCTCATGCCCTCCAGGCCAGCTCACCTGCACCCAAGCCAGCAGGGCCAGCTCTATTGTGCTGCCTAGGCGAGGTACAGGACCCACTCTCCCAAGTGATACAGATAATGAGGGGCAGGGACAGCTCTCCTGCTATCACAACCCTTGAGGTGGCTCTCCTGCCCACCACAGGAAGCTAGAGGTGAGGCAGGGGATTGGGGGCATCTCTCCCTCTCCCTTACCCATACCACTAGACAGAAGTCCAACTGCAGGGCCAGCTCTCTGGCATTCACTCTCTCAGGGTTGGCTTACCTACAGCCACCAGAAACTAGAACCAACTCCATTATACTTCCTGGGCAAGGTATGGTGCTTGAACTCCTGAACACTGCAGCTGACAAGGGGCGGTGCCAGCTCTCCTGCTCTCATGCCTTCTGGAATAGCCCTCTCATGATGCCCATGCAATGGATGGGCCATCTTTGCACACGTCTCAGACATCAACCTTGTCCTAGGTAGCAACCCAGAGTGTAGACACCCACCTAGCCTTCGGGGGTAACAGACTCCTACTACTGCAGGGTCACTGACCCAGACATGGCCCTCAGTGGTAGCACAAGACAGGACTTCATTATGTCCCAGATGGCATGTCTGGCCACTCATATCAGGCTATTCTCTCCACCCTGAAGTCTCCAATTTGACCTCTCTTCATTGTGTACACATCCCTCTGCCTCTCCCTCTCCTCCATCTCTCCACCAGTTACTTGCTCATCAAAGTGGCACCTGGAACCTCTGGGTGTCTAGGATCTTTTCAGGAGTGCTATGCCCTGTGCATACCATGTGGCACCAGGCAGGGGTTGTCTCAGGTGTGGACTGCCCACTTCAGCCTTGCCGTCACAAAGCTGGGAGGCATCTCAGGCTTGCTCTGCCAACCTGGGCTTCATAATGACAGGCTGGGGGTCATATTGGGCATGGTCCATCTGTAATTTATTTACTGAGACAAGGTCATCATATTCTGTAGCCCAACCTGACTTCAAACTTTCAGGAACTCTCCTTATTCAGCCTTCCAAGTGCTAGAATTACAGGCATAAGCCACTATGCCTGATTTTCAAGATACTTAATAGAGAACAGAATGTTGCATTATAATTGAAAAAATAATTTATAGCAATATATACCAAATAACACCAATAACACCAACAACTTATTCACTAAAATCTGCTTTTGGTGGTTTGCAAAATCATTAATATTTTCATCTTTGAACCAGGACCTATAGACTCTACTAAACAATATAAATAAAACCATGCTCAACAGTGAATCAATAATTGTGGAGTGACAATATTTACATTTATGTTACACTCAGTGGCAGGATGTGTTCTGAGCAATAAATCCTTAGGAGATTTAATCATTTTGAAAGCATCTCAGAGTATATCTATACCAACCTGCAAAGTTAAGATCAATCATTCAAACTGACCTTGATGTAATTAAGAGAAATTGCCAACACAAAATGTATGTCTGGACTCCAGAATGTATAACATATCATACTTCTCTCCAAACATACTTTTATAAATAGAAAGAGCACATTATAAACCAGCAAAAATATAATATATAAATTTGTGTGCCATTAATAATCATTTATTATCACTCAAATTCATGTGCTGTGCTCTATGTAATTTCACATGCTAAACTTTTATGATTGGTAGTACAGTAGGTTTGTTACAGCAGCAGCACCTCAAATATTTGAATTATATATTGCACCACAATGATACAATGACTATTATGTCATTATATAATAGAAATTCTTCAGATCTACTACAATCTTATAGGACCATTTTATTTAAACTTATATGTTTGAGAGGCCTGGTGATATTTATGGAGTATAAAACATCCATGTAATACATGGCACCTGAAGAAACATTTCAATTGGCAATTGCATATACTAACATTTACAGGATCCATACAATAAACATATATTTTAATATACCAAGTAGAGCACAGTAGTTTAAAAGCAGATTTGTTCTAAACCAAGCATAACTCTTGCCATAGGGTGTTGCAGTGTAGATCAGAATCCAGGGATAATTAGCTGTTTGATGCTAATAGACCCCTCCCATTCCATCTTTGTTCACAATGCTTCTCTTTTTCCTACATTGCTCAGTCTTCAAAGTGAAATCCAGTATCCAGTATCATTGTTAATATGTTTGACAGTTCATTGTAACTGAGCTTATCACTCTACCTTCATATCTTGTTGTCCTTCATGTACAATCTAAAATCCAGATAAAATGCATGTTGACTTGCATATTTTTCACTAAAAATTGGGAACCATATTTTTCCATTAAAAAATATTAAACAATGTGACCTAGTAAACACTACGAGCAAGGATAAGATTAGTTATGTATTTGCAATATGATCCTATTTGATAATGAAACTTGTAAGCCTAAACTTTCCTTCTTCTAATCATGCACAGGGCTGCAAACCTCTAGATACCAAGATGGCTACACCTGCTTCTCTGATCCATTAAACCTGGAGATGCTGAACCTTCCCACTTGACTGTTGTGATGTTTAATCTTGGTTATCAAACTGACTGGACTGAGAGACACCTAGATTAGTAACACACACTTCTAAGTATGTCTGTGAGGGTGTTCAAATAGAAGACTGATGGTGTGTGGAACATCAATTGAGGGGAAGACACTCATTCTGAATGTTTGTAGCACTGTCTAATAGACTGCATAGGATGAGTAAAAGAAAACTGAAGAAGGTAAGCCAGTGGATAAAACCCCCTTTTTCCTAATCACGTATCTATCACTCTTTCCCTTGACCATCAGGCCCCACCCCCTTTTTTGGCCCTCAGTGCAGGATCATCTAGGGATTTTTCCAGGCCTTCAGCTTCCCACTGGAACTGCACCATTGCTTCCATTTGTTCTGAGGCATCCAGCTTCTGGTCCTAATCAGTTGCCAGTTTTCTAGTTCTCCAGCATAAAGAGGAGCTACTGTCTCCAATCTGCCAGACAATATAATAGATAATGAGCCTACTTGTACAATTGCATACACACATACATATATACATACATATATACACATGTATATACACATGTATATGTGTATATACATATATGTACATATACATATATGTATGGTGTGTGTTCATAAATGTGCATGGACTTTCTTGGTTGTATTCTCCTATAGAACCCTAACACAGCTATGTTTGTGAAGAGAGCTGATAATGTCTTCATAATCAGATGCAGCTGCAGTCCTGGGATCCCATTACCTTCTTCTTTATAGACCTTCATCTGATCCAAACAGATGGATAGGTATTCACCACTTGAAGTGGCCAATAAGATTCACTGGAATCATATTGTTATTGATTTATAAAAATAATTTCCAGCATTTTTCTCTCTATGTCTAATAATGTTAAGAACTCCTATTCTCTATCTTTCCAAATGTATAATAATCCATGTGCCACAAATAAAAGACAACATCTGTGAACACATTTTAACTTTGTTCGTAATTCTTATAACTGTTGGCTGAGTCTTGAACACTCATACTGTCAGGATACTATAAACTGTTCCTTTGGCATATAACAAATATCTTTGTCCAAATCATGAAGAGTCACATTCCCACAGCAGTGGTTATTTTTTCTGGATTCTTGCCTGAGTCAAGGTCAAAAGCAAGATCTTTAAGTATCATCTTTGTTCACCCTCTTTCCTCCCACAACAACAAAGGCTAACATGCCATTCTTTCCTACAATCATTTCTTTGAATATTACTTGTAGTTACACTAGAAGAAACAATCCCAAGACATGACTAATTACTTAGTGACCAAGACAAAAAAAATTAATTTATGCTTAAAATCTAGCCCTTAAGATATCTAGACAGTTATACAGAAAGCTATGGAGACAACAAGTTAGCCAGGCTCACATCCCATTGTGTCTGCTAAAGTCAGCTCAAGACTCTGCCTGGTTGATACATACAAGTGTATGTCTTGACAAGCATTTTTCTCCTCTCTGTAACTGCATCAGAGAAACAACAGTTCCATCATGATTAGTATGTGGGTGGAGTTTTCAACTTCCTGAATCTTCTAAAGCAAAGCATTAGATACCTAATGAGGTTATACCACAATAACCCCCTGGGACAGCATAGCCTATTCACTGAAGCACTTAAAATGTTGTAAATCATTTATAGTTTCATATCACACATAGACCTTCCACTAAAGAACTCAAGAGTACTGCCTAAGAACTTAAGAGCACAAGACTCCGGCTTTGGGAAATCATTACAGACTGTAATGTTACATATAACACATCTCAACTGTCCTGTTTTTAAAGACTATCACAGAAATATATTTTAGTCCTCTTGAATATCCCATTACAAACCTACAGTATGATTCTTTCATGCAAAGAAGCATCTTTTCTTTTCTCTCACATTACCCCTCTCCTTTGCATCCTAAGTTTTTCTCCTATTTTGATCTTTGCTAACACACTAACTCTCCTGTGAACATGCAATGCTTTATTGTAGTTGCCAAAACCACTTTTTCAGTTACCCATGTTCTTAGATATGAACATCTTTTTCCCCTCTTAATCTTTGGTGACATGAAAATGTTACATATTTAATGTCCAGTTATATGTTTCAAGTACTTGATAAGATTCCCGAAGTCTTGACACTCCCGGAGGATCCGGCTATACCACTCCTGGGCATATACCCAAAGACTTTACCTGCATGCAATAAGGACACATGCTCCACTATGTTCATAGCAGCCTTATTTATAATAGCCAGAAGCTGGAAAGAACCCAGATGTCCCTCAACAGAGGAATGGATTCAGAAGATGTGGTATATCTACACAATGGAATACTACTCTGCAATTAAAAACAATGAATTCACGAAATTCCTAGGCAAATGGTCAGATCTTGAAAATATCATCCTTAGTGAGGTAACCCAATCACAAAAGAACACACATGGTATGCAGTCACTGATAAGGGGATATTGACCCAGAATCTCAGAATACCCTAGACACAATCCGCATATCAATAGATTTCTAAAAAGATGGAAGGAGAGACCCCTGGTCCTGGAAAGACTGGATGTAGGGGAACGCCAGGACAGAGTAACGAGAGGGGGTTGAATGGAGAAAAGAGGGAGGGAAGGGGGCTTATGGGACTTTCGGGGAGGGAGGAAACGGGAAAGGGGAAGTGATTTGGAATGTAAATTAAAAAAATAAAATTAAAAAAAAAAAGATTTCCGAAGTCTGCCTTAAATAGCTAGATGTGAAACCAAGAACGCGATCTGACTTCTGTGTTTAGGAATCACAGTAAGCCTCATTACTCTCTCACTGTTGCTCAGAGTATCTCTATCAGTCAGTCACGTGGAGAATTCTCTACTGACAGAAAGGATCTCAGACAGTGGTCCCTTGAGGAACTCTGACCTTCTGGCTTGGTTTATACACCAAACCCCACATGTTGTACTTGTTAATATCAACCTTTGGGCTGAACTCTTAAGAACTGAAGTGTAATTTGAAGTGAGTATTCTCTCACCACACAGAGAATTTACTTAGAACCAGGCAATCACAAATCACATTTTAAAACTGATGTGTCCGTAACTCCCCTCTCGTATAGAGAGAAAACTTTTGCTCTCTTAAAGTCTAAACATTGTGAGTGATTCAAAAGGCAACCAGAGCAATGCTTGATTATAAAACTTAGATGGGTTTAGAATGTTTTTAGCCATTGGTTGCCTTTGAAACGCATTATTTTTCTAAAGTAGTTCCGTGTGACCACCAGAACTGGGACAATGTCAGGGACTCTCTCCATGATCATAAGTGTACTTATTATTGCCCTTAGTCTCCTCCTCTGCCACACACTTTATACAGTCAATGCTAGCCATCCCAGTAGGCATTGTGTATACAACCTTTTACTTCATTCTCTAAACATCCTGATAGGATGTTATTCTCCCTCCAATGTAAGGCTGAGACAAATTAGACTTTGGGGCATTAAGTAAAATGTACTCTGAAACATGTGGCACTGACTTCCATGGCGTAGTCATAATGCTTCCCTCTCTTTGTTTATAAAGTATGGTAACACATTGCATTCAATCAAATGAACACAAACTGCCAAGCCTCCACTGAAGCTGGCTATGAGTTTTCAGCTTTATAATGGTGGGAAAGTGATGAACATTCAACAGACATCATATTTTAAGTTTTGAGTTTTGACCTTTCCTGGCTAGCATTATGGAATGTGATGTGCTCTCGTCCTGGCCACAGCTCTGAGCTTTGGTTTCTGGTCACTAGGCAATTCAGCTGCTCTCCAGTGCACTGTTTTGCAAACTGCTGGAGTCTAAATGCACTTTAATGAGACACGTTTCAATTCACAATAGGCTTATCACGATATATCCCAATTTTAAGCATTTTATTACATATAATGTGCACTTTAAATGTGCTATATGATTATATATTGTTTATACCATATAAACAATATTATATCATTTAGCTAGAAATCATACATATAACAAATACAGTTTATCATAAAATTATATAATTATTTTAGTCTAACTTTTAGTTGTTTTTAAAAATATCTTACATAAACAAGTTTTAAAGGAAGAAATACTTACTTAGCTCACTGTTTCACAGTATTCAGCTCATAACCAGTTGCCCCTGCAACTGAAATAAAACATCAAGATAGTTGGGACATGAAATGAAGGAACCTTGTTTTTCCCTCATGACTAACAGAGACTAGAGACAGAAAGGAACCCTGGGAACAAGTTCATAACCTTCCAAAGTTCACTTCTTATTTCTTCCAAGTAAGCACCACCCCATGAAGTTTCTACCACCTGCCAAAATATCTTCACTGGCTGGGGACTGAGAACATAATCGCAACCTGTGGTGAACATTTCATACACAAACCATATCAGTAATATAATTGAGTTTATATATGTAATCCATATACAATACTATACTACCTGCATTCTGAATAATACATACTTGTAATGACTTGAGATTCAAACTTTTTGAGTATAATTATAACTGATAGTTATAAGTCAATGTACTTTAATCACACATTCTATATTCAAAACAAACTTGGCACCAAAGCCATAGAGTATCTCCAATCATGAGTCTAATGATAACAGTCATTCAGTCTAATGGTTAGCTTGACTGTTATGTTACCACATAAGAATTATGACTTTATTTCAGTCAACAGCAAGTGTGAAAATACTTTGTTAAACCAGCTTGTCTTGTTTATAATGAATACTCTAAAAAGATATAATTTACAAATTAGTCTTTTGTTATAAATTATGTAGCAATGCTCTAATACCATGTAAGCACAATGCTAAAACAAATATATTATTATTTACTCTAACAGAGAGCTAATGGTTTGCTAGACAGCACTAGGGAAGTCACTTGTGTTCCTGATGATTGGTTGCTTCTTGTGCTACATTAGGTATTAAATATTTTATACTAACGCAAGTTACATAAATGTATATGACTTAAATTACCCTGTGATTACATTAAAGCGGAAGCTACAAGTCTTTAATAAGTAACCTTCACACTCCCAATTTTTATGCATTATAAACATTTGGCCTATAAATAGAAGCATATAGTTTCTTCATGGACCATTTAATTCGTTTTCAAAGTAAATGAGCTTAACTTAATATTTTGCCTGGATAAGCTTGCTTCTGGTGGATAAAAAACGTAGATAGTGTTAAGAATATAGCTCGGGGTAGAGCACTTGCGTAGCATTCACAAGACACTGGGTTCAATCCTCAGCATTATAAAAAAAATAAACCAAACAAATACAGGTTAAAATACAGAAATAAACCAATAAACATTGTCCTTAAAATGTATGCTGTCTAGAAGCTGGGGGATTAAGTAGTTGCTGATGACTTGTTGCATAAGCGTGAGTTCCTGAGTTCAGATCCCAGTTGCACACATTTGCAAACCCATCATTGAAGGGTAAAGGGGACAGGTGGCTTTCTGGAGTTATCTGGCCAATTACTCTAGTCAAATAAATATGCCCCTGTAGGATACCCTGTGTTTGGAAAATAAGGTGGATATATGCCCCAAGTGGGAGCTTGAGGTCAATCAATTCTCACTTCCTCAGGAACTGCCATACTGATTTCCATGGTAACTGCACACATTCTAATTCCCACCAACAATGCATAAGTGTTCCTCCTTTTGCACTTTTGGGCATACATCCAAAGGATGCTAACACAAGGACACTTATTCAGCCATGTTCATTAGTGCCTTATTCATAATAGCCAGAAACTAGAAACAACCTGTATACCCTTCAACAGAAGAATGGATAAAAAAAAAGTGGAGTCCATTTAAACAGTGGAGTATTACTCAGCTGTTAAAAAATAATGACATCAAGAAAATTTCATGCAAATGAATGGAACTGGAAAAAAATAATACTGAGTATGTTAATCCAGACCTAGAAAGATAAATATGGTATGTGTCTTAATCAATGTTCTATTGTGAAGAGACACCATCAACACCATAATTCTTATAATTTGAAAGCATTTAATTGGTTCTAGCTAAGATTTCAAAGTCCATTGTCAGCATGGCAGGAAGCGTACAAAGTAGACATGGTGCTGGTGGAGCTGAGAATTCTACATTCAGATCCAC